>JAUTXW010000491.1:1358576-2037864 GCA_030620095.1 Kuschelorhynchus macadamiae | reverse complement strand
CAAAACCATCGCAATGACAAAACAATCAACAAAACTAGAATTAAAAAAAAAGTCAGGCGGGCACAATTAAAAAAAAAATTAAAACTCAATTCACCAAAGTATTATAACTGCTGAGCAAGTAATTTGTTTTTCAAATGTCTCTTGAAAACTATAAACGCAAGTGAAAAATCAGTAATTTCAGATTTATTGACACATAAAGCAATGTTGTACGAAAAAGAACGTTTAAATAACTCTTTATTATGTGTTGGTATTGTCAATATGTTCTTCCTACGGATATTTAAGTTGTGTACATCCGTTCGATAAACAACACGATCTAAAAGGTAGGGAGAAGATTTATATTTTAAAATTTTATAGTAAAGGCAAGTCGAATGTAAAATGCGTCTATTGTACATGTTTAGCCATTTTATGGTTTTAAGTTTATGCGATATATGTTGTCTTCGGCGAATTCCAAATATTAGTCTTAAGCAAGAATTTTGTAACGTTTGAGTTCTTTTTACGTCTAAGGCATTTAAACAGGGTCCATAAATACTATCACAAAAGTTTAATGGTGACAAGACAAGAGATTCGCAGAGCATTTTTTTTGTTTCGCAACTAAGATAATTTCTATGGGAATATAACATTTTTAAGGTAGAATATCCAATTTTTAATTTCGATGTAACATGTTCGGTGAATCTTAATTTGTTATCCAAAACAAGCCCTAAATTTTTAGCAGAATTTTTAAATATGATAGATTTATTTTCTAGTGTAAGATGAAGATTTTGTAGCAAGTTATTTCTAATATTATCACTACAAAAAAGAATAGCAACAGATTTCATAGGGTTTATTTTTAAAAGATGTCTTTAACTTTCATTCAGAATCTTCTCTAAATCAGAGTTTATGCGATTATTAGCAATATCGGCGTCAGAGGACTTAAAAGGTTAATAAATCTGAGTATCTTCAGCGTACATGTGATGCTTACAAAATCTTAGACATCTTTCAAATTGTGAAGTGTATATACTATATAACTGTGGGCCTAGTATACTCCCTTGGGGAAAGCCAGTTGTAATGTTCAGAGGTTCGGAGGTATTTCCATTAACAACAACTTGCTGTATTCGATATGTCAAAAAAGATAAGACAAAACTTGCTGGACTTTCACTAAAACCCACGTACCGCAAAATGGTGATCAAAATTTCATGATTTACCATGTCAAACGCCTTGGTAAAATCAAGTAAAACCAAAACACAAGCTTAGCTTGTATCCACAGCCCTAAAAATATCTTCGGTGACAATTGAGAGTGCAGATTGTTTCCTGGGAAGTATTTTATTGGTTTCCAAACAAATGGACATCTGAGATTCCATAATTTTTTCAAGCACTTTTTAAAGCGTCGGAAGAATTGAAATCGAACGTAACTGGCTGAACTGTGTGGGATTGCCTACCTTAGGTAGAGGTACAATATTCGCCTGTTTCCATTTCAACGGAAAATACGACTTTTCTAAACAAATATTTAAAATAAAACGAACATAAGAACGTTGACAATTTTCTGAACAAAAAACCATATTTTTTAACAAAATAGTTACATTTAAGACATTTACTAGACGACACTAACACTAGTGTCTTAAATGTAACTATTTTGTTCAGAAAATTGTCTCATGTTTATTTTACTTACGAGATCTCTCAGTTGTTTTAAAAACTCTTGTAGCCTGATGATGCGACTTGGTCATGAAACCGGTTGCTAAGATAATAAAGAATTTTTTTGGGTAAATTAGATTTTTTCTTGTTCTGTGTCTACAACTTGAATTTAAAAAAAATGAAAAACGTAAATGGGTTGAAAAATAGAAAAAACAGGAAAACAAAAATATCCAATATTTCCATCCGGTCGCCTGAAGGTGACTGTTTAATTATTACTTCCAAATAAAAATTAATTTCTCCAGGGCATTTGATTTTATTTCTGCCAGAACTACGCTATTCCGGTTATAAATAAGAATTTCAACCGTGACCTCTAATAAAAACCGATATTACGGATTTCGTCCACATACAAGTGAGAAAAAAATCGGACACCCTTTAAAGCATTCTTTATTTTTGCAAGTGGGTAAGTATATCTATTTGTATAGATTATTATGGACTACTGTAACTATATCATGCCTCTTCTCACTTGATTTGTTAATTTATTATAAAATATCTTTTAAAGTACACCATTGATAAAAATCTGACAGCGAAAGATCTGGAGATCTTACAGGACATTCTATAGCACCTCCATTCGCTATCCACCGCTCAAGAAACTGACGCAGGTTACTGTGTTAGAAGGAGATAGCGCACTTCTACTAGAACCGTTCACGGCTATGGCTTGTTGACTTAATTGTTTCGCCTTAGATTGCACTAGGCATCTTCAGGGATCTGAACCTAGACCTAGGCCGGCTATTTATAGTCGACTTTTCAACCAATCTAAAACTGTATTCTTCATATCATAAAGACTAAAATCGAATTCATAATTATAGAAAACGTACTTAGAAAGTGACAAACAGATAAACATTCTGGAAACCGCCCTATGGCCTTAAAGGGCTCCGAGCGATACGTTATGAAAAACAGACGGCTAGTGAAATCAAAAAAACTTGAAAATTGACTTTTAGATTGGCTGGTTTTCATGCATTTTCGATTGCTTTGGATAAGAATACCAATTTATCTGACACAGCCCAATTAGCTTTTTTTATACGAGCTGTTGATGCGTTGGTTTTCTGTATACAACTTTTCTTAAGAAAGGGAATCGTGCCTTCTGATTCAACTTCCATTGTAAATTTTATATTAGCATGTTGTTGATTCAGACGATCAAGAGACATGGGGTGGTTTTTCTGGAACATGCGCTTATATTACAAAAGTGTCATCAACATATCTGAATTACGATTTTTGCTGTAATGGAGACGATTATAAGGCTTCCTCCTTAAAAGCCTTCATGAAGATATGGGGCTACCACTGGTGAGTCATGATCCCACGTCTGCTCCTGAGGTTTGTTCATAAGAAGTTCATTGTAAAACAAAATATGTTGACGCAATCGTTCGGTGAACATAGGTCGACAATAAACAGCCGGTCTAGGTCTCTCCGAGCTCGTACAGTGTTTCGATCTCGTGAAGTAAAGATTCCTGAAGATGCCTCGTGAAATCGAAGCCGAAACGTCGGAAAGTGATTCCATTTTGACACGGCCTAATTCCAAGAACCATGATTTCTTAATCCCAGATGGTTTCCTCGGGATGAAATGTCAAATTTTTAAATTTAAAGTAACCATCTTCTATCTTATAGGGCAGGAAATTTTGGAAATATGAAGCGCTATTTATTCTAAAATATCCCTTTGAATAACCCACAGAAAAATATAAATGATTTTACAAAATTTCTGTTTTTTTTTTCGGAAATTTTAATAAACACTAAATCGCCCCATTTTTCTTGAATTTATAGCACCCTGTGTGTTCCTCATTAAAATTAGTTCGTTGAAAATTTGTTTCCTGTTCCTCGTACGTGTTGATGCTGACACAATTTCTATCACTTGGTAATTTTAATCATTCCCTAATAACTGTTGCAACTAGGTGTGGGCTTTATCATGTTTCGCCGTAAATAAGTATATTCAAGCATAGTAAACACTTTGAAGCAAAATAACATAAAAATAGAATTAAGAGGCAGAACAGAAACTGACGTAAGACATGGATCTAAAATATAAAATTATAATTAACTAAAAAGTATTTCATAAACATGGCGACGTAGACAAAAATGTAGATATAGACATTCATCACTCTTCTTTAGATAAAAAATGCCCATACATGCTGAAAATTGTTGAATTTCAAAATAATAAGATAAACTATTTCTGTGATATATAACTGTACAAATTTAAATATGAATAATAGATGCAATTTTTCTCTTTTTAGTGTAGCTCACTTAAATCTAAGATCTATAATACTGGCTTTCAAGAGTTTGTTAATATGGTTGAGACAGGCAGTTTCGATGTTGTGGCAGTCAGTGAAACATGGCTGAGATCAGCTATAACATCGGATGTAGTACAAATTGAAGGGTATAATTTTTTTAGATTTGACCGAATTAATGGCAGGGGAGGTGGTGTGGGTATATATGTCAGAAATTCTTTTCATTGTGAATTATTGCCTCTAAACTTGCCAGAGAAAATAGATGGGTTTGAATGCCTTTGGGTAAAAATTAAAATTAGCTATAAAACTTCTATCGCAATAGGAGTAATATATCGTACCAAAAATAATGTTTTGCAATGTGTCCATGCTTTAGATCAATTTTTGCCTCAAGTTTTGTTGTCGTATGATCATGTTATGGTTCTAGGTGATTTAAACATAAACATGATGCCTGATAACATGCCCAATCCTATGTCTGATATGTTTGATATTCAAGGGTTTTCTCAAGTAATATGTGAACCCACTAGGATTACTGAAACAACTTCTTCCCTGCTGGATCTCATTTTTGTTACTACTACCAGCGACGTAGTCTCCGTAGGTACCTTAGATGCCGACGATAAAACTTTAACGAGGATAACTTCTATATTGATCTATTAAATATACCATGGAATGAGATTTTCTATGTCCCAGATATTGAAGAAAAAGTCAAATTTCTTGAGTCACACTTATCACTCCTGTTTGGGAAGCATGTTCCTCTCAAAACCTTAAGGGTAAGTAAAACCCCCGGCGCCCTGGCTAACACCAGCATTAAAAAGCCTAATGAAGGAAAGGGACAAAGCATTAGCAAAATATAAAAAAAATAAGACACAAATAAATTTCAATAATTATAAAACCTTACGGAATCTTACATTATATTCTGTCCGGAGTGAGAAGCTAGGATATTTAGAATTCTTGGAAGGAGAAAAAAATTCAAAAACACTATGGAAGGGTCTTAGAAAACAGCATGTATACTCAGGCTCAAAAGGTGCTTGGGAACTACCTGAGGAATTACAAAATGCCGATGATATAAATACATATTTTCTTAGTGTCTTTCAAAAAACAAATAATTGTCTGCATAAAATTGATTTTTACAGTAACAATAAGTTAAACCCATCCTGATGCAATACTTAAATGTGTTTATGACATTAAGTCAAATGCTGCTGGCTGTGACGGACTTACTCTATTTATGCTTAAGCTTAGTTTGCCGGTTATCTTAGTGCCCTTCACCCGTGTTATAAATCATTGTCTTGAATGTGGGTACTTCCCACAGTGCTGGAAAGAGTCCATTATATGTCCAATACCAAAAAATAATAATCCTTCGTCTGTCAGGGAGCTTCGACCTATTAGTTTGTTGCCAGTTATGTCAAAAGTTCTGGAAAGGGCTATTCACACACAAGTATCACAGTTTCTGAGTATAAACAATTTATTTCCGGTTCACCAGTCTGGCTTTCGGAGTGGTCACAGCACGTCAACAGCTTTGTTAAATTTGACCTATAATATAATCAGGGGCTTGGATAAAAAGATGGCTGTTATATCAGTATCACTGGATTATTCAAAGGCTTTTGACCTACATGACCTACTTTGCGCAAAATTGAAGTATCTGAGTTTTGATGACCATTCTGTATTATTCTTTTGCAACTACCTGTCAGGTAGACAGCAAAAAGTGCGTGTGAAGAACAAGTTATCACTTGCTGGTAAGATAGTGTCAGGTGTCCCCAGGGCTCAATTTTGGGGCCCTTATTGTTCCTAATTTATACTTTTGATATCTTCCACTCAGTTACGCACTCTCATGTGCAGACTTATGCCGATGATGCCCAGCTGCTTCATCTATTTGATCCTTCAGATCCTACTTTGGCAGCAGAACAAGTTAATGCTGATCTGAATGACATTTTAATATATTCAAATGAACATAACTTGAAAATAAACCCAGACAAGACTCAAGTTCTGTTGTTTTGTCAAGAAAATCGTAGAGCAGCATTGTATGGTGCAGTGAGACTTAAACTTGCAAATGAAAATCTGAATTTTTCTTTTAGTGCTAAAAATTTGGGTCTGCTTTTTGGATATACACCTGCGATTTAGGGATCATGTCAAGGCACTTTTACAAAAAACATATGTTAAAATGAAATCTTTGTATGCCCACCGCTTCATACTTAATTTTAAAATGAGAAAAAGGCTTTGCGAATCTCTGGTGCTCTCAACATTTACCTATAGTAATATTGTATACTACCCATGTTTAGAATCTTTTTCAAAAAATTGCTTGCAACATGTACAGAATGTTTGCTGTCGTTTTGTATAACGGTTACGAAAATATGATCATATTTCTTCTAAAATAAACGAACTGAAATGGTTGAAAATTGCCAACATTGTGATATTGCATTATGTTATGTTCTTGATGAAGGTATTGAGATCATCATTTCCAATGTATCTCAGAGAAAAATTGATATTTCGAAATGTTATTCATGATAGAAATGTTAGACTGGGAGACTGCTTGACAATGCCCCAGCATCGAACTACTTTGTTTCAGCGGTGTTTTACATATATGGCTGTGAGTCTTTACAATTCTTTAACTCCTGATCTCAAATCAAGACCCTTCAGTCAAATACGCTTAAAATATAAGAGACAATTATTGTGTAGCCAGAAGAGTGGATACGTTTTTGCATTGATTATAAATCTTGAGTATAACTGAGTGTCATCAATAATTTGAATTATAATTAGTTTATAGATGTAAACACATTGTGAGTGGAAGAGGTTAGGTGTGAGAGTAACCATAGGTTAAATCTCGCCTTTTTCACTTCATGGTGTGGGTATGTGTCCTGTATACACATGCCAAATAAAGACGATATTTATTTATTTTATTTATTTTTTTATAGATATCCTCCGTAGTAAAATAAAAAATTAAAAATAATCCATCATCTTATAAATAATTTGTTTTTTTTCTATACGCGTCACCTGATCTATTTATTGCAATCGATTTCGAAAATATAAATAAGATATTATTAGTACCAGATGCACATAATGGCATGATTAGAAAAATAAATATTCGTTTGAGAAGTTAGAGGAAAATATAGTAAGTTGGTAAATAATTTATTGGAGCAGTGTAGTAGTTTGCATGCCGCATATAATTACTTGCTTTGAGCTTGCTTTATTATTATTATTATTATTATTATTATTTGAACTATGCAAACTTTTGATAATACTGCTTAGAACTTAAGTTGAAACTTTAAAAAACACGCGAGGATATTTAACTAGTTTTTTTAGGGCTACTAGACTTATAGATATTTACGATACAAGTGGGATAAAAGCATTATTAAGTGTGTTAATAACGATTTATTTTTATGGCAAAAGTGTCATTTATTGTTGAACTAGCAGGAGCTTGTAGAAGAGAACAGCTGACAAACTTACTTTTGGAAAATTTGAAAGATGAAAGTGCATGTTTTCGATTTGTAATTCCATTCGTTCACAAAGATAAAAAATAGCTCGACAGTTTTTTATAACATCTGAAGGCATTGAAGGTTTAAATATGGGTGAAATTGTCCGAAATTACATCAAGTTACTTGGTGTGATATAAAAATGGTAAATGTACAAAACAGCTAGTGTTAAACACTTTTGGAGGTATGCCTAAGACTATTGCTTTGTTTTTAAAATTATCCAATCCAGAACGATATAACGGCCACTGCTTTAGAAGGTCTTCTACATCACTATTAGCTAACACCGGGGTGGACCGTAAAAAGGCACGGAGGATGGCGGTCAAATACAGTTGTAGAAGGATACATTGAGGCTTCGGAAGAAAACAAAAAGAAGACTGCTTTGAGTATAATCGGGAATAAGGAAAATGAAGCAACAAGTATCCAGAAATTGAACATATTTAATGCAAGTTCATCAAATATATCTGGTTTTAATTTAAATAACTACAATAGTTGTGTAATTAATATTTACAATAAATAGTTTGTAATGCCGTATTTCAAACAAAAATGAACGTATTTTCTTTAATTCTGTTTTAATTTTAATATTAGTAGATATCATTACCGCACTATGCTGATGATGCTAACTTGGTAAGCGAAACGCGCATCCAGAACGTAACAAGTTGTGGTGCAGTGTGGTTAGAACTGTTGTATTTTAATCTATCTTCCACCACAGGTTTCAGGGTTAGCATCTAGAGCTTTGACAAATGGTTTCATCAATCCCAATCTTATATGAAGAGGGAGTGATAAAATTATCTTGTGGTCAACTAGGCTTTCCTGAATTACATTTTTGGAACGAGGTGTGACATTTTTTCTTGATGGCCAATTTCTCTCTCTGCTTTATTGTCCCACTCATATAAGAACCATGGGTATGATAACTGGATATTTGTACTAGAATCCAGTTGTGTTGCTTATAGTTTATTCCTATAAGCAGTTCTTCAAGATTTTCGTAATTTTCTTTTATTTGGGATGAATGACCAACAGGAACAGATGCATATAATTTGCCATTGTGTAGTAGAACAGATTTAGGGCATCTCTTTGAAGAGTCTATAAAAATCTTCCACTCGATAGGTATGTATTCATGAATACCAAGGTGAACCAGCTGCGGCGAAGTAATCTACAAATTCAAGCTCACGATTTTGATACTAATAACATGTAGTTCCTTAACCTGGATCCTAAAATCTCAGGAAGATCTAAACTCTGACTAAGTCATTCAGTTCTAATTGAGAAAATAGCTGCAGTTCACTGGTTCTAGAGGCAGATGCTTCAAGAACGTCAGCTCTGTATCTGTTCAAGATTAGGAGTCGACATTAGACTGCAATACTTTATGTGGAATAGGTACAGGATGTTCCAGCGAGGACTGAACAGGGACCTATTTTCGACCTTCCTTGTATTTTGAAAAAATTCAAAATAGCCAATCGATGTATTTTTTCTTGTAGAATCCAAAAATGTCATCGAAAAAATATTTGAACCAGAAACAAAAGAGTTACGCTATGCATCAGGTGTTTTTTAAATGGAATGTATCGTTTTTTATACGATTTTTGGAAAGAGTGATTTTTTTATGTCCGTTCTGATTAAAAGATTTGATTTTGCGATAGCTGTTTATATTACATTTTAATGTTTTACAAACTAAAATTTTAGCTTCACCTGTTTAAAATATACGATAGGTTGGTATAGGTGATCAAGGTAAAATGACGTTTGAATGCTTTGTCAATAAAAATTGACATTATTTTAATTATTGTCGAAGTCTTCACCTAAAAAATATATATTTGACTCTGATCGAAATGAAATACTCTTTGGACGAGAGACTACAGATTGTTATGCTATTTTACAAGTGCCAAGAAAATGCAAGAGAAGCAAGAAGAAGATTTATTGCAAATTTTCATAGAAATATATCCATCAATACAATTCTAAGGATAAAAAACCTATTTGAGGAAAATAAAACTTTACATGATAGAAAAAGAAATATACAAAGAAGAAGAAATCGAGACCAGGCCATTATAAATTATTTTCAAGTTAATCCAACCAATTTCGGATGCAGTTCGGGAAGTTCAGTACGGTGGCGGTGTAAGGCGCAGAAGAGTTACCCGAGGAACTGTTCACAGGACTCTGAAAATTCATAAATTTAGGCCTTTTCGTATCCTTCCACTTCAGCACCTAACACCGGCACAAAAAGAACTTCGCTTCCAATTTGTTTCTCAAATGGTAATTCGGCAAGAAAACGAAGACCCTGATTTATTCAAAAATATTGTGTGGACCGACGAAGCTACTTTCACAACATCGGCAGTATTCAACAGACATAATAGTCACCACTGGGCCGTTGAAAATCCAAAAAAGTTCCAGACTATTAAATTTCAAGGGAGGAATTCTATTTATGTTTGGTGTGGGATAAAAAACAATAAAATTTTGGGACCAATATTTTTTAACGGGACTTGCCCGCCCAATTGCCCCGACCTCTCAGATTTGGATACATTTCTTTGGGGCCATTGGAAGAACGTCGTATACAGACATCGAAACGAAAATATTCAAGAGATCATGGGAAAAATTGTCGATGAAATAAACCGCCTTAACCAGGAAAATCATATTGTAACAGCAAGTTTAGAAAGGCTACAAAGGGGTTATCGATGTTGTTTCGAGAAAAACGGCAGTCACATTGAAAACTTATGTTATTAGTAGTTTTATTTTATTATTTAATAATTATTTTTTATTGAATTTCTTTTTCTATCATGTAAAGTTTTATTTTCCTCAAATAGGTTTTTTATCCTTAGAATTGTATTGATGGATATATTTCTATGAAAATTTGCAATAAATCTTCTTCTTGCTTCTCTTGCATTTTCTTGCACTTGTAAAATAGCATAACAATCTGTAGTCTCTCATCCAAAGAGTATTTCATTTCGATCAGAGTCAAATATATATTTTTTAGGTGAAGACTTAGACAATAATTAAAATAATGTCAATTTTTATTGACAAAGCTTTCAAACGTCATTTGACCTTGATCACCTATACCAACCTATCGCATATTTTAAACAGGTAAAGCTAAAATTTTAGTTTGTAAAACATTAAAATGTAATATAAACAGCTATCTCAAAATCAAATATTTTAATCAGAACGGACATAAAAAAAATCACTCTTTCCAAAAATCGTATAAAAAACGATACATTCCATTTAAAAAACACCTGATGCATAGCGTAACTCTTTTGTTCCTGGTTCAAATATTTTTTCGATGACATTTTTGGATTCTACAAGAAAAAATACATCGATTGGCTATTTTGAAATTTTCCAAAATACAAGGAAGGTCGAAAATAGGTCCCTGTTCAGTCCTCGCTGGAACACCCTGTACAGGTATATCAGCATTATGTGGAACTGGTGATAGTGCCGACGGTAGATTGGGATAGATATTTTGTGTGATGACCTTTAGTATCACAAAGACAAAAATAGCAGTCGTCAGTGTGATTTCTAGGTTCTATCCAGACCATTGGTATTCCAAACGGTAAAACTTTTCTTGTTCCTCTAAACCAATGTCTCAAGGCTTCTTCGCAAATCTTGCAGATAAAATGTGGTGCCCAAAGTTTATCTTGATCTCCAAGTTTCATTTTAAAGTAAGCAAAATACGCATTTTTTACAAAATCAGTAATGTTTCTTTTAAACTTTTTCACTATGAATTGTCCACAAATGTAACAAAAGTTGTTAGGTTTATTTTTACACACATTTCTTTATAGAAAGTGCTCATTGGAACACTGATAGAACTAGAAATCTAGATAGACATCTAGAAAGCCCGTTTGAATATCACGTGGACAATAAATAATATCGCTCTCTGTTCTAAATAAACTCAGTTTTGGGGATTCTCATCTGCTTGTAAATCCCCCAATACATGTACAGGGTGTCCCATTTTCGTAGGTTTTACGGGGTTTCCAGCTTATGAGTAGAGATAGAGAGATGCGGTTTTCGCGACACCGTGCTATTTTTCGATGAAACTAAAGAGGCCGCAAACAGATTTGCCCTAACCATTTTAGTTTCGGTGCTACAGGGTGATTTTGAAAATTTGTCATTTTCGGACACCCCCTGTAACTCAGCTATCGTAAAATATATTTAAAATGT
This sequence comes from Kuschelorhynchus macadamiae, assembly GCA_030620095.1. Lineage (NCBI taxonomy): Eukaryota > Metazoa > Arthropoda > Insecta > Coleoptera > Curculionidae > Kuschelorhynchus > Kuschelorhynchus macadamiae. The sequence continues at coordinate 2,026,388 of JAUTXW010000491.1, read as the reverse complement.
TTCAACTGGTATTTATAGATTTTTTCACGTAGAATTCAGTGGCATACTCAGATTTTTGCTGAGAGTCATAGTTTTTGACATATTGGCATAACCTACTATTTTTTAAATGGGACACCCTATATATTATTTTTTCATCTTATTCTTCGTGTCGAGAGCTTTTCAAAAACATACCATAAGTCATATTTATTTTCATAAATAACATGAAAAAATGCATTTTTCTTTAAACGGATTTATGGCATAGCAGATCAATCGAAATAAGAGAAGGTGGCTGTGGAGCCATGGAAAAAGTTAACAAATATTTATTAACGAAATAACAAAGTAACAGCATCAGAAAAAATTAGGAAGTAGGTAAAAGGTAATAATTATAATTTCATTAAAACTACAAATATTGTTCAAATTGTAGACCATTATGTGTCCTACAAGTGTGACAAACTTTAAAAATTCTTTTTAATGCATTTTCTATTGTAAATGACTGTCTTTGTAACTCTGCAAAAGCGTTTTCGGTGGCCATTCTTAGTTGTTCTAAGTTTTCGTATCGCCTTACATAAACCTTGTTTTCTAAATAACCCCACAAAAAGAAATCTAAAACTGAGAGGTCAGGGGATCGTGGTGGCCATCGAACAGGTCCGTGTGTTCCTATCCATCTTCCAGGAAAATGGTCGTTAAGCCAGTTTTGACTTATTCTGGCATTGTGGGCTGGAGCTCCGTCTTGCTGGAAATAAATCCTATTTAGTTGAGCCAAGGGAACATCATCCAAAATTCCTAATGCGTCTTCTAGGATTCGCACGTAACCAATCGAATTCAGATTTCCTTCATATATTTGGTAAACTATTTTTCGGTTGAAAATAAAACAGGAGACATTGAATCCAAATCTGCCCTGACGCTCCCTAGGAAAAATAACATGGTTGTTTTCTTGACTACAAAATCGCGTGTTGTGTCTATTTAAAATCCCTGAACTAGTAAAATGTGCCTCGTCTGACCAAATAATCTTTTTTTCAAAACCGATATGTTCTGCCTTCATATTTCTAAACCAATTGCAGAACTCCAATCTGCGCTCTGCATCACCAGGATGCAGATGATGCACAAGTTTGTATTTATAGGGTTTGAATTTGTGCTTTTTCAAAATTTTCTGCACTTTGGTTTTCGGTACACCCGCCTCTTCGTCTATTTTCCTGCAAGATGTTTCAGGAGCTGTCTGAACGAGGGCTAAAACGTTGACCTCAGATTCTTCGTTGTCTTTATTGTAAGTTCGCGATCGAGGCTTGTTAAAAGATCCATATTGGCAAAGATTATTTTTAATTTTTTGAAAAATTCTTTTTTCTGGTTGTCTTCTCTCGGGATATCTAAGATAAAATAAAGCGAACCAATAAAGTCAAAATGCAGGAAGATAAAAAAGAACTAACCTGTTCAGATAAAGCTCTGCCGCCTGATCTGCATCTTCATTAGACAATATAAAACACGCGTTCATATCATATTTCTCAAAATATTCAAATTTTTGATTCTGAGCCATATTAAAAACAATAATTATAATAGACGTCAAGAAAAATTTAAACGCAATAATGCCAAAAATGACAGCAGTAATGGCTGCCTGATCATATTTTTGTTGGCGTTGCCATGGCTACCACAGCCACCTTCTCTTATTTCGATTGATCTGCTATGCCATAAATCCGTTTAAAGAAAAATGCATTTTTTCATGTTATTTATGAAAATAAATATGACTTATGGTATGTTTTTGAAAAGCTCTCGACACGAAGAATAAGATGAAAAAATAATATATAGGGTCTCCCATTTAAAAAATAGTAGGTTATGCCAATATGTCAAAAACTATGACTCTCAGCAAAAATCTGAGTATGCCACTGAATTCTACGTGAAAAAATCTATAAATACCAGTTGAAACATTTTAAATATATTTTACGATAGCTGAGTTACAGGGGGTGTCCGAAAATGAGAAATTTTCAAAATCACCCTGTAGCACGGAAACTAAAATGGTTAGGGCAAATCTGTTTGCGGCCTCTTTAGTTTCATCGAAAAGTAGCACAGTGTCGCGAAAACCGCATCTCTCTATCTCTACTCATAAGCTGGAAACCCCGTAAAACCTACGAAAATGGGACACCCTGTACAAATGAAAACGATGTTTTAACGCGTGCCTCAACGTTTCGGACAAAAAAAAAGGGATTTAATTTAATTTGCTGCGAATATTCAGAGATAAAAACTTGATATTTGTCTTATTCTCAAATTAATTTTTTTCAAGATTGTACAGGGTTATTTTTTATAATTTGCTACTTCCTGAGAGGCTTATTTTTTCAAGATACAGAGAAATGGTTCCTAAAAAAAGTTATAGGGAATTTCCTAAAGATTTACAAGGCGGCAATTTTAAAAACAAAAGACGACCGGAAAATCACTAAATAACCATCAACTTTGTTGTTTTAAATGGGACACCTTGTATTTTTTAACATTTTTGGATTCTCTCCTCGTTTTCCCATTCCCAAAAATATATAGTTTGTCTATATTCGGAACGGTAGTTTTTGACTTATTCCACTTTAAAGTTACCACATGTGACAATTTCACAGATATGCAGCCATACTTAAATCGCGGTACCCATGAAATGATGAAATGTCAACTAAAAACAAAGGAGCACTGTTGGACGTGAACGCAATCTACAGTATTAAATTATAATAAACTAGGCCGGTACACGTTGTTCTGCTTTTTCTGTTGGAGGGCGCGAAGAGTTTGCAGTGGAATCATAAGAATATGGGGAGCATTCACCACATCGTCCAGAAATTTTATTGAAGAAATAAATATTAGTTTTATAGAAAAAATACGCAATAAAACAATTATTTAAACTAGCACATATTTCGCTCATAAAATGCGGGGACAGCCAGGGGCGTACTGTACTGAACTAAAGCAAGAACTTACATATGACATGAGGAAGAACCAAGAGGACATAAAAATGAACTAGAAGATATGAGAAGGTACCAAGAAGACGTAAAACAAAGAATGCAAGAAATGGAAAAGAATCAAGAAGAAATCACTAGAAAAACGTTGCTTGAACTGACACTAACCAAGGAAGATGTAAAATAGGAAATGAGAAAAATGGGGAAGAAAGTGTAAAAGCAAGTACAGAAGGTTCATAACCAAATGCAGCAAGAAGTCCAAAGTCTACGTTCCCATATGCAGAAATTTGGAAACCAGAGTGTGTTAAAATCCGACGTGGATTCTGTATCACATGTGTTAAAACCACCTACGTTTGATGGTAAGGTGCCGTGGGTTACTTACCTGAAACAATTTGAAGCTGCCGCAACTGGAATGAAAAGTGTTGGGAATCCACCGAGAAGACCCAAGCATTGGTTTGTTCCTTGAGTGGTGAAGCAATGGAGGTGCTAAGGAACATAACCGAAGATAAACAGAATGACTTTGGGACATTAATAACCCATCTAGAAATGCGTTATGGTGAAAAACATCTACAGGAGGTTTATAAAGCTCAACTTCAATGTCCAAGACAAAAATATAACGAGTTTCTTCAAGAGTATGAAAGACATATTGTGCAACTAATTAACTTGACTTATTCATCCTGTTTATTATTTGTTATTTTAATGAAGTAGACTTATCTTAATTTTTATCCATGTAACCACCATGATAGTGTCAAAATCTCTTTCGAATGTTCTGTTAGGCTTAATTATTTTTACCCAGTACATTCCTTTTCTAAAAGCTATGTAACATTTCTTTCGAAGTATTCTTTTTACAGACGAAACAACATTTACAAGAAAATCCCAATTTACTAAGAGTAGCAAACTCGCAATTGGCCATGGTGGTCTAGTAGAATGGCCACCAAGATCCCTGACTTGAATCCTTTGGATTTTTATCTGTAAGGGCATTTAAAGAAGCTCGTATACAAAACGCCAGTACACACATTTGAAGAACACGTAGACATGACATTTGTAACTGTTCGGCATAATCATCGTATTTTCGCCAGAGTAAGACGATCGTAATAATGTAATGACGCTAATGATGGACATTTGCAGCACTTCATGTGATCCCATTTAGGTAAATAATTTAAACTAAGGGCCTTTAATATTTGTTTTAAGAAGAGAAGATCTTTAGTTCACTATTAATTAAATTGCATTTTTTTTTTCATAAAAGAGAACAAATTCGACAAAATATCAAGGGTGAATTTTTAAAAGGCACTAAACAGCCTACACAACTATGCTAACAAAAGATAAAAAAGTCATTGTCACACATGTTTTTTTTTAGAAAATTGTTGCAGCGACAGCTCGCACGCACGTCCCTGATGAAGCTGTTTACGCATTTTTATCAAAGTCAAACATGCTTTATTATGAAAAGATGTAGATCTCATTGACAAAGCGAAAAAACTGTATAGAAAAATTAAATGAAAACTACTTATTGTCTAATTGAGAATAAAAAACACACATAATAAAAAAAATGATAACTATATATACACATAAAACAAGATGCTGGTTATTATATTATAAAAATTAATATATACATACATACACACCAATTACTGTTATACAATCAAAAGGCAACACATTCAGACCATAAAGGGGAGATACAGTCTTAGTCACAAATAAAGACAAACAAATTAAAACCTATCCTCAAAATATTCTTTGACACTATAATACGACCGTTGAGATAAAAAATTTTTTGTTTCATTTTTAAATGCTGTAAAGCTTTGTATATTTTTGATATCAATAGGCAGATTATTGAACAACTTTTTCCCATTGTATATAAAACTATGTTTATTTTAGTAGTTGTTGGGATTAGCAAAGGAATATTTTGAGCCTGTCCAGTGCAATATGCTACCTCAGTAGCTAAATACTTATACTTCTTAAAAACTAGATGAACACACTCAGCAATACACAAACTTGGAAGGATCATTATTTTCGCATTTATAAAATAAGGCTTACAAGAGTCTCCTCTTCCTATGCCATACATAAATCGTAGAGCTCTTTTTTGCAACATAAACAAAGAGTTAAACAAGTATGCAGTTCAACCACCCCAGAAGCAAATTCCATACCTCAGTATGCCATTCTTATAGCATAAGGTTCTAGTTCATTAGCTATCGTTCTTCATGCATAACAGCTGTTAAAGTGCTTCAACATGAATGTTAAAATTAAGTGACTTATCTATATAAAGCCCCAAGAACTTTACATTATCTGTGTTCTTTAACGTTATAACGTTTGTTTTGGCCACATTGAAAGTCAACAAATTACTGTCAAACCAGATTTTGACCCTCTTCAAGTCTTAAGATATCACTCCATCTAGCCCATCTGAGCCAGACGTGTGCTACAAAATGGAAGTGTCATCCGCAAAAAGAGTGAACTCGCCTTCAATATCAAGTGCAGCCAAATCGTTAATATAAATTAAAAATAAAAGTGGTCCCAGGACAGATCCTTGTGGAACACCACAGTTCACTGTGACATTATCAGACAATGATCCATTTATATAGGACTTAAACCAATTCAAGAACACATCCCTGAAACCATAAACTTCCAGTTTCCTTAACAGTATTTCGTGACTGACACAATCAAATGCTTTAGTCAAGACACAAAACACAGCCGCAGCAAGATCTCCTTCATTTAGACTAACATATAAGCGGTCCAGAAAGGTAAAAATGGCATCATTTGTTCCCTTCTCGCTCTGAAATCTAAACTGGCTTGTACTTAGAACATTAAATTTAGTTAAAAAAGACATAAGTCTGTTCTTCACTAAATTTTCAATTATTTTAGACAAGGTCGACAAGAAAGATATAGGTCTGAAATTAGATGGAGACAGATCTTTGCCACCTTTATGCGAGGGTATAATTATATCTTTTTTCTGGTTCTGGAAATTGACCATTAGCAAAAGAATGGTTAATTGCGTCAGCTAATGACAATAATGCAGAGTGATTCAACTCAGAAAATATCCTGACTGAAATGTCATCCCACCCTGAAGCATTCTTGTTTTTGATGTTGTGAATCACAGACCTTACCTCGAAGACATCAGTAGTGTACAAAAAGAATGTTTCGGGGATATATTTATTGGTTAAATATTGTAATGGGTCATTTTTGTCTTTATCTTAACCGAAAGATTATGACCCACAAAACAGTAGAATTTGTTAAACTCATCAGGTGGCCGTGTTGCAAAAGTCTGTTTACTGACACCATTCTGCCTCAAATCATTAATAACAGACAGTTTCTTTTTTACTTTGTCACTGTAGTAGATTTTTTCAGCAAACTTCACCACCCTTCTGTAAATTGCTCTATATTTAGAATAATAAGACAGGAAGTACAAATTGTCGAAAAAGAATTTTCTGATATAGTGATCGCATGTTCTTACCAGATACTCTTATTGATTTGGTAAGCCAGTGTTTCTTCCGTTTATTTTTTAACTTTACAATAGGAAAAGCTGTCTCAAAAGCCATTGTTAAAGTAGAATGAAATATTTTAAGTGGATTTTTCTGGTGTTTACTTACATTTCAGTCAATTTTTTTACAAGTATCACGGAAAGTATTAAAGTTTCTTTTAGAAAAAATACGGCCCTTCCTAACAGTAAGGTTTGCTTCTTTTGGCTTAAATTTAAACTTAGCTAATATAGACTCGTGATCAGAGAGAGATGAGTTTTTAACTGAACAAACAATATTTTTTATGTTTGAACAAACATAGTCAATAGTTGTTGTAGATTACTTTGTAATTCTAGTAGGCTATGTGACATGCATTTGTAGATTGAAACAAGACAACAAATTTTTTATTGAAATACTATGTTCATCTCCATAATCAATATTAAAATCCCCTAAAAGAACTACGGAGCAATGAAGAGGAAACTGGTATAATAAAACTTCCAGGTTATTAATGAAATCAACCCGATTCCCTGATGGTGCGCGATAGAGACAGATAATGTATACATTAAGTTGCAGGCAGTGTGCAATAAAAAACTCAAACTTCTTTTTTATAATATCAGTGAAATATGTGCTAGTTTAAATAACTTTGCACCTCCAAATTTCGTTCGGAGTGCTACAGTCGTTTTGAAATTTGGAATAAACCAAAACAATAAAATATCTTTAACATCCTGTATCTCAGAAGTTTTATTTTTGAGTGAAGAATCTCACGAGCGATAGCATATTAAGTCAGTTTTTTTGAAGCACCTTGTATAAGATCTAGTTAGATATTGTACAGGGCGATCAGTTAAGGGTAGCGAGCGGCCATATCTCATAAGATATTGGTCGTATAGATTTGAGAAAAAAAAATCGTAATAAAAGTCGCCAAGAGAAATTGCTGAAAATTATTTTCGAGTTTGTCAAACGTCCGCTAGAGGGCGTAACAACAAACACCAAGTAGAAAAATGGGGTTTTTGTAGAATTTTGCCTAATGAAAATATTTCGGTGATATCATTTTCATATTTAGTGACCATTTCCCTACACTTTTTGTCTAAAATGTTTTGTTCTATATATCAAAATAAGGATGTAGGGGACGTTAAATTGTTTTTTCAAAAAAACCAAGATGTCTCCCGTTTCTTTTGACCGATTTTAGCAAACTTAGGCTCATATGAAAGAGCATAATTTGCACTACAAAAGGCTTATTTGGTTTTGAATTTTTGACTTTTGCTGGCGTCGCTAGATGACGTTAACTGAATTAATAGCATATTTTTTAGTTTTTTTCAAAAAAAAACAAATGTAATGGTATATTCATTTTTACATATTTTAAAAGGGGATAAATTTCTCTATAATTTAATGAAAATAATTTATCATCTACCTTTTTTTGAACCGTTGATATTGACAAAAATATTATTTTATTTTATTAAAAAATGGCACGCCACTGCTTTTTGTCAAAATAAAAATCATTTTCGTAATCACTTATTAGTTGCTAACAAAAAGAATCTCTTGACTTTTTTTCGTTAGACGAACGGTTTTGGATTGAAAAAATAAGATGTTGTTGGATAGTTTTATTAAGATTTTTCATTGTTAAACATAAAACAGTAAAATCTTCAAAATAAATTATATAAAAATACGCAATCGTAGCCACACGATCCACATTAAACACATCAACTGACAAAAATATTTAAGTTTCCTTGGCGCGGCTGTTGACCCAAACTTTGGCAACGTAAGCCATATCTTACATATACGCTCCTGTGCGAACTTGATAGCGAACACTCGGGAAAAATTCGCCTCCGCTTATAACCACGAGGTCGACGCGGGCCGCCAGTCGTGATCGCTTCCAACCAAATGAAACAAAACCTCTCCAGAGATCGCGGTGCGAGGCATGGATAATGAGTCGCGGAATTAAGAGAACGGTCAACGAGTTTATACGCTTAGAATAATAGAGGGAATTTCCAAATGAAAAAATATTAATTATGTATTATTTTATTTATTTGTTTCTGTTTGGAAATATTTATTGGGGGGTCAGTGACCATTTGACCTAATGGAGGAGCCGCCATTTGGTCTCCGTCTGACAAATATTTAAAAAAAAACCCAAGGTGACCCGTGTTTCGCCCTTGCCAACGTCATCGGACTTACGATATTGGTAAAACCTAATATAGTAATTATACAATTAAAAAATAATACAAAAAAACAATAATTTTTATTTATTCAGATCTATTGATCTCTTAGTATAAAAACTATTAGAATCAAGCCCGTTAAAACAAAAAAACTATTTACAAAAATTTAATTTCAAATCAAATAAGAATATCTAATCTACCTAGCTTTCAAAATAAAAAATCGTGCAGCGCTCAAAGCCCTTAGATATTGCCCCCCTGCACTGGTCGAAATGAAACGAAAATCCAACAATAGTCTCCTAACGTATCTGAATTAAAGTTTCCTTGATATCCGTTTTCCATTGTTGAAATACTTGAAATGTCTGGATGGCAAGGGTCCCTACATTCATCACTCACGTTCTTATACTTCTTGTTTTCAATGAGGCACTTATTTGGTTTAAAATATTAAAGTTTTTAAGTTTCTTTTTAATAAAAATTTTGGATATCCTTCAAAACTAAATTTGAGCAATTTTTGTATACAAAAACCAACGTCGAAATTAATTATAAAAAAAGAAGGGCGGTGGCAAGTTTATGAGGAGTGTCGAAGCAACTTGGTACAGTATTTATAAATGGTAAACAAGAAAATTTAAAAATTGAAAACTTGAAGGGCTGTGAACAGGGTGTCCCGTTTTCATGGTTTTTATGAAGCATCTCTCTTATTAGTGAAGATAAAGGGTTCCGATTTTCGCGACATGATGTTCCTCTTTTGTGAAACGAAAGATGACCCAAACAAAATTTACATAGCTCCCTTCGTTTTTAAGATACAGTTTGAAATTGAAAATATTGCATTTTTAGGCTCCCCTCGTATTTCAGTTGTTGTTTAACTTATCGAAAAGGTAAAAACTCTGTCTGAAACAGTTTTTCACATTGATTCCAGTGGCGTAGTCATATTTTTTATATGAGGTGTCGTTTTTGACATATAACACAAACTTATAATTTTTTAAGAGGGACACCACGTATATTTCTATTTTATATTATTCAGTTCACAATAAGCTTATCGAAAATATACAGGGTGGTGCAACCAAGATGGGGTGGACGATTGTGGGCAAACGGAGAGGAATTTGAAAAAACATTTTTGGGATATGATTGATAGTCAAGAACGCTGTGTTTTAAAATTATACCCATTATACAGGGTGGTCTGAAAAGTTCTTGGTGAACCAAACTTGTGTTTTTTTAAATGGGACACCCAGTATATTATTATTTTAATTGATTGTCCTATTCGTTACGATCATTTTGATATGAAGTTTGTTGGGTCTAAAATTTATACCAAGGGAATGGGACGAGGTTAAAGTGGAAAAAAGGGTTATACTCCGGCCATTTTTTGAAAACAATTGAAGCAGGTATGGAAAAACCAAATATTCTATAAAATGTATTGTATCTAGGATTACAATAATCGCTTGTAAGTCGTTCAAAATTATTCACTGTTATACAGGGTGGTCAAGTTTTGCAAATTTACCTTGGATTGAATTTTTTTAAATGGAACACCCCATATATTTTACCGTCATATTAAAGATAACATCGCCAGCTTTCAGAAAATACCCTATTTGATATCTTTCTAACCAACAGTTTTTTAGTAAATTAACCGTGAAACCAAAATTTACTCATTCTAACAGAAACGGTATTATTTACGTTGCTTAAATTGACTACCTATAATATAAGGAGGCCATGATATAATCATAAATGAAAAGAAAGATTGACATTCTCGTCAAAACCGCAAAGTGTCAGAGAATTGGCATCAATTACCATTGTTTTTTGACGATAAGTCGAGAAATTGTTAAGTAACAATGAGTTTGAGTACTCCAGAGTTGATAAACATGACTTTTATGTTGGGCGAGTGTCAAAAAAACCCTTTACTAGCAAGCAGGGTTTATGCGGTACGATATCCCGATGCCGAAAAAAAACCAAGACCTGAAGCTTTTGCAAGTTTATTAGAGAGGTTTCAAGAATCAGGCAATGTTGCTTTTAAGAAACGTAAAGTAATTAATAAACCAGTTACCAATGAAGATAATGCTTTGACAGTGTTATTAACAGTGCAAGTAAATCCACACACAAGTACCAGGGAAATTGAGAGAGCTACTGATATTGAACGCACTAGTATTAAACGGATTCTGAAACAACATAAATATCATGCCTACCACATTGAATTACACCAAGAACTGTATGATCGCTATTACGTCCAATGACAAGAGTTTTCAATTTGGTTTTTAAATACAATTTGGGATAATCCAGGTTTTGTAGATAGGGTGCTGTTTTCAGATGAAGCAACTTTTAAAAGCAACGGCTTGGTCAACAAACATAATATGCATTATTCAACCGAAAATCCACATTGGATTCGTCAGGTGGACCATCAAAATAAATGGTCAATTAATGTTTGGGGAGGTATAATTGGCTCTCATGTTATAGGACCATATTTCTTTGAAGAGCTTTTAACGGGAGAAGTCTATTTAAATTTTTTGAGAAATGAGTGGCCCGTATTGCTCGAAGACTTACCTTTAATGTTAAGAAATTCTTTATGGTTCCAACATGATGGAGCACCCCCGCATTACCATAGGCATGTAAGACATTTTCTCAATAATTGGAAAGCAGAGCATTGGATTGGGCGAGGTGGACCAGTTAAGTGGCCTGCGAGGTCACCCGATTTAACGCCACTAGATTTCTTTTTATGGGGACATGTTAAAGAAGAAGTTTATAAAGAGGTTCCAACCACAGTGGAAGATATGAAGTTGAGAATAATAAGCAGTTTTCGCAACATTTCAGACCCGACTTTGAGAAAAGTGAAACTTTCATTTATGGATAGACTCGAAATGTGCCTTCAGCAAAACGATGGTTTAGTTGAACACCTTTTATAAGTTTTAATTACATTGTTTTTGTTGATTTATATTATTAAATTTATTTTTTTTGTAAAAAAGATCTGTTATTAATACTGTCAAAGCATTATCTTCATTGGTAACTGGTTTATTAATTACTTTACGTTTTTTTGAAAGCAACATTTCCTGTTTCTTGAAATCTCTATGATAAACTTGCAAAAGCTTCTATCTTGTTTTTATTTCGGCACCGCATCATCAAAGAACAATATTTATTTATTTACTGATGACAATATTCTGACACTTTGCTGTGCAATCTTTTGTTCAATTTATGATGATATCATGGCCTCCTAATATTAAATTGTCAATTTTAACAACGTGAATTCAGAGTAATTCGTGTTAAAATGAAGAAAAGTTGATTTCACAGCTAATTTACTGAAAAACTGTTGGTCAGAAAGGTATCAAATATGGTATTTTCTGAAAGCTAGTAATGTTATCTTTAACACGAAAGTAAAATATACAGGGTGTTCCATTTAAAAAAATTCAATCCAAGGTAAATTTGCAAAACTTGACTACCCTGTATAACAGTGAATAATTTTGAACGACTTACAAGCGATTATTGTAATCCTAGATACAATACATTTTATAGAATATTTGGTTTTTCCATACCTACTTCAATTGTTTTCGAAAAATGGCCGGAGTATAACCCTTTTTCCACTTTAACCTCGTCCCATTCCCTCGGTATAAATTTTAGCCCAACTAACCTTATATCAAAATGATTGCAACGAATAGGAGAATCAACTAAAATACTAATATACCGGATATCAAATTTAAAAAAACACAAGTTTGGTTCACCACGAACTTTTCAGACCACCCTGTATAATGGGTATAATTTTAAAACACAGCGTTCTTGACTATAAATCATATCCCAATTTTTTTTTTAATTCCTCTCCGTTTGCCCACAATCGTCAACCCCATCTTGGTTGCACCACCCAGTATAATAGTATGTACTTTTCTGTTCGAATCGCCCAGTAATTTGCATTTTTTTAGAGATAGACTCAGTTTTTGGTAGTAGGCTGGGGATTGCCTAAAAAAAACAAAAGAAAATTGTTGTCATGTTTCATAAATTACTTGTCAAAAACTTCTGGTTCGTTTTGAAGCTAGATTAGATAACTGCAAAATTAATTTTATAATAAAAAATGGCTAGAACCAAACTTTTTCTAATGACGAAAAATACGACATGTTGCTCTGCTTTGCACAGTCTAACGAAGATGTTGACGAGGCTTCGGAACTATATTTATTACAGTATGCTTAGCATTCGTCGTATTTTATAATAAATACATTTTTATGAAGCTGTTGGCGTTTTAAACATAGTTACTCAGAACGAAGACAATTTATTATATCACATTTCGTAAAGCCGCGAAGCAAAACCTATAATAAGGAAGACGTAGTTAATGTTCTGGCGTCCATCGATGTAAGAAGTTCTTGCAGAAAAATCCATCAGAATGTTGGGGTTCCAAAAAGCCGAGTACAACAAATTTTAAGGAAACAAGGTTAAAAACCATTTAAATTCATATTGGTGCAACACTTACATCCGGGCATCGCGCAGCGTCGTATGGTTTTTCTGTATCTAGAAAAATGTGATAATGACCCTGAGTTTTATAGAAAAGTAATGTGGTCCGATAAGTAGCGCCGGAGAATTAAATAGGCATAATTCTCGATACTGATCGCAAGAAAACCAGCACCGAATATTTCCTCGCGAACGACAGGGTAGGTTTGGCTTTAATATTTCTTGTTTCATAGTGGGTTCAAAAATAATGTATCGTATATACCAGGGGAGCTTAGATACAGCTCGGTATTTCCAGATACTGGAACTTATTCTACCGGAATTACTCGATTATCTGTCAATAATAAACCTTCTTCAAGGCAACAGGCTAAAGTTATAATAATATAAGATAAATAATGCTATGATTGTTATTACAAATCTACTTATATTTTACATTATAACTATTGAATTATTAAATTGCTAAAATTTGAACATTTCTTGTAAAATAGTATAAAACAAGGATATAAAAGATAATAATTTATTGTAAATTTTTTTAACAAAGTCATGTTACTATAAATAAAGTATCTCTGAAAAATGCATTTGTTTTGTAAGCCTACTACTAAAAACTGAGTCTATCTCTAAAAAAAAAGCAAATTATATACTATTATATATTTTCTAGAAGCTTCTTTTGAACTGAATAATATAGAATAAAAATATACGGGGTGTCCCGTTTAAAAAATTATAAGTTTGTGTTATATTTCAAAAACGACAGCTCACATAAGAAATCTGACTACGCCACCAGATTCTACGTGAAAAACTGTATCAGAGCCAGTTTTTACCTTTTCGATAAGTTAAACAACAACCGAAATACGAGGGGGGCCAAAAATGCAATATTTTCAATTTCACACTGTATCTTAAAAACGAAGGGGGCTATAAAAATTTTGTTTGGGTCATCTTTCGTTTCTCAAAAAGTAGCACCATGTCGCAATAAAATTATCATAGACCTTGTAGTTTTTAAGATACAGAGCTAAATTGAAAATGTTGCTTTTTCAGGCACCCCTCGTATCTTAACTATCAGATAACTTATCGAAAATGTGAAAAACTGTTCTATAACTTTTCTTGTAGAGCTCAATTCGGTCTTCAGAATTAGTATACGGGGTCAGGTCAAAATGTTATCGGATCCAACTTTATTTTTTTGAATGAAACACCCTGTATATTTATAGTCTATAATTTTTTTCTTAAAAACAAGCAAATAAATGACAGTTTTCTGAAATTAAATGCATAATTTAACAGTAGGCTATGGCTATTGTTTATAACAATCTCATCGGATTTTGGATCGACTTTTGGTTTATAAAGCAGTTTATTATTTAAGATATATTATATGAACTATAAAAAATATGATATGCTGGTATGTTTTATACAGAGTAATGAAAATTCTGATGAAGCCTGGGAATTATATTCCAAAGGTAAGTAAGCTATTCTGGCTATGAAAATCTGTATTATCATTATAAGTTTTTGCTTGTTAGATATCCGTCGAACTGTATAACATGTTGAAGAGCTATTACCTATCAAACAAACAAACAAACAAAAGTATGCTTTATTGCCGCAGAAAAATTTTACAATTTTATGGACAAAGCAAAATATACCTAAAAATAAGACATATCAAAACATTAATCGAAAATAATTTCGACAGGTCAGTGCTTTTTTTTTTAAAAATGTAAATTATCAATTTACCAAATCGTAAAACACACGTTAGAATATAACATAACATTGCAAACAGTAAATGAATCATGATAACCTTATAAAAGTAAACAAACACACATGTACGAGGTGAATAATTTCGATGACATTGAAATCAAAATTGCAACTATGCGACCTTAAACTCTATGTTATTATAGTTATACAAATAATTGTGATGTTAAACAGAAGGTATATTGAACTAGTGTAGAATGTAGTATACAAAAAGAATTAAATTGTTTTTAATCCAATACCTAACAAAAATAATTAAGTTTTAAGTGAATGTTCGACAGTTCTTTTCCCTATATAATGATTTACAAAATTCTATGCTACGAGTTAGGACATGACTCACAAAAGATTTAAGTAAACAAGCGAGTTTAGTGACAATTTAAAGAGACTTACTCACTGAAAAAAAAAATCATTAACGCTGTAAAATGGTCTCTCAATGAGGTATGCTTTGGTGTTTTTTCGAAATTGTGCAAGCATAGGGATAGATTTTAAATGTACTGGCAGATTGTTGTAAAGTTTTATGGCGTTGTAAATAATTGATTTTTTTATTAATTCTGTGGAAGGAATGGGAAGATAAATATCATGCCTAGAGTTTCTGGTAGGGTATACATGTTGTGGCCTTTCTGGGAGGGTGTTTATATGTTTTCTCAGCAAACATACCGTTTCCAAAATAAATAATGCAGGAAGTGTTAATATTTCATGTTTTTTGAAATAGTATTGGCAGTGAGCTCTATTATTTAGACCAAACAAATAACGAATGGCTCTCTTTTGAAGCATAAAAATACTACGAAATTGCTCGGTGGTACAGCAGCCCCAAAAGGGAAGGCCATAGCGGAGGTGGGATTCAAATAAAGAGAAATAAGTAAGTCTGGCAGAAGGAACGTCTAGTTCTTTTGAAACTGATCGAATGGCGAAGCAGGCGGTAGAAAGTTTTTTAGTTAAGGTGTCAATATGATTAGACCATTTTAGGTTGCTATTTATATTTAAACCCAGGAATTTAACCGACTCTACGTATTCAATATTACTGTTATGTACCTGAAGTGGTTGTAAAGTTCCCTTATAAGATAACGCCACCGTTTTATCGACGTTAAAACAAAGCATATTGGAATCGGACCAAGCCTTAATTATCACCAAGTCTTTGGAGATACTAGAGTGTAAAGACGTTGTATCAAAATCACTCCATGTTATGCTTGTGTCATCAGCAAAAAGGGAGATTCTTCCATTAATTTTAAGGTTCGTGATATCATTAATGTATAACAAAAAAAGAATAGGTCCCAAGACTGAACCTTGAGGGACTCCACTTGTAATCAACTTACAATCAGAATCGGAACCATTAGCCCTTACAAGTTGTTGCCTTTTTCCAAGATAAGATTTGAACCAATTTAAAGAAGTACCACGAATTCCATAAAAATTTAGTTTGTTTATCAGAATTTCATGACTAACACAATCAAAGGCTTTCGCATAGTCACAAAAAACTGAGGCAGTTGGGTGGTTGTTATTGAGAGATAAGTAGACGCCTCTAAGCAACGTGAACATGGCGTCACTGGTGCACTTGTTGGGTAGAAATCCGAACTGCTCCGGGGATATTATCTGATGTTTCAGGAGAAATGGCATAAGACGGTTCTTCAGTAGCCTTTCGATGATTTTTGATAGCACTGGTAGTAGTGCAATTGGGCGATAATTGCAAGAGTTAGTTTTTTCGCCGCCTTTATGAAGTGGAATAATTAGAGCTGTTTTAAGGCAATCAGGGAATACACCTTTTATAAAGGACTCATTTATTAATGTTGTAAGGGCCTCTATGACTGGGAGTGGCAAGTTCAGGAATATTCTAATTGATAGGCCATCAGTGCTACACGAAGATTTACTTTTGATATTATGTATTACCTTCAATAGTTCAGTGTTGCTAACGGGACTTAAGAAAAAGCTATCAGCTAAATTTTTTGAAGGAGGGAGAAACGAAAGAGGGTCCAAACTTGGCGAGATACTAGAGGTAACATTTTTGCTTACATTAATAAAATAATCATTTAGATCATTAGCCCCTGGCAAGATCTGAGTCACAGGGTTTGATTTGTTTCTGAGGTTATTGATGATGGACCAGGTTTCTTTTGAAACGTTATTAGAGTTTGTTAGACGTTTTCGGTAGTGTAATTTTTTTGCTGACTTAATAAGGATAGTGTAGATCCTCCTATAATTAGAGATATAGTCGAGAATAAGAAAGGAGTCGGTGAATTTTTTTATATATGAGAGCCAGCGCATATTTTTAGCAGAAATTCGTATTCCTTTCGTGGTCCACGGTTTATGCCGCTTAGGTTTGATATTCTTAAGCGGGAAGGCCTTGTTAAAAGCACTTAAAGTTTTATTTAAAAAAGTTCTGAAGTTTGTGTTGACATTATCAGATTCAAAATTCCAATTGGTGTTAAAGCAAATATTATGAAATACTGAGAAATTTGCGGCCGAGAAAATTCTGCCCCGATGGCGAGATCTTGGTAAGGGCCTAATAGGTAAACTAAACCTGGAAATTACCGCCTCGTGATCGGAAAGACCTGAGTTATAGACCTGTGATTGCACCTCTGATGGAGAAAAATCAGACGCCATGTAATCGATGATAGAAGAAGAGTTTTTTGAAATTCTAGTTGGCGAGGATACATGCATTGAAAGACCGAAAGAGTCGAATATAGAAATTAGATATTTCTGGATGGCACAAACAGTAGCATAGTCAATATTAAAGTCCCCGCATAGAATTTTTTTACCATTAATCGGTAGGCTGTCTAGCAAACTTACCAGGCTATTTAAAAATGATTGTACATCAGAGTTTGGTGATCTATAAATACAAATTACATAAAGATCAAGGTTTTGATTATATACTATAGAGAATTCAAAAGAGCTATCCGCTAACAAATGATCATATTTAGATACCGACATGAAATCTCCATTTAGGGATAGAATCAGTGTTCCCCCATGAGCTGAGTTTTTTCTGTCATATCTAGCTACTGTGGTATACCTCTCAATATAAAAGGGTTCGTTTAGATTCAGCCAGTGCTCAGTAATTGCAACAAGTTGGGGGAACTCCAATTCTTCCAAAAATAGGTACAACTCGTCAGTTTTATTTCTTAGAGAAGCAATATTAATTAGAACCATATTAAGACTAGTAACAACAGGAAGTTTTGAGGAATCTAGTTCCTCAGGACACGTCGTGTTTTCTAAAAATTTTTTTTTGGGAGAATTGCTGGTAAAATAGTTTTTATGGCATTCTCTGGTCCTCTGAAGATGAATCGATCTCTCCGAAGATATGTAGGATCCATAGGCTGCAAGATCCGCTTCCACTTCTGCTGCGTTAAATCCGTAAGCAGCATGAAAATCGAAATATATCTTATGTAGGGTTCTATAATCTATAGGAATGCCTTCAGAAGCCAAAAACAGCCTGGTGCTTGTATTTGTAAACCCTTCAAAGTGAATTGGCGCAGGTTGGTCGTGCAGGAAGGCGAGATATAACTTGAAGGCCTTTAAAATGGCTGGTTCTCTTAGTCTAGACATGAGGAAACGGTTATCAGAACTTTTTTCGGTTCGCGTAAGCTTCACTGTTGGGGGAGACATTGGATCAAAAATAGGTTCTTGGTCAGTAGGAGCTTTCTTGGAAAGACTGTAGCAGTTGTCGCTCAACAAGACATTTGCTTTGCAGGCAGCAATGGCCTCTTTGGCAGAAGATATTATAGTGCCCTTTTGAGAAATTGGAGAGGAGACAACCAGTGAACTGACGGAGCTCGAGTTGGTGGGCAGTTTTTTCGGTGTGAAGGGAGGTGGGAGGTTCGGTGTAGATTTTTCTGTAAGTTCGGATACAGCTGACCGTTTTATTACTACGCCATGTGGCCATAGATTGCTGTCTAAAAGCTTTTCAGCTGACTTTTTTGACTGAGTTCCAATTTTAAAATCAATATTTGAGATATGATTGATTAGGTGGTAGCATCGAATAAACTCTGTAGTCCCAAGCTTTTCCTTAACGTAGTGACCTATGTTGTTAGGCGTAAACGTATCATGTGATGAAATGTATTACCGATTTCTTACATGTAAATGGTCAGCACTTTAAACATCTGACGTATTAGGTGAGAATTCCAAAAAAATTAATTTACTAACAAAACTGGTTCTTTTCAGAACCACAATTTATATTAAATGGCCATTGCGTAAGCTGTGGTTACATCACAAAAGACAAAGCAAAACAAAGTTTTCATGTAATTGGTTTCAGTTATTCTAAATTGTGAAAAATGGAAGTAACGCATTTTCGCAAGAAAATTTGTATTTCTTGTTGTTAAGAGGGCTTCTAGAAGGCAATGCAAGCAAATTTTTTTTATGTAACTTCTTTCGGGTATTCAAGTGTACAAAATTTCAACGAAAAATAGAAACGACAAATTTCCGCAGGAATATTTTGGCATTTTAGTGTTTGAATGAGATGCAAAGCAAAATTTTCTTGTAACTGATTTCAGATGCTTTAAAGTGTTGTAAATGGAAAAGATGTGTTTCCACAGCAATATTTTTGTTTCTCGTTGTTAAGGAGGCCATGAAAATTTTTCTTTTTTACTAACACATTTCAGGCGAACGAAAGTTGTCCCTTGCAGTACTCCTTATAAGTCACCTATCGGATAATGTAAATTGCTATTATGTCATTAAGACAACGCACAGTGGGCTCCCGCACTAAATTTTTGGCCGAATGTATTAAAATTATTAGTTTTTAAAAATGTGTTTTAAGATTTTATAAAAATGCGCCAATATGACTCAGCAACTTCATTTGGCATATAAAAATGTCGTTTCGCAGAAAAAAAATTCAGGGCCGTATTTATATTTTTATATGTAAATATTTAATATGTGAAAAAGGTATTGCCAAGTAAGTATTTTACTGAAGTTTGGTATGTGGGAGTTTTTTGGTATGAGAAATTTAAATCTGATTTTAAAATGGCTGTAGTTTGTAGAGGGCGCATCATACAGGCACTTTAACTTCTTATAGGTATTTTGTTCTTAATAATTATATAGTGTATGTCCTTAGAGATTAAAAAAATATAATTCTAATAGTAAGGTAGCTACTCTTTGTTAGCGATTTCGATGATCTAGGGGGTGGTTTCGAGACTTTCTTTAAGTAACTTGACTTCTTGTTTTTTCCCTGTTTTTTTTTAAACTGAGCTTTGTTGCCGCAACTAATTGCATTTGTTCGCAGTTTGTTGCCAATTTTTTAATTTTTCTTCGTTTAGTCCTTTCACTACTCGAAGCAAATGATTTTTCAGGTCGTCCAAGTACATTTGTTGGCATTTGCACGCTATTTTTTAAAACGTGCTTATTTCTGCTTTTAAACGTGATAAATACAAACTTCTCATTGACAACTGTCAGTTACAACCTCCTTTTTTTATTTTTGTTTTTTATTGTTGTTTTTTTTGTTATTTTATTTATTTTTTTTTTATTTTACTTTGTTTTACTCGGTGCTCAGATTCTTTTATTTCGGAGGCGTTAGGGCGTGAGTTCAAATAATTTAAACAATATTGTGGGCGCCAGGCCTAGAGTGGCCAAAGAGGTTGAGCAGAAAAGAAAAAAACAAGATAGATACTAATGTACGCTAAGACACAATACTTAAGTTAACTTGTAATGTAGCTTCCCAAAACCTTCTAATTCCTGCAATGGACAGATTATAAATAAAAGAATAAAATGCTAATGCAAGGAAATTTATTGTAAATTGTATATAAAATATAAGTATAAATATCACAGTGGTATTAAATGTTGTTCAACACAATCAACAGTAACAATCAAATCACCACATATGAGGTAAAACGATAACTACATTATTCATGAAATTAAATGTGCCAAATGAAATAATATTTATATCTTTAAGTTTAATATCTTGAAAGTACTGAAAAATTTTGATACATAAATTTACCATAAAAGTTAAATGAACTACCAGTAATTAAATATTTTGATTATTAAAATGTAAATTATGCAAAACTGATTAGGTGGAAAGATTGGAGTAATATTTAAAGTATTAAAATTTTAAATTAAGTAAAATGATTAGATGGATAATTGAAAAGAAAGAGAGAGGGCAAGGATACAACCTTGAATTAAATTTTATTTTCTTAATTAAGTTTTATATTTGTTACCAAATATTGTTGAAAGAGCATAGCATGAATGTTGCAAAAACCAGATTTAATAAATATTATTTTATAAAAACCTCATATGAGAGATGCAAATATTAGTATCATATACCGATATTGGCTGAACATCACCGATAATAAGAAGATGGGCTGTAATGCAAAATATATTGAAACAATCATAAAACTATAACAGGTGGCTGAAAATCACAGGTAATTTTAGGAAGTATTGCCCATTACAAAAAACTTAACACTTATGACACTAAGACATGGGTACCCAATATACACTCAACATACCTAATATAACTTATACTACAAAAAACATAAAGTTTCTTACTACCTATAAGCTATGAGCACTTACAAAGCAATTATTTGAAAAAAAAACAATAAGAGTGTTTTACAAAACTCAAATTTAATAAAATAAGCCAGAAGATGCAATGAATTCTTTACTCAAAATCAACTAATTAAATAAAATACAACAAAGTAATACTTTGGAGAGTTATAGGTACCGAAATTAGAATAAAAGTTTATAGTTACTGATTTGCAAATGAATTCATGAGAAACTATTTAGAATTAAATTGGTTGATGACTTAAAGTGACTTTATAAAGGTAATTATAGTGCGAGAAGGCTGAATAATTGAAAAATTAGCAACGAAAGATCAAATTTCTAATGTAAGCTCAGGGTAAGTAGAAAACCAGTGGTAAAGCTACCTTTTATAAGCTAAACAAGGAAAGGTACTTATCTTTAGACTCGGTGTTGGGTTGGTTCCCTAAATGAAGACTTTTCTCAACGCTTCACAGCAGCGGTTAGCCTATAAGCTCAACCAAAAGGAGGTGGTCCTCTAGACGAGCAGACTGCAACGGAGGCCCCAAAACAGCACAAGCCAACAAGGAAAACCTCAAATGCCCCGTTTCAGCTACGCCACGGTAGTCCAACCAGAATCTAAGTTTCCAACTTCCTGCCTGATGTCCCTAAGTTGACCTGCCTAAGCCACTGTTCTTCCCACAATAAAAGAGTGATGTTGATTTTATTGTGATTGCGGTATTTTATTATTATTTATATAGCAAAATTTTCTAATAATTTTGAATGACTAATTACCTGATGTTATGGCTTTGAGTAGTCTTGAAGTGCTTTCCAATCCCAATTAAGGCTTCATAGAATTCGCCGATCAGTAGAACTTCTTACACGTCGTGTAAAATGGCGGCACAAAAAAACTATGAGAACACTTCATTATTATTCTGCAGAGAGGTAGTAAGAGAGGATCTCTTTGTTCGGTCCAAAGGTTTTATAGTCCTAACATAGCGAAAAAAATGATGTATCCTGTTCCGGTACATGGTACCAACCTAGTACTCTCGATGACAGAAACCCTCGACAGACATTAAAAAAAATCACTTTATCATCCCGAAAAGTCTCAAAACATCTCCCTTTGCTACGGAACACCACCACCGATCACCACTAACGAGACAAAATCAGCTGATATAACCTCAGACTTTGAAACCCCTGACATAATTTGGAAATAAAACATAGGGTATAACGGGTTGCCTGCAGTAAGGTGTCGCCAAACAACGATCTCGGATTTTATTAACATTAGGGACTTGTCGCTTCGTTGCTTTATTATTTACGATAATTATTGGTTTGTATTTTATATATTTGACTGTCTTAAAAGAAACAAAATATCAGATATTTTGTGAATAAATAGGTGATAATTAAGAACTTGACCGTTGTAATAATCATTTTCAAAATGATTGTTACACAGTGCAGCTTTTGATTAGGTAATTTGTTTTCTAAGCCTACTAGACTATTTTCTATATAAAAATGCCAATTGTAAGCATATTATAGACACTTTATTTTTAACCAGTTATGATCAAATATCTAATTCCAGGAACCACTATGCAAAGCACCAAATTTCATTAGCCTAGCCCTTCCAGTAACGGAATTATTCCGTAGGGAATAATTTCATAGCCATATGGCATGCCAATTTTATGAGCTTTGCTTGTATTAACTAACTATTAACTAACTTTATATTCCTTATAGAAATCGGTTTCCTTTTCTGAGCAAATATACTGATATTCAGCCTATTGCGGCAGCTTTGTAGAAAAACAACAAAATAGAAAATCAAAGATAACCTTTTGTTAATAAAACCTTCTCGATTCGTGTTTTGCGAACATTATTTGCTGCTGCCTTATTTTAAAATGCGAGCAGCGTTGAAATCTGCTCCAAGTCAACTGATCAAGTCTTATCGAATTTAATTATTTTGTCTCAAAAGAAAGATGCGATACTCTAACAGGAAATCGAATCACGCAGCGTTCAACCTTCCCCGTAGAATTTTTAGCAGACAACTAACCCTTTGAAAATATTAAAGTTACTTCTTATCATTCTATCAATGAAATATTGAGCTAAATTCGTAAAGTTTCTGTACTTTAAAATACCGATTTCTTTAAAAGTGCAATTTGTCCACCGTGTTCCCCATAAAAGTACCCAATATACTATCGGGAAAGTCGTAATAGATATGAAAAATTTCATACTAGAGTTTTCTTCAATTTAAAGTTCTTTTAAAATATAATGTTTGCATGTTACAGGGTGTAACAATTTTGCTGGGAGGACATTAACTATAAAATTTTAAATGGGAAACCCTGTATTTGTGTCTATTATTTGATTCCTTGTCAAAAATAAACACAAGTTACTAATTTAAACTATAGTATATTTATGCGTAGTCTCCGATATACTTAGGGTTATGTGCGATTTTTTGAAAACTGAAGTTATTTTTCAAATCGCTATAAAGAATAGCAACAATGTAAAATTGGGCGTTTTGGTGGTAATTTCCAGTTTATAAAGCATCAATGCATATACGGAATACAACATTTTTGTCCACACCTATACAAGGTGGACATACTACGAAACCAATCGTGCGCCTTTTTAGTGTGAAAAAAGTCGATTGATGGAATGGATAATATTTCTATTTGACACTGAAAACAAACTTCTCGAGTAACGTAGCTATCAGCATAAACAAACATATAATAACAGACAACATAACAACAGATTACACGGAAATAGAAAAACAAGAAAAATTTAAAACAAATAACTATATAATTGATTTTCCACATACTGTCCGTTTTCTGCTATTCACAGTGTATATCGCACTTGAATGTTTGCCACAACCTTTCGGACGGCGCGGCGTCACTATTATTAAGTTTAATAATTTCTTTATACGAATTTTTTGTTTTAATTCATTTACAGAATAATTGTTTCGATTTTTCTACACTCTATCTTTAAGTGTGCTCCATAAAAAATAATGTGAGGGTGTCAAATCGGGACTTCGCGGCGAATATGGAATCTCACCATCACTGTATATACTTAAATTAAATTGCTCGTTTAAAAATGCTCTTATATCTTCTCCAGAGTGGAAATCGATATTTTTGGCTTTATAAAGGTCCAAGATTGATTTCGTAGTATGTACTGTCCACCCTGTACAGGTGTGGACAAAATTTTTGTATTCCGTATATGCATTCATGTTTTATAAACTGGAAGTTACCACTCCAACGTCCAATTTAAAATTTTTGCTGTTTTTATAGTGATTTGAGAAATAGCTTCAGTTTTCAAAAAATCACACATAACCTAACTACGCAGAAATCGACTATAGCATAAATTAGTAACTTATGTTTATTTTTGACAAGTCGTCCTAGCAAAATTGGGACACCCTGTATACATGGAAACATTTATGTGGAGCACAGTGTACAGAAGCCGATTTGTTAAAGATAATAAATTTAACTGGCAAAATAATCCTTATCTGTTATTTTATCATGAAAGTTCTTTACAAAGATTTGGAAATCGTAAAATATCTAAAACATACACTTTTTACGAAAATTAATATTTATTAACAGTGGCGGCTCTTCCATAAGGTCATTTGGTCAATGCCCCCAAAAATATTTGTAATAAAACGCGAACCTTGGGAAATATTAAATACGCTACACTATTAGCCGCTCGCTGCGGTTCGAATAGTTCACTGGTTGTCTCCTCTCCAATTTCTCAAAAGGGCACTATAATATCTTCTGACAAAGAGGCCATTGCTGCCTGCAAAGCAAATGTCTTGTTGAGCGACAACTGCTACAGTCTTTCCAAGAAAGCTCCTACTGACCAAGAACCTATTTTTGATCCAATGTCTCCCCCAACAGTGAAGCTTACGCGAACCGAAAAAAGTTCTGATAACCGTTTCCTCATGTCTAGACTAAGAGAACCAGCCATTTTAAAGGCCTTCAAGTTATATCTCGCCTTCCTGCACGACCAACCTGCGCCAATTCACTTTGAAGGATTTACAAATACAAGCACCAGGCTGTTTTTGGCTTCTGAAGGCATTCCTATAGATTATAGAACCCTACATAAGATATATTTCGATTTTCATGCTGCTTACGGATTTAACGCAGCAGAAGTGGAAGCGGATCTTGCAGCCTATGGATCCTACATATCTTCGGAGAGATCGATCCATCTTCAGAGGACCAGAGAATGCCATAAAAACTATTTTACCAGCAATTCTCCCAAAAAAAATTTTTAGAAAACACGACGTGTCCTGAGGAACTAGATTCCTCAAAACTTCCTGTTGTTACTAGTCTTAATATGGTTCTAATTAATATTGCTTCTCTAAGAAATAAAACTGACGAGTTGTACCTATTTCTGGAAGAATTGGAGTTCCCCCAGCTTGTTGCAATTACTGAGCACTGGCTGAATCTAAACGAACCCTTTTATATTGAGAGGTATACCACAATAGCTAGATATGACAGAAAAAACTCAGCTCATGGGGGAACACTGATTCTATCCCTAAATTTCATGTCGGTATCTAAATATGATCATTCGTTAGCGGATAGCTCTTTTGAATTCTCTATAGTATATAATCAAAACCTTGATCTTTATGTAATTTGTATTTATAGATCACCAAACTCTGATGTACAATCATTTTTAAATAGCCTGGTAAGTTTGCTAGACAGCCTACCGATTAAAGGTAAAAAAATTCTATGCGGGGACTTTAATATTGACTATGCTACTGTTTGTGCCATCCAGAAATATCTAATTTCTATATTCGACTCTTTCGGTCTTTCAATGCATGTATCCTCGCCAACTAGAATTTCAAAAAACTCTTCTTCTATCATCGATTACATGGCGTCTGATTTTTCTCCATCAGAGGTGCAATCACAGGTCTATAACTCAGGTCTTTCCGATCACGAGGCGGTAATTTCCAGGTTTAGTTTACCTATTAGGCCCTTACCAAGATCTCGCCATCGGAGCAGAATTTTCTCGGCCGCAAATTTCTCAGTATTTCATAATATTTGCTTTAACACCAATTGGAAGTTTGAATCTGATAATGTCAACACAAACTTCAGAACTTTTTTAAATAAAACTTTAAGTGCTTTTAACAAGGCCTTCCCGCTTAAGAATATCAAACCTAAGCGGCATAAACCGCGGACCACGAAAGGAATACGAATTTCTGCTAAAAATATGCGCTCGCTCTCATATATAAAAAAATTCACCGACTCCTTTCTTATTCTCGACTATATCTCTAATTATAGGAGGATCTACACTACTCTTATTAAGTCAGCAAAAAAATTACACTACCGAAAACGTCTAACAAACTCTAATAACGTTTCAAAAGAAACCTGGTCCATCATCAATAACCTCAGAAACAAATCAAACCCTGTGACTCAGATCTTGCCAGGGGCTAATGATCTAAATGATTATTTTATTAATGTAAGCAAAAATGTTACCTCTAGTATCTCGCCAAGTTTGGACCCTCTTTCGTTTCTCCCTCCTTCAAAAAATTTAGCTGATAGCTTTTTCTTAAGTCCCGTTAGCAACACTGAACTATTGAAGGTAATAAATAATATCAAAAGTAAATCTTCGTGTAGCACTGATGGCCTATCAATTAGAATATTCCTGAACTTGCCACTCCCAGTCATAGAGGCCCTTACAACATTAATAAATGAGTCCTTTATAAAAGGTGTATTCCCTGATTGCCTTAAAACAGCTATAATTATTCCACTTCATAAAGGCGGCGAAAAAACTAACTCTTGCAATTATCGCCCAATTGCACTACTACCAGTGCTATCAAAAATCATCGAAAGGCTACTGAAGAACCGTCTTATGCCATTTCTCCTGAAACATCAGATAATATCCCCGGAGCAGTTCGGATTTCTACCCAACAAGTGCACCAGTGACGCCATGTTCACGTTGCTTAGAGGCGTCTACTTATCTCTCAATAACAACCACCCAACTGCCTCAGTTTTTTGTGACTATGCGAAAGCCTTTGATTGTGTTAGTCATGAAATTCTGATAAACAAACTAAATTTTTATGGAATTCGTGGTACTTCTTTAAATTGGTTCAAATCTTATCTTGGGAAAAGGCAACAACTTGTAAGGGCTAATGGTTCCGATTCTGATTGTAAGTTGATTACAAGTGGAGTCCCTCAAGGTTCAGTCTTGGGACCTATTCTTTTTTTGTTATACATTAATGATATCACGAACCTTAAAATTAATGGAAGAATCTCCCTTTTTGCTGATGACACAAGCATAATATGGAGTGATTTTGATACAACGTCTTTACACTCTAGTATCTCCAAAGACTTGGTTATAATTAAGGCTTGGTCCGATTCCAATATGCTTTGTTTTAACGTCGATAAAACGGTGGCGTTATCTTATAAGGGAACTTTACAACCACTTCAGGTACATAACAGCAATATTGAATACGTAGAGTCGGTTAAATTCCTGGGTTTAAATATAAATAACAACCTAAAATGGTCTAATCATATTGACACCTTAACTAAAAAACTTTCTACCGCCTGCTTCGCCATTCGATCAGTTTCAAAAGAACTAGACGTTCCTTCTGCCAGACTTACTTATTTCTCTTTATTTGAATCCCACCTCCGCTATGGCCTTCCCTTTTGGGGCTGCTGTACCACCGAGCAATTTCGTAGTATTTTTATGCTTCAAAAGAGAGCCATTCGTTATTTGTTTGGTCTAAATAATAGAGCTCACTGCCAATACTATTTCAAAAAACATGAAATATTAACACTTCCTGCATTATTTATTTTGGAAACGGTATGTTTGCTGAGAAAACATATAAACACCCTCCCAGAAAGGCCACAACATGTATACCCTACCAGAAACTCTAGGCATGATATTTATCTTCCCATTCCTTCCACAGAATTAATAAAAAAATCAATTATTTACAACGCCATAAAACTTTACAACAATCTGCCAGTACATTTAAAATCTATCCCTATGCTTGCACAATTTCGAAAAAACACCAAAGCATACCTCATTGAGAGACCATTTTACAGCGTTAATGATTTTTTTTTCAGTGAGTAAGTCTCTTTAAATTGTCACTAAACTCGCTTGTTTACTTAAATCTTTTGTGAGTCATGTCCTAACTCGTAGCATAGAATTTTGTAAATCATTATATAGGGAAAAGAACTGTCGAACATTCATTAAAAACAATTTAATTCTTTTTGTATACTACATTCTACACTAGTTCAATATACCTTCTGTTTAACATCACAATTATTTCTATAACTATAATAACATAGAGTTTAAGGTCGCATAGTTGCAATTTTGATTTCAATGTCATCGAAATTATTCACCTCGTACATGTGTGTTTGTTTACTTTTATAAGGTTATCATGATTCATTTACTGTTTGCAATGTTATGTTATATTCTAACGTGTGTTTTACGATTTGGTAAATTGATAATATACATTTTTTAAAAACAAAAAAAAAAAAAAAAAAAAAAAAGCACTGACCTGTCGAAATTATTTTCGATTAATGTTTTGATATGTCTAATTTTTAGGTATATTTTGCTTTGTCCATAAAATTGTAAAATTTTTCTGCGGCAATAAAGCATACTTTTGTTTGTTTGTTTGTTTGTCCTCTTACGTTCCTTAGGCATAATAAAATACAATATACTAAGCTAGGCTGGGCAGTCCGAATTGCCCTGATTACTTTAAAGCTTGACGAAAGTACCCGAAGATTTCGCAGCTACCGAGCGGCAGCCGAACGTGATAGCAAATGGAATATGAAATCGCGATTTGGGTCATCAGTCGGTCTCTTCTCATAATTCGATCGATCGGTTGCGGCATCACGTCGGCATGTAGAAGTTTAATTGTTCAGAGGTCGAGCGGTCGATATTTTAAATCGATATTGTTTCGGACGTTTTTTAATTGGTGAAAATTGATTTATATACTATATTTTGTAATATATATTTTTTTATTTTTTTGATCCATATGTGAGTTGGAAATATACAGGAAATAAAATGTTGGTAGTAACTAGCGCAAAAATATAAACAACTAAAAAGTTCTTACGAACTTAATTTTGCAAAAATAACCAATTTCAAGGTGGTCTATGTTTGAGTTGTGAATGTATATGAAATAAAATGTCGGTAGTGCAAAAAATTAAACAACTGAAGAGTGCTAACGAACTTAATTTTGTGAAAATACTCGAATTCAAGGTAAGTGGTCGCAATTTCCCAGAACTTAGTGTACGACAAACTAGTAAAGACAAAAATAAAGAGGTTCATTAAAACTTTCGCAAAAGAATGTACGATTTAGCTAACTGGATATGTGGTTGTGAAGTCTCTAACTCATTTTACTGTTTGTTTGTTGTTTTCTAAGGACTCGGCGGATTTATTATGGTGGAAAACCGGTGTCAAAGACTTAATACACTTAAAAGAAAAAATAAAAAAACATGCGTTTTTTGCAGATAACATGCAATGTTCGGTGAACTATTCTACGGTCGGAAGTTTTGGTATTCGAACTCAGCTAGACACAGCTTATAGAAAATCCCTTAGAGATTTTAATGTATTCAAAAATCGTATTTTAAACAAAATTATAGATTGTGTAAAATTTTGCGGGGCATTCGAGCTGGCCATGATGAAACGGCTTTGTCTGAAAATCCAGGGGTTTTTCGAGGGCTTATAAATTTTGTTGAGGAGTTGGGCCAAGATAGACTATCCGCTTTAGCAATGTTAAGTATCGAGAAATCGTTTATAAAAGGAATGTGCGTGCAATTTTAACGAACGAGTCATTCAGCATTTTTCCAATTCTAAAGAACGAAGAGTAGACCTGAACTTCAAGAGAATTTAAAGCCCAATTTAAAAATAAGATATTTATTTTAATTTTAAGTATGCCTATTTTTAAATTTGTTATTGACCTCCCAATATAATTAATTCACCACGAGCCGCCACTGTTTATGAAGCCCAACCAACACAATAAATATAAAAAATAATATTATTATCATATTCTGTAAGCTCCAAGTGAATATTTTAATTTCATAAAATTAGAATGAAAATACAAGAATTAAAAGGAAACAAAAAACACTAAGTGGAAGATTTCCTTCAAATAAATCATTTCCGATATTTTTTTCTACAGTCAAAGCAGTATATAGATAATTAGATATTTTTTTTAGTCAAAAAATTAAGTGAGTTTGATTCATTAATTGAAGAAAAAAAATCTATAATTATTTTTTTGCATCCTTTCCCTTGTCCCCCGTTAAGATCAAACTTTAGGGGTGGCTGTGGGACATCCTCTATCACCTGTCGTAGCAAATATCTTTATGGAGGCTTTTGGATATTGCTCTAACATGCGCTCCACTAAATCCAAAACACTGGTTCACATATGTAGGTAATACTTTGTTGTTTGGCCTCATGGACAGGATCATCTTTTTCTATTTCTGGACAATCTTAATCAACATCATAGCATTAAATTCACAATGGAATTTGATTCTAATGGAACTATTCCCTTTGTATGAGAGATATTCAGAGCGAGAAGAAATTTAGGGAACAAGTAAAAAAATTATTGTAGAATATATAGAATTGGCGAATTTTTTGACGATAATTTTAATTAGTTTTATTATTTTAATATTTGTTATAGTTTTTATTATTCTTTTGTTGTTGACTTTGTTATTTTACTTATTTTATTATACTAAATAACAATCTGTCTTGCAAAAGTCTCAGTTGGCTTCGATTTTATAAATCCATCCTTTGTGATAATTTACCTACCTATGTATGGGAAAGTTCGACCAATAAATGAAAACTGCCTGGATTTATTATAGCAGGTGCATTTTACAAGCGGTTTAAATACATATAACATAAATCCTAAATTGTTAGTTAGTTGTATTTCAACCACCAGTTTATCGAAAGCTATTCATATTTGAAAAATTGGAGAGTTTTGAACAACATGTTGCGAGTTTCTGTAAATAAGCCGGATCATTTTTTTGATATCTGTGAGATGTGACTTTTGTGGAGAAAAAACGTACTCTTAGCCCTTTAATAAAAAAGTCTTACCACTTGTATTTTGGCTGCAAAGCTGGAGACCAGGATAAAAACTGGGCCCCCCATAACTGCTGCAACAAAGGAACGATTCCCTTTGTATGAGAGATAATCAGAGTGAGAAGACATTCAGGAAACAAGTAAAAAAATTATTGTTGAATAAGGCTCACTATAGCATTGAAAATTTTTTTGACGATAATTTTAATTAGTTTTATTATTTTAATATTTGTTGTTGTTTTTAATATTCTTTTGTTGTTTGTTAATTTATATAGTCCTAACACTGGAACCTGTGGTGGAAGATAGATCAAAATACAAGAGTTCTAACCACACTAACACCTATTGTTTCAGCTGTTGGATCACCAACGTACAATATTTCAAAATGGTTAGTAGAAGAATTCGGCAAATTAAATATCTCGTATGATAACTTTGAGGTTACAAACTCGTTAGAATTCTTAGATAAAATTAAAAATGTTCACTTAAAAGAAGGTGAAATTTTAATATCTTTTGATGTAAGCTCATTGTTTCCTAGTGTACCCATACCACTAGCTTTAGAGTACCTAAAGGAACTACTTGAAATCAATAATTTGAAGAAAGAAATTATTGATGAATATTTACTTAATTAACAAAATTATGTATGAATCAAAATTTTTTTCAGTTCAACAATAAATATTATAAACAACTAGAGAGAACTGCGATGGGCAATTGCTTATCTCCGTTCCTTGCAAATTTGTTTATGGGCAGATTAGAAACCCAATTCAAAAAAGAACTCAAGTATTTCCCAAGGGTGTGGTATAGATACGTAGACGATATATTTGCTATTTTTGATACTAAAACAGAAAATTTGGACACTTTCTTAGAAACATTAAATAACAAATATCCTTGCATTAATTTTACGTATTAGAAATAACGATAAATTAGAATTTGATATTTATAGGAAATTTACTAATACTGATGTATACTGGTATATAACATCCGACTCATTTCATTGCCGTCAACACAAAATGGCAGCATTCCATTTCTTAACTCACAGGTTAGACAATTTTCCATTAAGTAAGGAACGTTTTAACAATGAAATGAGTCGGATTAAAAATATAGCTAAAAGTAATGGATATAATGATAATTTTGTACATAAATTAGTAAATAGACATAAGCATAAGAAAATGTTAAAAGATGTCACTACTCTTCAAACACCTGAGGCTTCCAATAAATTCATAGTAATCCCATATGATCCCAGATATACGAGAGGTCTAGAAAAAGTATTTAAAAACGTAGGTTTTAGAGTAGCTTACAACACGGAGAACAGTTTGAAAAATCTCCTTGGAAACCCCAAAGACAAAGTCGACTTGAGGGAGAGGAGTGGAATCTATGAAATTATCTGTAATGACTGCGATCTAAAATATGTTGGGCAAACTAAACGCTCCATAAACATTCGTTTTAAAGAACACATGGCACATTTAAGATACGGAAGAACAGAAAAGTCAAGCGTTGCCCAACATGCTTTGGAAAACAATCACCGAATGGGAATAAATAATTTTAAGTTGATTAAAAATGTATCTAATAATAAATTATTGGATGCATTTGAGAGTATAGAAATAGTTAAATGTGGTAAGAAAGCACTAAATAAAGACAGAGGGCCTATTCCCTATAGTCCCCTCTATTGTTTACTTGACATCGGTGCAGTCGGGTGCAACCAAGTGTGACCACATTTACCTGTAAATAGTCTTGGTTAGGATAAGTTACTTTAGTATATATCATCTGCTGATGATGCTAACTTGGTTAGCGAAACGCGCGTCCAGAACGTTACAAGTTGTGGTGTAGTGTGGTTAGAACTCTTGTATTTTGGTTAATTTATATACTTAATATTTAATCTTTTCTCGACATATACATATATATTTTGCTTGATGTTAGTAGATTAACTAGATATACGTTTTATTTACAGTTATATTGTTTATATTTTCAATTTATTATTTATATTTACTAATTCTTGTTATATTAAGATACTGCTTTGTCAACGAGAATGTGTTCTTTAAAAACAGTTAAGCAAGTTCGAATTTGAATTTCAATTATAATAAACACATTTTGTTATTTTTCTCGAAAGTGAAAATTTCTGCAATAAGCGATTCAGTTATTATTCCATTATGTAACAAAAATACACCAGGTTGCATAAGATAATAGCAACTATTATAATAAATTATCCAGGTCTGTGCTATATTCACAATCATTGGCTGGTAAAACTTTAATGGAAGTCAACTGTCGAAAACTGTAGAGCAGCATAAACAAAGCCGTACAGCAGAGAAAACTAAAGTAGTCTTACAAACCTTTCACGCCACCCTTTTTAAATACGATGTTTATCCGAAAAAATGACGGACGATCTATATTCCCATAATTTGCATTTTTAGCACCTCATTAAGTTACACAAGTGTGTAATAAGACGGTTTCAAGGTAAATATCAAAACATAATAAAAAGCAAAATTTATTACCTTTATGAAAACGTTTACATCCTCAGTTATCGGATATTTTAGTAATATTAGGTGTGAAAAATTATTAATTGCTTAGAGATTAGATTTTTTTGAAAATTACCATTGAACGTGCTTGGCTTACGTGTGTTACGTTGGATAAACGATAAACGTTCCGAAGAGTGATGTAACTTTAGGGTTGACCGATTCAGAATTAAATTCTGGGACAGTTTCTAACAGTAGCGAAAAAAAATATCGCTTTGCCCTCACAATTTTGTCAAAATACAAGTTTAAAAGCAAAACAAAATACTGGGTGGTCAATTTATTGTGTTGTACTCTCTGTGGGCCCTGAGGGATACTACTTGAGACTACAGGCAACTTTGCAACTCGTCCTTTCGAGAGGTGGGAGTAACTTTTAAATTTTAAATGGAAAGGTACAGTTGCGGCAAATAAAAACCGGACATAAAACTGACATTTAATGACATTCACATGAATTTGCATATGGCTTTTACCTCCAACATTTACTTAACCTTGTAGCATTGTTAAATTCTGCTAATTTTAATGGTTCTTGTAAATATTATAAGCCCAGAAATTTTACGAATTTTTGATATTCTTTTGAAAGATTATGGTAAATTAGACATTTCAAAATATAACTAACCTTGGAAAAGTAATATTTTTTAAATAAAAAAATTATAATTTTATTCTTCTTCAGGTACAAGTTTTACAGACTTCTGAGGAAGGACCGTGTCATATTGGAATTACTATCCGACGTTTCGCCTTCGATTGCACGAGGCATCTTCAGGGATCTTTACTCTACGAGATCTGAACACTAAATGAGCTCGGAGAGATTCCACGTGTAATGTAGACCGTAACCCGTATCTCTATTGAAATTTTTTTGTATGTTTAAAAATTTCAAAATTTTCGTTTATAAAAACCTGGAACCGACGCTAGAACCTTGGTTTCCTTTACATTTATGAAATGGCCAGTGTTATGCTGGTGTTCAGGTACAGCAGATTGAACAATTTGTTTCTTTTTAATACATCGTTCATCTTCTTTAAGTCTAGTTGATATTGAGCGTCCTGTTTCTCCCACATACACTTCTCCACAGGAGCAAGCAATTTTATATACTCCCTCTGTTTGAAAAGGTACAATATCTTTCGGCGATCACAAGCATTGTCCAATCTTCTTATGTGTATTAAAGATTGTACGTATGTTAGTGTAGTGCCATCTATGCAGGGAAGAACAACACTACCTAATGGTGGCTCTTTATCATTCTTTTCTTTTGCTTGAAGACATATTGATTGCACCAGAGTAACATCAAAACTAAGATATTCTATTGATGAAGACTACATTTTATAAACATAAGGTGATCTATTTATTATGCAATTTACCCCAATTTACCTACAAGCCAGACAGCATAAGCCAGCCTGTTGTTAAACTAGTGCTTCTAACAATAGTTAGGCGTCGCGCCGTTTATTAACATAGATCTAAATATTGCCCTTAATGTGCAATAAAAATGTGGGTTTTACAAAAATTCGCTTCGCTATAGAGTGTGGAAAAAGTGTCCCCACCATAATAGAACTATATTGTATAATAGACTTGTCTCGCCGAATTTCAATATTATTTACTAAGGCCAAGTTTCAGGTTGGGAACTTTTTAAATTAACACCCTGTATATGTCAGAATGTTTCCAATGTTTGTTACCACTTACAGTATAAGCGCCTGGGCTGATTTTCATGTGTGAGACATAAAAAATTTCGTTTTTACCTCGTGAGTTAGTACTTATTATCTAAAAGAACAAAATGGCGGAAATAAATAAATATTTTTATAATTTATCATTATGTGTATCAAATTCCTACCATTCAGCAACCACGTTACGAATTTACTTACCTACTTTTCAAATCGATAGCAATAATTTATTGATACCGTAAAAATCACATGTCGTTTATGAACGGATTAAAAATTGATAAAACTTTCTTAAAATAGACTATATTTCTCGTTTTCATGACTGTTCAACATGTTCACGACATGTTTCATTGGAAAATTGCAAAATACTGAAGTGCACTATTTTTTTACAGACGGTACCTCTTGAGGAGCTGATTAAGAACGCGCAGAGTGCTCACAAAAAAAAGTTTTGTCCAATATCTTCCAAAATATTGCAGATAGAATAAAATTGTTTGATTACAAAATGTAGGGCAGATCGTTACCTACAAAAAATGTATTTGAGTTAGCCGATACTTGATGGAAATCCATTATAATCTGAATGAAACGTTTATAACTTTAATTTACAGTATATTACATTAAACCATGATTTTCGACATACAGTTTAAGTTTCTCTTAGAGGTATTTATATATATATATATATATATATATATATATATATATATATATACAGGGTTCGCCAAACTCAGTGGCGTATTAGAAGTGTATGGAGAACGAGTAAAGATATTTACTTGAGATTTGGGTAAGTTTCATACTAAGAAGTGAACTTTATTTTAAAAATAATTTCGAAGTTGCGGCGTTGCCAGCTCTATTGCAGACAGACAGAAAGTTTCTTTTTTTAAATACAATACCCTGTATATTATTGCATTGTCAAATTCTATGTATTATTCTGAGCATTTTTTATGTAGTATGTCCTATACCTAATTTGAGAGGTTTCTGAAATAAAAATTATTTTCTAATTTTTAAGGGTCAAATCGAGTTCAATGTAAAACACGATATATTTTTAGAACGTTGTCCCAGAATTCTGAAATTTTTATACGAGTTTCCGAACATGTAGGTTAATTGACGACTCAAGGTAATTTTTAATTAAAAGTTATACAGGGTGTATAAAAATATAGTTTATTCGCGATGAACAGAAATGTTCATAACTCGATTTTTTTAAATGGAACACCGTGTATATTTTAATTGCATCAAATAGAGAGAGACATTGCCTTTCAAATGACATTAGGTATTCCTATACCTATCTCTGATGGGTAATGAACTAAGTGGCATTTTAAAAAAAAAAGTCGACCATTTTAGTATTTTCTGTAAAAAAAATCTATTTTAAGCGCACTGAATAGAGAAGTAAACATTTTTGTCAAATACTGGCAAGTTATTTCTACGTATATCTGTCTTAATGATACCTAAATGGAAATACTTTTCTTGAGCAAAATCGATAATTTAATAGTAACAATATGTATTCACAAACGCTTTTGATAAAAAATTAACGATACTACCGAATAAAACAATACTCACGATGGAACACCCTGTATATTTTTGTTGCATCCAACAGAGAAAAAATTACCTTTCAATAGTATTAGCATCGCTGATGATTAATTAATTAGATGCCATTTAGTAGAAGCACGAATAATATCTCGTAAAACGAAAGATTATTTAACTAGTAGGCTGTGCACGCCTGTCATCTCCCAGGAAACCAAACAGAGAACATTTGTTTTTAATATGCATAGTTGTCAAAAATTCACTAATTTAAAATGGCAAATTCTTACTCAAGTGTAGAAATTCTAAATTTGTTTTATGTACACGGTCAATGTGATAAAATAATATCAAGAACATGTAGACAATTTAATCAACTTTATCCAGATTCTGTCCCAATGAACGAGAAAAAGTTTAAAAGAATAGAGAAGAATTACAGAGAGTACAATAATGTTAAAAGACCAAGACTTCAAGTCAAACCTGTAACAGGTAACGAAGACAATGAAATTACTGTTTTGTCTTATTTCCATACATACCCTCACGCATCAATTAATAGCGCAGAGAAAGATTTAGGCATTTCTTACAAATCGGTGGAAAGAATTTTGC
The DNA here is from genome assembly GCA_030620095.1 of Kuschelorhynchus macadamiae. Taxonomy (NCBI): domain Eukaryota; kingdom Metazoa; phylum Arthropoda; class Insecta; order Coleoptera; family Curculionidae; genus Kuschelorhynchus; species Kuschelorhynchus macadamiae. The sequence continues at coordinate 1,989,082 of JAUTXW010000491.1, read as the reverse complement.
ACAAACATAGAATGCATAATTATAAATTTATTACAGCCCAGGCTTTAGAGCCTACTGATCCTCCTCAGCGCGTCGCATACTGCGAAATGATCCTGATGCGTACACAAGAAGATCCCAATTTTTTAAAAAAAGTTATTTGGACGGATGAGAGCAAATTCACAAAAGAAGGGATATTTAACAGAAGAAATTCACATTTTTGGTCCAAAGAAAATCCTTATTTTATCAGAGAAAAAGGTTTTCAATACAAGTTCGGTTTCAATGTATTTTGCCTCATAATGAATGACAAAATAAAGTTTTGCTTTTACGATGAAAATTTAAATTCTGAAAAATATTTGGAAATATTGAAAACTACAGTTTCTGATTTTCTCGACGAGTTACCATTGAACTTACTCCGGAGCTGCTGGTATCAGTTAGATGGGGCATCGGCTCACTGTACAAACGAAGTAAGTGCGGAACTTACTACAATCTTCGAAGACAGATGGATTGGCCGACGAGGTCCATGGATTTGGCCACCTAGGTCCCCAGACCTTACTCCTCTCGACTTCCATCTTTGGGGCAGGGTAAAAGGGATAGTTTATTAGACGCCAGTAGAAACAAAGGAAGAACTCCTAAATCGGACAAGAGAAGCACTGCTGGCATTATCCGCGGAAGAGATTCAAAAAGAAACGAGTCATGTAATGACACAAGTTCTGGAATGCCTCAGAGTAAATGGAGGACACTTTAAACAGTTCAGTTACTGACAATTCATTTGGGGATAGTTCTGTTGTTAGCTATATTTTTGTAATATTGTTTTATTCGGTTGTATCGTTAATTTTTTATCTAAAGCGTTTGTGAATATATATTGTAAATATTAAACTATAGATTTTTCTCAACAAACGTATTTTCATTTAGTTATCATTAAGATAGATATATTATTGACAAAAATGTTTACTTGTCTATTTAGTGCTTTTAACATAGATTTTTTTTCCAGAAAATAATAAAATGGTCGATTTTGTCTTTTAAATGCCATTTAATTCATTACCCATCAGAGATAGGTATAGGAACACCTAATGTCATTTGAAAGGCAATGTCTCTCTCTATTTGATGCAATTAAAATATACAGGGTGTTCCATTTAAAAAAAATCGAGTTATGGACATTCTGTTCCTCGCGAATAAACTATATTTTTATACACCCTGTATAACCTTTTATTAAAAAATACCTTCAGCCGTCAATTAACCTACATGTTCGGAAACTCGTATAAAAATTTCAGAATTCTGGGACAATATTCTAAAAATATATCGTGTTTTACATTGAAGCCGATTTGACCCCTAAAAATTAGAAAATAATTTTTATTTCCAAAACTGGTCAAAATAGGTATAGAACATACTACATAAAAAATGCTCAGAATAGTTCGTAGAATTTGACAATGCAATAATATACAGGGTATTGTATTTAAAAAAAGAAACTTCCTGTCTGTCTGCAATAGAGCTGGCAACGCCGCAACCTCGAAAATATTTTTAAAATATAGTTCACTTCTTAGTATGAAAAAAAATAATATAAAAATATTTTATTTTTCCTTACCCAAATCTCAAGTAAATATCTTAACTCGTTCTCCATATACTTCTAATACGCCACTGAGTTTAGCGAACCCTGTATATATGTATATATATATATATATATATATATATATATATATATATATATATATATATATATATACATTCAGAAGCAAGACAATGAAAATAACGGAAATTACAAGCAATAAAACTAATAAAGGGTTAACAATGGGGAATTATCGATCAAATTTTGGCTTTTTCGCAACTGAATAAAAATATATAACTTTAAATTAATTGAAGCAAATATGCTTAAATAATATTGTTTATATTATGTATCGAAACATTCCGTAGACAGACTAGTCTACATGTTGAGATATGTAATTTTATTAAATATTTGCTTCAATTAATTTAAAGGTATATATTTTTATTCACTTGCGAACAAGCCAAAAAAGATTTTTGTTTGTCAATCTAAACGCAACAAATAATCTGAACACATTTAAAAGTGATTCGTTTAGCAGATGAGATGCGTAATGTGAATTATTTAAACTAGTTTTATGTTATTTTATTCTTTTTTCAAAAATCTGCTGGTTTCAACAATATACATTTTAGGAAACGAACCACACTTCAGCATGTAAACTCCCGATTTCTTCTTATTGTCAATATATGAATTAGAGGAACTTAAAAGGCAAATGAAAAATCGATTTGGTATCAGTCTTCGAAAAAACATTTGAATAAAAAAAATCAGCTCGAAAAACAACTTTATTATGATAATTCCGCGAATAAAACAAAAAGGTCATGGAATATTGTTAACAATATATGCAAAAATAGTACCAAAAAAAAAATAGAAGTCTCTGATCCACATTATAATAAACTAACAAAAATCCTAATGAAATTGCCTGGATCTTCCAAAGTTGTCTCTCTTTGACGATAGAGGAAAAACTTAACAATCATTTTGATAGAAACTTTTCTCGTAATTGTACTTTGACTACAAAGCATGTCCCAAATTCAATATTTTTAAAACCTATTACTAGTAACGAAATAATTGATACAGTGATTACATTTCCAGATAAGGATTCTGCGGGATTTCACGATATCCTCATGTCATTTATAAGAAAGTTATTGACGAAGTAGCTAATTTTCTTACTATTCTGTTTAATATTTCAATTAAGCCCGGAATGTTTCCATATTGCCTTAAAAGTGCTATTGTCGTACCCATATTTAAGAAAGTAGACCCCTGTCTAGTCGAAAACTGTAGACCAATTTCTCTATTGAGCTGCTTCTCTAAAATTTTAAAAATACCGGTTTATAACAGAATGTATTCTTTTTTGGTTAAATACTGGGTGATTCACGACCCACTGTACATACTTATGTGGTGTATAGGGTATCCCTAAAGTATATCGAAAAGGATATTTAAATTGATTAATTCGGCTTTATTACCAAGATACAGGGTGATTTTCGTATTTTGGTAAAAATTTGTTCACCCTGTATCTCCTAAACTGCTTAATAGATTTTTTAAAATTTTGTACACAAACACTCTTGGTATATCATAACTTTTTGACGTTTGAAAAGTAGCAAAGTTCCAGGGCCGTATCCAGCCAACTCACACAGGGGAGGGGGGTTAGTTTTGAGACATCCTGTACATCGGAATTCGGTATTTTTCAATTTTTTTCTTAAACTACATTCATTTGTGAACAAAAATATGCCACCATCTTGAATGGCACACTAAAGGTTATGTACGAAATTTAAATCTTTAGATAGTACATACCCCTTTTTTTAGCGGTATCTGTATTAAAGCTTTTAACTAAGTATAAAATTATTTCAATGATTGATTTTAAAAAAAAATTTAGCTATCTCTACTAATAAAACACAGCCTTGTCGAATTAATTTTTATTTTCAGTAGCCCAAAAAAAACTAAAATCTACCCTAACACAATAACGTCTTAAAAGCTACAAAATGTTTTCAAAATGCATACCACCGGCGTCTCTATATTTTTGTGCACGCTTTTGTAGGTTTGCAATTGAGCGGTGAATCATTTGAGGGTTTTGTCTAACCTCGTCGCAATAAAAATGTATCCTATTTATTAATTGATCCCTAGTTTCGATTGGAACACTGTAAACTTTTTGTTTTAGATGCCCCCACAAAAAGTAGTCGGCTGGATTAAAGTCTGACGACCTAGCTGGCCAAGGATGTGGTCCTCCGCGTCCAATCCACCGATCAGCAAATTGTTGATTGAGATAATTTCGAACATCAATTCCAAAATGTGCAGGTGCCCCATCGTGTTGAAACCATATGCCTCTTAAATTTACATTTTCTAATAAGCCCGGTAAAATGTTTTGTAGAAAGTCCAAATACACAACAGCCGTTAGTCGTTGACGGGAAATATGTCGTCCAATTAAATGATTATTTATTAAGCCGCACCAAACATTCACTGAAAACTTTCGTTGAGAATTGGCCAATCGCAACGAATGAGGGTTTTCATCTGCCCATACATGAGAGTTTCTAGAATTAAAGACTCCGTCCTTTCTAAATTGGGCTTCATCAGTGAATAGTGCTCTAAAAATAGTTCTTCGATGATTTATTACCCACCTAGCAAATGCTAATCTAGGCAAGTAGTCGCTTTCTTCTAATCTTTGTACCTCTTGTACATGGAAAGGGTATAAGTTTTCATTTTTTATAGTTCTCCATACTCTTGTCTGCGGTATCCCTAATTGGGCGGAAATTCGCCTAGTGCTTGTGGTTGGATCTTCCCTCACAAGGTTGAGAATATTCTCTTCTTGGACCACGTTATTAGCATCCACTCTTTCAACATGAAGATCGGTTAAGGGAGGGAAACTTACCCTTTTCACGCAATGTATTAAAGGTTGCGGCAAACGTTTGGTGATTTGGAATTCTCCGATCCGGAAATCGTCTTCTGTAGCAGCCCTTCCCTTACCATTACAAAATCCGTACACAAATACGATGTCTGCGTACTCAGCATTTGTAAATAACGGCATTTTTACAATTATTGAAACGTACAAACTTTTTGCAAAGAGAAAAGTCAAACAAAAAATCTTTAATTAATAATGTCAAACACAAATGATTGAATTGTATGTACGTAATGTCATTTTTAAAATATCTGTTTAAATTCCAAGGCTTACTTTATTATTTTTAGGTATTAAAATTTATAGAATTTGTATTTTTTGTAGGTTTTAAGCTCTTACACGTAATTAGTATACAATAACAAAAATAAAAAAAGATCAATTTTTACGGTAGCCGATAAATGATCACGATCTCGAGCATTAGATAAGAGATGAGGCGAAAAAGACTCAAACAGAAATTAACTGGTTTATTAGTAGAGATGGTTTAATTTTTTTAACAGTCAAGCATTTAGACAAAAACCTCAAATGTAAATGATTCAACGCTCAATTGCAATTCACAAAAGCGTGCACAAAAATGTAGAGATACCGTTAGACAGGTGTTCTTGTGTTAGGGCAGATTTTGGTATTTTTGGGCCACTAAAAATAAAAAATAATTCGACAAGGCTGTGTTTTATTAGTAGAGATAGTTTAATTTTTTTTTAAAGTCAATCATTGAAATAATTTTATACTTAGTTAAAAGCTTTAATACAGATACCGCTAAAAAAAGGGGTATGTACTATCTAAAGATTTGAATTTCGTACACAACCTTTAGTGTGCCATTCAAGATGGTGGCGTATTATTGTTCACAAATGAATGTAGTTTAAGAAAAAAATTCAAAAATACCGAATTCCGACGTACAGGGTGTCTCAAAACTAGCCCCCCTCCCCTGTGTGAATTGGCTGGATACGGCCCTGGAACTTTGATACTTTTCAAACGTCAAAAAGTTATGATATACCAAGAGTGTTTGTGTAAAAAATTTAAAAAAAATGGATTAAGCCGTTTAGGAGATACAGGGTGAACAAATTTTTACCAAAATACGAAAATCACCCTGTATCTTGGTAATAAAGCCGAATTAATCAATTTAAATATCCATTTCGATATACCCTAGGGATACCCTATACACCACATAAGTATGTACAGTGGGTCGTGAATCACCCAGTATAATATTTTTTCAGATCAGCATGGCTTTCGACGGGAGCTGTCTACTCTCGCCTTCGACACTATTGATAAAGATTTTGTGGCTTTAAAATTAATCCGTTTTGGGAAAAGGGGTATCTTGAATGACTTGATCATTTCGTTTATAACTTACAGGACTATTTCGGTCAGGGTTGACGGTACCGTTTTGAGTTAAAATATGGCTTTAACATACAAACAAAACATTAATGAGTTTCTTATAAGTTAAATAAGTAATTATTACGCTGATTTAATTAACCAAAAATAATTAAAATGGAATTTAGACAACAGAAATTAAATTTTCGTTTAGGCTGCTTCTAATGTTTTAATTATTGCGCAAAGAAAACAGTAATCCGCAGCCTGGAAGCGTTCGTGAGATTGTTGAATATCTGAGAGTGACATAAAGCTTAGAGGGATGTAAATACCTGTGTGTAAACTTTTTACATCAAATACCCTTTATACATTCGTTTGAGTAAAATACCATTCACTTTTCATTTTTGAGAAAAAAGGCCTTAAGATTGTATTTTGTTTTATTAATTTTTAAGCACATCTTTAACACATTTTCTAATTTTATTATGTAAAACGATTAATTATATGATTTTTTACAAAAGGCCTACAAATTTTTTCTTATAATCAAAAGCAGTGTTATCGTGCGGGTCATACGATTTATCAACGACAAACTTTTTAAGTTTGTTTTTCTTCTATTACGTGTAATCATATCCATCGCATAAAATATGGAAGATAAATTAGATAGAACTATGATATTTTCACATGAAAAAAGAGGATAAACATATAAATAAAGTAACATAAAGTCAGATAGACGAGTCAGTGACAAAATGAGTAATAGAAAACACTTTTCGGGTTTTTTGCGTCCACAAGCAAAAAAAAATGGTATTAAATCTAATAAAATATTACGCAAGTGAAAAATCACCGGCCAATATCCAGAAGACAGTAACAAAAGCTCTGGGAATCGGTATAAGGACTGTGCAGAAAATTGTGCATGAAAAAAAGCATAATTTACTACCGAAGAAGATTAAAAGATGTACACGAAAAAAGCCAAAGACAGAAGACTTAAGTGACAATGTAAAAATGGATGTTCGTAATGCAATTTACGATTTATACACATCAAAAACTAATATAACCCTTCATGTTTTACAAGAAGCTTTAAAAAATCGAGGCATATTGGAAATTGGACTAAAATCGTTGTCAAAATTAATAAAAATGTTGGGTTTTCGATATAAAAAGGATTGTAATCGAAGATTTTTATGCAAGTTGCCACATATAGCAAGTCAGCATATCCACTTTTTAAAGAAATACACGGAAAATGTTAATTTAAAATTTAGAAATCTGGTATTTTTAGACGAGACTTGGATATTTTCTAATGGAAGTGGTTCGAAATCTTGGCAGGGCGAGTCTTTAAAAAGTGTCAAGAGAAAAAAGGGATGTGGGACGGAAAAACGGTTCATCATTTTGCATGCAGGTTCTTCAACAGGATTTCTCCCAGGTGCAAGTTTACTGTTTTGTTCAACATCCAAAACTATGGACTACCATGATAATATGAACTGTGAACTGTTTGAAAAGTGGTTAAAAGAACAACTGATTCCAAATTTAGATTCTCAATCTTTAATCATTCTGGACAATGCATCTTATCATTCAAGAATCTTAAATAAACAACCTACTTCATCCTGGAAGAAAAGTGATATTTATGACTGGCTAATAAAACAAAAACAAAATCCTTTACCCAATATGCTGAAGCTAGAACTTCTTTTAATGGCAAAATCTATTAAAAAAACCAACAATATATGCGCGTAGATGAAATATTACGGGAAAATGGATATTTTTAAATAAAGAGTGCGCGATATGCCATTGTCAGTTTAACGCAATAGAATTAATATGGGCTGGGGCAAAATCATATTACGAAAAACACGTGAACGATGGTCTTACATCAGACGAAGAGCAGATTGTTTGGCAAGATTCATTAAATTATATTACTCAACACATACTCTAAGAACATCTGTGGAAAAAGGCATACGGAGAAATTAATATAGGATTGGTAGAATCGAGAACGAGTTCTAGATATTTTTTAGTCTATAATATTAAAAAGTTTCTGAATGATTATATTAGTCTTTGACGTGTATAAATCATAAATTGCATTATGAATATCCATTTTTGCATTGTAACTTAAGGCTTTTGCCTTTGAATTTTTTCGTGGACATTTCTTAATCTTCTTCGGAAGAAAATTATATTATTAAGTTAAAATCAATTTGGCTCAGACCACATATATCTTTTTTGTCACTAGCTGCTGAAACCTCTTTTTTTATTTCTATCATTTCTTTGAATTTTAGTCTATGATAATATTTGTCTTGTGCTAAAATCTTGGTTTTTTCATGTTTATGTAGGGTTGTAGAAGCATTTTTAGTGTATTTATGGCCTTTAATTCTGTTTTCCAAATATTGTGTTGTCATTCCGATATATCAGGAACATAGGACAATTTAAGCATGGAATTGAATATACCAAGTTTGATTTTTTGTTTAATATTAAAAAGTTTCTTTTTATATCAGGATGTGTAAAAATAATTTGGATAAATATTTATTTTTGACAAACAGTAATATTTTGCTTTGAGATTTTTTCGACGTACATTTTTAATCTTCTTCGATAAATTATTTGTTTTTTAGACACAAGTATTTTGTAGTTTCGTCTTTTTTTGGTTTTTTGTTTTTTATTATATTAAAGATAGTGAATTTTAATTTAAATTTTTTTTTTTTTTCTGGATTAGATTTTCACCATTTTCTTTTTACTTTTTTTAGAGTTTCGGGTCGGTATTCATTTGTAATTTTGTAGGCAATAAATAAATAATTACGCTGTTTTTTTGGTGGTTAGAATGGTTTGAATTAAAATTCCAATTTTAAAGCGCCTTGTGTAAAATTTTGTTTTTAAGTTGTTTTTATTAATTATAAGACAAAATTAGTGTTATATATATATATATATATATATATAACCATTGTGAATTTTAATTTAGGGTGAAAATTGTTAAAAGCATTAAGCAGTTGGTTTACATTAATTTTAGACATACCGGTAAGACAATCATCAACAAATGTTTTGAAAAAAATCACATCAAAATCCAATTTTTCCAAAACACTTTCTTCCAGATACCCTTACAAGTTGTGCTATTGTAGAAGAAATTGGAGAAAAATCGTTTACACTAGGGAAAGTAATAATGTTATATTTACTATAAAATCATTTAAATCAAGTTTGTGTGTTTTTTTAACAAAAGTTTAGTATATTTGGATATTTTTGCAAAATAAAACAAGTTTTTTTGTTAACATTGCTAATAAATTGTTTAAAAAAAACAAGTTTTATAAAATAATTGTTTTTTCACAGGATAGGCATTCTGATAGATATTTAAATAAATGACAAATGTATAGAAATAATTGGTCTTAAAGGAATGCCTGCTTTATGAAGTTTAGGTAAATCATATATTTTCGGAGCAATAGCACTATGCATCATTAAGGTTTTGGCTGTGTTTTCTGTATCAGTTTTTTTGAAAAATTTTTTTATTAAAATTTTTGTTTTGAAATACGTTGCTAACATCGCTTTTTATTTTTTTATTAGTTGTTGTATAAGTTTATTCATTTTCCTGATATATATATATATATATATATATATATATTTTGTATTTGCTAATAAAGTTGCCGAAGTTCTTCTAAAACATTTTTTTTTACTACATTTTGTTCTCAAACTTTAGAAATTTCGCAATTTCACTTGGAATTTTTTTGATAAAAAGAAGCCGGATTAAAAGTCGTCATGTGGGATCATCAATGGAATTATTTTGAAATGACAAACCTGAATTCGTCACTTTTTGTCACTGTAAATGTACCATTTTTTTGGACTGGTCACAATTATGACTTCTTGACTTATTTTAACATTGTCCATTTTCATTTCACAGAGTTCATCAGAACGGCACCCTGCAGCAACTCCCATTACCATTACGACCTTCATCAATATGTATATATCATCGGGGGCTTCAAGCATGAACTTATTCACATCTTCCCTGTTAAACACATTTGATTTTTTGGGTCTATAACCATCATTTTTTCTTTTCAAAAATGCTTGAAGTTTTGGATACTTAGAAATATCTATATTTTCTTCTATAAAAAGGGTGGACTTCAACATCGAATACTCACACCATAAGCTTGATGGGGACTTCAATATAGCACTTTTTTCGTGAAAATACGCCAAAACAAGGTTTCTGAGACTGACGAAATCTTAAAGGATTTATATGCTGCTTCATACCTTTTTTTCGACCTTTCCGGTAGTAGAGATAAACAAGCAATATTCACTGATTCCTCTATGTCTGAAACATACATTTTGTCCACACAGAATCAAACAATTAGACTTACTCAAACTTTTCGCTATGAATTGTCAACTTGACGTTGTTGATAAAATAAAAACTGCTTATGTCGCTCTGGCAAGGGATCACGGCTGCTTTCATAATTTAATGAGAATGCTATCGAATGTAATGATAATGAAAATCCAAAATATATCCAGCATTTTTTTGTAAACATACAATACATAGAGGGGGAAAAATGTTATATACTATATGGGATGTAAGTACATTAACCAGTCTCAAACTTTTTTACCAGCCCTCGCCATCGCTCGGGCGCAAACTCGTCCTCAACTGGTAAATGTTACTTACATCCCTTATAGTATAAATAACTATTACATCTTATGTCTCATTTTTTCTTCGTAAATCTAAACCATACCCAAAAGAATTATTTTTCCCAGAAAAACTGTGTTATTCCATAAAATTATCGTAAAGATCGATACAGTTTTATAGGTTTATCAGTGTTAACTTATTAACTATTTCATTACCTACTTAATTTTTAAAAATTGTTGGGCCTTTAAAAGAGAACTTAATGATTTTTGAAATGAGGCATCGCTTGACCTTTAATCCCATTTAATATATTAAGGGTTACAGGTTACCCCTGCGGGACGTTATAGTGACAGAGTTGAAAATAAGTGAAAAAAAACTTATTTCTTGATACAAAAATCAAAGGATCTCAACATTTTTTCACCGAGCAATGATTTTTTTTCTTTTTATTGCTCTATCCTTATTTTTCAAAAACGGCTGCATAAAATTTGAAAAAATAGACTGCGTTGAAAAGAGATTGATTGCCTTCAATTGCCATTTAAGATTTTGGGGTTGAAGCTCACCCCCGCGAGGGGGTGGCAGTGACAAGGTGGGTGATATGAGCAAAATATTTCCCTTTGGAAATAAAAATCGACGGGTCCAAGCGATTTTTTTTTAAATGAAGGATGCCTTGAAATAGCAAATGTTCAATCTTGCCTTGTATTTCAAAAATTCGTTTCACGAAAAAGTAACAGTGCTGTGAGAACAGCTTCCCTTTATTTTCAATAAAAACTGTAAAAGAATCGCAAATGGTACACCTTGTATATTCTCCACTTTTAAATAATGATTTCATCCTACTAGTCAGAAACACACCCTAGCTGGCAACTTAATAAAAATATTGTACATTTTACACTGAGGATCATATGGATACATTTATTGATTCTATGTTATTGATATATATTTTTTATTTCAGAGCTGTAACCGCAAGTGGGGCTGTTTTCAACAATTACTACGGCGGGTAAGATATCATTATTATCACTTTATTTAATATGTTTAAGGCACCGGGAAACAAACAATTATGGAATGATTGGATTGAAAACATTAAGAAATAATTAGAGAGACCGGCAAAAATATGTACACGGTATTCAAATAATTTCTCTGCTAATTATATTTGGTTTAACTCTTAAACTTACATAGCATGGAAGCTTTCACGGTTTTGGTCAATTAAGAAATCATGGTTCTTGGGATTAGACCGTGTCAAATTGGAATTACTATCCGACGTTTCGCCTTCGATTGCACGAGGTATCTTTACTCCACGAGATCTGAACCCTGAATGAGCTCGAAGAGATTCAGGCGGGCTTTTATACCCGACTTGTGCTCGCCGAACCGTAACCCTGTGTTAAGATCGATTTCCACGTGTGATGTAGACATTTTTGAATGTTTAAATATTTCAATAGATTCTCTAACTTTTCGTTTATAAAAACCTGGAACCGATGCTAGAAACTTGGTTTCCTTTACATTTATGAAATGGTCAGTGTTATGCTGGTGTTCAGCCACAGCAGATTGAACAATTTGTTTCTTTTTAATACATCGTTCATGTTCCTTAAATCTAGTTGATATTGAGCGTCCTGTTTCTCCCACATACACTTCTCCACAGGAGCAAGGAATTTTATATACTCCTTCTGTTTGGAATGGTACAAGATCCTTCGGGGATCGCAAGCATTGTCCAATCTTCTTATATGTATTGAAGATTGTACGTATGTTGGAAGAATCGAATAAATCGAAGGAATCGTCCTATTTTGTCTGTAGTGCCATGTATGTAGGAAAGAACAACACTACCTAATGGTGGCTCTTTATCATTCTTCTTTGGCGGAGTTAGTTTACTATGTCTTTTAATTGAACGCATAATATCTTCAGTGCAATAGCCATTCCCTCTGAGAGCTTCGGTCAGTTTCGATGTTTCCGATGTTAAAGAAGAGAAGAAATAGCTCTGAATACTAGTGACTTAATAACCGATTTCTTTTGTGCTGGATGGTAATGAGAATTTGTATGCGTCGGTTTTCTATACACAGAATGTCCTAACTTACCATTTTCCTTTCATTGAACACATACATCTTGAAAGGGAATTGTTCCATTAGATTCAATTTTCATCGTGAATTTGATATTATGACGTTGCTGATTAAGGTGGTCCAGAAATATGAGGAGTACAAAAGTAAAAGTAAAACAAAAGTATCATCCCAATATCTAAACCAGTGCTTCGGTTTTAGTAGAGCGGATGTTAGAGCAATATCCTCAAAGCCTTTCATAAAGATATTCGCTACCACAGGTGATAGAAGAGATCCCATAGCTGCCCCTGAAGTTTGTTCATAAAAAATTCCTTGAAAAATAAAATAAGTAGATGTAAGACAACCAATCGAAGGCGAAACGTCGGATAGTAATTCCAATTTGACACGGTCTAATCCCAAGAACTATGATTTCTTAATTGACCAAAACCGTGAAAGCTTCCGTTCTATGTTAGCTAACCTCTATGGGGAGGAAACCAAGAAGGATGCCAAAACTTTTGGCGATCTCCGGAACAGCAAGAAGAAGTTACTCTGCCAGTTGGCCTTTCTCCTTAGATGCCGAGATGAAGATGTAGTACCGAAATCGCTACAGGTGAGACATCACATTACTTCTAGAACTGCTAAGAATATTTATAAGCGTGCTAGCAATGCATTAGTTAGAGAAAGGATTAAGGCAACACGTCGTGATTGAGATACAAATTCCCAGAAACTATTAGAAATTCATCTGAAATTAGCTTTTAGACTAGAAAGAACTACATTTACAACTTTGGACAACATTACCAACGCACAGGCAGAAAAAATCTATAAAATAGAAGTTACACTTAAGCAACAAAAGAAGTTTAAAGCCCTCCTGAACAGAAAAATTCCAGTGAAACTTCCGCAGAACACAGTTATCAACCTGTTATCGAAGCCGTTATCCGAAGCAGAATTTTCCGTCCTTTCCAAGGGCCAAAATTTCACAATAGCACCGAGTAGCATTCCCGTAGAAGACCTAGTATCTCCTGTTGAAGCAGCAATCAGAAGATTACCAGTAGAGCAAGCCGATGAAGTCAGATATGAGACAGCGAGGATCATTAAAAACTCAAAACCACCGAAGTCGAACCTCTTCGCAGCCGAAAAAACAGCAATGAAGACCTTAAACGAAAACGCAAACATTCTGGTAGTTCCAGCAGATAAAGGCAACGCCATAGTCATCATGGACAGAACAGAATATGTGGAAAAGGTTACTCATCTTTTGGACAACAACATCTATAAGGTTATGCAGGCAGACCCCACAAGTAGAATAGAAAGACGCATTACCAATTTGATCAACACATCCAGTCTACCACCAGCGGAGAAAAAATCATTAAAACCAAGCAGCTCCAAGACTCCCAGGTTCTACGGTCTTCCGAAGATACACAAGGACAATGTACCACTTCGACCGATCGTCAGTGCAATAGACTCGCCCACATACAAACTGGGTAAATATCTTTCAAATTTTCTTAATCCATTTACTGGAAAAACAGATTCTTTTATTAAAAATTCTGCACATTTCGTGGAAAAACTCAAGACAATCCAGTTGGATCACTTTACACAAATGTTCCTGTCAACGACTCAATTTCCATTATATCAGACATACTGGATAACAATAATATTGATAAGAAGTTAATAGACCTAGTGGAAGCTTGTCTTACATCTACTTATTTCATTTTTCAAAGGAATTTTTTATGAACAAACTTCATGGGCAGCTATGGGATCTCCTCTTTCACCTGTGGTAGCAAATATCTTTATGTAAGCCTTTGAGGATATTGCTCTAACATCCGCTCCACTAAAACCGAAGCACTGGTTTAGATATGTAGATGATACTTTTGTTGTATATAAAATATATAATGATAATTACTATTTAAACCAAAGTCCAAAATTACATTTTTGAGACTTAATTGGCCAATATATTTGACCAAAATCTATTGAAAATTAAGGAATTTTAAAGGCGCTTAATTTTTCTACGACTATCATCAGCATATTCACCAGAGAAATTACCTGCGTTTTAATTTTAGGTCCTTAGCATAGCTAGTAAACTAAGTGAAACGCATGTATTCTACCTAAAGAACCAATAACGTATCCTATACGCTCTTCACCATATTCCCAATTTGAGTGCTGGTAGTCGCCGTAACTGTTTTAAAAAGAACCATACCTACATATTTTTAAAATGGACTAAATAAAGAGAGAGATAAGGAAGTAACAAATAGGGTGAATTATTACAATTCGGCTACTTAAATGAAACTACACATTTCCGTAATATCTACTTAATAGTCAAAGTCGCAGTTACATGTTATTCACGAAATAGCTAAAATTGTTTCCCATTTTGGTGATCACTACGTTGTCTCAGTTTAAACAGAATGTGGCGACACCAAGTTTCGCTTACTTCAACGATAATACTTGTGGTAACAATGACGTACTCATGATTAAATATGCTACTTGGGGGGTAGTATCTTGGGCCCTTTAATTTTCTTCTTTTCGTTAATGGTTTGCCCGAACATACTTCCCAGGGTAGAGTATTCTTGTATGCCGATGATACCACAGTTGTTGTCTCGGATCCGGGTATGGCTGCATTGAGGAGTGAAACCAATTTTATTCTGAAGGAATTTTCTTCCTGGTGCAGGAAAAACAACTTATGGTTAATCAGGCGAAAACTGTCTGTATGGAAATAAAAACCGTACGCAAAACATCATGTGGTTTTAGTGATTTAAGCTAGAATGGCAAATGTATAAGGTGTGTTCAAAAATCAATAAGAGCTCCTATGTTTTAAACTCTTTAAAGAATTATGTAACTCTTGAAACTCTTCAAAGTGTTTACTATGCCTTCGTTTATTCTTCAGTTGCTTACAATATTGTTGTATGGGGGTCAGTCACCCAACATCATTAGAGCATTTATGGCCCAGAAACCTGTTGTTCAGGTTATTTTTGGTCAGTCATACTCGACGTCGTGTAGGAAAACAATATTCTCACTCTGTCTCAATTTACCTATTTAATAAAATTGTTGACTTATTTTCATAAAAACAAGCATCTTTGTCGGCTTAATAGTTCTTACCGTAACTACGACACTCGGAATAAGTCTAATATTTCGCTTTTAAAGAACAATTCAGAAATGTATAAAAAATCTCCTCTTTGTGCCGGTACTCGTATTTTTAATCTGTTACCGTTGTCAATAAAAACTATCGCTGCAATCTGTTGGTTTCAAATGACTAAACTGGAAAGAAGATACAAAGTCTGCAAAGTACCAACTACTAACAATAATCAGCAAGAAGATAATGTATAGACCTTTCATTGCGCGTGGTGGTCAATATCTTGGACTCTCACTCCGGAGGTTCGGTTTCGATTCCTAGGTATATCAATACTTTTTTTTTATATATTTTTTATTTATAATTTTTGTCTTTTATTTGATTCAACTTTTATCTGCACGTGTCAATACCTTAGTTTCTTAACCTCATCTCAGTGTGTATTTTAACATGTGACGTTATAGTTGTTTGATTTGTTCTTGTGATTTTATTTAATGTCGAAGGTTTGTTTGAATTTTGTATATTTATAGTGATAGTTCTTGATTGTTATATTAATTGAAGGTCTGATGATGCCTGAAAAGGCGAAACACGTGTAACCGTATTATATTCTTTTTTACTGAGACCAAGACTTTCTGTCTTCTTTCTAGTTTAGTCAATCAAAAACTATCGCATCTACAAATAAATTTAAAGTCGAATTAAAAAAACTATTAACAGTTGGTTCATTTTAATCCATAAATGAATTTGTTGTGTATTTGGAGAAACTTAGATAATGTGTTCGACTACAAGCGACCTTCCATTTTGGATTAATAACCATATCTATCAATTCTTAAATTTGATTAAAGCTTTGTAAGTGTGTGAACTGAAAATTAATTACTTTGTATACTAATTAGTTAAATATATATGACTAATTTGTATATCAAAATACAAGAGTTCTAACCACATTACACCACAACTTGTTACGTTCTGGACGCGCGTTCCGCTAACCAAGTTAGCATCATCAGCAGATGATATAAACTAAAGTAACTTATCCTAACCGAGACTATTTGTAGGTAAATGTAGTCACACTTGGTTGCACCCGACTGCATCGGTGTCAAGTAGCAATAGAGGGGACTATAGGGAATAGGCCCTCTGTCTTTATTTAGTGCTCTCTTACCACATTTAACTATTTCTATACTTTCAAATGCATCCAATAGTGTATTATAAGAAAAAATTTAATCAACTTAAGTTTATTTATTCCTATTTGGTGATTGTTTTCCAAAGCATGTTGGGCAACGCTTGACTTTTCTGCTCTTCCGTATCTTAAATGTGCCATGTGTTCTTTAAAACGAATGTTTATGGAGCGTTTAGTTTGCCCAACATATTTTAGATCGCAGTCATTACAGCTAATTTCATAGATGTCACTCCTCTCCTTCAAGTCGACGTTGTCTTTAGGGTTTTCAAGCAGATTTTTCAAACTGCTCTCCGTTTTGTAGGCTACTCTAAAACCTACGTTTTGAAATACTTTTTCTAGACCTCTCGTATATCTGGGATCATATGGGATTACTATGAACTTATTGGGAGCTTCAGGCGCCTGAAGAGTAGTGGCATCTTTTAACATTTTCTTATGCTTATGTTTATTTACCAATTTATGTACAAAATTATCATTATATCCATTAGTTTTAGCTATATTTTTAATCCGATTCATTTCATTGTTAAAACGTTCTTTACTTAATGGAAAATTGACTAACCTGTGAGTTAAGAAATGAACTCCTGCCATTTTGTGTTGACAACAATGAAATGAGTCGGATGTTATTACCTATCAGTATTAGTAAATTTCCTATAAATATCAAATTCTAATTTATCGTTATTTCTAATAACCAACGTGTCCAGAAAAGGTAATTGCCCATTATTCTCCTTTTCGTACGTAAAATTAATAGAAGGATATTTATTGTTTAATGTTTCTAAAAGTATCCAAATTTTCTGTTTTAGTATCAAAAATAGCAAATATATCGTTATTCTATACCACACCCTTGAGAAATACTTGAGTTTATTTTTGAATTGGATTTCTAATCTACCCATAAACCATCCAGTTCCCTCAAGTTTTTTATAATATTTATTGTTGAACTGAAAAAAAATTTGATTCATACATAATTTTGTGAGAAGTAAGTATTACTCAATAATTTCTTTCTTCAAATTATTGATTTCAAGTAATTTCTTTAGGTACTCTAAAGCTAGTGGTATGGGTACAAAACAATGAGCTTACATCAAAAAATATTAAAATTTCACCTTCTTTTAAGTGAACATTCTTAATTTTATCTAAGAATTCCAACGAGTTAGTAACCTCAAAGTTATCGTATGAGATATTTAATTTGCTGAATTCTTCTACTAACCATTTTGAAATATTGTATGTTGATGATCTAACAGCTGAAACAATAGGACTTCCCAGGTTTATGGATTTTTGGGAAGGCAATATATTATGTGTTAGTTTGAATTTAAGTTTATCGGACACAATTTTTACACTGTTTTAAGGTAATTTTTACTTCTGTTATCATTTTTGATAACGGGTTTTTCTCAATTAAATCGTAAGGACCAGTTTGAATCAAATTGTCTACTCTTTCAAAATAATCTGTTTTGTCCATTAATGTGGTCACTAGGATTAGTTACTTTAGTTTATATCATCATGAAATAGCGAAATATCCAGAAGTAACAAGTTGTGGTGTAGTGTGGTTAGAACTCTTGTATTTTGATCTATCTTCCACCACAGGTTCCAGTGTTAGAACTAATTTGTATATTAAATAGTTAACTATAAGTGTAATGTAATTTGTTGACGTATGTCCTGTGCTGAAGAACAATTTTATTATTTTTTAGATTTGAATATTATGCACCTAAAAACATATATTAGTTAAAATGTAATATATTTTGAATAAAAATTGACAAAATTTAAATATATAAGTAAAAATTAAAATTTAGCTTTCAGGGTCAGAAGAAACAGCTTAACAAAATACTTGATTGATGATGGCAAGAAGAGGTTTAAATTTTAGTTCTCATCATCATCCATCTCAAAAACAATCCATCATCAGTTCATTAATCTTTGTCAATATGTGATACAAATTCAATTCCAGAAGGGAAAACTGAAGCCTTAAAATCAAACGGATATTGCACTGAAGATAGTAGGCTTTCGATCATATTAGGTATTATAATAGTCCCAAACCAAAACCAGTATTGGATACTCAACTATTAAGTAGTGCAGTTTTATCTTTTATTCAGGGTACTACAGATAAAATTGCAAGAATTCTACGGATATCTAACATTCGCACAATCTTTAGTACACACAAAAAGATTGGGCAATGCTTAGCTATAGTAAGGATACCAAAAGATGCAATTCCTTTGCAATCAGAAGGAGTTTATAAAATTCTTTGTTCCTGCAGTAAAGTGTGTGTAGGTCTGTCTCCACTAGACTTAAGGAAGATGAAAGATGTATATGTAAGAATCAAATTGTTCGATTAGCTTTCGCTGAACACCAGCACACAACAGGACACATGATTAATATAAAAGGTACCAAGGTTCTTGCATCAGTCTCGGCCAATGAGGAAGAAATGGAGATTTTACTCCATGTTATCACATTCCAATCTAGGACTAATGGCACCACGAGAAAATATAAGTAAAATCAGTGTTATCATGCGGGTCATACGATTTATCAACGACAAACTTTTTAAGTTTGTTTTTCTTTTACTGCGTGTAATCGTATCCTCCGCATAAAATCCGGAAGATGAATTAGATAGACCTATGATATTTTCATATGAAAAAAGAGGATAAACATATAAATACCAGCAGTTGCAAAAATCTCTGAGCGATGTCACTTCAAAGTCATATTGACAAGTCAGTGACAAAATGAGTAATATAAAACAATTTTCGAGTTTTTTGCATTTACAAGTGAACAAAATTGCATTATATCTAATAAAATATTACGAAAATGAAAATTCACCTTCCAATATCCAGGAGACAGTAGCAAAAGCTCCGGGAATTGGAATAAGGACTGTGCAGAAAATTGTGCATGAAAAAAAGAATAAATTAATACCGAAGAAGATTAAGAAATATTCACGAAAAGAGCCAAAGACGGAAGATTTAAGTGACAATGTAAAAATGGATGTTCGTAATGCAATTTACCATTTATACACATCAAAAACTAATATAACCCTTCAAGTTTTAAAAGAAGCTTTAAAAAATCGAGGCATATTGGAAATTGGACCAAAATCGTTGTCAAAATTAATAAAAATGTTGAGTTTTCGATATAAAAAGGACTGTAATCGAAAATTTTTATGCGAGTTGCCACATATAGAAAGTCAGCGTATCCAGTTTTTTAAGAAATACACGGAAAATGTTAATTCAAAATTTAGAAAAGTGGTATTTTTAGACGAGACTTGGATATTTTCTAATGAAAGTGGTTCGAAATCTTGGCAGGACGAGTCTGTAAAAAGTGTCAAGAGAAAAAAGGGTTGTGGGACGGGAAAACGGTTCATCATTTTGCATGCAGGTTCTTCAACAGGAATTCTCCCAGGTGCAAGTTTACTGTTTTCTTCAATATCCAAAAGTATGGACTACCATAATAATATGAACTGTGAACTGTTTGAAAAGTGGTTAAAAGAACAACTGATTCCAAATTTAGATTTTTTTTCATGCACAAGTTTCTGTACATTCCTTATATAGATTCTCAGAGCGTTTGCCACTGGCTCCTGGATATTAGCCAGTGAATTTAAATTTAAATTTTTTTTTATTAGATTTGACACCATTTTTTTACTTATTTTTTTAGTACATTTGTAATTTTGTAGGCAATAAATAAATAATTATAGAATACTTGTTTCAATTTTAAAGCTTGTTTAAAATAAGGAAATTTTTTTATTAATTATAAGACAAAATTTGATATATAAAAATCGGTAAAAACGAAAAATACAGTCTCTATTTATATATATATATATATATATATATATATATATATATATATATATATATATATATATATATATATATATATATATATATATATATATATATATATATATATATATATATATATATATATATATATATATGTAGGGGAGACCGGGGCAGGTTGCAACACATAAGTTGCAACACACTTGATATCTAAGGCACAATTATATTTAAAATCTCTTGAACGCACTCTTCCATTCAATATCGACTGGCAAACGTGTTGGCGAACGCACTTTATTCTTGTCGAATGACAGACGGTTTTTTCGCAGGTTACTTGATTTGTGATTGTTGAGTGTAATATTTTTGAACAGTTTTTTAATAAATTAAACCTCTCTGCTTTGTTTTTCACACGTGTCATTAGTGGTAAGTTATAGCACATATATTACGTGTTTATTGCCTAGATAATAATTGGGATGTCTACAAAACAACAAAAAAATTTAGAGGTTAGATTAGGAAGGTCAAATTGAGGCAAATTGCAACACTCTGCTCGGGGCACTTTGGAACGGTGTTGTAACTTACCCCGGTGTTGCAACGTGCCCCGTTTTCATTTTATTCCATCATTTTAGTTTATTGCTTCATATAAATTTTTTTTTTCTAGGGATCATGAGAAATTATAAGAAAAAAACCGAGAGGGGTACGACTCCGGATAATGTTATTAAACGCGCTGCCCAATTAGTATTAGAAAATATTGGGAATAAAGAGTTTTCTATTAGAAAAATCGCTAAAGATTTTAATATTCATTATTCAACGCTTTCACGATATGTAGCGAAAACAAAAAAATTTCGCGAAACGAAGCATACAATAGAAATGCCAGATAGCGGTTATGCCAAGCCACGACTAATATTTAATAGAGAACAAGAACAAATTTTTGTGAAGTATATCAAAAATTGCAGTGATATTATGTTTGGACTTGATTCGATTGGGGTCCGCAAGTTAGCATATCAATGTGCAAAGTTACATCATATTCAAGTTCCAGTTCAAGCCACAAGCCTTGCCAGAGCTTCCAGTTTTAATCGCACAAACGTAGACATGTTTTTTGCCAAGCTCATGGATGTTCTATCGCGTAGCCAATTTCAAGCTTCTTCTTCGCCCAAGAAAAGTATTAGCACAAAAAGGTAAATACACATTTAATATCCTATACTGATTTCTGTTTAATGCACTATGTTGTTTCTTTACAGGTGCTAAGCAGGTAGGATCCATTACTTCGGCTGAGCGAGGAGAAATGATCACACTTGCGGTTGCCGTAAATGCCCAAGGAAATTTCATACCACCTATGTTCATATTCCCAAGGAAACGTTTCAGAGAATATTTTATCCGCGATGGTCCTTCCGGTTGCATAGGCGAGGCAGATGGATCCGGCTGGATGCAAGAAAATACGTTTTATATTTTTATGCAGCATTTCATCTCACATGTCAAACCATCGAAGGAAACTCCAGTGATTTTATTATTAGACAATCATTCATCCCACTTAAGTTGTAGAGTTCTCAATCTATGCAAAGAAAACGGTGTCATTATGGTCTCTTTTCCACCACACTGCTCACATCGTTGCAACCGTTAGATGTAGCAGTGTTTGGACCCTTTAAAAAATGCTGCAGCTCAGGTATTAGTGCTTGGTTGGTAAACAACCCAGGAAAAACTCTTACTATTTTTGATTTGCCAAAGATCATAAAGCTTGCATTTTTAAATGCGGTAACTCCTAAAAATATCACTTCAGGTTTTTCAGCTTCTGGAGTTTATCCTGTGAATCCTAATATATTCACTGAATTTGATTTTGCACCAGCTTTTACAACGGATTGGCCACAACCGGAATCGCTAAGCAGCATTGATAAAATGGATCAAACGTCGAAAGTGGCCGGTACACCGAATCCAGACACAGAAGCAGTTAGTACACATACTTTGGATTTTCCTGGCACCCCAGATAAGCAGCAACCGAGCACTTCAAAATTTAGCCCGGAGTCTGTTAGACCCTTTCCTAAAGATTTTCGTGATGAGCAGCAACCAAGCACCTCAAAATTTAGCCCGGAGTGTGTTAGACCCTTTTCTAAAGATTTTCCTGATGAGCAGCAACCAAGCACCTCAAAATTTAGCCCGGAGTTGGTCAGACCCTTTCCTAAAGCCCCCCCCACGCGTGGTTCAGTCTAAAAGAGGTAAGAAAAGAAGAAAAACTGCCATATTAACCACACACGCCTGAAAAAGAGGCTTTGGAAAATGAGGAAAAACTGAGAAATGAAAGAAAGAAAAAAACGTCCACAAATATTGACAAACCAAGACAAATGAAAAAATTAACATCATGTAAGAAAGGGCCAGAAGTTCGACAAATATGCCCCAATGACTCTTCAGATGATGAACCACTCATTCATATAGTTAAGAAAAAAACCATAGCGAGAAAGCATCCTAAGAAAGATGATGACTGGGAAATTTCTTCTGAGGATGACGACACGTTGTGTCTAGTTTGTAACGAAATTTACCAGGGCGAAAAAGAGAAGGAAGACTGGTTACAGTGCACAAAATTTAAAATGTGGGCCCACGACCACTGCGCAAAATCTGATCCATTTTATATATGTATAAATTGCTTTTCTGAATACTCAGATGAACCAGAGTAGTATTTTGCAACTTACCCATCTTATTGTTGCAAGTTGCCCCACAAATGAGGTAAGTTGCAACACATGACTTGGTCAAGAAATATATGCGTATAAGCGTTAATTATTTTTTTTAAGCCTCTCGTTATATTTTGATGTATTACCGAAATACAGATAGATATTTTTTTCACCTGACTCTGAATGTTATTTATATAACCTATATATAAAATATATATTTTTTGATGCAACCTGCCCCGGTCTCCCCTATGTATATATATATATATATATATATATATATATATATATATATATATATATATTATTCAATTTGTTTCTTAAACCCGGTATATATTAATTGGACTTCTTTCTTGGGTATAGGTTTATTTGTAAAATCAAACAGTGGGATTAATTTGACGTTTCGCCTATCGTAGTAGGCTTTCTCAAAAATTGCTCATTCCTTTATTTATTTTTTTGGTGTATAAGGCTTTCCTTTCCTATCTACAATTAATTTAAAAAACATTTAGTGATCTAATTATACAAGACATTTAAAATTTTTTCTAAAAATAATTTAAAACTTTATACAATTGACAAATAATTATTACAAAATTAATAAAATAAGATTACATACCTCGAAAAATGCATGTTGTTATTTATTTATATTTGATGATAGGTAGTTAGTTAGCCAGGCAACTCATGGCACAGTTTTAGGTAAAAAGGTGTTCTTATCGTAGTACGTTTTTTTGAGGAATTTAAAGATAATTTTTTTTTGCTATTTTTTAATTTAAACCTTAGAGTAGAATCAGACATTCACAATTATATACTACATTTTAAAAATAACGGCTTAAACGAAGTTAAACAACTATACTAAATTATCAAATTGTGGTATATATGACTTAAATTTTTTATGTCTTGTTTGTCATTTACTGCATTTTTTCTTTTTTTATGTGAATCATTTCTTTGATAATTAATTTTTGATACCGGTTATCTTTATCAATGATTTTGGTTTCAGAAAAATTAAATTCGTGTTTTGTGTTTTTTTCATGTTTATGTAATGAAGTGGATGCATTTTTTGTATACTTATGCCCTTTTATTCTATTTTCTAAAAGTTGGGTTGTCATACCAATATATTTCATAGGGCAGTTTAAACAAAAAATTTCATATACGAGATTGGATTTTTTATTTTTAGGAATTTAAGTTTTTAATTTTGTCCCTTAATAAAGTTAAAGAGACCTTAAATACAAATCATTTCCCAGAAAAACTAATACAAAAAATTATCAAACAAAGGACGTACGTATATTATAACAATCATAACGAAAACGTAGGACAAGATAATACGCAAAAAACATATATTGCAATGCCATACACATCTCAATTATCTGAAAAATTAAAACATATCTTAGGAAAATATAACATAATTGTGTGTCATAAAGCCCAGAACCTGATAGGCTCTCTATTTACAAAATTAAAAACTAAAATTCCTAAAAATAAAAAATCCAATCTCGTATATGAAATTCCTTGTTTAAACTGCCCTATGAAATATATTGGTATGACAACCCAACTTTTAGAAAATAGAATAAAAGGGCATAAGTATACAAAAAATGCATCCACTGCATTACATAAACATGAAAAAAACACAAAACACGAATTTAATTTTTCTGAAACCAAAATCATTGATAAAGATAACCGGTATCAAAAATTAATTATCAAAGAAATGATTCACATAAAAAAAGAAAAAAATGCAGTAAATGACAAACAAGACATAAGAAATTTAAGTCATATATACCACAATTTGATAATTTAGTATAGTTGTTTAACTTCGTTTAAGCCGTTTTTTTTAAAATGTAGTATATAATTGTGAATGTCTGATTCTACTCTAAGGTTTAAATTAAAAAATAGCCAAAAAAAATTATCTTTAAATTCCTCAAAAAAACGTACTACGATAAGAACACCTTTTTACCTAAAACTGTGCCATGAGTTGCCTGGCTAACTAACTACCTATCATCAAATATAAATAAATAACAACATGCATTTTTCGAGGTATGTAATCTTATTTTATTAATTTTGTAATAATTATTTGTCAATTGTATAAAGTTTTAAATTAGTTTTAGAAAAAATTTTAAATGTCTTGTATAATTAGATCACTAAATGTTTTTTAAATTAATTGTAGATAGGAAAGGAAAGCCTTATACACCAAAAAAAAAAAAAAAGGAATGAGCAATTTTTGAGAAAGCCTACTACGATAGGCGAAACGTCAAATTAATCCCACTGTTTGATTTTACAAATAAACCTATACCCAAGAAAGAAGTCCAATTATTATATATATATATATATATATATATATATATATATATATATATATATATATATATATATATATAGCCTGTATTTTTCGCATGCATGGTCCTTAACTTTAGACTGAAATTTGAAGAAATCGGATAAGTAGTTTTTTAGCTATGTCGCGAAGAGACAGACTGTCGGACAGACATACCTACAGACAGACGGAATTGAGAAAACATGTTTTCCGGCATCTAGGGACCCTTAAACGTAAAGATCGGAAAAAATCTCACAAGGGAAGTAATAACTAATTATCTTGTGTTTTTAACAAAAGTGTATAATATTTTTGCAAAATAAATTTTTTTTGTTATCACAATACAAAAACAAACAAGTTTTCTTTGCACAGGTGTGGCCCGCATTTACATAAATGACACTGTTTAAGTGGTTAGATTTTTAAGTCAAGCGGGGCTCATAACTTTTGCTGATTGATAAAAAAACATCACTTTCATTAACTGGCTGCATAAACATAACTGTATAACATATCCTGATTGTTCCACTGATTCGAACCGCCTTCCGACTTTATTAAGGCGCTTGCCATTTTTGTTTTTTTAACCAAATACATATTTAACGAATTTTCTTATTTAGTCCCTCGGCATTTAATGTATAAAATAATATTAAGTGGCTATCTTGATAATATTGCGTAATATAACAAAAAAAAATTATTTTCTTTCTCCCTGTATATGTGAATCACACAACATTTTGGTATTCACTGTGTTTTCTGATTTGATTCATAATAATGCACATATGAAACTACACCAAGACGGTATTTTTGAACTACAAGTAAATTTTTATATTAGCAATGGAGACCGATCCAAATTTTTTATCCAAAATAATGTTTTCTGATGATACTACTTTTCGCAGTAATGTAGGAGTTAACCTTCATAACGTGCATTATCCAAAAGTATAGGTCGCTTAATGTATTGCATTTTTTTCGGCGAACCGCTTAATGAGTGTAGATATCTACATTTCTTGCAAAATGAATTAGTTAAAATTCTTGAAGAAGTTGATACATTTGAAGGAAACAAATGAGGATTCAACAAGACGGAGATTCCGTTCACTACTATCGGAAAGTTGGGGAATTTTTAAACGATCGTTATGCACAATAATGGATTGGTAGAGACGTATTCATTCAGTGGCCCCCTCGATCGTCTGACTTAACATCGTTAGACTTCTTTTTGTTGGACTACATTAAAGATCATGTTTATGTGAATCATCCTACAAACCAGTACATATAGAAAATAGGGTACAGGGTGCGTTCAGGACAATAACGCCCTTATGCTAAGGAAAGTTAAAAAAATATAATAAAACGACTAAACATGTGTAAACACAAGTAAAAATTATTAAAAATAGATATATAATACTAGATACTCAATAAAAGCTGAAGAATTTTGCAAAATCTATGAGAAAAATAATAATATACGGGGTTTGCCATTTAAAATAGTCAAGATTTATCAATTTAAAATAGTCGAAATGTATAAATTTATTTTAAACATTTTATAGACTCTAACTCAAATTTCTTTACATCTTTTTTTTTATCTCTAAAGGACACACGTATCAACTATAAGTGTTTCACCTTCAGAAACATTGGTGCTACTGACAAGTTTTACAAAACTGAAAAATAATATAAAAAAAAGAAACACTAGGAAAACTACTAGGTTAAGGTGTATAACATTATTAATACAAAAAAATATAGAATTTCACACAGAATCTAAAAATAAAATAAAAAATAAGATGTTTTTATTAAAAAACATGTTATATCCGCCACACTTTTTTGAACCACCCTGTATACTCAAAAATAAGTTTAACATTCCCTAAGACTATTGTATTTAAACTTGTTTTCGTTATTCCCGAAGCAAATGAGATAATAAATCTTACTTTATTGGCAAATCACCCTGAATATTTAGATAAATCATAGTTTTTCCGAAAGAAATTCCACCTTTATTAAACCCAGTTGGTGACATTTAAATCAAGCATTTTATTTTTCACGGCTAAAATTAATTTTCATCAATTATAGCCTAACTACATCCAGCTTTTACGTAACGGCTAAAACGTCCTTATAATTAAATTATGTCCAAGGTCCTTTAAGACGCAGAAGACAGATATTACCTAGTGCCTCGGATGTCTTGCACAAAACCTTAAAGGGGCCGTCCATTTCATTTTTAATTGTTTTGGTATTATTCAGCATGTCATAAATATTTCTGTTTCCAGCATTTCTACGTTCTTCCCTTAATAGCAGTAAACAAACACATTTTTTTAAGTACGCTGAACCTTTCAACTTATTTTGCTGTCAAGAAAATAGACACCGACCATGAGGAAAGAAATATATCCCTCTGCGTCATTTTCTATTTATGTTTACTACCTTTATAAAAAGTATTCAGAAGAAATTTTACATTCATGCCTTTTCTTAATGAATTAATTAATTTAAGAATAGGGAACTTGCATACATTTTTAAATACGAAAAAATACTAAAGATTATAAGGCCAGGTGGTATTGAAACATATATCTAAAAAAAAGACAATTAAAAAAGCCCCAAAATTCAAATTACGTCACAAAAACAGGACGTGACGTCTTTAGGTATACTCGAAATCTTGCAACGGGGCCAACGTTCAACAACAACAGGCGTCATTCGTCAAGCCGTCAGCCAGACGACGTTCGTCTTTTTTTGTGGTTAATGGACCACCTTGACAGAGTTTTGTGATTTCTGTTTTATTAGTCTCGAATTTATTTTGTTCAGTTTATTGTTTACGTGAATCATATTAATTTACTAGTAATACACCCTTTTTTTAAATAAACATAAAAATTAAATCAAAATATCACAAAATTAAAACAAACAAAACTGCCATTAACTATGACAGCTGACAGCCTGCTGATTTTTGTACAGATGTGTCGTTCACGACTGATCCGGATCTTTATACTGATCCATGGGACCCGGGTCTTGAAAATATTGCGAACCGGATCACGGATCTTTGAAACTGAGACACAGTGGCGGCTCTTCCATTGGGTTATTTGGGCAATGACATCCTTAAAAATATTTCAGAAAATAAACTAACTATTAATTTGACCGTCCCTCCTAATAGTTGTAATCAAACGCGAACCTTAGGGAAAAGTTAAATACGCTACACTTTTAGCCGCGCGCGATGGTTCGAATGGTCCATTGGTTATCCATGGCTACAATTGTGAAATAGCTGATATTAAGAATCAACTTGATAATCTTGGTTTCCTTAAGAGAATTGCACCGACTGAACAAATAGTAGTTATGTACAAAAGTATTAAAAAGTTTTATAAACAAAAAATTAAATCTGCCAAAAAAGATTTTTTTGGTAAAAAAATTCAAAATTCAAAAAATAAACCTAAGGAAACTTGGAGGATCATTAACACCAATTTAAATAAAAACAGTATAAATAAAAAAAACATATAACTAGCTATTGAAAACAATATTATTACTGAACCATCATATGTTGCGAACGAGTTTGCAAATTATTTTAGTACGATGGCTTCAAAAAAGCTACGAAATAAATATCATGGAGTGGATGCACCTGGTACAGTTCCTGAATTACTACCTAACTCGATGGTATTATCAGGTGTGGCAGAAGGTGAAGTTTTAAATATCATTGATACCATCATAAACAAAAACTCGCGTGGTAGTGATGACCCTACATTGGTTTAATCAAGGCAGCTAAACAATATATTTGTAACCCACTGGCAATATTAATTAATCTTAATCTTGACTATGGCATTTTTCCGAGGATATTAAAGACAGCAATTGTAACTCCGATATTAAAAAGAGGCTGTAGTGAAAACATTGAAAATTACAGGCACATTTCAATACTTAGCTCTTTTTCAGATATTTTCGAAAAAATAATACATTCCAGAATTACTGCCCTTTTATCGAAATACAACATTATTAGCAGATGTCAGCATGGATTTTTGTCCAACCAATCAACTGAGTCTGCATCTAGGAGTTTCTTAAATTTTGTATAGTCTAAACTGGATCAGCACGAATATGTTGTGGCTATATTCTCTGATTTGTCCATAGCTTTCGATACAATTAACAAAACTATGCTTATATCAAAACTTTTCAATGTGGGCATTTGTGATAATCTGTTGCTATGGATTGAATCGTACCTATCGGATAGGGATATGAAAGTAAAGTGTGGTAATACCTTGTCGATACATAAGGAAATAAAACTTGGAGTACCAAAGGGTTCAGTGTTGGGTCCTTTGCTACCCTGTTGTACGTTAATCATCTTCCGGACGCCCTTGGTGCTAATCACGTTACTATGTATGCCGATGATACGAGGGTGGTAGTTTCTTCTTGTGACCCGGAGATCCTTGCTCATAAAGTAAGGCGAATATGTGTAAATATGGAGGCTTGGTGTCGGGAGAATCAGTTAATCGTAAACCCAGACAAGACCGTATTTATTCGGAACCCTCTCTCCTTAATATTTCAAAAAGACGCGAAAATAAAATTGTCTGAAGGTACAAGGTTTTTAGGCACATATATTGACTCAACCTTATCTTTTGAAAAACACATTGACCATATCGGCTTCAAATTAAATTCGGCATATTTTGCTATCTTAAATCTTAAAAATTCACTTGACGAAGCGGGTATGTTAACAGCATATTACGCAATGGTATTCAGCCATATATCTAATAATATAGTATGCTGGGGTAACAAGGGTTGTGATCGCATCTTCGTGTCTCAAAAGAGGATATTAAGATTAATATTTAATCTTAAAACGCTGGAGAGCTGTAGAACACTGTTCAGAGAAAAAAAAATTAACTGTCCCGTGTTTATATATACTGGGATGCCTGTTGTGTGGTCAAGATAATGCTTCTGAATATGAAAGGCGAGGCGAAGCTAATTCCCATTTTACTAGAAATACTGAGATACTTAAGATGTCTAAACATAAAAAAACTTTTTTCAGAGGATCCTCTTTATACAACTGCGTGTATTTATACAATAAATTGTCACAAAGATTGAAACGGTATCAAGGTAAAATTTTTAAAAATGTTGTAAAAGAATTTCTCCTGGACAAGGCTTTTTATTCTACAGCGGAGTTTATAAATTACAAGGAGCGAAAACGGAGGAGTATTTGGCAAATTTATATTTATTTTATTAAGATTTTTGTTGTCTTTTGGTGATTGTCCCTGATGATTGTCAGGCTTGGTAGAATGTTTATTGTTTATTGTTTTATTTATGTCTATTTATTTATTTATTTGTTTATATGCTATTTAAATTCTATTTATTTTTATATTGATTCTTTCTTTCTTTCTAGCCGTTTTCTATCCTTTGGATATAGGCCTCTCTCATGTTTCTCCAGTTTTCTCGGTTCTGAGCAACTTGATACCAGTTGAGACCTCCTGTTCTCTTAATGTCATCGTACCAGCGTTGTTGGGGTCTGCCAGTGCTTCTTTTTTCTCCCCAAGGTCTCCATCTGGTAACTTTTCCGCTCCAGTTAGTGTTGTTTCTGGCCACATGTCCTGCCCAGTTCCATTTTAGAGAGCAGATTCGTTTTGTTATGTCCTGGACTTTGGTCCTGCTTCTTATCCACTCATTCGTTTTACGGTCTTTAAGGGATGTATCTAACATTTTTCTTTCGATTGCTCTCTGGTGAACTTGTAGTTTGTTGAGAATTTTCTTGGTAAGAACCCATGTCTCGCAACCGTATGTCGTTGTTGGAAGGATACATTCATTATAGACTCTGCACTTCAGTTTTAAAGGTAGTCTTGACTGAATGATGTGTTTTAGTCTGCCAAAAGCCGCCCATCCCAGACGTATTCTTCTATTGACTTCCAGTTCTTGGTTAATTTTTCCGATTGTGACTTCTTGCCCCAGATATACGTATGAATCTACCTTTTCCACTTCTTGTCCTTGTAGGGATATTGTATTATTAATTGTTTGCACGTTCGTCATGAATTTTGTTTTTGAGGTGTTCATTTCTAAACCGACATATTGTGCCCCTTGTTGTAACTCCTGGAGCATTTCTTTCAATTCCGTTTCATCTTCGGCAAAAAGGGCGATATCGTCGGCAAATCTGAGGTTGTTGAGTCTTTCTCCAGATATGTTAAGTCCCCTGTTTTCCCAGTGCAGATTCTTGAAGACGTCCTCCAATACCAAGGTAAATAGTTTGGGTGAGATTATGTCGCCTTGTCTAACTCCTCTATTTATTTTCACCTCATTGGTATCTTCGTGGAGCCTTATCTTCAATTTGGATCGGTCGTTGACTTCGTGTAGTATGTTGATATATCTGTGATCTATTCTTGCGTTTTTCATAGCTCTTTCAATTGCCCAGAATTCTACTGTATCGAAAGCTTTTCGAAAGTCGACAAAAGCCATCCAGACTGTGATATTGTATTCTGTCGCCTTTTCTATGAGTATTCTGACTGTGTGAAGATGTTCAATTGTGCTATAGTTCTTCCGAAGGCCCGCTTGTTCTTTAGGTTGGTAGGTTTCGAACTTCATGTCAAGTCGATTAGTTATTATTTTCATGAATAGTTTGTATATTTGAGATAAAAGACTTATTGGTCTATAATTCTCTAAATTGCTAGGATCTCCTTTCTTGTATATTAGTACAACTATAGCGGTCTCCCAATCGGTCGGTATCGTTCCTTGGATGAGGCATTTATTAAAGAGTTTTTTGAGTTCTTTCATAAGCGGCGGTCCTCCCTCCTTCAGCATTTCCGGTAGGATGTCGTCTTGTCCTGCGGCTTTTCCGTTTTTTATTTGTTTCATGGCTTTTTCAATTTCCTCGATTTCGCTGTCTGGCAGCTCTTCTGAGCCAATGTTAAGTATTCTTCGCTTATCTTCCTTTGATAATCTCAAGGTTTCTTCGTCGGCTTTTGATTCATACAGATCCGTATAAAAGTTTTCCGTGACTTTCAGTATTTGTTGTCTATCTTCTGCCATGTTGCCATCTTTGTCTATCAGCTTGTTGATCTCTTTTTTGTGTGCATTCTCCTTCTTAAATATTTTTATGCCTCTGTTTTGCTCTATAATTTTCTCAATTTGTTCTTCCTGATGTTCTCTAATGTCTTGTTTCGCCATTCTCCTTACAGTTTTGTTGACTTCTGCGTATTTTATATTGATTAGTTTGGTTATATTATTTTATTGTATTTATTCATTGACTATAATTTATTTTATTGTAAATTTCTTGACGATCCTGTGTACGAAATGTATGATTTTCTGGTAATATATCCTATTCTATTCTATTCTATACTGGGCAGTCCGAATTGCCCTGATTACCTTAAAGCTTGACGAAAGTACCCGAAGATTTCACAGCTACCGAGCGGCAGCCGAAAGTGATGGCAAATGGAATATGAATTCGCGCTTTGGGTCATCAGCCGGTCTCTTCTCATAATTCGATCGATCGGTCGCGGCATCACGTTGGTATGCGGAAGTTCAATTGTTCAGAGGTCGCGCGGTCAATATTCTAATTCGATATTGTTTCGGACGTTTTTAATCGATGAAAATTGATTTATATACTGTTTATGGTAATATATATTTTTTTATTTTTATGATCCATGTGTGAGTTGGAAATGAAATGTTGGTAGTTACTAATGCAAAAAAATAAACAACTAAAAAGTGCTTACGAACTTAATTTTGCAAAAATAACCAATTTAAAGGTGGTCTATGTTTGAGTTGTGAATGTAGATGAAATAAAACGTCGTTGTTGATATTCGCACTCAGCTAGACACAGCTTATAGAAAATTCCTTAAAGATTTTAATGAAAATGTAACCAAAAACCGTTATATTTTAAACGAAATTATAGATTGTGTAACATTTTGTGGGGAATTCGAGCTGGCACTACGTGGCCATGATGAAACGGCTTTGTCTGAAAATCCAGAAGTTCTTCGAGAGCTTATAAATTTTGTTGAGGAGTTGGGCCAAGATAAACTATCCGCTTTAGCAATTTTAAGTATCGAGAAATCGTTTATAAAAGGAATGTGCATGCAATTTTAACGAACGTGTCATTCACAAATTTAAAGCTCTATTTAAAGATAAGATATTTATTTTTATTTTAAGTATGTCGATTTTTAAATTTGCTATTGACCTCACAATATATTCACCACGAGCCGCCACTGTTGAAACATAGCAAAATGAAGCGTTCAGTTGTGTTTGTCTATGGTTCAGTCAGTTCTTCGGTTCATTCAATGCATCATCATCGTTTGTAGGTCTCGGCACTGCCGGATTAAGGGGGGGGGGGCTTTTGGGGCTAAAGCCCTGGCCCCACAATACGAGGGGATCCAAAGAACCTTATTTTTTAATTTGTTTAATTTAGTTACAAATTATTATACATAATATATTTAAAATTTAAAGGAGGAAAAGTGTTATAGTGTTCAAAGAGTATATTCCGGATCCTTTACTACCTAGAAAATATTTGAGTGCAAGTAAGGTAATTATAACTATACTACATAAAGTAATAATGTAATATGTTAATGTGTATTTACTTAGAATTGAGCTAGATGATTACAGTGAACAAACAAACAAACAAACAAACAAAAGTATGCTTTATTGCCGCAAAAAAAATTTTACAATTTTATGGACAAAGCAAAATATACCTAAAAATAAGACATATCAAAACATTAATCGAAAATAATTTCGACAGGTCAGTGCTTTTTTTTAAAAATGTAAATTATCAATTTACCAAATCGTAAAACACACGTTAGAATATAACATAACATTGCAAACAGTAAATGAATCATGATAACCTTATAAAAGTAAACAAACACACATGTACGAGGTGAATAATTTCGATGACATTGAAATCAAAATTGCAACTATGCGACCTTAAACTCTATGTTATTATAGTTATACAAATAATTGTGATGTTAAACAGAAGGTATATTGAACTACTGTAGAATGTAGTATACAAAACGAATTAAATTGTTTTTAATCCAATACCTAACAAAAATAATTAAGTTTTTAAGTGAATGTTCGACAGTTCTTTTCCCTATATAATGATTTACAAAATTCTGTGCTACGAGTTAGGACATGACTCACAAAAGATTTAAGTAAACAAGCGAGTTTAGTGACAATTTAAAGAGACTTACTCACTGAAAAAAAATCATTAACGCTGTAAAATGGTCTCTCAATGAGGTATGCTTTGGTGTTTTTTCGAAATTGTGCAAGCATAGGGATAGATTTTAAATGTACTGGCAGATTGTTGTAAAGTTTTATGGCGTTGTAAATAATTGATTTTTTATTAATTCTGTGGAAGGAATGGGAAGATAAATATCATGCCTAGAGTTTCTGGTAGGGTATACATGTTGTGGCCTTTCTGGGAGGGTGTTTATATGTTTTCTCAGCAAACATACCGTTTCCAAAATAAATAATGCAGGAAGTGTTAATATTTCATGTTTTTTGAAATAGTATTGGCAGTGAGCTCTATTATTTAGACCAAACAAATAACGAATGGCTCTCTTTTGAAGCATAAAAATACTACGAAATTGCTCGGTGGTACAGCAGCCCCAAAAGGAAGGCCATAGCGGAGGTGGGCTTCAGATAAAGAGAAATAAGTAAGTCTGGCAGAAGGAACGTCTAGTTCTTTTGAAACTGATCGAATGGCGAAGCAGGCGGTAGAAAGTTTTTTAGTTAAGGTGTCAATATGATTAGACCATTTTAGGTTGTTATTTATATTTAAACCCAGGAATTTAACCGACTCTACGTATTCAATATTGCTGTTATGTACCTGAAGTGGTTGTAAAGTTCCCTTATAAGATAACGCCACCGTTTTATCGACGTTAAAACAAAGCATATTGTAATCGGACCAAGCCTTAATTATAACCAATTCTTTGTAGATACTAGATTGTAAAGACTTTGTAGCAAATTCACTCCATGTTATGCTTGTGTCATCAGCAAAAAGGGAGATTCTTCCATTAATTTTAAGGTTCGTGATATCATTAATGTATAACAAAAAAAGAATAGGTCCCAAGACTGAACCTTGAGGGACTCCACTTGTAATCAACTTACAATCAGAATCGGAGCCATTAGCCCTTACAAGTTGTTGCCTTTTCCGATAACATTTGAACCAATTTAAAGAAGTACCACGAATTCCATAAAAATTTAGTTTGTTTATCAGAATTTCATGACTAACACAATCAAAGGCTTTCGCATAGTCACAAAAAACTGAGGCAGTTGGGTGGTTGTTATTGAGAGATAAGTAGACGCCTCTAAGCAACGTGAACATGGCGTCACTGGTGCACTTGTTGGGTAGAAATCCGAACTGCTCCGGGGATATTATCTGATGTTTCAGGAGAAATGGCATAAGACGGTTCTTCAGTAGCCTTTCGATGATTTTTGATAGCACTGGTAGTAGTGCAGTGGGCGATAATTGCAAGACTTAAGTTTTTTCGCCGCCTTTATGAAGTGGAATAATTATAGCTGTTTTAAGGCAATCAGGGAATACACCTTTTATAAAGGACTCATTTATTAATGTTGTAAGGGCCTCTATGACTGGGAGTGGCAAGTTCAGGAATATTCTAATTGATAGGCCATCAGTGCTACACGAAGATTTACTTTTGATATTATTTATTACCTTCAATAGTTCAGTGTTGCTAACGGGACTTAAGAAAAAGCTATCAGCTAAATTTTTTGAAGGAGGGGGAAACGAAAGAGGGTCCAAACTTGGCGAGATACTAGAGGTAACATTTTTGCTTACATTAATAAAATTATCATTAGCCCCTGGCAAGATCTGAGTCACAGGGTTTGATTTGTTTCTGAGGTTATTGATGATGGACCAGGTTTCTTTTGAAACGTTATTAGAGTTTGTTAGACGTTTTCGGTAGTGTAATTTTTTTGCTGACTTAATAAGAGTAGTGTAGATCCTCCTATAATTAGAGATATAGTCGAGAATAAGAAAGGAGTCGGTGAATTTTTTTATATATGAGAGCGAGCGCATATTTTTAGCAGAAATTCGTATTCCTTTCGTGGTCCACGGTTTATGCCGCTTAGGTTTGATATTCTTAAGCGGGAAGGCCTTGTTAAAAGCACTTAAAGTTTTATTTAAAAAAGTTCTGAAGTTTGTGTTGACATTATCAGATTCAAAATTCCAATTGGTATTAAAGCAAATATTATGAAATACTGAGAAATTTGCGGCCGAGAAAATTCTGCCCCGATGGCGAGATCTTGGTAAGGGCCTAATAGGTAAACTAAACCTGGAAATTACCGCCTCGTGATCGGAAAGACCTGAGTTATAGACCTGTGATTGCACCTCTGATGGAGAAAAATCAGATGCCATGTAATCGATGATAGAAGAAGAGTTTTTTGAAATTCTAGTTGGCGAGGATACATGCATTGAAAGACCGAAAGAGTCGAATATAGAAATTAGATATTTTTGGATGGCACAAACAGTAGCATAGTCAATATTAAAGTCCCCGCATAGAATTTTTTTACCTTTAATCGGTAGACTGTCTAGCAAACTTACCAGGCTATTTAAAAATGATTGTACATCAGAGTTTGGTGATCTATAAATACAAATTACATAAAGATCAACGTTTTGATTATATACCATAGAGAATTCAAAAGAGCTATCCGCTAACAAATGATCATATTTAGATACCGACATAAAATCTCCATTTAGGGATGAAGTAAGCATAGTTATAAATTTTTAATAATGAAAGAATTTGTCCTGACTGATTGATTCATAATAAACGTATAACCACAGCCGAAAGTATGATAGGTAAAGATTTGATATTTTCAGCTTATACCTTCGTATCGTTATTTAGGGGTGCACTAAAGAAAGTATTTTGTGAAACTTTGATTTTAGACGGTTAAAATGCAAAAAAAACTTGTGGAGTGTACCTAACTTGTATGATATAAATTAATATGTCCTTCGTCAACAGTGACAAACTTTAGAAAAGTCTCAATAGTGACAACTTTCGAGTGAAATTTTGAAACTTGGGTAATAGTAGCGCGTCCCTGTGGTAAGCGCTATTGTGATGAACCTGTATGGCGTATGTTAATATACCGTATGTATTATGATTTACGTTATTAAATATAGAAATAATACTGTGGGTTTCTACATTTGGCTATTTGTGAATATTTATACTGAGTGTTATAAATATGTTAAGCCAACTTTTGATTGATTTTATTAATTCTTTTGGTTATGTTTTGACTAGCTTTTGATTCTAGGGGCCCCTTTTGTTAAAATAGCCCCTCGCCCCAAGAGATCTTAATCCGACACTGGGTCTCGGGTAGGAAACTGAACCGCGCAGCCGCCGACCGTTATAGCGCGATTTTCGAACCGGCCTGATTGATAAGAAGAACGGGATGATGGGGTGGATGGGTCGGTAGGGATTTGGATAGGTTCATTCTATTAGATAATGCTATTCTGATTTGAGTTACAACAAAAAAATTTTTATTTGTCGGCCAGTGTAATTGTTTGTTTCGCTTATAGGAAACAAATCTTCGCTCTAGAAAACTCCATTTTTGTTTAAATCAAATGATTTGATTTTTCAGTGGAGTTATAGTGTCAAACAACGTGTAACTACTTTTCTTCAAATTTATTTCGAAAAAGGAAGATCAAGCTAGAATCAACTATTATCCTGTTGTGGGTTTGTGATAAACAAGTACCCGTACATGTAAGCAGTTTTCGGTAACAAATTTTGTTAAAAAATCTTCGTAGGTATAAATTCACCAATTCTTTACTTAAATATTTGAGCCATCAAACAGAACTGTCCAATTTGTGTAGACGACATCAATCCTAATATGATCGCTATTCGTCGGAAAAGTCAGTAAGGAGTAGCGGTTTGATATGATTTTCGATTGAAGATATTATAGCCTTTCTGAAAATACCAGTGATGTTATTGCAAAAACTTTAAATACTTATATTTTCATTTTTATTTCGAGTTGAACTCCATTTACTGAAACACTTTTTATACTAAAAGCCAAAAAGTTAATGGGTTGTTATTTGATATTCGAAATATTTGTATATTAATCAATTGTGTAAAACAGTTTTCGAGAGTAAACCGGACATTACTTCTTCTTGCAGACTAAATTTATTTACGGATATTCGGAGTCTTTCACGAAAATAAAACGGAACAAAACAGAGAAACTCTGCTAAATCAAAAACGTAATTTATCTGTTTCAGTTTACATTGGAATGCAAACAAGTGGAAGTAGATGAAATGTATTGCTAGTTTAAGTCGAAAAATCAGTGTGTTATATGAAACTTTTAGTCAACGGATACGTCGGAAAGAAGGTAATGGATTTTGGATGTATGCCTGTTTTCCTCATTGCTCCTGTAGCCTAAATGGCGTAATGAATTTTAGTTTTTAGTTGAAGTTTTTATAAAAAAGAGAACTGCTCTTCCCTTCGGATTTTTCTATATAAACTGTACAAATATTTTAATCTTCATAATAATAAACCCCAAAATTCAAATGGAAGATAAGGATCGAAAACAAAATTAACAGAATTAGAAAAGAATTGGGACATATTACCCAATCCATGAACGGCAACAAGTCAAAACGTATCACACAAAGTGTAGAGAAAATCAAATCTATATCTCCTGACCATACGCTTACAGAAATCCCTGACACACTGAAGCAAAAATTATCCGTGTATGCCGAAAGACTCCGAAGATACAAAAAACCATGAGCAATGAGGAGGAGAGTACTAGACCTACCGATCAAACAAGAAATTACAGAATGCTGGAAAAACATCTAGTCAGAATCGAAACTACACAATAATAACGCTTCATGGATTAAAGCGGAAGAAGACAGACACAAGTGCTTGGAGGAGCAAGAGGACTTTGCAATGACAACACAAGGAGTTGCAGAAACAATAACATACGCATAACTGGAGATGTCCTGGAATGGATAACAGTCATAACTTCTGGTACAAACAGTTTATCTCCACACATGAAGTTTTCACTCTCCAAAATAAATTATTTTAAAACCTAGCACACTCCCCAATTTTCTCACCCAAGGAATAACATACCTGAAACCCAAAAACTCAGACTCAGATTTAGTATTCGATGTTTGTCTATACAATCCGAACGCTAATAATGCTGTGAATGCAAATGAAAAAATTAATGTATATTCTGATGGCTGCTATGGCCAGAATAAAAATCCAATAGTGGCGGCTATGTTGCTTTATTCTATGGAAAAACACAAAAATATTAAACAAATTTGTTTAAAATTTTTTGAAACTAATCATGGCCAGAGCGAGAGCGACAGCGCTCATAGTGCCATGCCTTAAAACATTCAGGAGATCTTTTTACTTCATCTCAACTATACCCTATAATGAGATGCTCTAGAAACAATAACCCTTATGAGGTAATTCCAATGAACTTCAGAGACTTTTGGGATTTTAAACCTTTGTCCAAAGATTTAAGAATATTCTCTGTTAGAGAAAGCGAGAATAACAGACCGGTTAAGTGGACGAGTCGAATGGATTTGATGGTTGCAAAAGAGGAACCAAAGGCAATTTTATTTAAATACAGCCATAATGAAAATAGCTACGACAAAATCATTATGAAGCAACGCATTGCCCTCTCAAATATTATATTCAAACCCTTAAACGTTGGACGAATCCCAATTTTAAAGAAAAAATACGAGGATTTAGTATCTCTTTGTAAGGGCCAAACTCCTGTTTTTCCCATGCCTGAATTACAGGAATTCTAATTATAATTATAATAAATTAATTGAATGGCTTTTGTTTTAGTTTATTAGAATTTTTTTCGAGCTGGGTGGTCCTCAAATGGCGCAATGATCATTGGTGCTATTTCGACATCTAAAACTCGTTCTCGATTCCACCAATCCCATATTAATTTCTCTGTATGTTCCACAGATTTCTTCCAGTATTCCGGCGTTATATAATTTAATGAATCTTGCCAAATAATTTGCATCTGATGTAAGACTATGGTTCACGTGCTTTTCGTAATATGTTTTTGCCCCAGCCCATATTAATTCTATTGCGTTAAACTGGCAATGGTATGGCGGCAGTCGTAAAACCTCATGTCCATTTTCCCGTAATATTTTATCTACGGCATTAATTGTTGGTTTTTTAATAGATTTTGCCATTAAAAGAAGTTCTAGTTTCAGCATATTGAGCAAAGGATTTTGTTTTTGTTTTATTAGCTAGTCATAAATATCACTTTTCTTCCAGGATGAAGTAGGTTGTTTATTTAAGATTCTAGAATGATAAGATGCATTGTCCAGAATGATTAAAGATGGAGCATCTAAATTTGGAATCAGTTGTTCTTTTAACCACTTTTCAAACAGTTCACAGTTCATATTATCATGGTAGTCCATACTTTTGGATGTTGAAGAAAACAGTTAACTTGCACCTGGGAGAAATCCTGTTGAAGAACCTGCATGCAAAATGATGAACCGTTTTCCCGTCCCACATTCCTTTTTTCTCTTGACACTTTTTACAGACTCGTCCATCCAAGTCTCGTCTAAAAATACCATTTTCTAAATTTTGAATTACCATTTTCCGTGTATTTCTTTAAAAACTGGATACGCTGACTTGCTATATGTAGCAACCCGCATAAAAATCTTCGGCAATAGTCCTTTTTATATCGAAAACCCAACATTTTTATTAGTTTTGACAACGATTTTAGTCCAATTTCCAATATGCCTCGATTTTTTAAAGCTTCTTTTGAAACTAGGGTTATATTAGTTTCTGATGTGTATAAATCGTAAATTGCATTACGAACATACATTTTTACATTGTCACTTAAGTCTTCTGTCTTTGGCTTTTTTCGTGTAAATTTCTTGATCTTCTGCGGTAGTAAATTATGCTTTTTTTCATGCACAATTTTCTGCAAAGTCCTTATACCGATTCCCAGAGCTTTTGCTACTGTCTCCTGGATATTGGCCGGTGAATTTTCATTTTCGTAATATTTTATTAGATTTAATACCATTTTTTTCGCTTGTGGATGCAAAAAAACCGAAAATTGTCTTTTGTTACTCATTTTGTTACTGACTTGTCAATCTGACTTTAAAGTGACATCGCTCAAAGATTTTTGCAACTGCTGGTATCTATATGTTTATCCTCTTTTTTCATATGAAAATATCATAGCTCTATCTAATTCATCTTCCGCATTTTATGCGGAGGATATGATTACACCTAATAAAAGAAAAACAAACTTAAAAAGTTTGTCATTGATAAATCGTATGACCCGCACGATAACACTGCTTTTGACTATACAAGGAAAGTCAAAGGGACCGCCAAATATTTATATTTTTTCCTTTCTGATTTTAAACCCTCTGCCCGAATTTCTGATTACGCGTCTAACATATACTTAAAATTGGAAAAAACACATTAAATTGCTTGCTATAAACATAGATTAAATTAAAGATAAACGAGCCGCCGCTGGTTCAGTCTATAATGAAAGCCAACAGAGTTGCCATTTTTGGGACCGGCGATGCAGAGGAAGATATATGTTTTCTCTCGCACCCATAACACGTAAACAATAATAGATCTAACTTTCCAAACTATTTATGAATGAAATGTTAAGTCTATCCTTTGTTTTATAGTCTAAGTGAGGAACCGATTATTGCTTTAAAAAAATGTCATTTTAAAATAAATTAAGGATTTATATACTCTATTCCATTCCATTGCTATAGTCTATTCCGATACAAGATAAAAGTCAAAATGACTACTTACAATGTTCAAAATGCCGAAAATGTTTTGGTAGTTAAGATTGCTTCTTTGTTAACTATCGTAATGGGAAATGTACAAGCCAGGATGTCGGAGTTAATACTTCGAAATACATTTATACACCGTCCACTGTTTCAGAAGGTCATCCGCAACGCTCCTAGCTAAAGTGCGGGACACGAAAGAAAACCGAGCGGTCCTTAAAATAAAGGTTCATAGTCTTAAGCAAGCGAAAAAGTAAAATTATTTGTTGTTTGCCGCTTCACCTATAAAGTGCGCCAGCTAAGCGGTACGGAAAATTAATCGAGGATTTAGTAAATTTCGCACTGGTCCACTTGTAATTGGGATGTGCCTAGAGTCTCCATGCACTTGCCGCTAGAAGGTTCTAGCTATTTCCAGTGGCGCCTATACATTTCGAGCATTTGTTTTCATTTTTATATATAAGTAACGATGGGGACAAAAGAGGAAAAACAATTCGAAGCGGTGCACGTGAAGTTATTGCGATCATTATAGAGGCCTGTACTAGAGAAGCTGAAAATAATAGTTTGACTATTCCAATTCAAAATCGAACAGAACGTGCTGCATTTTAAGCTGGTGTTTCGGACCTGCAAACCCCTATTTCGTGCTGTAAAGAACAAAATAGATTTTCCGTATGGGTATGTAAATGGGTTTTGTTTGGCGCAAGTAGCAAAATAAACGAAAATTGCTCATTGGGAGACCAAATATTTTTCACTGGCGGGTGAAATATCTATCAACTGTAAGGCAATATAGGCAAGAAGGACGCAATATTTTGTATCTAGACGAAACCTGGGTAGATAATGATATGACAGTGAACAAATGCTGGCAAAATGAAAGTGTTACAGGTGTTGTTCAGGGAATCCACTCTAGTAGTCGCTTGGATTTGTTCCAGATGCTGCTTTAGTTTTTCGCTCGGGACTAACAACTGGAGACTATCATGGACAGATGAATAGAGATAATTTTGAAAAGTGGTTGCTCGAGAAGCTTCTACCTAACATTCCTCCCAAATCAGTCCTGGTAATGGATAACGCGTCTTATCATTCTCACGTAGAAGATAAAGTGCCAACTAAATACTCTACAAAAGCTCATATGATATCGTGGCTTAAATCGAACAATCTTGTATGTGATCCAACATGGAGAAAATATCAATTATATGAAGTAATATCAGCCAACAAGCCTAGAGTAAAAAGCATAAAATTGACGGTCTTTTACGTAACCTCGGTCATACACCTTTAAGGCTGCCTCCATACATGTGCGATTTTAACCCTATTGAACCTGCATGGGCAGGAGTAAAAAAAGATATTCGAGAGCGCAACACCGCTGAACTTTCAATTCAATTAAATACTGGGAAGTAGATGGGAAAATTGAAACGGTTATTGATGATTTAGTTATCACACTGGGATCTTCAAGTAGTGAAGACGAAACTTCATCATTTTCAGAGAAATACAACGATTTAGAAAGAATCGAACCAGTAGAATCACAGCCGTCAACCTCACAAATGGCTTAGTTTTTTTTCATATATTTTGTAAAATTGTTCATAAAGTAGCTGCCAATAAACTGCTTCAAAATAATTAATTTTCTGTTCAATACTGGGTGTCAAAAAATATCTAATATTGCAATTAATATTTTAAAAACTACAGAACTCATATTTTTCCAAAATTAACACATCAATATAGTTACAGTAGGGAAGCCAGCACTGACTCCGGTGAACAAGATTTATCAAAATTTTAACCTATGCAGTTCGACTTTGGGCTATTCGGGTATGCCAAAAAGTGACCGTTTGTCTCCGTCTGTCATTGTGAAGTACTATACAGGGCGTTTCCTAATTACGCGCTAATGTTAAAGAGGGGTGATTCTTGGACCTTTTTAAGAAAAAAATTTAATATGAACCTAAAAATCTTAACTTTGAAGATACAGGGTTTAAAAAAAAACATTTTTTTTAAATCCTAATTCTGATGCTATTATAGATAAATAACTGTGTGAAATTTGATACAAGTCTTTTATGCATAAAAGGACATTTTTTATTAACAATCAATTTATGAAATTTCTACCAGTGGCGTGCATATGTAATTAACCTGGGAAAATCCGTATGCTCTTTAATGCATAGAAAACGTGTATCAAATTTTATGCAGTTATCTACAATAGCATCAGAATGGGATGAAAAAAAATGTTTTCTTTTTAAACTTTACCATCCTGTAACTCGAAAGTTAAGACTTTTAGGACATAAAAACACCCCTTTTAACATCAGCACGCAATTAGGAAACGCCCTGTATAGTACTTTACAATGACGGCCCCTGTATAAAGTAATATGACAAACGGAGACAGAC
The DNA here is from genome assembly GCA_030620095.1 of Kuschelorhynchus macadamiae. NCBI lineage: Eukaryota > Metazoa > Arthropoda > Insecta > Coleoptera > Curculionidae > Kuschelorhynchus > Kuschelorhynchus macadamiae. Next base: position 1,944,915 of record JAUTXW010000491.1, on the reverse strand, counting down.
GGCTACTTTTGGCATACCCGAGTAGCCCAAAGTCGAACTGCATAAATTAAAATTTTGATAAATCTCGTTTACTGGATCTGATGCTGGTCCAATAGTAGTGGACGTAGGCAGTAGCCCGAGAACCGTTAATGACAGAACTCAAGAAAAAATATATTTATAGGTAAATCGATCAAGAAAAACCAAAACTAAATTATTTTAAAATTCGAAAGTTCGCCGTTTTTGCAACACAAAAGAGATATAGAAGTGCGGTACACGAAAGACAACAGACAAACATAGATAAAGGTTCATTAAGCATAGTTACATTTTTTAATTATCTGAAGTGCGTATAGTCAAAAAGGAGTGCCATATTATTTAAAGAACGACGGGACACCACTGGTTTAAAGAAATTTCTTGGCCGACCTTCCTAAACCGATTGACTCCGCCCGGTTTTCTTTCGTGTCACACTGGTGCAGATCTTCTAAGTCTGAATCGTCATGGTGGCTATGTAGAAGATTCCATTCAAAACAAAACAAATGTTGCCCATCAGATTCTAGGACAAGAAAATGATAGTGGTCGCCCTGGGATTGTGCAAAATGTGAATGAAAATCATATACAGTGCATCAATTTGGAAGCATCTACACCCAGTACAGGACCAATGATAATTAATGTTGTGAATTGCTCTTATTGCCAAGTTAATAATAACTTTCATAAAAAAAATAATATTTACCAAAACTTTGTTTCTTTAAGTTGAGTTTTCCTAATAAAAATAGTTCAAAAAGCTATCATTTTTGACACAATTGTAGAAAAAAAGCAGTTTTGAAATCTCCGTTTTTGTTGATTTGATTTTTAGCACTTGATGACGTCAGACGCGTCTCGTTAAAGACATTTGTCTTTGTCTGCAAATTACTCCATGCAATTTTCAGAAGCGATCCTGTAGTTCAGCGTCACTAATTAACTGAACAAACAAAATTACCCCCCTCCCGCTACTATATCGGAGCAAAACTTTGTTTACTTTTTGGTAATGCAAACTCCATTAGAGTGATTAATTTTTTTATGAGAAAATTCATTGGCGATATTTGGAAGTTGTCACTATCTCCTTGTGTAATGAAAAAATATTGCGCAATTTTATGGAAACCAGCGACGTATTTATCGGGTCATAAAAGCATATTCATGTAATTGAAGAATTTCAACCCCCAGTTCTGTTTCAATAAATGTGTCTGATTGTATACATGGTTCAACAAATTCGTGTGTACGCAGGGGGGTCTCGGAAACCGTTATAGATATGAGATGATTGGTAAATGAGACTTTAAAAAATTCAACCAATTCCGCAGATATCCGGAAAAACCGATATTTTGTAAAATATTTTTTATTTGTACTTTCTTCGTCAACGAGACGGGAAATATTGTAATCGTGAAAAAAATCATCTTCCAAGATTTTTTAGATCTTCACGTTTTTAAATCCGTCGGTCTGTCTGTCAGTTCGCGGTATAGCTTAAAGACTACTTACTCGATTGACTTTAAATTTTAATCAAGAATTAAGGGTCTAATGGATAAACTGGTAATATTTTGGTTTAAATCCAATATGGCGCAACAAAATGGCAGTCTAGTAAAATGTTAAAAAAATATTATCAAAAATCGAATAAACTAATATAGCACAAATATCAAGTATTATGGTAGAATCACCTGCTAAAATTTTACTTCAAATCCAAGATGGCGGAACAAAATGGCGGCTTAATAAAATATTTAAAATTTCACATAGCCGGTTGACTTCAAATTTTAATAAAAAATTGGGGATGAACTGGTAATATTTTGGTGAAATAGCGAAGTAAAATAGCAGCAAAAAATTATTAAGAAACTACTATACCAATTTATCTCAAATTTTGCACAAATATCAAAGTATTATGTTGGAATCGACGGGTAAAATTCTGGTACAAACCCAAGATGGTGGATCAAAATGGTGACTTATTAAAATATTTAAAATTTCTGGCTGAAAAAACTACTTAATAGATTGATTTCAAATTATGTGACATCAGTGGCGGCTCTTCCATAGAGTCATTAGGTCGATGACCCCCCAAAAATATTTCAGAAAATAAAATATTCGTTTGGCCGTCGCTCCTAATAGTTGTAATATAACGCGAACCTTAGGAAAAGTTAGCAACGGTTCGAATGGTCTCGTTGCTTTCCTTAGGCATAATAAAATACACTATACTAAGCTAGGCTGGGCAGTCCGAATTGCCCTGATTACCTTAAAACTTGACGAAAGTACCCGAAGATTTCACAGCTACCGAGCGGCAGCCGAACGTGATGGCAAATGGAATATGAATTCGCGCTTTGGGTCATCAGCCGGTCTCTTCTCATAATTCGATCGATCGGTCGCGGCTTCAGGTCGACATGCGGAAGTTCAGTTGTTCAGAGGTTGCGCGGTCGATATTCTAACTCGATATTGTTTCGAATTTTTTAATCAATGAAAATTGATTTATATACTGTTTTTTGTACTATACAGGGTGCCCCAATAGTGCGTTCTCATTACGGGCTACATAACCTAAAATTATTTTCATTTATACAGGGTGTCTCAAACATCTGTAGCGAAGCAAAGTTGTTTTTTCTTATGGGACACCCTGTATATTTTTGCATATTTAGATTCTGCTCGTGATTCTACACATTTTTTGTAAAACATGTCCTATGTCTAAATATGATAGTTTTTCTAATATCCGCCATTTTGTAAAAAATTATGAATTGCAGTGCCTTTTTTAAAACAACGCCGACGTGGGCCGTTGGCTTTTTGATATAGGATTATGATTTTTGGCAGCAACATTAACAAAAGTATGGGTGGACTTTCAACGTGAACAAAATTTGTCGGCGTTGTACAGGGGGTCCTAGATAAGTAGGAGAAATTAAAAAAATTAAAAACATCATATCTTCATTTTTTTGAATGGAATGTATAGTATTTTAATATTTTAGACTATTCGTGACCCAAAACCCTATCTTTCGTTATAAATATGTCTTATACCTATTTGTCATAGTTTCCGAGATTTTGACATTTTTGTATTTATTATTTAGTTTTCAATGGCTATCGCCTTAGAATTTGCTTTAATATCGAATTTTCTAATTATAATACACTACAAGTGACGCAAAATTTAAAATTCAGCTCATAATATTGTGCTAAGAATTGCGACCTAAAGACTTAGAACAGATATTTTACCAACTATTCTTAAATATTTACTATTTTGGCTATTATAAAAGCGTAGGTAGTGTCAGGATTTAGTTAGATGTTTGTTTAATGTACGAAGATGCTTTAGACAATCATAAAGTAAAAACAAATGAAAACGGGGAAAATGTTGTCATGGCGAAATGTCAAACTCTTGTATTTGTGTAGTAACGGTGTTCAAATTGATTCAAAATGAATTTTTCTAAAGAAGAATTGATTAACATGATTTATGTTTTGGGCGCAAGTGATCAAAATTGTTTTTTAGCAAGTAGAGTTTATGTGCAACGGTTTAGCAATGCCGAACGTCATCCTCATGAGGTATCATTTGTCATCATTTGAAAGAACTGGATGTGTCGATTAGGAACAAAAATTGGAAAGGCAGAAAAGAGCCGCAAATGAAGAAACTGAATATCTTGTTATGCAAACTTTAATTGAAAATCCTCATATTTCATATAGGCAGTTAGAAAAGGAGAGAGGTGTTGCTAAATCTACGGCAAATAGAATAATTAGAAAACATAAATTTCACCCATACCATATTCAACTGGTACAAGAGCTGGATCAAGACGATTTCAATCGAAGACCTGAATTTTGTACTTGGGCGTTAGCAAAAAATAAAGAAGAACATGATTTTTTCAATACCATTTTATTTACTGACGAAGCGACATTTGATAAAAATGGATACGTCAACCGACATAATTTCCACTATTATAGTTCTGAAAACCCCAGATTCATTATCCACTTGGATCACCAGCATATATGGTCTCTTAATGTATGGGCTGGTATAATCGGTAACCGTATCATTGGACCTTATTTTTTCGAAAATAGAGTTAATGGAGACACTTTCCTAAATTTACTGCAAAACAGTTTGCAGGAGTGGATTGACGAATTACCTTTGAATCTAGTGAGGCGGATGTGGTTCCAACTAGATGGCGCTCCGGCACATTTTAGCTGGCAGGTGAGGCAATTTTTAGACGCGAATTATGAAAATAAATGGATTGGTAGGGGAGGTCCAGGTATCATGGCCGGCAAGGTCTCCGGACCTCACAAAACTAGATTTTTTTCTTGTGGGGTTTTGTTAAAGAGCAAGTTTACCAAACGCCACCTACTACCATAGAGAATATGAAAATGAGAATTAGAAATGCATCTACAAATATCAATGCCGCAATGCTGAATAGAGTTAACAATTCCTTTGTGAATCGGCTACAAGTGTGTGTTGAAAGAAATGGTGGTCATATTGAACATTTAATAAAGTGATTGTAGGACTTCTTTTTCTGTTGTGACTCTTAAATTAAAATTTATTTGCCTTTTTACATAAAGAAAAATAGTAGACTGAATTTTTAATTTTGCATTTTTTACTGTGTATTAATGTACAAGATGATTCACCGAGAATTGCCACCCCCTTAATTCCTTTATTTTTAATAACAGAGAAAAAGTTGAAATACAAAAGTGTCTCTCGGATGTCAACTTTGTTATTTTAAATGGAACACCCTGTATATTATTACAATTTTAGATTCCTTGGAAAATTCTATAAATTCGATAATAACGCAAATTCTAAGGCGATTGCCATTGAACACCAAATAATAAATACAAAAATGTCAAAATCTCGAAAACTATGACAAATAGGTATAGGACATATTAATAACGAAAGATAGGGTTTTGGGTCACGAATAGTCTAAAATATTAAAATACTATACATCCATTTAAAAAATGAAGATATGATGTATTTAATTTTTTTAATTTCTCCTACTTATCTAGGACTCCCTGTACAACGCCGACAAATTTTGTTCACGTTGAAAGTCAACCCATACTTTTGTTAATGTTCTTGCCAAAAATCATAATCCTATATCAAAAGCCAAGGGCGCACGTCGTTTGAAAAAAGGCGCTGCAATGTGTAGAATCACGAGCAGAACCTAAATATGCAAAAATATACAGGGTGTCCCATAAAAAAGACACAACTTTGCTTCGCTACATATTTTTGAGACACCCTGTATAAATAAAAATAATTTTAGGTTATGTAGCCCGTATTGTTCTACAACTTTTGCATTTGAACTTTTTTTTAAACACTATCCGTTATCAAGATATCAACCGAGAACGCACTATTGGGACACCCTGTATATTTTTTATTTTTATGATCCCTGTGTGAGTTGGAAATATCCAGGAAATAAAATGTTGGTAGTGACTAGTGCAAAAAAATAAACAACTAAAAAGTGTTTACGAACTTAATTTTGCAAAAATAACCACTTTTAAGGTGGTCTATGTTTGAGTTGTGAATGTGTTATTGTAATTAAACAGCTAAAGAGTGCTAACGAACTTAATTTTGAGAAAATACTCGAATTCAAGGTAACTGGTCGCAATTTGCCAGAACTTAGTATACGACAAACTAGTAAAGACAAAAACAATGAGGTTTATCGAAACTTTCGCAAAAGTTTGTACGATTTAGCTAACTGGATATGTGGTTTTGTTTGTTTTTTTCTGAGGACTCATCGGCCTCATTATGGTGCAAAACCAGTGTTAAAGACTCAAACACTTAAAAGAAAAAATAAAAAAACATGCGTTTTCTGCAGATCACATGAAACGTTCGGTGTACTATGCTATGGTCGGAAGTGTTGATATTTGCACTCAGCTAGACACAGCTTATAGAAAACTCTTTAGAAATTTTAATGAAACTGTATCCAAAAATCGTTATATTTTAAACAAAATTATAGATTGTGTAAAATTTTGCGGGGCATTCGAGCTGGCACTACGTGGCCATGATGATACAGCTTTGTCTGAAAATTCAGGGGTTTTTCGAGGGCTTATAATTTTGTTGAGGAGTTGGGCCAATATAGACTATCCGCTTTAGCAATGTTAAGTATCGAGACAATTTTAACGAACGTGTCATTCAACATTTTTCCAGTTCTAAAGAACGAAGAGTGGACCTGTACTTCTTATTTTTATTTTAAGTATACCTATTTATTGCACCACGAGCCGCCACTGTGTGACATAACTAATTGTGGTATAAGAATCAATTAGTAAAATAATGGTACTTCAATTCAAGATGGCCGAACAAAATGACGTTTTATGGCAAATTTTTACATATCTTCAGGTTTTAGCATCCGTAGATGCTAAAAAATGTCTGTCTGTCTGTCAGTTCGCCGAATAACCACAAACTTCGATAAAAAATTAAGGGTCATATGGGGATGATCTGGTAATATTTTGGTAAAAATCCAATATGGCGAAATAAAATGGCGGCCTAGTAATAACTGAATCCGATATTAGCAACAAATTAAGGGTCTGCCCATTTCGTTACAGTAAAACGAGCCCACATAAGTATTTTAATTAAAATTGATATTCGAGGGGGATCCTTAGCACTCACCTGATTTGGCTAATGGAAAAAATGCTGAAAGTGATCTCCACTTCGAATACTTTCGACTGATAAATTAGTAACCTCCATGCTTATTCTATCTTGAAGGTCCCCAATTCAATATTATTAAATTTGATGGATCTGTCCATAATGAATTAATAAGTGGGTTAATGGCCTGTGATGGGTACAAGATTTATTCTAATTTATTTGAACTCTTAAATATAATTTCCGTAATTCCTGTAACTAGTTGTTCCTGTGAGCGATCGTTTTCGAAAATGACTGAAATTAAATCTAAATTAAGAAATACCATCTCACAGAAGCGATTGGATTCTCTTCTTTTTTTATATTACTATTTAATTAGATATTGATGAATTTAAAAACCTTATATCTGGCAGCCGAAGACTAAGGTTTTTTGTGTGTATATGAAAATAAGAGGGTCTGGGCACGCCTATGGAGATAACTGAGAAAGATAAAAGAGAGTACAAACGGAATTTAACTATTAGAATTAAAAACGGAAAAGTATGCCCAAAATAACAAACTAAATAGTAAAATAGAAATAGCGAAGCATAATGTTTTTAAATTTAGAACATTGTTTACTGAATAATATATATTTCCTCAGAATGAAATCTATTTACGTTTGTTTTCTTGGTGCTAAAACAATAATACAAAAAAACGTGTAATCTAATTCCTTTCAGTTTCACGTTTACGCTTTGAGATTTTCCCTAGGAATGGAATAAGGATCTACTACCCACGCGAATAATGTCAAATACCGAATATCTAGCTAAATTAAACAATATAAAAAAGCATTACAGTCAGTCAATGTCATGCTTTTATTTATTCAGGAAAAATAACATCAAATGTTGCTTTTAGGAATAACAACAGTCTTGGTGGATATATCAAAAACAATAAGACGAAAACCAAAAAACAGAACAAATCCGGTGTTTACAAGTTAACTTGTGGAAGCTGCCCAAAATTTTATACTGGACAAGCAGCTAAAATGTTTAAAAAAAGAATTAATTCGCATACATTTAGTTACAGAAAGCATAAAGTTAATTCCAATTACTCTCAACATTTAATTCAGGAAAACCATACTTTCGATGAGAACTATGAAATTTTACATGCAAATCGAAAAAGTAAAAACTTAATTTTTACTTAATGATTAATTACTGCATGCCTTTTATTGACAAATATTTTATTAATATTCTCAACGTATGTATAGAAAATAGGTATTTCCCAGATGCATGGAAAATCATCTTCGGCAAACTGTGGCCAATTATCAAAGTTTTTTGAAAAAGTTTTATTTAATCAAATAACAAAATATTTTAACGAATATTCCACTCATGTACAAATTTTCCCGTAACACTGGTGGTGTTTTCGAAAAATTATAGCGGAAATACCACGTCGTCTAGGAAACATGGTGTTTCCACTTACCTGGTTAGGTTTGGTTACATACCTAATCAAAAAATGAAATCTTGACAATATGAAACCTGCTTTTGAGAGACGCTAGAGTCCCTAGAAACTGATTTTTTTTAAGTATCTTTCAAACATTTTTGAAAAGTTGTCAATATGAATAATCGCTATTGAAAGGAAACTGGTGAAAATATAATTGAAAGCGAACCAAGAAACACCGTTAAATCCAAGAAGAGCATCTGGAGACAGTTTATGTCATTCTGCGATGAAAAAACTATACGTTTGACCAAGATACTCCAGTATCCCAACTAGCAATGATTTTGAAAAGCTGGGCCTACAATATGCGAAAAATGAACGGGGAGGAATATAAAGCAGGCACGGTAAAAATTATTTGGAATGTGACGGCGAAATTATTGATAGGAAGGTATTTCAATGAATACAAAATTAAAATAAATCCCTTCGAGCAGATCGAATTCAAATAGGACCGAGACACAAAAAATGCCAGAAGGAGACATTTGGAAGGTATTGAAGGCAAACGCAGAGAATCGGCCGTTTTTTTAACATATAATGAATTAAAAAATCTAATCGAAGCTTTTGATGAATCAACTCCAGAGGGTTTACAAAAGAAGTGTTTTTTTCTGTTGTCCTATGAATTAGCCTGGAGAGGAGGAGAAGGTTCAAGAGCCGAAACAACTTTTTTCAAAGAAGAAACTGACAACTTCGGAGGAAAAACAGGTAGAATTCTAAACAACCCTGTTTTTTCTAAAACATGTCAAGGTGGTGGCCGAAAACTCGCCGATTCGAAGTGGTTGGTGAGAAACGAGAGAAGTCCCAGCTTTTGCCCAGTAAGAATTTATAAAGAATTACAAGATAAAAGGAAAAGTATCTCCAACACTCGACTATTTTTGACGCCAAACCTCCATTGGAAAATTTCCGGAAAATGGTTCAAAAACAGCCCAGTAGGAGAAAACGAGATTTCAACTTGGACAAAAAAAACAAGCACAGAAATCAGGCGTCAATATCACAAAAAAATTTACCAACCATTCCCTCAGAGCTACTGCCGTGTCCAAGCTGGCCAAAATCGGAGTGTCGGAGCAAAACTTGATAAAAACTACAGGTCATTCGAATGCGAAATCCCTATCAAGTTATTTGCAAATGGATCCAGATCACCACAAAAAAATTATCGAAAAAATGAGGGAACCTGGAAAAGAACCACCTCAACAGCACGTGCATCCAGCCCCTGTAGCAACATCACCCAGCACAAGTACAAGTAGTGGTCTGACGGCATCTTCTACGTCGTCGCAAAACAACAATGTGGTTACTAATTATCAGAACTGTATCTTTTATTATACAATCAATAATTAAAATTGAATATTTAGATTTATATTAATTTCTTTTCAATATCTAGAAAAATAATTTTACTAGTATATTATTATTCAATTTGTGTTCAATTTGTTACAAAATTCAAATTTCTGAACTTGGTGGAAATAGGTATGTATTTAATATTCAGTTAATAAAGCTTAGTTTTCCTGTATTTGATTCGTGGAATATTCCTCCTAAATACCATTCGTGCTTAAAAATTAACCAGATAATTTTCCACTCATGCGTGTTTTCTCTACAAATTATAAGAAAACATGCATTCGTGAAAAATTATCGGAAATTTTTAAACACTCGTGGTATTATCCCCGATAATCATTTGACTCCTTATATGTAATGTGGTTTTAGGAAATGATTTAGCACGGCATTTGCTTTAGCTACATTCACTGGTAATATCAATGAGGCTTATGACTCTGGACTAGTCAGCGTTTTCGTATTGCTTGATTATTCGAAGGCATTCGATACTATTAACCATAATGTATTATGTGCCAAAACAACAATATTTTATCACATTGTGTAGATATACAGGGTGTTAGGGGTTTGACTACAAATATTTTAACATAGGATAGTATGAACTATTTTAAACAAAATATTCTCATAAACCGTCAGTAAATTTGAAAGGGTTTTCGAGATATTTAATTTTTTTTAATGTTTAATTTTGGAGAAGGTTTCAACTAGTTCCAAAACAACATGGCAACATTGCTATTTGCTTGGACATCAATGTGATGGCAACCTCATCACCTGTGTATAAAAAAACCTGTTTATTTTATTTAGTTTATATTTTTTGTAATGTATGAACAAATTTTTTTAATAAATTGTGGTTTGTTAGCATAATATCGTATATGTATAAAAAAATAGGAAAAAGCTGTTATTAAAATTAATAAATAAAAATCAAGGGGGTTTAGGTCTGGTGACCTCGGATTCCATTTTCTAGGTTCTGGGGCATTTCGACCTATCCACCTATTATCAAACTCATTATCCAGAAATTGTAACACATTTCTATGGATGCGGGCAGGAGCTCCATCATGAAGAGACCAGGCACTGGCTCGCTGAGATAAAGAAATATCTTCTAAAAAAGTGGGCAAGTCATTAATTAAAAATTGGAGGTGTGCCCCTCCTGTTAAACGCCTTGGTAGCTCAAAAGGCCCGATTAACCGATTGTAGATTATTCCAGCCCAAATATTTATTGAAAACCGGTATTAAAATCGGCCTTGTTGAATCGTGTGTGGATTTTTTTTGAGCTCAGAAACACCATGGTTTGCCTCCACTAGGGCTAAAATATATTTCTCGTTTTCGGATGTTATTTGCCTTTCAGGTCCCCGAATAGTTTCGAACTCTTGAGCAATGAGCATTCTCTCCATAAATAAGTACCATGTCTGCGTATTCAATATTCGTATAAATTTTAAAGTTTTTAAATCCCGACTACGTATTAAAACGGTATGGAATTGCCTCAATTGCAACCGATATGTTTTTGAATTGTTATGTTGGTTGAAGCCTGCTCGTTTCTCTACGGTGAGCAGTGTTGCCATTTTCAAATAAGCATTCTGTGGTAAAATAATAGTTATTTATACTATAAGGGATGTAAGTAACATTTACCAGTCGAGCACGAGTTTCGCCCGAGCGATAGCGAGGGCTGGCAAAAAAGTTCGAGACTGGTTAATGTACTTATATCCCATATAGTATATAACATTTTCCCTCCTCCCTGTATTGTATATTTACAAGAAAATGCTGGATATATTTTTTAGGATTTTCATTATCATAGCATTCTCATTAAATTATTAAAGGCAGCCGTAATGTGTTGCCAGAGCAACATAAGCAGTTTTAATTTTATCAACAACGTCAAGTTGACAATTCATAGCGAAAAGTTTGAAGAAGTCGAATTGTTTGATTCTGTGTAGACAAAATGGATGTTTCAGACATAGACGAATCAGCGAATATTGCTTGTCTATTTCTACTACCGGAAAAATCGAAGAAAAGGTATGAAGCAGCATATAAATCCTTTAAGAATTGGTGCCAAAGCAAGACGGCTACTGCAGTCTCAGAAACCTTGTTTTTGGCGTATTTCCACGAAAAAAGTGCTATTTTCAAGTCCCCATCAAGCTTATGGTGAGAGTATTCGCTGTTGAAGTCCATCCCTTTTATAGAGGAAAATATAGATATTTCTACGTATCCAAAACTTTGAGCATTTTTGAAAAGAAAAAATGATGGTTATAGACCCAAAAAAATTGAATGTGTTTAACAGGGAAGATGTGAATAAGTTCATGCTTGAAGCCCTGATGATATATACTTATTGATGAAGGTCGTAATGGTAATGGGAGTTGCTGGAGCATGCCTTTCTAATGAACTCTGAGAAATGAAAATGGACAATGTTAAAATAAGTCAAGAAGTCATAATTGTGACCATTCATTCCTGACTCCAAAAATAGAATGTCACGTACATTTACAGTGACAAAAAGTGACGACACTCAGGTTTGTCATTTCAAAATAATTCAAAAGTACATTGAAACAAGATCCCACATGACGACTATTAATCCGTGCTTCTTTATGCGATATCAAAATGGAAAGTGCTTAAACCAGCCTGTGGGGAAAAATACGTTTTTGTCAATTCTAAGAGAAATTGCGAAATTTCTAAACCTTGAGAACTTCAAAATGTATACTGGATACTCTTTTATAAGAACATCGGCAACTTTATTAGCAAATACTGGAGTTGATGTATTAGCTATCAAGCGACATAGTGGATGAAAATCCGCTAGGAAAAAGGAAGTAGCGAATTTTTGGTTAGAAATGAATGATCTGTGGAGTCAGAAAATGTAATGCACATCGAGAAGAAACGAGAAAACGTGTTTCTAAATTTTGTTAATAATGTGAATAATTGTAATATCGTACCATTTACATTCATTTCAATTAATGTACTATGTTGATGAAATCAAAAATTAAAGCTACTTATAATAATTTTAGATTATTATTTCCCTAGGGATGTAAGTCGACTTACATCCTGTCGTTAAGGGCAACCAATACCTTGTTGAGTAACTTTCACGTACGTCTGTCAAAGCAGTGTCAAAATAGGTTGCTTACAATACAGGAAAGGGGAAAACAATTTATTCTTTTTTTATTTTTTTAATTTAGTTCGTTCAGATAATTTACTAAGAAAAAATATGTAGGCAATTTGTAGAAAATCATATAAATAATTGTTTTACATAATAAAATTAATAAATGTATTAACGATGTGCTTAAAAATTAATAAAACAAAATGCCTTTCTCAAAAATGCTAAGGAATTGAACCTTTGTTATTTAAGCATTTTTTATTCAAAATAGTCCATACTATCACGTGTTTAAATATTTGTAGTCAAACCCCTAACACTCTGTATATTGTTTTAACTCAATACAAAAAGAATATAATCAAGTGAGCGGTCTATGTAGAACATCCTATACGTTTAGATTCAATGCACCTTGTATATTCATATTTTATCGAAATGTTAAAGAAAAGAAACTTGAACTGTAATTTTTGTTTAAAATTGCCGTGTTTATTCCTGTGTCAGCAATATTTTCCAAAAAAAGTCCTAAACTGGTAAATAATGCTCCAAATGGTCAATAAAATGTCCGAGTATAGTAAATGTTACGTTTTTAATTTTGTTTCACCGCTGTAATTATTTTGGACATCTTCCATTTTAGGAGCGTATTTTAACATAACTCCCTAATAGCAAAAAAAATGACCAATAAAACAAATAAAGGCGACATTTCAGATTCAGTGCTCCAGCAAGCGGGGCTTATTAAATTCTTTACGGTTTTATTTGTTCAAATTGAAGCTTAGTAAGCCGCAAAAATTTATTAAGAATCGAAAAAACGCCGTCTTGAAGAGGTAAGTTTAAGATATTGAACGTTTTTTGTGCTTTATAATAAATATTTAAGTGTTTTCTACAGTAAAGTTGACAGATAATCAGACTTATGAATGAATTTTATTTATGAAAAACTCTGGTTCGATAGGGGAATGTGTCAGTAATTTTTTTCTAATGTCTTGGAAATGTAAAAAAATGTTTATTTCACACTGTCTATACAACTTTCAGTACATCAATCCTCAAAAGTATATGTCAGTGGCGGCTCGTGAGTATATTGAAGGGTGAGGCTACATGAGGTTAATTTTGTTTAAATGTGAATAAATTTCCACGTCACCCATGAGGTATTATTCTGCGACTCGTTGACCTTTTTTTTTAATGGAGGTCATCGCCAATAGCCCTACTAAACCATTAAAAACTAAAAAAATAAACTCTAAAAAAAGTAAATAAAAAGTAAACAAAACAAGTAAAATATGTACACGTATCACTAAAATATAGCGGTGATTGCGATAATAAAAACATAATTTAGTTTTTAAAACTTAAAATAAATAGTTGTATGAAATAAGATAAAAAAACTACTTTTTGTACATTAAATCTATACGTCTGTCTTTTAAGGTTGCAAATTTATCTATAATTTGGTCGTAAAAGTTCTGACAGTAATTCCTTCTCTATTGACATCATTGCTAAACCCGAAAGCCGTTCTTGTGTCATTGTGTTTCTTAGGTAGGTTTTGATCCGTTTAAGCCATGAAAAATATCGTTCGGCCGATACACTTGTTGCGGGAATAGTTAAAACTAAATTAAAAAGCTTATATGCTTTCGCAAAAATTGCTTTAAAATCTTTAAATAACAAAGCTAGACTTTTTTCGACATCTAAATTTGAAAATTGTTCATCCCTATACAATACAGAAAGCTCATTCTTTAATCTATCTCTGTCAAAAATGTTTGGATAATTTTTTAATAAATTATTTAATAAGTCGTCTGGAAAGCATTTAACATATTCCGAATATTTTGTGCAATCGACTAAAGCAAAGAAATTTAAATTATTTAAATTTTCAAACCGCGTCCCTAATTGAAGAATAATTATACAATCTATTATTTCGAAATATAATATTTTATATTTAATAAAAATATCAAAGTCGCTAGAACATTGCCCTCGACGTGTGTTAGTTGACAGAATAGTGGCTTTTTTAGCAATATTGAAAAGTTCTTTGAAATGATCCTCGGTTCTAAATTCAATAATTCGTTGCTTAGCAAGGTTTATTTGCGAAATGCAGTAATTTATATCTAAATGCTTTAACTGTAATATTTGAAACAGTACATCAGTGCAACTAAAAATTTGTTTATAAATATGCGTTAAAAGGCAAAATTCGAAATCATTAAAATGCTTTAGAAATCCTTTTGCACCATTAATAGATTCTGTTCCAGAACTTAAGTCATTAATAATAGTTTCAAATACTATAATTAAATTGTCCCATTCATTAGCCACTAAGTTTAAAATTTTAGACCGTGTATACCATCGCGTTTCTACAGCTCGCGGAATTCTTTTACCTACTATCTGATTAAGCACAAAAGACCGTTTTGGTGATTGGTGGAAATAATTTGGTATTTCTAATAAAGTGGCAAAAAATATACGACTTTGGGTAATCAGTTTTGTTCCCTGTTGTAAAACTAGATTTAATCTGTGGGCGCAACAATGAGTAAACATAGCTAAAGGAGCAATAGATCTAACTTTTGTTTGAAGCCCATTTATTTCACCTGCCATAACACTAGCCCCATCGTAACACTGCGCGACCAATTTATATTTAAAGTCATAAGGCTCTAAGCTGTTTTGTATTAAATGAAAAAGGCTCTCTGCTGTTCTATTATCGCTAACGTCAAAAAATCCTAAAAATCTTTCTTTTAAAGATCTGTTGGTCACATACCTGACTGTTATCGAACACTGTGATTTTTCTGTTATATCAGTACTATCATCCGCAATTACGCCAAAAAAACAACAATGGGTGTCATTGATTTTTTTTTATATATTCTTGAATATAGTCATGTATGCAACCAATTAGTTCATTTTGTATAGTCTTAGATTGTCCCGTAAAAATATTACTAAATTTAGCACAATGTTCAGTAAGTTCGGCATTTCTTTTTATTAAGCATGCAAATATTTCCTTAAAATTGCCACGGTTAAAAGAATCTGTTGTTTCATTATGACCTCGAAATGCCAAGTCCTGTTTACCTAAAGTAATAGTAACATCAATTAAATAATTTAATAATAAACGGTTTTTTCGAACATTTTCATTATAAACAATTTTATTAAGACTTGCATTTTCTTGTAGTGCATCCGCAATAGTCGCCCTATTTTGCTCCAGTCTTGTAAGTGCTACCGAATTTTTAATATGCTCTCTTGAACTTTCATGCGATTTTACTGCTCGTGAAAAATTTTTTAAATCCGAATATCCGCCCCCTGAACTCCAATTATTTTTGACGCAACCTAATAAAATACAAGGCCAACAATATAAGCTTTCTTTATAAATACTTCCGCATAGCCACCTATAAGTTTCGTACCAAGATATTTGAAAAGTTCTTGAATATTTTTTACCTTGCCTCTTATCGTTAAATATTGCTAAAATTTTCGGCGTCAGACGGCTACCTTATATCTGTTTCTTTTCAGTTTCGCTTCTTCTTAAAAAAGGCGTTTCAATTAATGAAGCAATAATGTCGTGAATAGGATTCATTTCAAAAGCAAAAAGCAAATACAAAAAATGGAACGGTCTAACTTACCAAATCAAAACAAAACAAAAACTTACTCACGCGTATTTATTCACCTTAAAAGACAGAACGCCCTCAATCAGCGATTATCGCAATCTATTTCCTATTTCTTTCTCAGCCGCACGCACCACGTAAAAAGAAGCCGTTGGAATATTTCGCAAGTCATGTGATTTAAATAACCAATAAAAGCATATCCAAGCTACAGATTTATCGCCTCAAGAATGCAATAGAAAACGCGTGCATCGGCAATCGCCATCCCGCTCTGTCGTAATCAGGTGACTCGCCGGCATGGGCACCGGCCGTTGATAAATAGGTCAGAAGTCGAAACTTTCCAAGCTAAAATTATTTCGCCTCATTCCAGAGCACTTTCTTTAGGAATGGGTTTGCACGGATTGCACGGTCGGTTTTTTGATGTGGTCAGAATTTATTTTCTGAAATATTTATTATGGGATTATATTTTGTTTTTTTTTTAATGTTATTATGTTGTAAAACTGTTAAAAAGTATATTTCTAATTGGTAATAGATAAAAAGTTATATAAAAAAATTCTCTTTTCCTCTTTCCTTCCGAAAAGTGCATAATATGTCACTGTCGTAAGCGAAAAGTGACGGCTGTCTAAAGTATCTATAAAATTAAGAAAACGATATATTGATTAAGTACAGGGGTTTTGGTTATAAATGCACCCCGCTATTAACTTTCTCATTTATACAGATACAAAAAAAAGTTAAATACAAAAGTTTCTTTAAATTGAACAAATTTTTTTATGATGTAGTTTTTAGATATACAGGGTGTTTCGTTTTAAATTTTCGGTAGTTGATGGTAATGATGCTTGGGTAATATTATTATTAATATTTTATATTCTCATATAAAATTCTGTATATTTTTGGCTGAAACATCCCGATCATAACGATATAAGGTTTGTTAATATTTATTGTTGATAATTTTGTATTATTAGTAGGTACTCGAAACATTAGTAATATAATATATTAAGTAATATTTTTTGCTTATTTCGAAGTTGGCTTTGACAAAACTAAAATATTAAACTTGACTTATAAAAGAATGACAGTTAAATATTTTTGAAATTCACTCTCTACGTTAATTTTAAAATATTATTTGATTAAATTTTGATCATGGTTTACACCGAAGAAGAAAAAAGGCAAATGCATGAAGTTGATAAAGAGCGCTAGTGGAGTATCGCAGATTATATCCAGAAAGGGGAACATCAAATTACCACACATTTAAAAAATTATATGATAAAGTAACCGCAACAAATTTATTCAAAAGAAAGCAGCCATTGATTTTGGCAAACGAACGTGATAGAGACACGGAATTTAATATTTCGTTATATTTTCAAGGTAAAGGTACCGTTTTGGTCTTTTAGTATCGGCATTTCTTTTCTCTCTGGTTTTAATAAAGACAGAGAGCTGGCGCTACAAAAATTAGAAATGACAATGTGCAATATTTTTTTTGTAAAAACGCTCCTTACTAGCAGTGGCGGTTCAGGTGAAAAAGGTGAAGTGCTACTTCACCAGGAAAAATAAACAAGCAAACATCTAACTATATTTATTATATATCTCTTAAAAGTTTAGTTTTTACATTAATTCACCTAATTGGTAAAAAATAAACTGTACATCTTGAATAAACATTTTACTTGACCGTTGGCGGCATGTCTTTTTAAAACTTTCAATCGACCTTTATTATAACAACTATAACAGTGGCGCAAACCGCTTTGACTTTGCTGGAGGTGCAATGTTTAGTTTACGATTTTCCTACTATGTCGCCATGACAACGCGTACGTGATGACGTCGAGCCCAGCGCCATACAACGCTCTCGGTGAATTGCAGGCGCAGTACACTACACCCACGTGTCGTTCAGTTTGCGGTGGTTGTTTACTTTTATTTTCGCTGCAACCGGTGAGTTCCTTTGCAGTTAACTTGACTGTTTTGTGTTATATTTATTTATGGTGTTGTTATAACTTCAAATTCGAAGTTAGTAAATGTGATTGTTCAAGACTGGAATAAATTAAAAGACAGCTTTGAATTTATTACAAATTGTGACAAATCTGATGAAAAATCAATACACCTTGCGAAAGGATTTTTAGGTGAGATGAACGATTTTGAATTCGCGTTTCTGGCATTAGTGTTTAGTGACATTTTCTCAATCACCGACATACTATTCGACGTTCTTCAAAAAAAATCGCTTGACATCCATTTTTGCATATCCAATATAAAACGCTGTCGTGAGGCGCTCCGTAAAAAAAGAAATGAACATGTTTTTAATACCATGTTTGATAAAGCAAATTCTATTACAGAAATAAATCATTAAAAACGTGAGCTTGCTAAGCTTTCACCTGAAGAAATTATGAAAATTGGACCATATTTTAATGGAAATGACACTAAGATTTCAATACTGTGAAAAACTTACATTTTCATGTTTGGCAGGTTCTGCTAAATTTTCCGAATACAGTTTAAATTTTCCTACTGGCCCGTTTGAAAATTTGTTACAGTTATATGGGGAAATATTTTCAAAAAGTCAACGACTTAAAATGAGTAATTGGAATATATCGCTTCAAGAGCAAGTGAAAAAAATTAATAAAAATAAATATATTCTTACCGAAGCATATAAATTGTTTTCCCTTATTTTGACAATACCGTCGACAAGTGCTTCAGTGGAAAGAAGTTTTTCCTGGCTCAAACGTGTAAAAACTTATTTAAGAAATACAATATCTCAAGAAAGACTTACTTCTCTTGGCAATATTTCAATTCAAAAGGAATTTCTGGAGGAGATTAGGGCAACTCATCCATTTTATGAGGATGTTATAAATAAATTTGCTGCTATGAAGGATAGGACAATTGATTTAGTATACAAAATTTAGGTAAGTCGTAAAAAATTTTCTACCCCCTCCACATATAAAAAAATTTTGGAAAAAAAATTATAGCGATATTTTCTTGCTTCATATGCACTTCACTTACTTTTTCACCTTCGAGCTGCCACTGCTTACTAGATAATAAGCAAACAAGATTGTAGCCAGAGGTTCATCCTGGGGAGAGAAGCAGTGGCGGGCGGACTCAAACGTTTATTTTTAATCATAATGAATATTTTTAATCAATAAAACCATGGATTACAGCTCTGAAATTTTGTGTAATTTTATAGTTTTTGACTGTATAAATCGTGTAAAACCATTGTCAGGAGTGAGAGAGTGAAAAAGTGAATCCTTGGATTATTCTAATAAGAAAATTTTTCATAAATATATGTCCGCAAATGCCCTATTAAATTATACATTAATTTTCCTCTAATAACCATTTTTAAAAACCATTTTGAGAAAGTGTTATTACTATACAAGGTGCTTATCAAAAAATTGGATTTTTAGTAAAATTTTAATTATTTTGAAACTACGGTAATTATTAAAAAATGTTCCTGTTCAGTTTTTACTTTTGAACTACTGATTGTTCCACGATCAATAAAAATCAAAAAACATCATTAAAAAGAAATAGGGAAGATATGAAATTTGTAAAAATTGCATTGTATTATTATATTTATAAATTAAGATCGCTAAATTGAAATAGAGATCAAAGCGCTTATAAACTATAAAATGTTTTCTTATTTGTAGAAAACCGCAGTTAAATGCCTTTTAAAGTTTTAAGGATGGTAATTTTTAAAAATAGCCAAAATGTGTTTCAAATTTCCAGCGCTGTATTTATGTGTGTCTGTGTTCTCAACGATACCCATAAATAAAACAAAATACCCATAAATTAAAGAAACTAAATACTAACTTCATAAAAGCCTAAGTAAATTGATTTATTATTTTTAAGTTGACCCTCCCAAGAATAAATTTTGGTTGCGCCGATGGCGCTTGTCATCTCGTAAGGAGAATTCTTATAAAAAACTTTACTACACTTCATTTTTAATTTTTGTAAACCATTACTCCAGTTTCAAGGATATCAAGGTTTGTTGGATATCCTTTTGGGTGTTGCATAACAGAAAATGGGGACCACTTCCAACAATTCAATATTTAAATAGTATTGTTGTTGTAACAAGGATTTTAAAACAATGTGATTTAAATAATATTATTAATAAATGAAAAAATTGAATGGTGAAATTGTCGTAGTATGGGGTTAAACTGTCTTCGTGACTCAGTTGGTTGAGCTCTTCGCTAAAGACGAAAGAGATCCTGGGTTCGAATCCCAGGAAAGACAGGTTAACTTTTTTAATGTTAATTTTGTATGTAATGACGACTAAAAAAATTTTTGGGAAACTTAACGATACTAAAATAGTAATATCGTGAGATGTCATTGCCAACTAATGACATTTTAAATCGAAATATTGCAAATACAAGCAAATCAAATATTAATAAACCATATATCGTTGGAATCGGGATAAAAACTCTTTCATTTTAGTGGATAATATACAGTGTGTTTCATTAAAAAAAAAACAAAGTTGATGTTGATTCCAGAAAAACGAAACACCCTGGATATCAAAAACTACATCATAAAAAAATTTGTTCGATTTAAAGAAACTTTTATATTTAACTTTTTTTTGTATCTGTATAAATGAGAAAGTTAATAGTGGTGTGCATTTATAACCAAAAACCCTGTACGTAAATATAAAGTTTGTTTCAGCAGTGATTATTTAACTCATGGTTAGATTCAGGTCAACAAAATAGCGTTGGAGTTGAACTGTTTGTAGTTGCCGATGTCTCGATCTTAATTAGATCATCTTCAGGGTTCTAAAAACAAGGTGAATTAAAAGACTAATATATCAATATAAAACTCATAATTTAAGAGTTAGGACGCCCAGAATATGGAGTCTACAGACAATATGTCAATTAAAATAAATTGACATGTAACAAAATAAGCAATTAAATAACAATTAAAAAAAATATTTACATATATAACATTTTCTAATTTAAAACAAATATTACTTACATCCAAGTTATCACTTCTATGTACAGGGTCTTTCATTGAGGAGGAAAAACGGATTTTTTCTACTTCCCCCGTATTTCTCAAGAAATTCAAAATAGCCAATCGATGTATGTATGTATAACACCCTATATATTATTACATTTTTGGACGCTATGGTCAATTCTAAGTGTTTTTTAATAAGGGAACTATATGTCCATCTTCACCTGTTTTTGATTTATTGATGTTTGAAAATTGACATTTTTGCTTCTTTGAGCCGTCAAGGTGGAGGAATAAAATGGCCGCCAAATAACATTTAAAAATAAACTGGTACGAATTCAACATGACGTAACAAAATGGCGATATTTGTCAATGAAAAAACTGTATTGAATTTATATTAAATTATCACCAAAATTCAAATGTGGCATATGTAGAAACTTGAGAATATTGGTACGAATCCCACATGATAGAACAAAATGGTGTCCAATAAAAATGTTTGAAAAGGCAATATATATGTGTTACATCCTTCACTATCCCATTTTTTTAAAACATGTCAGCTCTATCTTTTTATCTGGTTAGTTCAAAAGACTTCTAAAAAAGCTACGATTAACAAAAATTAGCCTGGTTTCTAAAATAAATGGCACTAAGTACCAGTGGCGGCACGTGGTGAATTATACTGGGAGGTCAATACCAAATTTAAAAATATACATACTTAAAATAAATATATTACGTTTAATTGAGCTTTAAATTCTCTTGAAGTCCAGATATACTCTTCGTTCTTTAGAATTGGAAAAATGCTGAATGACACGTTCGTTAAAATTTCACACCATTCCTTTTATAAACGATTTCTCGATACAACAAAATTTATAAGCCCTCGAAAAACCCCTGGATTTTCAGACAAAGCCGTGTCATCATGGCCACGTAGTGCCAGCTCGAATGCCCCACAAAATTTTACAAAAACGTCCGAAACAATATAGAGTTAGAACGTCGAGCGCGCAACCTCTGAACAAGTGAACGATGCTACTCGTATTGTATGTTGTCATGTCACCAGCTGGTTGCATAGCGTGATGCGGCAGTATCGTATCGGTACTTCTCGACTGGTATATATTTATTGGGCGATTCCATTAGTAGGGGAAGACACATTCAATGTCAACTTATATTATTAATTCTTGATGTTATTTTTGCCTTAGTCACATTAGTTTATAAAATACTTTAAATTTCACTTATTGTATTATCAGAAAATAACATGATTTTAGATCTAATTCCTACCTAACCAAACCGTTCTATTAAGTGAAGGTTGTGCTTTGTTCGACCTTCAAAATATATTTGAACAATTTTTGTTTTCGGTAAGTAAAATACTTTTAATAAACCTAGGTAAATAAATTATATATTAAAAAAATAATTTACATTCAATTTTTTTGCTCTTTTGAATTCTCTATGGTATATAATCAAAACCTTGATCTTTATGTAATTTGTATTTATAGATCACCAAACTCTGATGTACAATCATTTTTAAATAGCCTGGTAAGTTTGCTAGACAGTCTACCGATTAAAGGTAAAAAAATTCTATGCGGGGACTTTAATATTGACTATGCTACTATTTGCGCCATCCAAAAATATCTAATTTCTATATTCGATTCTTTCGGTCTTTCAATGCATGTATCCTCGCCAACTAGAATTTCAAAAAAACTCTTCTTCTATAATCGATTACATGGCGTCTGATTTTTCTCCATCAGAGGTGCATTCACAGGTATATAACTCAGGTCTTTCCGATCACGAGGCGGTAATTTCCACGTTTAATTTACCTATTAGGCCCTTACCAAGATCTCGCCATCGGGGCAGAATTTTCTCGACCGCAAATTTCTCAGTATTTCATAATATTTGCTTTAACACCGATTGGAATTTTGAATCTGATAATGTCAACACAAACTTCAGAACTTTTTTAAATAAAACTTTAAGTGCTTTTAACAAGGCCTTCCCGCTTAAGAATATCAAACCTAAGCGGCATAAACCGTGAACCACGAAAGGAATACGAATTTCTGCTAAAAATATGCGCTCGCTCTCATATATAAAAAAATTCACCGACTCCTTTCTTATTCTCGACTATATCTCTAACTATCGGAGGATCTACACTACTGTTATTAAGTCAGCAAAAAAATTACACTACCGAAAACGTCTAACAAACTTAAATAACGTTTCAAAAGAAACCTGGTCCATCATCAATAACCTCAGAAACAAATCAAACCCTGTGACTCAGATCTGGCCAGGGGCTAATGATCTAAATGATTATTTTATTAATGTAAGCAAAAATGTTACCTCTAGTATCTTGCCAAGTTTGGACCCTCTTTCGTTTCTGCCTCCTTCAAAAAATTTAGCTGATAGCTTTTTCTTAAGTCCCGTTAGCAACACTGAACTATTGAAGGTAATAAATAATATCAAAAGTAAATCTTCGTGTAGCACTGATGGCCTATCAATTAGAATATTCCTGAACTTGCCACTCCCAGCCATAGAGGCCCTTACAACATTAATAAATGAGTCCTTTATAAAAGGTGTATTCCCTGATTGCCTTAAAACAGCTATAATTATTCCACTTCATAAAGGCGGCGAAAAAACTAACTCTTGCAATTATCGCCCAATTGCACTACTACCAGTGATATCAAAAATCATCGAAAGGCTACTGAAGAATCGTCTTATGCCATTTCTCCTGAAACATCAGATAATATCCCCGGAGCAGTTCGGATTTCTACCCAACAAGTGCACCAGCGACGCCATGTTCACGTTGCTTAGAGGCGTCTACTTATCTCTCAATAACAACCACCCAACTGCCTCAGTGTTTTGTGACTATGCGAAAGCCTTTGATTGTGTTAGTCATGAAATTCTGATAAACAAACTAAATTTTTATGGAATTCGTGGTACTTCTTTAAATTGGTTCAAATCTTATCTTGGGAAAAAGCAACAACTTGTAAGGGCTAATGGTTCCGATTCTGATTGTAAGTTGATTACAAGTGGAGTCCCTCAAGGTTCAGTCTTAGGACCTATTCTTTTTTTGTTATACATTAATGATATCACGAACCTTAAAATTAATGGAAGAATTTCCCTTTTTGCTGACGACACAAGCATAACTTGGAGTGATTTTGATACAACGTCTTTACACTCTAGTATCTCCAAAGACTTGGTTATAATTAAGGCTTGGTCCGATTCCAATATGCTTTGTTTTAATGTCGATAAAACGGTCGCGTTATCTTATAAAGGAACTTTACAACCACTTCAGGTACATAACAGCAATATTGAATACGTAGAGTCGGTTAAATTCCTGGGTTTAAATATAAATAACAACCTAAAATGGTCTAATCATATTGACACCTTAACTAAAAAACTTTCTACCGCCTGCTTCGCCATTCGATCAATTTCAAAAGAACTAGACGTTCCTTCTGCCAGACTTACTTATTTCTCTTTATTTGAATCCCACCTCCGCTATGGCCTTCCCTTTTGGGACTGCTGTACCACCGAGCTTCAAAAGAGAGCCATTCGTTATTTGTTTGGTCTAAATAATAGAGCTCACTGCCAATACTATTTCAAAAAACATGAAATATTAACACTTCCTGCATTATTTATTTTGGAAACGGTATGTTTGTTGAGAAAACATATAAACACCCTCCCAGAAAGGCCACAACATGTATACCCTACCAGAAACTCTAGGCATGATATATATCTTCCCATTCCTTCCTCAGAATTAATAAAAAAATCAATTATTTACAACGCTATAAAACTTTACAACAATCTGCCAGTACATTTAAAATCTACCCCTATGCTTGCACAATTTCGAAAAAACACCAAAGCATACCTCATTGAGACACCATTTTACAGCATTAATGATTTTTACAGCGAGTAAGTCTCTTTAAATTGTCACTAAATTCGCTTCTTTACTTAAATCTTTTGTGAGTCATGTCCTAACTCGTAGCATAGAATTTTGAAAATCATCATATAGAGAAAAGAACTGTCGAACATTCACTTAAAACTTAATTATTTTTGTTAGGTATTGGATTAAAAACAAAATTTAATTCTTTTTTGTATACTACATTCTACACTAGTTCATTATACCTTCTGTTTAACATCACAATTATTTGTATAACTATAATAACATAGAGTTTAAGGTCGCATAGTTGCATTTTTGATTTCAATGTCATCGAAATTATTCACCTCGTACATGCGTGTTTCTTTACTTTTATAAAGTTATTAGGATTCATTAACTATTTTGCGGCAATGTTATGTTATATTCTAACGTGTGTTTTACGATTTGGTAAATTGATAATTTACATTTTTAAAAAGCATTGACGTATCGAAATTCTTTTCGATTAATGTTTTGATATGTCTTATTTTAGGTATATTTTGCTTTGTCCATAAAATTGTAAAATTTTTCTGCGGCAATAAAGCCTACTTTTGTTTGTTTGTTGTTACACCAATAAGTAATTATTTTTTAATATTCTTAGTTAAAAATGGAAGATACATTGAAGCGTAGTGAGAATTGGCTGCATTTTTTCGAATGTTTCCACGGCAATTGCTAGATGTAACATTAGTGGATCCACGTATTCTTATAAA
The DNA here is from genome assembly GCA_030620095.1 of Kuschelorhynchus macadamiae. Taxonomy (NCBI): domain Eukaryota; kingdom Metazoa; phylum Arthropoda; class Insecta; order Coleoptera; family Curculionidae; genus Kuschelorhynchus; species Kuschelorhynchus macadamiae. The sequence continues at coordinate 1,919,510 of JAUTXW010000491.1, read as the reverse complement.
GGTGGCTCAACTTCTATCTATCTTAGATCCGAGATTTAAATCCAGAGTTTTAAGTTTCGAATACACTTTTAACATGGCAAAGGACAGACTTAAAGTGGATGTTGCCCGGATGATAGGCGCAGAACGTCGCAATTTAAATACCATTGATGATAGCGCTCATCCTAATCCAAGAAATATATCAGATTCGGTAGAGGAAGAGGAAAATTTAATATGGGCAGATTTCGACAAGATGTCAAAAAGTCGCAAGGAAATTGATCCAAAAGCCGCAGCCATTTTGGAAGTTAGCTCTTTTTTAGCAGAAGATTTCTATGCAGAAGAGAAAGGAAAATCCTCTGAAATGGTGGAAATCCAGAGAGACAATATACCCTCATTTGTCTAAACTGGCTAAACAATATTTAGGCATAATTGCGACATCTATACCGTCCGAACGCATCTTTTCCACTGCTGGGCTTATTTCAGAAAGAAGAAGTCGTTTAAAAGGGGAAAATGTCCAAAGTATACTTTTTCTTAATTATAACCAAAATTTGTAATTTTTCTTGTTTTTTTGTGTATTGTTTTGTTTCCTTTGAATATATTTTAATTGGCGTTTTGAGTTCTAAATTTAAAAAAATGTTGAGCAATGTAGTACTTAGTTTTTTTTTATCACAATATGTATTTATGTACCTATATGTTATTACATTTTCTAATCTTAATTAACAATTTTTAGCGAAATGTATTAATATAAATCATTAAAATGCACCTAAGGGTGAAACATAAAAATAAATTTATATTATTTGTCATTTAAAATGTTATCACAAGAATCTATTTGCCCAATAAAATAAAATAACAAACTAATTCCAAGGTTAAAAAAAGAAACTGTATTTAAACAAACTTATCTCTATGTATAAGTAGTAGTCACTAGTCATTAGTATACTTTTCAATAGCAGTAATCAAAGTAACTATATTCAAAGAAGTTTTCTATACGTATAAGTAGTGGTCGTAAGTCATTCGTATTCTTTTCAATACCAGTAATCAAAGTAATCATAGTAACGAATATTATAAATGATTACTTGATACCAAAGTAACTATTAGTACCGAATACACAAAAGTAACGAAAATCAACATGTAATCAGGCCTATTCGGACTGCCCAGCCTAGCTTAGTATAGTGTATTTTATTATGCCTAAGTGAACGCAACGAGACCATTCGAACCGCCGCGCGCTGCTAATAGTGTAGCGTATTTAACTTTTCCCAAGGTTCATTTTTTATTCCAACTATTATGATGGAGGGTCAAACGAATAATTTATTTTCTGAAATATTTTTGGGGGGGTCGTAGCCCAAATGACCCTACGGAAGAGCCGCCACTGCTAAGTACTAGGCTAATATGTGTGTTTGATTATCTGAAAATGATATGTTGCTATCTTCATATCGATTTTCAGCTAATACTGTATTTCCTTTTTACGAAAGCGTAGAAGGGCCACAATTTTTTTATTTTTATTTTTGTAACAAATTCCGACTTCTATCTCGGAATTCCGACTTCTATCTCGGAATTCCGACTTCTATCTCGGAATTCCGACTTCTATCTCGGAATTCCGACTTCTATCTCGGAATTCCGACTTCTAACTCGGAATTCCGACTTCTATCTCGGAATTCCGACTTCTATCTCGGAATTCCGACTTCTATCTCGGAATTCCGACTTCTAACTAGGAATTCCGACTTCTATCTCGGAATTCCGACTTGTAACTCGGAATTCCGACTTCTATCTCGGAATTCCGACTTCTAACTCGGAATTCCGACTTCTATCTCGGAATTCCGACTTCTAACTAGGAATTCCGACTTCTATCTCGGAATTCCGACTTGTAACTCGGAATTCCGACTTCTATCTCGGAATTCCGACTTCTATCTCGGAATTCCGACTTCTAACTCGGAATTCCGACTTCTATCTCGGAATTCCGACTTCTAACTAGGAATACCGACTTCTATCTCGGAATTCCGACTTGTAACTCGGAATTCCGACTTCTATCTCGGAATTCCGACTTCTAACTCGGAATTCCGACTTCTATCTCGGAATTCCGACTTCTAACTAGGAATACCGACTTCTCTCGGAATTCCGACTTGTAACTCGGAATTTCGACTTCTGTCTCCGAATTCCGACTTCTAACTAGGAATTCCGACTTCTATTTCGGAATTCCGACTTGTAACTCGGAATTCCGATTTCTATCTCGGAATTCCGACTTCTAACTCGGAATTCCGACTTCTATCTCGGAATTCCGACTTCTATCTCAGAATTCCGACTTCTATCTCGGAATTCCGACTTCTAACTCGGAATTTCTATCTGCGTTGTAATTAATGCACGACTGCTTATTAGCTCAATCACTTTTTTATACTCTTTTAACGTCAAATGAAGCGATCATTCTGAATGAAATTAATGTTTTAATTATAGGGATCAGGATGAAGCTAAGTAAAACTAAAGAAATTTATTAACTGAGCATAAAGTCCAAATTAAAAAATAATGACTGGGTCGGTTCCGATGGCTTGAATATGGATGACATGAAAAATAAAAATTTGTACTTTGCTTTATCTTTTTCATAGATAGTAAAAATAATAAAACACCATTTAGTAAGAACATCTGATCCATATTATGTTAAAAAGATGCAGTAGCAGGGAGGGAATGCACGCATTTTCAGATATATAAATATTTTTTTTTCAAATTTTAATATACGCATTGTAGTGTGGGGGCATATGTCTCCTCGCTCTTCATCAGGGGTTATCGTCATTTACTCATAAGTATTGTTCTTTTCTTTTCCCAATTTGCCAACTATTTACTATTATACATAAAATTTAAATATAATTATTATTGTTTTTCTTTTAGAAGAAAAGAAATATATTTGTTTAAAAAATTATCTTTTTTTTGAGTAAATAACTAGCACCTATGAAAGGTTTATGCATCCTCTATTAAAGTAACTTATATTTCGTTAAACGATTATTCATTAATTTTTATTTTTCAATTCCGTTATTATTCATTCAGATTAAATTTCATCAAAGTATAAAAGATTTTAGGTTGACTTTCTCAAGTAAGGACAGGAACATAACTAATCAGTTACATTCTATGGATGATACAAAATATAATAACTAAAACAAAGTCAGAAAAACCAAATTTTCCTGATACCTGTTACTTAAAATATTATTCGAGTAAATGTATTCGTTTTAAAACACTTTTGTTAGTTTCATTTGATTTTCACCCACTTTATAACGCCAGATTACAATCGATGCCCATGCAATTATTTGATAAGTTGGTCCCATTATCCTGAACAGTATCATCAGGATAAAAAAATTTCATCTCGGAAAGGGACCCTGGAAAATGGCTACCATGTAAAAGGAAGGCAGCAGACGCGCAAATTACCCATTCTCGGCACGGGGAGGTAGCGAAGAAAAGTAAATTATAGTTTGACAAAACTAAAAATCACGCTCTAATAGTAAACGGAACTAAAAAGATAAAAAAATATAGTTTAAAAAACTAAAAAACACGTTTTAATAGTAAATTAAACTAAAAAGAAAAAAATTACTTTTGTAAAAAAGTGTAGGGTGCCTTTATACCATATTTTCATACTGACTTTACTTTCAGAAATTATACCGATAAAATATTTATAACTGATATCAGACCCACGTTGTTTTCACAATGACAATAATTTTCTTGTTAATCACTTTATTCTCGTCCAAATGGTTTTATTTTAGTTCAGTTTACTATTACAGCGTGTTTTTCAGTTTTTTAAACTATAATTTATTAGAATTCCTCCACAAATGAAGACATTGATATTTTATGAAGTTTGAAAACAAAAATCTGTAACATGATTTCATCAAAAAAAAAAATTGTTAGCAAATCATACCCTCATAAATCAAGTTTCCGTTGTAGTTCTTATTTCTAACTTTGTGGAAGGACATCAATCTATCAAAACAGATACAGGAACACAGTGAAAAGTTAATCATAATTTTGATTGTTTCTTCAAGCAGCTTATTTTCTTTCTTTTAGCTTTATCTATTCGGTAAACCTCTTTACAAATAAAGAGCATTCTACTAACAAGGTACAACTCAATGATCGTAGTTGTAAATTTTTTTCGTGTTGATCACACCCAACAAAAGGAATAGGTATTTCTTTTAATTTATCCAAAATATCAAAATGGGTACCTTGATATACGTAATTTGCTGACAAAATATCTAATACAGTAGACTATATTACTGATTATAGACTCTTTGACTAATGTTCCCAGTCATTTACGTTTTTTATGTATTAAGTTTCATTACCCGTTTTGGATCTTCTTCTACTTGTCGTAGAAGTTTGTAATAGATACATCATTAATATATTGGAATGACTCGACAGCCCGGGGTCTTCTACCCTTAAGGACCTCACTGCCACGTTTATGCATACTATATATTATTATTAGACCTATTGACAACAACTTCCAATTAATATTTTGACTACCTAGTTTTGTCCGGGACCTGGGACATAATATGAAAATATGACTTTTCTCATTCAATAAAATCTGTTTCAGTTTTCTAATCGTGTCACTTTTATTCATAGAGTTGTTATTTCTTGACACATTGCTAATTAAATTAATTGAATTTTTCCTACTTTACTAAATTTAATTTCCTTTTCCGAAACCTGCTGCTACATTAACTCATAATATATATTATTTCCAAACATCGTGGTAACAGCCCCCTATAAATATTTTGGCTTGTACTACGATCCGAGAGAGTCTATTTAGGGTAAAATATACTTTTTTTCTTATTTATTAAAATCTATTTAAGTTATCTACTCTTTAGAGATTCGCTGCACTTCTTATTTAAACTTGATATTAATTATAGATATGTTAGTAAAAGCATCCTATAAATAGTTTGGCTTGCATTGCCGTCCATGGTGTCGCTACAAGGAATAGAATTTAATAATTTATTTATTTTTTCCTCATTTATTAAAATTTCTTTGTCTTCTACCCTTCAGGGGTTAGATTTCATCATACTAGACACTATTTCTAGACATTTTCAACAATTAATATTTTACACAAGTCATAAATGTCTTTATCACAAGGACAATTATTAAATGTGCAGTCACTGGATAACGCATCCAAAGCAATTATAATAGTTATCGTAGTATTTATAGACAAACAATTATTATAATAGTTATCGTAGTATTTATAGACAAACAATTAGGACTGCTAAAAGAACTTACTATTCAAAAAGAATTTTAGATACTAATAATAAACTAAAAGAATCATGGGACATAGTAAATGAATTAAGAGGTAAACATGGTATCCCGAAACATTGTAACTCTTCTCTTAACTCTACGCAAATTAACTCTTTTTACTGTTCAATAGCTTCCAAGCTATCCAATAATTTACCGACCAATAATGATCCTTTAAATTACTTGAGCGATATTAATGTTAATGAAACTTTCTTTTTTCTTCCTACTGATGTTTTTGAATTAAAAAAAGTATTTACAGATATCAGGAACAAGAAGTCTTCAGGATGGGATAACATTTCCTTGAAAATATTCTTGAGGCTACCTGAAAATTGTTTACAGGCATTATGTGAGGCTATTAACCACTCCTTCTTGGTGGGATCTTTTCCTGATTGTTTGAAGGGGGCTACAGTGATCCCTCTCTTCAAGGGTGGAGACGTTGAGGAGCCCTCGAACTTTAGGCCTATATCTCTTCTGCCGACATTATCAAAAATAGTGGAAAGACTGGTCAAGCGGCGAGTCTTATCATTTTTGAATGGGCATAGACTTCTCAGTGATGTGCAGTTTGGATTCCAGAGTGGTAGGAGCACAAACGATGCAGTGTTCTCATTGCTTGATATGGTCTATCTAAGGCTTAACGAAGGTGATGGGGCGGCCGCGGTGTTCTGTGATCTATCCAAGGCATTTGACTGTGTAGATCACAGAATACTGCTTCGCAAACTTGAGATCTACGGCTTTAGGGGCACAGCGTTGCTTTGGTTTGAGTCATATTTGTCCAATCGTCATCAGAAGGTGATGTTTAATGGAGAGCAGTCAGACAGTAGAGAGATCACATCGGGAGTACCGCATTTACCAAAATTAAATATATCTGGCTCTTTTACTATTTTTGCAGACGACACAACAATTTTTTGGCATGGTAGTGACCCCTCTATTTTAAAAAATACTATCAATGGTGACCTAAGTAAAACAAAAGATTGGTGCGATGCAAATCATTTGTCCTTCAATGCCTCTAAGACAAATTTAATTACTTTCAAATGTAGACTTGAAGGAGTGGCACTAAACGATGTGATTATAAGCAACCCCACGGTGAGCAGGTTTTTGGGGCTTCAAAAAGACGGAAGGTTAAAGTTTGAACAGCACATTTTAGCATTGAATAAAAAATTATCTGCCAGTTGCTATGCATTGAGAGTGATTGCTGGGGAGCTGGATGAAACAATGACCAGGACTTCATATTTTGCTCTCATAGAGTCGCATTTGCGGTATGGGATATCTTTTTGGGGATCATGTAGTGACACTTTATTTCAGTCAGTGTTTGTAATGCAAAAAAGAGCTCTTAGAATAGTTTGCAAATTTGGCCGTGGAGATTCTTGCCGGCCCGGTTTCGTAAATAAAAAAATACTAACTCTTCCTAGCTTATTTATTCTCGAGTCTGTGTGTCTAATGCACAGGAAGCGAAAGAGTGATATCTTGTCTGCAAGACCGGGGGGATACTCCTCTCGCCGCACCCATACTATTGCACTCCCAATTCCCACATCAGGACTTACGAAAAACTCTTTAGTATATAACAGCAAAAAGCTCTTTAACCATCTGCCCAATTCCATAAGGCGGATTGAAGAGGAAAAAAAGTTTAAATACGAAGTGAAGAGTATTCTAGTTGCGAAGGCCTATTATGGTGTGCAAGAATTTTTTGACGATACACTCTAAAATTTTAGCAAATTTTTATGTTTTGTTTTTGTCTTTTTATCTTTAACCGGGGTTAATTCGGCATTACTATTTTATCCCTTTTATTTTATTTATATTTTTATTTATGTTTTTATTGTACTGCCGGTTGTATAATTTTAGTAACTAGGTGTAGCTCTTAATTTTAATATTGACACTGTTATTTTTTCTGTTTGATTGTTTTTTTAGTACCTTTATGCATACTATTGATTTGTCATTAAAAAATTAATAATATACATTTTTTATATTGAATTTCATGGTGATAATTTTATATTGACTAGTTCTTAATTTTAATATTGACGTTGTTTTGTTTTATTTTTTAGTACCTGTATTTATTGACGGTTTTTAAATTCAATTATTTAAACTATCTTGTTTTTAATTGTAATTATTGTTTGCTATTATATTTTGTACTATATAATTTTTCCCCTAGCTTTGTAAATGAGAACACTGTTCTTTGTACAATAAAGCATATTTGAAATTGAAAAAATTGAAATTGAAAACATTGGAACATTTATGTGACAAGACTACTATAAGTCAAAATTCCGAGTTAGAAGTCGGAATTCCGAGATAGAAGTCGGAATTCCGAGTTACAAGTCAGAATTCCGAGATAGAAGTCGGAATTCCGAGATAGAAGTCGGAATTCCGAATTACAAGTCGGAATTCCGAGATAGAAGTCGGAATTCCGAGATAGAAGTCGGAATTCCGAGTTAGAAGTCGGAATTCCGAGATAGAAGTCGGAATTCCGAGTTACAAGTCGGAATTCCGAGTTACAAGTCGGAATTCCGAGATAGAAGTCGGAATTCCTAGTTAGAAGTCGGAATTCCGAGATAGAAGTCGGAATTCCGAGTTACAAGTCGGAATTCCGAGATATAAGTCGGAATTCCGAGATAGAAGTCGGAATTCCGAGTTAGAAGTCGGAATTCCGAGATAGAAGTCGGAATTTGTTACAAAAATAAAAATAAAAAATTGTGGCCCTTCTACGCTTTCGTACCTTTTTGATATAAAAATATGAGATTTTATATATGTTGTCGTGATCAAAAATTAGTACGGGTCGTAAGTCATTCTTATCTCTCGGAATTATCTTGGCGTCGGCAACACGATATGATGTTTTCCTTCATTTTATAACCTGCATTAACCTTTTTCATATTCCGCATTCAGCAACAAATAATTAGCGCCATAAACAAATTGCTAATTTTAAATTAAAATGACGCGTGATACACTTTGATGACCCCTAAAGAAATTCCAGTATACACATTAATAAAATAGAGTAAATTTTTACAAAATAGGTCAACTTTCTTGCTAAAAACTTCCAAAAAATTGGTCTTGTATTGGCTTCTACCCTATACCTCCTTTAAATCCATGATTTGTATTCTTTTTTACTTTCCTTGTAATCGTGAAAAAATCACTCTCCGAAATTTTTTTGAGATCTTCACGTTTCAGGGTGTCGAAAAACATGTTTTCTCAATTCCGTTGGTCTGTTTGTTCGCGGCATAACTAAAAAACTACTTACCCGATTGACTTCAAATTTTGGTCAAAAATTAAGGGTCATATGGGCATGACCTGGTAACATTTTGGTAAAAATCCAATACGGCAAAACAAAATGGCGGCCTAGTGAAATGTTAAAAAAATTATTACTAAAAAAACTAGTATTATATACGTACCATTTGGATCGTTCCTTCCACAGAATTAATAAAAAAATCATACATTTACAATGCCATAAAATTTTACAATCACCTTCCAGAACATTTAAAAACAATCCCTATGTTTGCACTTTTCCGAAAAAAAAGCTTACCTCATCGATAGACCTTTTTACTGCGTTATTGATTTTGCTAACGAATAAGTCTCATTAATATGTTTTGCTTGTTTACTTAAATCATGTTGCTGCAAGGCATTTGAAAATATTTTATAAAGAACGAACTGTCTGATAGTCCGTTAATTATTTTTGTTACCTATTAGATTAAAGTTATACAATTTCTTTTTTTTTCTAATACACTTTAATTTTTATATTAGTTCAGTAAACTTTTTGTTTAACTTTACTTATTTGCTTGTATAATGATAACAAAATAGAGTTTGAGGTCGGGTAATCATTAACCTCTCTACGGCAATGTTATGAATATAACGAATGTTATATTTATACAATTTATGTATTTGCATTGATCTATCGAAAAATATGATTTTTTTTCGATCAATATTTCGTTTTTTCATTGTTTTTGTATTAATGTAAATTTCGCTTTGGCCATAAAATTGTAACAATTTTCCTGCGAAACTAAAGCAAACTTTTATTTTAGGAAATCATGGTTCTTAAGATTAGACCGTGTCAAATTAGAATTACTATCCGACGTTTCGCCTTCGATTGCACGAGGCATCTTCAGGAATATTTACTCCACGAGATCTGAACACTGAATGAGCTCGAAGAGATTCAGGCAGGCTTTTATACCCGACTTGCGCTCGCTGAACCGTAACCCTGTGTTAAGATCGGTTTCCACGTGTGATGTAGACCGTAACCCGTATCTCTATTGAAATTGTTCGTATGTTTAAAAATTTGAATAGATTCCCTAATTTTTCGTTTATAAAAACCTGGAACCGATGATAGAACCTTGGTTTCCTTTACATTTATGAAATGGCCAGTGTTATGCTGGTGTTCAGCCACAGCAGATTGAACAACTTCTTTCTTTTTAATAAATCGTTCATGTTCTTTGAGTCTAGTTGATATTGAGCGTCCTGTTTCTCCCACATACACTTCTCCACAGGAGCAAGGATTTTATATACTCCTTCCGTTTGGAAAGGTACAAGATCTTTCGGGGATCGCAAGCATTGTCCAATCTTCTTATGTGTATTGAAGATTTGTAACAAACTTTTCCGTTCGTTACAATGTTTGGTTTAAAATTCAATTTAAACTAAATAATATTAACAATTTTCTAATTAATAGCATCAAATCACAGTTTTACTGGGTTAACAATTGCTTGGACTATTAAGTACCGCACGCATGGTACCGAAGTTATTATATCGATCCCGAATCAACAGATCGCAAATTCTCGCTTTATAAAACACGTTCGAAGGAAATTTCTAGATTCAGATTTCGTCCGCCACATTTAAAATAAAATTTATACACATGCTTTTCAATTTCATGAATATTATTATAAAATGGTCCCTAATTGATTCTTTATTAGGCGTATCACATAGATAGTTGTATTGAGAAAATTTCCTGAGTTTTAGATTGATCAAATATTAACTATTAATTGGGTTTTTCATTATTAATAATCTTAACTGCCAAAAATAGATTCTGAATTGGCGCCATGTTTTGGTGAGACATACGGATGTACTGTTTTTATGTACTCCGATTCCATAAAACCGAGTGGGTCAGTCGTTTCGAGCCTCTTTTGCAAAATTTCTATTGTCGAAAGCAAACATGAGATAAGTTAGTTGGAATTAAGTTAATATTTTAAGATGCTGGATTAAATCCAATAAAATCTCAATTCAGTAATGGATTACTGCTTTCTTAAGCCATAACATCTGGTAAGTTAATTTTAAGTGTTTTCTGGCAAGAAAAATTACATTTTTGTGCATTCTGAACATGTTGACTCATTTCGCCATTTTGTTTCAGGTTTTTTTTTAACATTTTTCTTCTTCTCTACAATTTTTTCCCTACCACTTTCAATTGTTTTAATTATTAATTGGAAAATGGATATTAAAAGTAAATAATCAATAAAATGAAGAATTTATGGCATAATTCAAATTAAAAGTGCTTCCTGGGCGAGGAAAATTTAATGGTAACTGTTTTGTGGTAAATCTTCTCAATTCCTGGAGGAAGAAGTCCTTTTTTAGTACCGTGTGGTCATTTTTCTGGACAAGTGCTGTGTGGTCAGTTCCAGAGTGTCATTGTTCCTGTTTTGGACTTGGGTAGTCTACAAGGAATGACGCCATAGCAAGGATATACTCCCGGACATATGTTGAGAAGATAAGTGATTTATAATTTTCTTATTTTCGCTTCTTTGGATTGATGTAGTGGCCATGCATTAATTCATTAGGAATTACATAACGCTTGTTTGAAAACTACATACCGAAACCTCTCTTCAGTCTTCAATTCCTTCTTTTTATTAATTAATAATTATCTTCAAAAAATATATAAATCGTATAAATTATAAATTATTGTAAAAAAATATATATATATAAAAATTTTCGTCTCGATTTACGTAAAATTTAAACATATCTTCTTGATTTAAATATATCAAATTTAATGTAGGTATAAATTAATACTTAAACTGTGTATAAATATTGTCTATGTGGCATCGGTATATTTACTTGTAAAATTATTATCTGTACTAAAATATTAATTTCTTAAAGATTTTTGGACATTTACATTTATCCTAATTAGGTATAAAATTTTTCTTTCTTATAAATTATGTGAGTGTATATTAAATCAAAGTATCATACTAGTGAGTAATACCATTGATATTTCACTAATTTAAATTTAAGATTGTGGCATTTTATTTCATGGTAAATTTATTGGGATTATGGAACTGAAATTTTTATTTTCTTTTCTATTGTAATTTTCCTCTAATATCAAATTGGACTTTTTGAATTAAAATTTCTTAATTTATCTTAATTTGAATTTATAATAACTTGACTATTTATGATTAAATTTTTTCTACTTAAAAAATTTGCTTAAAAGTGTCTAGAATTATCTAGAGTCATGTTGTCATTTTAGAAATTTTGCATAAGGTCAAATATCAGCCGATCATAAAATTGAGTTTCATTGTTTGTTTGTTCAAAAAGAACTTCATAACATCGACTAATTAAATTAAATCAAACTGATTTAAGATCAGCTGCTTTACTAATTAATATTCAATTCATTGTTTGTTTGTTCGAAAAGAACTTCATATTATTTACTAATTGAATTAAATCAAACTGATAAAAGATCAGTTGCTTTACTAATTGATAATCAACAACCGAACACATAATTGAGTTTCATTGTTTTTTTGTTCACAAAGAACTTCACGTAAATGAAATTCAGTCATACTGATAAACGATCAGCTGCTTAAAAAATATTTAAAAAATCTAATTACCAATTGAATTTATTTAACCCGTATAATTTCTTTAGATCTATATGATTTTCTTATCCTTGCTGACTTAAATCGTAATTTATTATCTTTGTTAAATTGAATCGTTTGAATATTTTAACTTAATTTTATGAGAAAATGTACTTTCTAACCTTAATTTAATAATTAATTGATTTTTATGCATATGTTGAGAAAAAATAAATAACCAAATCTTTTCCAAAATATAAAATATAATCATTTCAATTGTAAGAGAAATTTAATTTCACTTCCACTTCTAAATTATTATTAATCTATATATATGTGGAAATTTATAAACTGACGTATGTCAGGTACTTATATTGTAAAAATTGAAAACAATATTCAAAAAAACACAGTCCAAGGAAAAATAAATTGGTAGTTACGTGATTTTGTTTTTCATTTATTTAATTTAGGTCACATTAGCATATATTTTATCTTTATTTTTTATTAAATATCTAAATCTGATTATTTTAAGTTGCTCTCTTCCTTTATTTTATATCTGTATATCTTTCTTCTTCGAGCTCCTATAGCTCTGGCGCCCATAGCCAAATTATAAAAAAACTTTTCCAACATTTGCTAAATTCAATTAGCCGGAGTATTTTACATTAAAATTATAATTAAGTGCTCTAAAACATCAGCTAGCCGAGTCGAACTTACGATTTTATAATAGTTTCTCTTAGTGATCTTAAGAGTCATTTAACAAACATAAAAATATAAAAAAGCACTAAAGAAAACTTTATAGATTGAACGTATGTTGGACCGCCGAAGTAATCGTCCTATTTTGTCTGTAGTGCCATGTATGCAGGGAAGAACAACACTACCTAATGGTGGCTCTTTACCATTCTCCTTTTGCGGAGTTGATTTGCAATAGCCATTCCCTCTGAGAGCTTCGGTCAGTTTCGATGTTTTCGGTGTTAAAGAATCTTGATCAGAAATCGAAATAGCTCTGACTACTAGTGAGTTAATAACCGATTTCTTTTATGCTGGATGATGATGAGAATTTGCGTTTACGTATATATTTGTATGCGTTGGTTTTCTATTCACATAATGTCCTAATGTACCATTTTCCTTCCTTTGAACATATACATCTGGAAAGGGAATTGTTCCATTAGATTCAATTTCCATCGTGAATTTGATATTATGATGTTGCTGATTAAGGTGGTCCAGAAATATGAGGAGATTATCCTGTCCATGAGGCCAAACAACAAAAGTATCATCTACATATCTAAACTAGTGCTTCAGTTTTAGTGGAACTGATGTTAGAGCAATATCCTCAAAGGCTTCCATAAAGATATTGGCTACCACCGGTGATAGAGGAGATCCCATAGCTGCCCCTGAAGTTTGTTTATAAAAAGTTCCTTGAAAATGAAATAAGTAGATGTAAGACAAGCTTCCACTAGGTCTATTAAGTTCTTATCAAGATTATTGTTATCCAGTATGTCTGATATAATAGAAATCGAGTCGTTGACAGGAACATTTGTGTAAAGTGATTCTACATCGAAACTGACCAAAATATCTTCGGGATCCAACTGGATTGTCTTGAGTTTTTCCACGAAATGTGCAGAGTTTTTAATAAAAGAATCTGTTTTTCCAGTAAATGGATTAAGAAAATTTGAAAGATATTTACCTAGTTTGTATGTGGGCGAGTCTATTGCACTGACGATCGGTCGAAGTGGTACATTGTCCTTGTGTATCTTCGGAAGACCGTAGAACCTGGGAATCTTGGAGCTGATTGGTTTTAATGATTTTTTCTCCGCTGGTGGTAGACTGGATGTGTAGATCAAATTGGTAATGCGTCTTTCTATTCTCCTTGTGGGGTCTGCCTGCATAACCTTATAGGTGTTGTTGTCCAAAAGTTGAGTAACCTTTTCCACATATCTGCTGGAACTACCAGAATGTTTGCGTCTTCGTTTAAGGTCTTCATTGCTGTTTGTTCGGCTGCGGAGAGGTTCGACTTCGGTGGTTTTGAGTTTTTAATGATCTTCGCTGTCTCATATCTGACTCCATCGGCTTGTTCCACTGGTAATCTTCTGATTGCTGCTTCGACAGAAGATACTAGGTCTTCTACGGGAATGCTACTCGGTGCTATTGCGAAATTTTGGCCCTTGGAAAGGACGGAAAGTTCTGCTTCGGATAACGTCTTCGATGACAGGTTGATAACTGTGGGCTTCAAACTTCTTTTGTTGCTTAAGTGTAACTTCTTGATGGATTTTTTCTGCCTGTGCGTTGGTAATGTTGTCCAAAGTTGTAAATGTAGTTCTTTCTAGTTTAGAAGCTAATTTCAGATGAATTTCTAATATTTTCCGGGCATTTGTATCTAAATCACGACGTGTTGCCTTAATCCTTTCTCTAACTAATGCATTGCTAGCACGCTTATAAATATTCTTAGCAATTCTAGAAGTAATGTGATGTCTCATCTGTAGCGATTTCGATACTACATTTTCATCTCGGCGTCTAAGGAGAAAGGCCAACTGGCAGAGTAACTTCTTCTTGCTGTTCCGAAGATCGCTAAAAGTTCTGACATCCTTTTTAGCTTCCTCTTCATAGAAGTTAGCTAACATGGAACGGAAGCTTCCACGGCTTTGGTCAATTAAGAAATCATGATTCTTGGGATTAGACCGTGTCAAATTGAAATTACTATCCGACGTTTCGCCTTCGATTGCACGAGGCATCCTCAGAGATCTTTACTCCACGAGATCTGAACACTGAGTGAGCTCGAAGAGATTCAGGCGGGTTTTTATACCCGACTTGTGCTCGCCTAACCGTGACCCTGTGTTAAGATCGGTTTCCACGTGTGATGTAAACCGTAACCCGTATCTCTATTGGCATTAATTGACCGATAAGATAGCCCAGATCGATTACCAGATCTTTCTGTCTTAGATTTTTTATGGGTCCTTTGCAAAATGAGATTTACAAGACTCGTCATTGTGCTATAGAAGTACTTCGTGAAAAATATTTATTCCGAATGCTTGAACAGTTTTTATAGTTTATATTAGGTAATTTTTTTACAAATTTAGTATGTTATAACCACAGCGAACTTGTACATACTTTACTATTTTGTTAATAATTCCAAATTGCGGGTTTATTGTTTGAAATAAATATTGAGTGTTACATATTTTTGAGAAGCGTAAAAAGATGTGCATTTAGCTGATTTAAAATATACAGGGGTTCCATTTAAAAAATATATAATTAAATTTAAATAAAAAGTTTGGTCTGTAACTCAATATTTGTGAACTCAAGAAAAAAATTAACTACGCCGTTGCATTCTACCTAAAAAACTTTATCATAACCCCTTCTTGCTTTTTCACTAACAAGTATTATAACTTGGATCCTTGAAATGTGCAATTTTTCAATTTCGCCTTGTATTTCAAAAATGAAGTAGGCCTTGCACGTTTTATTTATGGCATCTTTCGTTTGACGAAAAAGTAGCAACAGCATCTTTCCATTTTCAATAATAATAACTCTGCAAAAGAATCGCAAATATGACACCCTGTACATGTACCAATTTTTAGGCGTTTCAGTCATTTTAAATTCTAAAAATAAGTCTGGCTTAAAATAAAATTATCAAATTTTATCTTTTACTAAACTATTCTAGCTGTAATTACCCTATATATTTCTGAATTATTGCGATGATTAAATTATACAAGTGACGTATATGGCAGCAAATATACATCTCATTTGAATACGGTACGCGTCTTAAGACTAGGAATTATATTGGGCCAGCTAATTACAGACAACCTAAAATAATATGAATATGTTAATTTTGTATTATGCGACATACTACTCAGTCGTAAGTAGGTGTCACCGTTTAGACGTGATTTATAGCAAATACTTTAATTTTGTCTATATTATTGTATATACGCTGTATTTTGATGTGTTTACTAATATCAAATATACGATGTTAACGTTGTTGTATACAACACAAAAGTTAAGCGATATGTGAACAAATAAGTGAATGAAAATCCATAAATCTCTCAGAAAACTTTTAATATTATTTTTGTACTGACCTAGAGTAAGTTCTGTTTAACGGCTGTGCTTTTAAGTGATCATAGACAATGAAGTTTGTGTCGTGCGTCAGTCTTTACAAGGCATCATGTATTAAATACTCAAATGCAAGGTAAATATTTAAAAAAAATGTTGTAAGTGTTACGATATATACAAATTAAATGTTTACTTTGGCTTATCAAATTTCAATTTGGGCAAAGATGTCTTTAAAACAGTCAATGCTGTCAATAACTAAAGTCGATAGGGGCAACTCGCGCAAAATATTTTTAAGATGGCGGCACTTCCGGTTATACCGGAAGTAGACGTCAACTTTCTTATTTTAAATAGAACACACTGTATATAATCAAATTTTTGGATTCCTCGAAAAATTCTAGGTATATTTCATGTATAATATCTTATACATAAGTTCAACTGTTTTTGAGATATTTTGAATTTTATGTAAAAAATGACGTTTGCAGGTCAAGACATAACTGTAAATATCTGCTTATCGAAGTCTCTATTATTTATTTGCGGTTGGCTTCCTTGTCCAAAAGGGTACACTTTAGTGGCCTGTGCTGATATTTTTATAATAAATAAATATAGGGTGATCAAAAACTCACATTATAAATATACTTTAAAAAATCGTTAAAAGTTACTTGTTTCAAATGGAAACCCCCAATTTTTATAATTTTATCTTATTTAATACTTAAAATAAGGGTGGCTTTGTATAAAGTTGTCTATTCCAAAAATTTGTAGTTTTTGAGTTATTGACGATTTAACATTTTTTATTCTAATAATACCAGACGGCTTCTAAGTTTTTTTGTTAGTTAGCCATGACGGGGAGGCCTGGCGAGAACAAAACCAATTGGTTACTATAGAAACGTAATATTTGTTGTAGTTTGACAATTACCTAGGAAAATATTATTTATTTATTATAGTAATTATAATAATTATTAAACTAATAATTAGGGAGCATTATTTGAATTTGTTAATTATCTATAGGGA
The DNA here is from genome assembly GCA_030620095.1 of Kuschelorhynchus macadamiae. Taxonomy (NCBI): domain Eukaryota; kingdom Metazoa; phylum Arthropoda; class Insecta; order Coleoptera; family Curculionidae; genus Kuschelorhynchus; species Kuschelorhynchus macadamiae. Next base: position 1,902,513 of record JAUTXW010000491.1, on the reverse strand, counting down.
ATCTAACAGAGTTTGACAAAAACATTCCAGATATTTGCTGATAGATATCCAGATAAACAGAAACCGTCACCGAACAGCGTTAAACAAATGTTGGAAAACTATAAAAATGTTGAAACCGTGAATACAAAAATTAATTAAAGAAAGCCTATTCCCATTATAGTCTAGTCTACACAAGAGCACAACTTACTTTTTCAATAAATGTTGAAAATGTCCACCTAGTACTTCCAAACATTTTTCGCGTCTCGGAATAAATCCCTCCTGGGTGGCCGCTCTAACTGAAGCTGGAGATAAACTTGCGAACGCGTCCCTTACCCCTGACATACAGTCCTCTTTCGTTGTTACTGGAATAAAATGAACGATTCCTTTTATCGTTCATCATATGAAATAGTCTAAGACTGTCAGATCGGGGGAACGAGGAGGCCACAGGAAATGTCCATTGTTGGCAATCCACTTGTCGTAAAACGTAGCTTGTAAAAAGTTAGTAACTGCAACGGTTCTATGTGGTGGGGCGCCATCGTGTTGGTAGAAAATTTGACTATATTCTACCAAAGGTAAATTACTAAATATTCGTTGTCCAACTCTTCAAGAATATTCAGATATCTTTCTTCTACAAAAGTTTATAGACATAATTTTACGGAAAAAAAAGTTTTGATAATATTCATCGATTTATTGATTTAAGAAGAAACAAAATACATTAAAATTTATATAACTTAATCTGAAGGGTGCTCAATAAAAAAAATTGCTTCTAAATATCTAACTAAAGATAACTTTCCTATAAAACTTGGGTCGATATATTTTTTTAGATATGATATGTTACGGTATGTGGACCGGTATTTGTATGAAGTAGTGTAGTGTGACCTGTATAAATAATTTAATTTAATTTATTTATGTAATAATATTTACTAAATGATTTATCTAATTTTGCATTGACGCTAAATTGATAAAAAAAAAATTACTCTAATGGATTATTTTTCATTAACAAAATCCTTGTGTTTAGGCAATGTATAACTTACCATTCAAATTTCAATTCCATCGTTCCTTACTGCACAAAATACATTAAATTGCCAGGATTCTTGAAAGTTCCGCGATCTTACGGCTTAAGAATTCGAATCACTTCAAAAATGGGAATTGTGTCTACGTGAAAAGGCCATTTTTAGTACATTTTGCTTCATCGGTCCAAATTATATTGTCCAAAAATCTAGAGTTATCTTGTACCATTGTTAAAATAAACTCGCAAAACTGTACTCTTTTTTGCAAATCAGTGTCTTTTAGATGTTGAACCAATGATATTAATAATCCTATGTACTGAGTTCCTCGAGATTCCTGATTGTCTTGCCACGTTTCTTAGGGATGTCATTGGATATGTTGCAAAATATCCCAGAATTGCAATCTCGACATTTTCATTATCAACAATGGGCTTCCTCTTATTAGTTTTTGCCTTCCAAAATTTTTAAGTTTTCCATTTTTTGTTTAACGCTGTTCGGTGACGGTTTCTGTTTATCTCGATATCTATCAGCAAATATCTGGCATGTTCTTGTTAAAACTCTGTTAGATTCCCCAAAGATAATAAACAAATTCAAATAATCCTCGTGTGTGTAATTTAATCGCCGCGGCATGATTATTAGTTTAATAATTATTATAATTACTATAATAAATAATATTTTAGTAGGTAATTGTCAAACGACAACAAATATTACGTTTCTATAGTAACCAATTGGTTTTGTTCTCGCCAGGCCCTCCCTATCATGGCCGACTAACAAGAAAACTAACAAGAAGCCGTCTGGCATTATTAGAATAAAAAATGTTAAATCGTCAATAACTCAGAAACTACAAATTTTTGGAATAGACAACTTTATACAAAGTTACCCTTATTTTAAGTGTTAAATAAAATGAAATTATAAAAATTGGCGGTTTCCATTTGAAAAAAGTAACTTTTAACGATTTTTTTAAGTATATTTATAATATCAGTTTTTGATCACCCTATATTTATTTATTATAAAAATATCAGCACAGGCCACTAAAGTGGATCCTTTTGGACAAGGAAGCCATCCGCAAATAAATAATAGAGACTTCGATAAGCAGATATTTATAGTTATGTCTAGATCTGCAAACGTCATTTTTTACATAAATTTCAAAATATCTTAAAAACAGTTCAACTTAGGTATAGGATATTATACATGAAATATACCTAGAATTTTTTCCCATACCAATAGAACCAAAAAATTACCACTTTCAGAGAATTGCAAAAAATATTTTGACACAATTTTGCAACTTTTTCGTTGATATTTTGGGCTTTGATACTAAAATTGGGAGATTCTGTAAGTTTTGCTACTCACTTAGCGTTTAGAGCTTTATTTTCAATATCAAAAATCAAAATCATGTATTTCATATAAGAACAATAAAATTGTTTACATACGTCATTACAAAATGCATTACAATAAAATCAATATATGTTGCAGCCATTCACAACATATAATTTTTTAAAACTAGTACACTAAAATAAATAAAAGACAAAAAAAATATTTATAAATGCTATAATAACTACATTTGGAATTAGTAAATCTAACATTTTGATTTCATTTGGTAAAACATTAAACCGTTTAATTTCCAAGGCAGGCAGTAGATTATTTTCAGTTCTTGTATTATATGGTTATGCCTATTCTAATGTATTTGAAACTGATTAATATTTTTCCTAATAAACATTAGTCTTTCAAAAATAAATAAAGATGGAACTGTGAGTATTCTCAGGTTTCTAAAAACATTTGTTCAGTCATCTCTAAATCGCAATCCTGCCACTAATCAAACAGCCTTTCCTGTGCCAACAAAACACACCCTGAGCCCTAGTGGTATGACCCCACGTCAGGATTCCATAAAAGAGGTGAAGATGAAAATGGAAATCTGCAAAATAGGCCGGTCAATCTGCACTCCCAAAATTTCATTCTGCTAATCATCAACGTAAAAATATCAGTGTTTCATTTATCATTATTGAGTACCAAAAAGGACATGCAATGATTTTGAAAAGCTTAAAAACAAGCAGTTTTTATCCGCTCATTTTTTTTTATAAAGCTTAGATCATTACTAATACACAAGCAAGCATAAATGCTCTCCTTGAGAGCAAATTGAAATGTTAATTGAATGTCGTCAGCGAACATATGTACCTGACAAGATTGTTTGATGTTATGTAAATCCGCCGTAAAAATTGAAAAGAAAAGTGGGCCAAGTACTGGTCCCTGAGGTACTTCAGAGTGAAGTTCTCTTAGACTTGAGATTAATGTACCACTGGCTTCATTCACTGACATCATATATCTAAATTGTTCCTTTCCCACCCTAGGGAAGTAAAGTTCGGGTCGTTTGGAAAGGGCAACTTCCGCTTTGCTACTTTTTGATTTGAGTCAAAATTTTTCGCCTTGAATAACTGTATAAAATTTAAAGTTATCGGGGAACATAATACACTTTCTTTTTCCATCTTCTAGAACTTCTTAAGCCTTTAGTGACAAAATAATTCCAATTATTCTTTTGCCAAACAAATTTAAGTTAGCGAACTTAGTGGAAAGTACTTTCACTAAGTACATATTATGTATTCTTCAAGCACCATTGTCAAAAAGTGTGACGAAAAGCATATCCATCCCCCTTTTCAATGGTGATTTTGCCCCCCCATTGAGTCAAAATTTTTCGCCTTGAATAACTGTATAAAATTTAAACTTATCGGGGAACATAATACACTTTCTTTTTCCATCTTCTAGAACTTCTTAAGTCTTTAGTGACAAAATAATTCCAATTATTCTTTTGCCAAACAAATTTAAGTTAGCGAACTTAGTGGAAAGTACTTTCACTAAGTACATATTATGTATTCTTCAAGCACCATTGTTATCCCCAGAATATTTCTCTGTATTTTTTATTATTAGCTCGATAACTAACGAATCCTGGCTAAATTCCGCCATTGCCGTCGCGCAACTATGTTTAAGGCGAAATCCGGATTGTTTCGTTGGTAAAATATTATTTAGATTAACGTGTATGCGTATTTGAGTTTCCAGCACTCGTTCTAAAATATTTGAAAACGTTGGAAGTATGCTTATTGAACGAAATTGTGTTAAATCCTTCGGAGAACTAACTTTGGGAAGGGGTGTGACAATAGCTTTTTTCCAGATGTCAGGAAAATATTCATGAAGAATACATTCATTAACAATGTGTGTTATAAAACCAATAATATGAAGGCAGCACAGGGAGATTAAAGTCATATTAATATCATCTGTGCCCGCAGCTTTACTTTTAATTTTCATTATAATTTGAAGAATATCATTGTCCGTTACAGTATTAAAAGTTAACAAGGAATTCAGATTATTTTTAGTGTTATTTAAGTAAAAATTTAGTAGATCGTTATTTATGGAATTATTTGTTTTGGTTGAATTTATAAAAAACGAATTAAATTTATTTGTATCTTTAAAAACCTGCGGAATTTCCTTTGTGTTTACTGGCCTCAGTTTATTAAGCTCTTTCCACTTATCTTTTATGGAACTATTTTGAAAGGTATGCCTATAATAAGCTTTTTTCTCTAATGTAATTGATTTATTTGTTAAATTCCTTAACTGTTTATTATAATCCCATTTGATAGGCAGTTTACTAGATTTAAAATCACGAAAGGCTTTATCTTTTAATTTCTGCATGCGTTTAATATTTTCTGTGATCCATGCCGGGAGAGGTTTATTGCGTTCAGTAAGGTGCTTGATAGGTGCATGCTTATTAAATAAGGCCAATATACTATTATTTAAAAAGTTTATCTTTTCGTCAATATTTTCAATATTATATATCTCATTAAATGTTATTGCTTCCAGGTACCTTTGAAACAAATTTATATCAATATTTTTTAGTGATCTATATAGTATTTTATTAGGTGGTTTAGGGTCGCAAGAATGGTTAATCTGACAGAAAACTGTGCAATGGTCAGAAAACTGGCAAACAACAATACCTTTATTCACAACTTTATCGCAATTCGTGAAAATAAGATCAATTAAATTAATAAAATATAATTTCAATTAATAACATAACCTAATATAATATAATGTTAATTTGCTCAATTTTACCTCCAAAATTACATAAAATGATATTATTGATAAGATACAAAAAGCTTACCTTCACATACAGTTAGTAAACTAGCTAACCCCCATTTCCTTAATAAATTCTCTTCTTCCGCATGATTATATTTTCTAGATAACTATCCAAAATTAACCAAAACCTTAATATACATAATATATAGAAAAATAATAGTTTTAATCACATCACATCACGAAGCAAACAACGAGACACAGTCTTCATCAAAGAAAAATTTCGTTCCTGGTCTTCATAAATAAAAAGAAAGAAATCAACAGAAACAACTCACAAACGCGGTGTGTTCAATAGTGTGGGACTGCGGGAAATGATTTCAAATATCGCCAATTTCGAACCTCAAATATGTACAATAATATTTTAGAAAAAAAGACTTTTTACAATTATTATATTGTAGATTGTATTATAATATTAAATATTCTTCCAAACATAATTTTAAAAATTGCCATACTTTTTATCAATCGCACAAAATTAGTACATTTCTTTTAAATGTTTATCAAACATTTTAATAAAGCAGTATAGTTATATTTAATAATTAATTTTAGCAAGCATTTTTTAAGTTTAGCTGAATATACCTTATATATTCCTAAATGAAATCTAATATTTAATTTAGGAAAGTTTACAAAAAACTTTTGAATATTTTATATGATTATATAATAAATATTTTATATAATTATTTTTTAACCCTTAACATATATTTTTATAAGAACATAGTTTAATGAATTTATATAGTTATGTTCATTATAATTTTTTATAAGAAGCTTTTACTAAAAAATCATCGGTAATAGGAAGCAAAGTGTTATATTTAGTGCCATATTTTATTAAAAAAATATCTGATAGATACGAGCAGATTATTTTAAAAACTCAATTTTTTGAAAAAACTCGGTATGTCGGAAACGAAGTAAAAACTTCAAAATCCCTAGAAATCATTTTTTCGTGCCTAGCTCCAGATTATTTTGGTTACACAAAGAAAAAAATAAATCTTTCATAATAATAATAATAATAATTTTATTTCACCACTAAATCAGATGTACATAATATGCAATCAGCAATTGGAGAAAACGTCACAAAGTGTAAATCTAGTATACCTACTTATAAAAGTACATCGTCATAAAAGTTACAGGTTAGAACATAAATAACCACTAAAAAAGAAACAATACAAATACTACATTAGACGCGTGCATTTTTAAAAACAACAAAGAAAAAAAAACTAAACTAAAAACTAATTTAAGAACTCTTGCACAGTATAAAAATTACCCTCCACTAGATATTTTTTTAATTTACGTTTGAAGGATTTAAGATTATCAGCATCTTTAATATCATTATTTAATTTATTAAAAAACCTACATGCATTTTATATCACATTTTTTTGGAAAAATGTGGAATTATGTAAATTAGGTAGAAGTAATGTTTTATTTCTAGTACTGTAACCATGTGAAGCGCGATTGCTTTGAAGTTTTTTAATATTCTGATATGCAAAAACGGAAACTTTAAATATGTAAATTCCAGCCAAGGTCAATATTTTTAATTGCTTGAAACAGTCTCGACACGAATCTGTACATGAAAGACCACACAAAATTCGTATAGCATATTTTTGAAGCAAAAAGTCTCTTGTCACGTCCGAGCTTGAGCCCCAATTTCCATAGGACAGGTGAGAGTGGATATTAGAATAATATACTGACATCATAGCATTTTGACTACAGTAATTTGACAATGATTTCAAAACATAACAATTTTTTCTTAACCGTATGCATAGACTTTATATATGATTTCCCCCTCTTAGGTTTTCATCAATTTCCAAGCCCAACATTACTGAGGACTTGGAAGGTGTAATAAGACCAAGGTCAGATCCATGAAGTAAAAAATTGTCATTTTTTTGTTTTTTATTTGAAAATACGACGAAATTTGTTTTACTTTGATTTATAACCAAACCATTTTTTTTGGACCACAACATAATACCATCATAAACCAAATCTGCTGTTCTTTTGAGAGATAGTGCACTCTTTTCCACGATCACAATGTTTGTATCATCTGCATACGATATGACAGAAATACCAGAGGACATATTCATTAAGTAGGAAGTGAGATCATTAGAATAAATAAGATATAGTAGTGGACCAAGGACTGAACCCTGGGGAACACCTTGATTTACTGGCAATGAGTCGCTTCCCATCCCATTCACCACAACACATTGTTGACGTCCACCCAAATAAGACTCCATGAGCTTCCATGCCTGTCCTCTAATGCCATATCGATGCAACTTTATTAATAATAGTTCATGGCTAACCATATCAAATGCTCGGGAGAAATCCACAAATAAACGCAATACATGAAGATGTTTATTAATTGCATCGACAACTGTCGATTGGAAATCACAAAGGGCACTTTCTGTACTGCGTGATTCCGTAAAACCATGTTGAGAAACGCTAATAATGTTATTTTTATTAAAAAAATTAAATAATTGAGGTTTCAAATTCAACTCAAAAATTTTAGAAATGCTTGTTAATAGATTTATGCTTCTATAATTTGAATAATCATTATAATCCCCCTTTTTATAAAGTGGAATGACAGTTGCAAACTTCAATTGCTCAGGAAATATTGCATACTGCGCTGAGAGATTTATCAAGTACGTTAAAACATCACACAAAGCAAAACCACACTTTTTCAACAAATTATTGGATATGCCATCATGTCCTGTGGCATTTGAGTTCTTAAGGTTTACAATAAATGATAAAACATCTTGTTTACAAATGGGAGAAAGAAAAAATGTATTTACACAAGGCGGTACGCAGTTATCAAGAAATGTCCTGTTATGTTATTATTATTACTAAGAGGTACATTAGTAAATTGATAATTAAAATTACTTGCAACTAGATTATAGGGAACTATTTCGCTGTTTTCAATTATTTTCAGTGCCGTATAAGAATTGTTTTTATTTTGTAACGTTTTTATAATTTGCCACATTGCCTTTGATTTATTGCTTGAGTTTTGAATCATTTTATAATTTTGTTGTGTAAAAAAGAGTTTAAGTTTTTCTCTATAAATACTGTTTATATGTTTGCTAATATACTTGTACCTTATATCTTTTTTTGATAGGTCAGTGAACAAAGTAATCTTATCTTTTAGGCGAACTAGCTCCGGCGACAGAACTACCTTTTTTTGTTTATTTTGAGTGCTGTTATTTATTTTAATTAATGGAAATGACAATTCATAATAATAAAATAATTGCCTGGCAAAGACTTCAAAAGCAAGATTGGGACACTCACGAGAATAAACTTCATTCCACTCCTCTGTGTTTAAAAAGTCTAGAAAACGTGTCACATTTTTATTTGAAAAGTCGCGTCGCATAACATACCTTGCAGTGGTGTCCTTCTTATCAGTTCTCACCTATTTTCAAAACCTGATGATGTGATCTGACAAGCCCAGATTAACAACAGATGCTGAAAACAGTGTGTTTGAACTTATTAAAAAATTATCAATGCATGTGCTTGAATTTGTAGCTACTCTCGTGGGTTCCCTAATAGTATGTATAGGATTAAAAGTAGCTAATAAATCTAGAAAAATTGAAAGTTGTGTACTATGCTCTAAAAAGTTTAAATTAAAATCGCCCCCAATAACAAGGGTAGTAAGTGGTTTAAATTGATTTTCGAGTAGCGAATTAAAACATGTTAAAAAAACCTTAAAATCTCCTTTAGGTGGCCTATATACAACAATTAACTTTGATTTCAAACCGCTTATAATTACAGAAGCACGTTCAAACACGCCTTCAACACAAAAGTCAGCAATATCACACACTGTAGCACTATATGTGAAACAATTATTTTTAAAAATAGCTACACCTCCATTCTTTATAGAGGCACGGGAGAAAGACGAACATAGATTATAATTACGTAAAACTATTTGGTTCAATTGCTCATCACTCTGCCAGTGCTCAGTGAGCAACAGAAAGTCACAATTCACATTCTGTATACCTGCAATAAGTGGGAGTATCTTGTTAGATAAACATTGAATGTTTTGATGACAGAAAATAACAGAATTTGATGCTTTTTGCTTAGGCAATTTATTATTTAAAAGCATTTGTTTAATAAATGTATTACTCAAAGTTCCTGTAGTCCCCACTGGGACAGACGGGGATATAAAAAATTACTATCGGAGGATGGTTTATCTTTTTCTATGACATTTTTCTCCACCGTGCACACATTACTTACCACATCAATCACATTATTAATCAGTTCTTTTACCTCAGTATCTACTTTACTACATTGGCTCGAGTTACAAAGATTTATCCTATTTATACTATTATTTAAATTATAGGCCGGCAAATGTTGTGTTGTAACTGATTTTAAAACAATGTTTAGATTATTCGTTTTGGTATTCACGTAATTAGCCAATATTTCGCACATTTTAAGTTTAGTAAAACGATACATTTTATTATACTTAAGATTATATATGATTCTTATAGACCTGTTAAATCTCAACCAATTACTAATAATATATGGTATGCACAGTTTAGATCTAATAATAAGATAACACAGTCATTTTGATCAAAACTAGAGCTCCAGTTGTAAGCAGAATGAGCCAAATCACTTAGGTTTGCTCCATGTTTAACCCACCCTTCGATTATGCATTCTTCCTCGGTTAGCTGATGTTTTCTCAGTACATGAGCACAGCCCAATGCCGAACGGTCGCCTATTACCAGCACTCTGCGTTTTCTTATGTTAACTGTGTGACTTACCAGAGAATTATATGATGATACATTCGCTATTTCAGATGTCTTACTCCATAAATTTTTAACATTTATCACTGGGGCTGGAGAAGGAGCTCTCGATTCACTTGTCCCTAATTGTGCAATTGGTGCTATTTCCAATGTTTGTTTGTCGATGCATTCGTCTGTTTGCACCTCAGAGTCTATCACCATCTGGAGTTTCGTTTGTGTTTCTGCGGAAACAGTTTCTTTGTCATTACGTAACTGGTCTAGATGTATTTTGTTCATGTTTTCAATAATTTCGTCCTTTTTGTGTTTTAGGTTCCTTAGTAAAAAGTCGACCTTTTTCTTGTTTTTCTCATTTTCATGCTCCAAGATTTCAATCTTGGAGTGTCTGTCAGCCAATTTATTTTGTAACGATAAAATTATATTTTCTTGTGTATCTTTGTTCTCGTTACATTCAGCTTCATCACAGGTAATACTAGTATAGCTTATGTTATACGAATTTTTCTACATGTTCTGTAATTAAAGGACTTTTTCTGAATGTTGACCTTAAAAGTCTTCGTAAATTTGTACTTGGTTCACCCATGCTCAAAATATCCAACTCGTTAAGAGATTGGAAATAAAATTAATTTCAACAAGCTACAATAAATTTTTAAATGTCGCTGGTATAGATATATTTATGCATGTCAAGCGAGCACTGATCCTTTGGGTAAAGCACTATTTATTCCAATTTATTATAATACTGCACTATTTATTCTTTACTTTGAACGATGCTGCCACAATATTTTATTTCCAAAGTTTTCAAGACCCCTTTTTTGTCGTTAATGCTGATAAGCAAAACAATACTACCATAAACAGAGTTTCTTTACTATAGAATGTAACGTAAAATTATGATTTTGCTAATTATATTTTGTCATTTACCAAGATGTCAGGAACTAAGTTTTTGGAAGTTATTTAGATTCTTTGACTATTTTCATTATTATAAGTACTTAATATTGTATAACTGACAGCTTGGTATATTATATACATTTTATGTTTTATATTTACAGATGCTGAGGGTCTGGTTGTTGAAGCTTTCTTTAATGCCCACATATAAAAGGGCCATATTTTTATAAGAATTTCATTATTAGATGTTCATTCACCTATAGTTTTTCTATTATCTTACCTAGACATAATTTTGATCAGAAACAAATCCGTTATAAAAAACCTAGTTGGGTATGAGCTGTTGCGATACAAACTAAACAAGATATTTCCAATATTTCCATTTCCATTCGTTTGTCGCCTTTTAAATCTCGTTCAGTTCATTAAATGATTTGTCCTTTTGATAAAATGTAGTTTAAGATGTTACCTATATTGTTAAATGTCCGGTAAACAGATGTCAGGGGTTCATTAAACAAGGGTTTGTGTTATTTATTTAAGTAGTTCTCCAAATGGTTGGTTTAAAAAGCCTTGTTTATTTTCGTTTTATAAATTGGGTTAAGTGACAACAAAGTTTGACGTTTTACTGTGTGCGGCGACGCTAAAATCCTTGCTTTGGCCTTTTCCATGAATGACTAAAAGCCATACGATTCCGTCCGACCACTTTACTTTCATTTTTATAAAAACCTAACATTTTAAAGATTTAATTATTTAGACGAGGCTTACGTAAAGATTAGAGGAAAATATTAAAAAATAACAACATAAATTATTCAAAAATAAATATTTAAATTGAATGTATATTAAGATTTATTGTAATAAATAATGTATTCTGAGTTGCCTATCTTTTTAAAAATCTTTTATTTTTGTCAAATAAATAAGGGGGAAAGAGGCAAAATATAGGGACATTAAAATCAAGTTTTGCATGGAGAACCTTCAACAGTTTAGTTTTTTGGCCAAATTCCTACCTTTTTTTTAAACTTTTTTTCTTACTAAACCTTAGCTGAAAATCGTCTTGGAACGAGTCCGAGCTATTTCGTTTTGACTGTGGCCGTAAAACTACCTTTAAAAAGGCTGGTCCTATTTTATAGTTATTTTAAATTTTGTGTTAAACAGTGGTCAAATAACAGCCAGGTAATTATTATTTTAATTTATTTAGCAAGGTTCTTTCATATAATTTTAATTTAAACAATAGGTTACAATGGATTTTTTCTCTTTTTTACAGCTCAGCGGCCACATAGCAAATAGCACATTTTAGTGCACATTGAACTTATTAGCACATAGCACATTGCTAATAAAACCTTGCATCTTAGCGCACGTTTGCTTTTTATAGCCTTGAAAACATTTTTGCACCCACATGATTGTGAGGTACTTTTCACGAGAAACAATTGGTTGAAGCAAATAACCCTAAAGGTTGGGGTTACCTTTGAAGTTGAAGCAGTAATTCTACATTAAGAAAGAGCCCCCTCTTTACCGAAGAGGTGTTGGAATTTTACCTCTAGCCCAACAACCAGGCCCCAGTAACTCCAGTTTTCCTGCCAGTTGGTGAGATTTTTAAAAAAAAGCTTTATATTACAGTAGTACCTTTTATTGATCAATTTATCTTTTTCAAATTACCACACATATTTCTATTTATAAACAATTTAAACTACATTCTCTCATAAACAGGTATTTTTTTTTTAAATAAAGCAAATCATAATATTAAATAGTGTTTTACTGGTTGTTTCAGTACCTTTACGAACACACGGGTAAGGGGTGTATGAAGGCGGTGCAGTAAGATCTGTTTTACGTGTGTTGGCGCCCTTCTTTCATATTTATAATTTTCACTTGCCTCCTTCATACACCAAAGAAAAGGATTGAAAATTTTGAACTCCCCCAAAGCCGAACTACCGTATAAGCTAGCCAACGGGTCGTAAGTGCAAACTTTTATTATTGCACTTACGTAAGAACTATTTATAACGTGGCTTTTATAACACCAGAGTTTACGTTATAAGAAATTGGAAAGATTTGGAGGATAGTTTTTCACGTTTTACGCGGATAATTGAATGCGTACAGATTTGAAAATAACTCAGTTACATTGGCACAATTTTCACGAACAGATACACATACAAACAGTACATAGATTTAAACTATTACAACACGAAAAGAACAAATTACTTCGGAGCACTTAAACGCGTGCATACATTGTGATGTGTATAAGGTAGAACTGCATAGGAAGAATTCTGGTCGAACAAACTTAAAAAAAAAATGAAAGGGTCTTATATAACCCCCTGTATAAGACGGTTGATACGATGTGCCCTTATTGGGCTGCCTACTACGGTTATTAGTCAAACAAAAAACGAAAACCGAGGCTTCCAGTAAAAATTTCCTCGGTGCATTTGGAAGTTTCAGCAGTTTAGATGCCATATTCCAGCCATGATGAACTGAACTTACTAAGGTATTTTAAAATATTTTAGTTTTTTTTCCAGACTTAGTCTCTTCGCATAAGACATGATCAAAAAAAAAAAACATTTGCACTTCGTCAGTCGTGCTCTGCAATGGTGAAGTTTTTTGAGGTTTTATCTATTGGGAGATATTTCACTATATATAGAAATCTTTTGTTAATGTATTTAACCGCCGCTGATTCTGCCTAATTTTGTGTTTTGTTTGTGACTAAATCGTTGGATTTATTGCACGAAATAACACTTACTTGCAGGCGTTGGTAATTATATTAGCAATGCATGGCGACACAAAGGATTGTCTTTACGTGTGTAGAGGCGTCCGTTTAATAGAGCTGACTGATTTAAATACAAAAGAGGCTGTACTCCGGCAATAAAATTTGCATTTTTGCTGGCGAAATGGAGTGAATAATAAGTACATTTTTATTCCTAGTTTAAATCCCAATTAAAAGAGATGATTGTACCGGGTGATCTGTTATATTTTGCACTCCCTGTATCTCGATTATTTAAGATGATAGCAAAATACTTTAAATGCAAAAGTTCTAGGGGTTTGACAGAAAACTAAAGTACTAATAACATCAAGAAATTTGTAAAAACTCAAACTTTGATTTTTGTCTATAAGCCCATAAGGACGACCCACTGTGATTTATTTTATTATTTTTGTACAAATAAAATTTGTCTTATTTTCGATTAGATTGAGCTTTTGATTGATTTGATTTTTTTCTTTGAGCGATACTAGATATATAATATACAGGTTTATTTCTTTGTCCGATATAATTAATATGGTAATTGGGGAGAACAAAAAAAAATCGTATTTGTCAGAACAATCAGCTGTCACAAAAAAGATCATGCTTTTTGTACAGTCATTTCGGTATAGATGTCGATTCTACTTGTTGGTAAATGCGTTTCGTAATTTGCCAACTTAACCACAATTTAACCAAGCTCATTATCCGCTTGTCTCTCCTCAATGACGTATCCGACTAAGGATATTTTTGATATTACCTACATCTACAAACTGGCACTGGCCTTATACTAATTGGACACCCTGGACATGACTTACTATATTTTTTAACATGAACATAATTATTGAATTTACATGATTTTTTTTCAAATGATCGTCAGGTCTGGTTACAGAGACCTGTCAACACTATTTTTTGCATTGTTGTTTCTATAAAACAATATATTTTTCTTTAGTAACATTTCTGGACGCTGTGGTGAATGCGCACTATATTCTTATAATTGCACTTGAAACTCATCACGCTATCTAACGGAAACGGCAGAATAAGGTGTGCCGGGCCAGCTAGTAAACGATAAATTGATATTTTTAAACATAGAAAAACTTTTATAGAGATACGAGATACGGTCTACATCACACGTGGATCTTAATCTCTTCGACCTCAGAGTTTAGGTGTCGTGAAGTAAAGATCCCTCTTGCAATAGAAAAGTAAACGTCGGATAGTAATTCTAATGTGACATGGTCTAATCCCAATAATCATGGATTCTTAATTTAACATAATTCGATAAAAAAAAAACAGAGATCGCTTAAGGAAAGTTTTGTTAGGCCGCAACCTTATCACGTATTCTATATTGAAAAAAAGAGGAATTAAATGGGAATGCTGCATTTTTATCCGTATTAAAAATACATAGTGTGTAACCTGTAAAATTAATAGAATAATTTTATACAACACACAGCTCATTACGGAAGAAAAACAACAAATAATATCGACTTTGGTAGCAAAGGGTGAGGACGTCATCTTTACTGATAAAAAACGCCCTAGGGCTGTCGACACAGATTTTTAACGGCTTGAATGAAAGAAAAGGATGTAATTTCGGGCCATTAAATGTTTGAAAAGAATGTCGTATTTCCTTGAAAAAAATAAAATAGCAACCTTGGCCTTTCGTGATATTGTGCTTGGCATAATTATGTTTTTAAACTCTCCCCTTTGCAAATGAGGGGAAGTTTAGTACAAGTTTCAAGAGCAGCGTATTATATATATATATATATATATATATATATATATATATATATATATATATATATATATATATATATATATATATATATATATATATATATATATATATATATATATATATATATATATATATATATATATATATATATATATATATATATATATATATATATATATATATATATATGGTCCTGCAGCTCACCTCCCGTCTTTCATTATACCTTAACCATTTATTTTAGAAAAAATATTTAAAAGCCACTATGTGCTGTTGATTAGAGAGCACATTTTAAAAATATTCTTGATTATACAGGGTGTTACATAAAATAGTGGCGCATAAAAGTTGAATTTTTTTAAATGGAACACCCTATATTTTTTTACATTTTTGAAACACTCTTTACCTAGTCTACAGACTCCTAGAATAGTATCTCTCTTTTTTTAATAGTTTCGGAGAAAAAAGGTAAAATCGAAGAAAAAAAAATTATAGTCTACATTTAAAATATTTATAAAAATTAGATAAAACATCTTAAAAGCTAAGGTAACCTAGTAGCTTACTGCAAAAGGTTTATAGTTATTCTGCTATGAGTATTATAAGTCTTACTTATACAGGGTGACCCAAATTCCATGTCAAACGTTGCAAAATAAAAAATTATTTTTCTCCATTTTTTCAAATGGAACACCCTATATATTTTTTTTCTGTCCTGTACAGAATTAACAGATCAACATTTTTCATTATTACACTTATTTCAAAATTCCTGAAGGTTCTTGAAATATTCTTAAAAAACTAATGTTGTACTTTGTTTTTCAGTACGATAATTGAATAAACTCAATAGTAATGTGGAAAAATGGAACACCCTATATATATTTTTTTTCTATCCGATACAGAATTAACAGATCAACATTTTTTATTATTACACTTATCTCAAAATTCCTGAAGGTTTTTGAAATATTCTTAAAAAACTGATGTTGTACTTTGTTTTTCAGTACGGTAATTGAATAACCTCACTAGTAATGTTCATAAGTAAGCACCTTCGCGATTTTGAATAATAAATAGGTCAGCGTAGTTATAGCTATGGGAAAAAACCTAAAATCCCAACATTTTTTGTAATTACGTTTACCGCATAAAATTTGAATTACTGCCAAGAGTTAAGCCGTAAAGACGTTTTACATGCTGCAGGTCTTCCTACAAGTTGCAAGAGACTTGCACAAAGGCATACGCTGACACTTGCAATTGAAATACAACTGCCGCTTTACAGTCTGCAAGACAAATTGCGCGCAATATCTTGCAGGTGCAACCCCTTGCAGCATGTAAAACGGCCTTAACCTTTATTTAATATTATTGACAAGTGTGGCCCAAATTATTAACTAGAATTTAAGTAGGCCATGAAAAACAAATTGTCTAGAAACTGTCAAACAACTAAAACATATCGGCAATTTACTTATTCGTTTTTTTAAGTTTTACAAATTGAAATAATTATCGGATTTTTCATATAGTGGTCTTTACCTTCTACGTAGTTCATTTTTCGTTTGTTTGCGTCACTGTTTAGAAGTTTTATTTGAACGTTCTATCGTCATGGAGTACACCCGCGAAGAACTGGTTGATATGGTTTTTGTGTTAGGAGAATCGCATAGAAATGCCTTTTTGGCCAGTAGGATTTATGCGCAAAATTATCCAGAACGAAGGCACCCAGACAGAAGGAGCATGACGAACTTATTAGAGAGATTTATGGCAACGGGAAATGTAAATTATACAAGACCAGTTAGAAATAGGCCCGTTCGAACGGAAGAAAATGAATTAGCTGTGCTATTAGCTGTCACGGAAAATCCTTCTGTTAGCCAAAAAGCAGTTGGGGATGCCGTAGGAGTAAGCGAAAGAACTGTTCAGCGAATTTTAAAGAGCCATAAATTTCATGCATATCATATTCAGTTGCGTCAAGAACTCCTTCCAGCAGATTTTGAGAAACGTGTTGACTTTTGTAATTGGGCACAAGCTAAAATTAGGTTAAGCTTTGATTTTTTTGATAAAGCTTTATTCTCTGATGAGGCCACATTTCATAAGAATGGATTTGTAAATCGTCATAACTACCATTACTACGCCGACCATAATCCAAGAATTTTTAGGCAGCTTGATCTACAACACAGATGGTCAGTTAATGTGTGGGGGGGAATTATTGGTGAACATGTTATTGGTCCCCATTTTTTTAATGGACATTTAACTGGAGCCATGTATCTCGACTTCCTAGAAAATCACTTGCCAAATTTGTGCGAAAATTTGCCGGTTAATCTGAGAAATACAATGTGGCTGCAACAAGATGGTGCTCCAGCACATTTTTCGTTGCCAGTTAGGGATCATTTAAATAATAATTTTCCAGATCGATGGATTGGAAGACAGGGAGCAAGTGCGTGGCCGCCCCGGTCGCCTGATCTAACGAAATTAGATTTCTATGGGGCTACGTTAAGGAAATTTTTTACAACAAACCTCCAACAACTCCCGAAAATATGCAGCAACGGATTAGAACCGCATTTCAAAGTATTACGCCCGAAGTATTAAGAATAGTAGGAAGATCTTTTCATACCCGTCTTCGTTTATGCCTCGAAGAGAATGGAAGACATATCGAACATATGTTCTAAGTAAAAATTAATTTTAGCAATAATTAGATATTTGTTAATAATGTTAAATAAAGCTGTTACACCTTAAGTCGAGCCTTAACTCTTGGCAGTAATTTAAATTTTATGCAGCAAACGTAATTAGAAAAAATGTTAGGATTTTAGGTTTTTCCCCATAGCTAGAACTACGCTGACCTATCTAATATTTAAAATCGCGAAGGTATGAACATTACTAGTGAGGTTATTCAATTATCGTACTGAAAAACAAAGTACAACATTAGTTTTTTAAGAATATTTCAAAAACCTTCAGGAATTTTGAGATAAGTAATAATAATAAATGTTGATCTGTTAATTCTGTATCGGACAGAAAAAAAATATATATAGGGTGTTCCATTTTTCCACATTACTAGTGAGTTTATTCAATTATCGTACTGAAAAACAAAGTACAACATTAGTTTTTTAAGAATATTTCAAAAACCTTCAGGAATGATCTGCTAATTCTGTACCTGACAGAAAAAAAATATATAGGGTGTTCCATTTGAAAAAATGGAGAAAAATAATTTTTTATTTTCCAACGTTTGACATGGAATTTGGGTCACCCTGTATAAGTAAGACTTATAATACTCGTAGCAGAATAACTATAAACCTTTTGCAGTAAGCTACTAGGTTACCTTAGCTTTTAAGATGTTTTATCTAATTTTTATAAATATTTTAAATGTAGACTATAATTTTTTTTTCTTCGATTTTACCTTTTTTCTCCGAAACTATTAAAAAAAGAGAGATAATATTCTAGGAGTCTGTAGACTAGGCAAAGAGTGTTCCAAAAATGTAAAAAAATATAGGGTGTTCCATTTTAAAAAATTCAACTTTTATGCGCCACTATTTTTTGTAACACCCTGTATAATCAAGAATATTTTTAAAATGTGCTCTCTAATCAACAGCATATAGTGGCTTTTAAATATTTTTTCTAAAATAAATGGTATAATAAAAGACGGGAGGTGAGCTGCAGGAGCCTGTATATCTATATATATATATATATATATATATATATATATATATATATATATATATATATATATATATATATATATATATATATATATATATATATATATATATATATATATATATATATATATATATATATATATATATATATATATATATATATATATATATATATATATATATATATATATATATATATATATATATATATATATATATATATATATATATATATATATATATATATATATATATATATATATATATATATATATATATATATATATATATATATATATATATATATATATATATATATATATATATATATATATATATATATATATATATATATATATATATATATATATATATATATATATATATATATATATATATATATATATATATATATATATATATATATATATATATATATATATATATATATATATATATATATATATATATATATATATATATATATATATATATATATATATATATATATATATATATATATATATATATATATATATATATATATATATATATATATACATATATATATATACAGGTATCACACGACGAATTGCGGCGATCGATTTCTCAGAAAGTAGGCTTTAGAAAAATTTGAAATTTAGGCAGCTAACTAAAGTCGATGGGGGCAATTCGCGCGAAATATTTTCAAGATGGCGGCACTTCCGGTTATACTGGAAGTAGACGTCAACTTTCTTATTTTAAATGGAACCCCCTGTATATAATCGAATTTTTGGATTCCTCGAAAAATTCTAGGTAGATTTCATGTCTAATATCCTATACCTAAGTTCAACTGTTTTTGAGATATTTTGAATTGACGTTTCCAAAATTTTGATAGTTTTCCAACATTTGTTTAACGCTGTTCGGTGACGGTTTCTGTTTATCTGGATATCTATAAACTCTTTTAGATTCCCCATAGATAATAAACAAATTCAAATAATCCTTGTGTGTGTAACTTAATCGCCCCGGCATGATTATTAGTTTAATAATTATTATAATTACTCCTCCCTATCATGGCCAACTAACAAGAAAACTTAGAGGCCGTCTGGCATTATTAGAATAAAAAATGTTACATCGTCAATAAGCCAAAAACTACAAATTTTTGGAACAAACAACTTTATACAAAGTCACCCTTATTTTAAGTGTTAAATAAGATAAAATTATAAAAATTGGGGGTTTCAATTTGAAAAAAGTAACTTTTAACGATTTTTTAAAGTATATATATTTAATGTCAGTTTTATATCTTTTTTAAAGGTTTTGATACCCTATTTATGGCCAGAAGTTTTTTTTTTAGATTTTACCCTTATTCGTTAATCTTCAGAAAGGAAACAACCTTTACCCTCCCGCAAATGCGCCAATTGAGTTTATTCACGGCACTATCAGAATTTCTAAAAACTAAAATTCTAAGGACATTTTTCTAACTACATAAATAAGATTAAAATTCGTGAAAGAAAATCCGTTCTCCTATTTTGTGCTTCTTCATTCAAAACCTTCTAACAAATTTTACAAGGTTTTGAGAAAAACTATTAAATATCTTTTTGATAAATGACACGGCTTTTTAAGTGGAGATGCGAAAACATCCTCGGTTTCTAATTAAAATTAGCTTGGTGGCAGCCATAATGTTAAAAATATCAATGGAAATTGATACTTTGACATAAAGTAATTTTAAGGCTACTCTTTGAAAACTAGCATTATAAATAGGTATTCTCGTTTTTTTTTTTTGGTTTTCGTTATAAGAATGTGAAAAAATTATCATTTCAATAACTACACTAGTCAACAAATACGAAAAAAAAATTGAAAATGAAATCTGATGTTATAACGGCTGTAAGGGGGAGTTGAAAGCACCCTGATTACAAATTCAACAATCAAAATTGTCAATCACGTATACATTTTGAGTTATAAATTGCATCAGTTATTTTTATTACATTTCAAAGTGTTTTTATATAATTTTTATATATTTCTATTTTTCCGACCAAGAAAAAAAATCAAAGTATTCTATGGATAACAAGATTTTATCTGCAAAAATACACATGAATATACAGTCTGGCAACTGAATGAACCTGAATAGAAAGAATGCGAGCAAAAAACTTCCTTCCGTTTTTCTATATAACTGGTCCGTTCAAAATATATATTTTTACTGCATCACGAATTCAAATAAAAATAGTAAAAATATATTGATCGGTATCGATAGTATATCAGGGAATTTTTCCCAAACTCCGGCCCGTTCAATAAGCAGTCCTTGTCAGAGAGAGATGGCCGTGGTCGGGGCGGATGGCGTGGAAAAGACGAAAATAAAAGATCGTTATTCCAGGCTTGGTTTGAATTATGAACGGGCCAGGATCTGATGTCCGATTTTCTGATCAGTGGTGTCACCGAAATAAGAAAAATTAATTACTTATTAATATTTATAATACTGACTTAAGTTTTATTCGTGTATGTGGGTATTGCCTGTTTTTTTTATTTTCTTGTGTGTATAATTAGTAATAATCATAGCCATTTAGAGAACTTGGGAAAATACTTGCAATAATGTGGAACTTGTAGAACTTGTGGTTGAAGACTTTTTTCACAAAGATATGGAAGGTGATAAAAAAAATTAAATATTTACGCCCATTTCCAGAAATTGTTTGAAATATTTTATGGGGGTAGAAGTTTTTTCGCCGTTCCAATTGACGTTAAATAAAAAAAAAACTTCTTGTTAAACTCTGTTTTATTAATAAGGATTAATTAGTTGTTTTGTTAATTTTACTTGTTAGTTAATTATTTCCGATTGTTTAGTTATTATTATTATTGAATTATATTGAATGATAGACTCGACTCGCTTCTTGTTGCATTTCTTTAGTTTTAATTAATGAATATAGTGAGTGAGTATATACATGCAAATTTCATACCTATTTAAATCTTAATACGTGTCTTTATTTGGTGACATATTTCTAGATTTTAATTATTTCTTGAAGCTTATATATTTCTTACAATAATTAAATTTTCTTCATCCAACAAGAAAACCCGTTGGTCTCTCAAAAAGGAATGATTTTTATTAGGCAAACAATAAACAAGTTTTATTTAAAACTAGAAACTGCTCCTACACTCACAGAAAGCTTCTCCTTAAATTGCAAGAAACAATGGATTTCCCTTATAGTCGCGAAACGTTAAGGATGTTGTTGAAGGCCAATGGCTTTTTTTTTCGTAAGTGACAAAATAAACGATAGATTCTGTTGGAGAGACCCGAAATTTTACATTGGCGCTATAAATATACAAGGGCAATTCGAAATTATAGAGAGGAGGGTCGTAACATAGTTTACATTGATGAGACATGGGTCGATAATGATTTAACTTCTGGGAAATGTTGGCAAAGCAATGACGCATTTGGAATAGTAAGCAATATTAGGTCAAGTGGTGAGTGTTTGGAATTGATTATATTTAATTTATTTATGATGTGATAACGATCATAATAATTTATTACTTGTGTTTATGTACTGGGCGTTTTAATTAAAATTAAAAAAGTTTTAATAAAAATGGCTCTCGTCGAAACCATGAAAAGTATTTTCCGTTTCTATTATACCCCTAGCGGCAATTCTTTGAATTTGAAAATATTTTCCAATGATTTGTCGTGGCCGCTTTCACCAAGAAAGTACAAAAAATTACCGCTACAGAACGTAACAGCAAAGGAAATAATTTCCTTTCTGTGATATCGCCGATGGCCATTATTGTTGGGACACCCTGTACAAAGTGGTAAAAGTTTTCTAACAAAATGTATATATATTTTCAATCAAATTTTTACTTTCCTTTGTCAAAAAATATATATACGTGAGAACTCGATAATATAACAAAAATAATTTATTTGAAATGGAATACCATGTATACTTTTCAATTTCAAAGACATCGCTTTCTCTTTCCTCTAAATATACCCGGTGATATATTTATCTTTGAAGATGACTGAGTGAATCGACAAAAACCTTGTCATAAATTTCAATGTGCTAGAGAGAGATTTGATTTTTACACCAATCAATAGAGCAAAAAAATTGTCGTTTTTTGCCAAAAATACTAACCAGAATCCGAGTGCGCCATCATACACAAGATAGTTCATAGTAATATTCTTTTATGTTTTCCACTCACGACTAGGTATCAACTTAGGTTATAAACAATTTAATGCAAAAAAATCCTATTTTTTCGTTTTTGGCTTTTAAAATCGAAACTAATAAAGTAATCTTGATGGTATAACGACATGAATAGTAGAGAATGAACTTACAAATAATATAATGTCATCGCCGACTTGATCGGATCATTAGAACAGGAGAAAAAGCTGAAAAATCTGAAAAATTAGGCTTTTTCCAAAAATGCATGTCCTTATTTTTTGAAGATGTGGTGGAAGCCTTTGATGAAATAATAGTCATTGTTAAGTACTTTATGCACACCAAAACCAGGCTTTGTGGAACTAATAGTTTTTGAACAATGGCGCCTTGAAGCAAAATGTTATGGGCTCATTCCTGTGTAACACTCGAATTTTGTGAATTTTAGATACGTTAGTTAATTACATTTTTAGCAATATACTTTTTAGCATTTTACTAGGCCACCATTTTGTTCCGCCGTATTGGAATTTTACCAAAATATTATCAGGTTACTGTCATGCAATCCTTAATTTTTGACAAAAATTTAAACTTAATATGGCAAGTAGATTTTTAGCTATGCCGCTAATTAACAAAGCGACAAACAGACAGACAGATCAAAAGAATCTCTATTTTTTTGGGACCTAGGGACGCTAGAATACGAAGATAGGTAAAATATTGATTTTTTTCCATGTTTATAAATGTTGTAGTTGACCGCCATTTTGTTTTGCTCTCTTGAAATCGTACCAAAAGTTTACAAGTTCATTTCTATACAACAATTATTTCTAGAGCAAAATTTGAAATCGATCTATAAGATGGTCTTTTCGGGCCGAATTATTAAATTATTTATTAAGCCGCCATTTTGTTTCGCCATCTTAAATTCAAACCAACATCCCCCGTCAAAGTTTACATAATTAACATACAAGTTCCTTCACTCGAGGTGGCGGCCTAGATCAAAAGCCGATACGTGCACGTGTTTCGCAGTGTGTTACTGGTGTGCGGACATTGGCCAGGCAATATAGGGTGGTTCACGTTATTTGCCTACTTTACTTTCAGTGTTAGATATAGAGTGGTCTCGTATGCGTATGCAAATCGTTCTTCGCGTTGTTATAATATGTCGGGGAATTATTGTTCCGTAGATGGTTGTTTAAGTAAAACGATCATTTTTGAGTATGTACAAAAGGTAACTGCAATAGGCTTAAATGTCTTTGGAATCACTTCAGATCAAGGATCAAATTTGTTAAAATTGACTTAACATTAACAGAGAACTTGCCATTTTTTTAAAGATTTTGTTAAAGATTTTAATAATATAGCTGGTCAAAATAAAATTGGGATACAATATAAAAACAAATTATCTACTGTAAATTTCTATCATCCTTGCAAGGACTTTCCTTACGATTATTTTATCTTTTTATATGCAAGAGTTCTTATTTATTTTACACTGAAATTTCTCAGTCAAGAAATAAAATGTAGCAAAGGGAGTAATAAAAATTAAACAGTTCAAAAATTAACTATTTTCCTTGTTCACGTGTCAGAATTATCGTTGATTTTATTTTAAATTATAAGTATTGAAATCTAAGGTAAATAACCATTTTTGTTAAAGCCGTCAGGTTTATATCTAAGTTTTTTCTAGTTTTAGAGAAACATACATGGTCTCATAAAATCGAATATCTTAGTTTAAAAAATCAAAAAACAAAATAAGTGATTGACAAGGTAGTTCACAACAACGCGAGGTATCAAACCCAACTTGTGTGTGTTTTTTTTAAATGGAATGTACAGGTTGATATAACAGTCAAAAGGAAAATTTTAACCTTAGTTCTATAGTTAATGGTGTCCGATATACAA
The DNA here is from genome assembly GCA_030620095.1 of Kuschelorhynchus macadamiae. NCBI lineage: Eukaryota > Metazoa > Arthropoda > Insecta > Coleoptera > Curculionidae > Kuschelorhynchus > Kuschelorhynchus macadamiae. The sequence continues at coordinate 1,877,774 of JAUTXW010000491.1, read as the reverse complement.
AGTGTTACAGTTACTTTATATATTTACTTTTTTTGACATACCTCGTACATTTCTAGAGATGCCTCGTTTCAAATTTGCATACAGTGTACTGGTACCAATGTCTATCAAATGGGTATCATAGCTTTTAAACAGATCTACAAAGTGTTATTTTTTTCGAAGCCGCGATCCCTTTAACCTTGTCAAACTTTTTACCTGGAGATGGTTCCCAAACATAACACTCTGTAGATATTTTTTTTTCTATTACTGCCAGTTTGTAGATATTAGTCTCAGTACACTGTGTGCAAAATTTGAATTATCTGATTTATCTTCAGAAATGTACCAGGTATAATAAAAAACTAAAGAAACAAAGTAACTTTAACACCCTGTATATCAGACACCACCAACTTTGGGACTGAAATAAGTTGATAATCGTCATATTATAATCTCAGGTGTACGGGGTTAAATTTTTTGCCTTAACTTATAAATCACCCTGTGTTATTGTATTTTCGGGTTTAACGGAGAATTCCAATCATATTTTATCTAGCACGTCCTATATCTAAATGTTACTCTTTTCGAAATATTGATGTTTGATTTTTGATTTTAAATAGCTGTAAAATATAAACGGTTAGAATTAGTGCAAAACGGTTGGGATTTTCCTATCTTAGTTATATCTATCGGTTTTTGTCACATGATATCAACTTCCGATTTAACAGAAATATACCTATATACAGTATGGATCGTTAAAATGATCCACCCTGGATATTCCGGTTAAACCAGAAATTGATGTCATGGGGTAATGCGATAGGTAATTAAAAATAAAAACTAAGATAGGGCAGTGCCGTTTTGTCCCAATTCAAACCGTTACATATTATATTTATAATAAAACGATATTTTCAATTGTCGTTTTTTATTACAACAATAACCGACCGATATTCTATATCTCACATGCCTACCTATTTTTCTTTCTCAGCATTTTCTCTATTAAACGTTAAATTAAAAAAATTAAAAAGTGTTTATTCCTACTGGCTGTTTTGTACATACACTTACCGTTCTTATAGCACACGAAGAAACAACCATGATTAACTTGTTTAGGGCGTAACTTGATGTAATTTCCGACAATTTCCACCATATCTAAACCTTCAATATCTCCTGATGACAAATCGAAAACTTCATATTTTTCAAGAGTAAGTTTATCAACTCTTTTCTTCTACGTGCTCCTGCTAGTCCAACAATAAGTGCCACTTTCGCCATAAAAAAACTTGTTATTATCAGCTTCCTGCAGAAAAACACCAATATTGCTTTTCGTTAATATCTTCGATTTTGTAGGTATATATCCTTCAGACTTTCTTTTCAAAAACGCAATTAAATGATAGTATTTATTAATATCCACATTTTTCCTAATAGACATCACACTCCGCAACATTGAATAGTATGCGCAAAGAGAGGATGGTTTTTGAATCAAATAAACATAATTGTTAATGCAGAAAAATTCTAAAATTGAAACTAGATTTGTATTTATAGCATTTCCGATATAAATATTTTCCCCTGATTATTCATTTATCATTTGCCTTTGATAATAAAAACATTATGAACGCCTGTGTAAATATATAACTTAATCCAAATAATTTAATTACGACGACTCTATCGAATCGACAATGATTTACTGGATTTTAATTCAATGCTAAACTTTACAGCTCGGTTCGTAGATTAATTGCGAAACTAGTCACTAGCCAGTAGATTTGGTGCCAGATCTGTTTATGCCAGGCTTATAAAAATAGTCGCTCGGAAAAAGACATCCAAACCATAGATTAAGTACACAGGAGGAAACAGAACGCCTATAGCAAATGCATTGAACGTTGTGAATCAATGATAACCTTAGCACTGTTGTTTACATTCTGCTTTTTACAAAACATGAAACATAGGCGGCGCGTAAAATTTTAAGTTTGAACTTAACTTAAATATTAGATAAAGAGTACAGGGTGTCCGGATTTGGTTGTTATTTTTTAGATATGACCCAAACTTGTGTTTTTTTAAATGGGACACCCTGTATATTTGGCCAGAAATTGATTTATCCTTTTAAAAGCTTCTCAAAAATATATAATAGTAGGGGTCTATTTTAATAAACAACAACAAAAATCCTAATTTTTATAATTATCATCCCAAATTTTGCAGTAGGCCATGCAAAACAATGCTGCCTTTTATTTAAAGTCGTTAACAATATCTACATCCTAACAATAATTTCGCACCACAAAAGTACCACCTACCTAGATTTATGTAACACAAGAACAAAACAGTAATAAATTATTATGTAACAAGCCTTTCAGCAAAAATCAACTGTCGTATAAGAACTACAGTAACCAACGAAATCAAAAGAACTGTTCAAACTGATTTCCATTTTGTTCTATGCATGCTTCGCACAATTTTCGTATTCGTTTTAGGGAATTAAGCAAAATAACGGGATGATTTTGAAAATAGCGAAAATTTTCTCTTATTGCATTTTCTAAATCTTGGACATTATCGTAGTGGTCTTTGTAAATTCTATTTTCCAGATATCCCCATAGAAAGAAATCTAAAATCGACAAATCTGGGAACCTAGGGGCCATCTTATAGGTCCATTTGTTCCGATCCATTGATTGGTAAAATTATTGTCCAGAAATAATCTCGTCGTTCCAGTGTGCAGGAGCACCGTCCTGTTGAAAATAAATTTGGTTAATTTGCGCTAGAGGAACATCGTCAAGTAATTCAGGTATAACTGCCTATAAAATTTCTATATAGCGATTAGCTGTTAGATTTCCCTCAAATATATAAAATTTTATATGTGTTCCTAATATGAAGCAGGACACATTTAGACCAAACCTGCCCTGCTGTCTTCTAGGAAATATTTGGTGTTGATTTTCCTGGGACCAGAATCTACTATTGTGCCTATTGAGTATACCAGAATTATTGAAATGTGCTTCGTCTGACCATATAACCTTCCTTTCAAAATCTCTAACCATATCGCATCTTTCTCGAAACCAATTGCAGAAGACTAAATAACGATAAATTTTAGCATTTCAAAATCAAATTTTATCACTGAAATATTTTGCTTAAAAATAAAGTGAAAACGTATTAGGGATATCTGCTTGATATCACTGTATCATTTGTGAACACGTTGCGCAAAATCATCAAGTTTAAATGATGCTAAAAATCAAGCGGGCTTGTGCCATATGAAGTGTTGACCGTTCTCTGCGATTTGGAATGACATTTGTAAATTGTAATAAGTATGTGTGTCAAAGTTTTGAATATTATAAAAATGGTACATATTTTTGGAGGTATGTAAGCTAGTTTTTTAGTATTTTCATACCAGTTGTAACGCGTTTGATTTGTTGGTAGACTTTCTTGTAAATCCAAACGGAAAACTATCTTACTGACATTATGATAGAGCAGAACTTTGAAACGACTAAATATGACATTTAAATACAAGATTTATAATATTTTATGATATTTTCCCTTTTCGATAAGCTAAATTAGGCTTGCCACCTTTTGCCCCTTTTGGTGCAATTTGAATTTATTTTAGGTAAAGTTGCATCTATAAATAGAGCGGACCTGTTTGATATCGCAAAATCAATTTGTCCTTTGCGTCCAAGGCACACGGAATCTCAGAAATTGCTATTAGATTATATTTTACATGTTACTGGTAATGATGAACCAACAAATAATACCCAGAAGCTACTCACAAAAGTTATTGATAGCTTTACAAAAAGTTTGACTGAGAAATGGAACAAAGCGAGAAGATTTGAAGCAAAATTTAGAAAAAATAAGAGCAATGGCTTTCTAGCGTGATAGTCATTTCGTCTCAAGATATATTCAGTCAAAGTTCTTCTTCGAGAGTTGGCCGTCCCAAAATATCATTCGAAGAAGGCAGTGAAGTTACTAAGCGCAGAAGAGTTCAGGAAAAGGTCTCATTGATCAACGAGGATGAACTTTGTTTAGCCACAGAAATAAAACTGCGTAAGAATGGTAAACGGGATGTTGCGTCAATGTTGCATAAAATGAGATCTTCCCGCAAGAATGCAACTAGGTTGAAAAAATTGGAAACTAGGACCGAGGACCTACGGCAAGTATCATTTTCTCCAGAAGAGGCGCTTGCGTTATTTGTTAGCTTTAAGTTTACAAGATACCAATATATCGGTATAAGAAACCTCATCATTAAAAAAGGACTCAAAAAACTATTCCCGACATACGACAAAATTATCGAAGCAAAAAAAAAATGTTACCCTTTTAATATTCTGGCTACAAATACGTCAATCGAAGTACCGTTACAAAATATTTTAAATCATACTGCGTCCCGAGTTTTAGAGATGCAAAAAGTTGTTTTACCTACTTTTACCAATAATATTAATGAAACTGTCATTAATTTAACGATGATTTATAAGTGGGGTTCAGATGGAAGTGGCAGTCAAAGTAACTATAAACAGGTATGCGAGGCAGATGACTCAAATATACTGACTACTTCCATAGTTCCACTGCAGTTGCAGGTTAATCATGAAAAAAATAAAAAAATCTTATGGCAAAATCCTCGAACATCCTCTACACGGTTTTGCAGGCCTGTGCGAATCCAATTTATCAAAGAGATTAGCGAAGTAATAAAAGCCGAATTTGTCCATAGTGAAAATCAAATCGAACAGCTGTCTACAATGAAAATTAATTTAAATAATAATGAGTATGTTATACACCATAAATTGTTACGAACTATGGTAGATGGCAAGGTTTGTAATTCGTTAATGTCAACATCCTCACAAAAATGTTATATTTGTCATGCCGGCCCTGGACAATTTAACAACCTTGATAATATTAAAACATTACCTATTAACTCTGATGCTCTAAGCCTCGGCTTGTCTACCCTTCACGCATACATTAGGTTCTATGAATGTTTGATTCATATTTCATATAAGCTTAACATAAAAGTTTGGCGGGTTCCCAAAAATCAAAAAGATCAGTTCGAAAACAGAAAAAAAGAAATCATTCGTTAATTTAGAGCAGAAACCGGACTAATAATAGATCAACCAAAGCCAGGTATGGGTAACACCAATGACGGGAATACCGCCAGAAGATTTTTTGCTGACCCTTTATTATCATCTAATATAACCGGAATAGATCAAAACCTTATTTATAGATGTAACTTTTAAACTGCAGCTACCCAATCAATTCAACCCGTTTTGGCCAATATGCCTTCGAAACAGCTGAGCTATTTGTTAAGCTTTATGCATGTTTTCATAAGATTTTAATGCACAGTAGGGAAGTCATTGAACATTTTTTAATTCCGATAGGTCAATTAGGAGAGGATGCTCAAGAATCTCGCCATAAAGAGACAAAATATTACAGAGAGCATAACACTCGAAAAAAATCTTTTATTTAATATCCTATTAGTATCCTCCGATCCCCTTATTTCCAGTTTGAGAGTTCTACCACCTAGGCAAGACAGTATTTACTGTCGAGATGTTATTGATCTTCTGCTTCCACCTGAACCTCTATAGTTAGGTACCCTTTTTTATAACGGTTTGTTTGTTTGTTCGTTTGAATCTCTTTCCATGAATAATGAAGAATGACTGAGAAAGTCAGAACACTATCGTTTTTGCACTGAGGCTTGAAAGTTTGCGCCCTTCAAATATGTATGTATATAAATGCCTTTTTTAACTTACAAAATTGGTTATTATTGTCCTTATTCAATTTATTATCTTGTGTAGTGTATTGTACCTATGAAAATAATTTTTGGAGAACGATTCATAAAAACTGATTTAGATAACCTTTTGAACTCAAATTACGAGTATTTTCAAACTTGTTTTGTAATATATGTTTTGTAATAATTTAAGACTGTTATCATTTTTATGCTTATAGTTTCATAATTTCTTTTATATACCTAAGATATCATACCTAACATAATATCTAGATTCTAGATACAAAGAATATCTTCATTAGAAAGACATTTACGTGAGATTTACGTAAACTTCTTTTTTTTAATTTTCAAATATTAGCTTCCAAACTTTCAATTTTGGTACGGTTGCATACAAAATCTGTGAAAACTGGGGGTTTGGAGATTAATAAGTTTGGAAAATAGAAAAAAACGTTTATATACTTATGACGAATTGGTTCAACTTTCTATTATAATCTGTATCATATTTTGATAATATTGTAGTATAAAATAAACTATATTATAGCAGAATTATTTCCATGCTGATAGTTATGTATATATCTATAAATAATGTTATTTATCCGTAATAATGTTATTAAGGTAAGGTCATTACTGAGAAATTAATATCCAGAGCTACTCTTTTGAAAATATATAAAGTAATTCGCTTAAGACTATCTTATTATTATTAACACCACGCACGGCAGGGCTTGTCTAAAATCTGGACCCCCCCCTTATCTCTTGAATGGTGTGGTATATTTTTATGAAAATTTGAGAACTTGAGTAGGATAACGTGAGCAAAATTTTAGGCATAAAATGACAGACATAAATGTCAAATCGAGTGCCAAATTCAATTTGCCAAGTTCAATTTGGAAAAAAAAGGTTCGTGTAAAAATTGAAGAGATAGTATAGGTACAGATTATTTAATTTTGACATAACGCCATTTTGTTTTGGATAATGACAGATGCTTCAAAATTTGGGGAAAAAACAAAAGATCTTTGAAATAAGGTATTACACCGGGACCCCTTTTTCTATATATTTCTAATTAATTTTTGCTTCCAAAATATGGCGCCAAACTGTCATTTTCAAATTTATGTCTGTCATTTCATGCCTAAAATTTAGCCTCTGTTGTCTTACTCAAGTTCTCAAATTTTCATTAAAATGTACCAAATGGTTCAAAAGTTAATAGGAGGGGGGTTCCTGACTTTAGACACGCATTGCATTTTCCGTTTTTTGCATTGCATTTTCCAAGTTTTTTTTTTCATGGACAATGCTGTATACGAAATTAGAAATGAATATTTTGAACTTAAATATACTTATTATTTACTTACATCAATAAAAACATTACCAGAATTGCCTACATAATTTTGAAATGCTAGAATTGCATTTTCTATCACTGTGCGACGCTCGGCATCCCCTGGCTGTAAGTGCTGCACGAGCCTAAATTTGTATGGATGGTATTTGTGCTTTTTTTGAATTTCTTGAACTCTAGTTTTTGGAATTCCTATGCTCTTTTCACTGGCCCTACAAGGGTTTCTAGGGTAAGCTTCTGCATTAGCCAAAACCGTAATTTCCTCAGCCTCCCGATTTTCTTTATTATATGTTTTCGGACGAGGTTTGATAAATGATCCGTGATTAAGTAAATTCTTTTTTATCCGATAAAAAGTGGATATATTAGGTTGCCTCCTTTCTGGATATCTAAATAAAAATTAAGCAATAGTATTTCAATATACCTAAAAATTAACTATTTACCTGTTAAAGTACATCTCAGAAGCCGCTTCAACATTTTCATTACTTAATATAAAACAAGCTAACATATCGTACTTTTCATAATGTTCGAAAGTTTGGTTTTCTTCCATAATAATACAAATATATTTTTACACAATAAATAAATACAAAAAACTAGCGCTATATTTTATATACGCGTACAAAATTGGGAAATGTCATTTGCTTCCAAGAAAACAAAAGAAAACGGCATCGTTTTGCATGGCCTACTGCAAAAAATTTTTGTTATTGTTTATTAAAATAGACCCATACTATTATATATTTTTGAGAAGCTCTTAAAAAGACAAATCAATTTCTGGACAAATATCCAGGTGTCCCATTTAAAAAAACACAACTTTGGGTCATTTCTACAAAATAACAACTCAAATGAAAAATATGACTACGCCACTGGATTCAGCGTAAAAAACTGCATAAGCAGCAATTTTTCCCTTTGCGTTAAGTTAAAGGTTAACCGAGATACGAGGGGGGTCCCAAAATGCAAAATTTTCTATTTCGACCTGTATCTCATAAACGAAGAAGGCTATGAAAATTTTGTTTACGGCTTCATGAGTTTCTCAAAAAATTAGCTCAGGGTCGTGAAAACCGCAAGGTTCTATCTTTAAAAATATTGCTTTTGCAACCAAATCCGGACAACTTGTACAGTTATCATTGTTAAAGCTTCCAGAAATCTCATTTGAAAACACCAGTTTATCGGAATGGAAGGTCTTCTAAAAATCCTCAAAGTAATTAAAGCAATGTTATGTAAGGAGGGGGGGACATAAGGCATACTTTTCAAAAAGTCTTAGATATACTCCTACCTTTGACAGATAGTTTTCTCGTCGGGTTTAAGTTGCCGAACTTGCGCGTGCACTTTTTAAGTAAACTTAAACAAAATCAAGTGGAGCAAGGTCCGGTGACCATGCTGACTATTCCACGGTGTACAATCTAGCGCCCAGGAGATTCATTGTGACGACACACTCATATCTTCAATAGGTGATAGAATTGCTCAAAAAGAAGCAGTGGAATGTTTTATTAATTGTCTGAAATAGACAGAATAAAATTCCGAATCAGTCTACCTACAAGAAAATAAAAAAAATCCGGAAATAACAAAAGCAGAGAATATAAAACAGAAACGAAATTATACATTTTTTTTGCATGTCAAACCTAAGTTTATATTCATGTATGTATTTCACTTTATCGGCTCTTTAATTTTTGGTTTCCTTAACTTAGATTGTTTTTATAATTATGTTTTGCTTAAGAAATGAACCTCACATTTAAACATTTGTAATTTGTATATTATTATTATAAACGAACAAATCGGAAACGAACATTCCTTTGCAATAATTAGTTGGAATTCTCGAAGTTGTACTATTTGTCATTTGAAGAATTTCAAACTTTTTGTATTAGATAAATCAAATAAGGGAAATACACTGTTGTCAATTTTTTTATTGATACATTTTTGTTTAATGCAGTGCTTTAGAGTGTTCATCAAATACGTCTGATGGTTTATTTGCATATCTAAAATTTAAATATGTTTATTTTCACATATTTCAAAACTTGGCTCAGTTCTCTCGAGATCACCCATTTAATGAAAATGCATTTTATGTTGCAATATTGTGTTGGTGTATTTTCGAAACATTATTATGCATGCACTGACTCTATGCTGTAGGAGTTTTCAATATATTTATATATACGAGTAGATCGTTTTGTTGCAATTTAAATCCTTTTGTAGTTTGAAGTTGTAATCCGTTGTAGAATTATTCGTCGATTTCTCAACAGCATTTTGATCAAAATTTGAATTTTATCGAATAAGTAGTTTATCTATGGGCGTACGTAAAGTAATACAAGTAAAACTTGTCAAAAAGCTCACAAGTATGGTAGATTTATAAGTCTTTTAGTGACAATCTTAGTTTATTATACTACACTAATGTATACAGTATGTCCTAGATTCGCTTCTCTATACAGGGATCTCTGCTCCTATTATACCTACAGCAAAGGTTAAATGAGGAAAGTTTTAGAGGAAACTTATTGCATTCGATATCCGGCTTCAGATTTACGATAGATCAATTGTTTTTGGAAATATCGGGGAAAAACCGAAAATGGCGGATTTAATTTTTGGCCAATATATCCAGAACGGTAAATTTGACAGCTGCCAAAATCTGACATTATTGGGACACATTTTTAAGACAAATAGGATGGCGTATACGACACGTCTTCATTGTTTTTTGTTAACCCGCAACCCGCCTCAACTTTCATTTTTCTTATAACCGCCATATTGGATTTTTCGATTTTTGGAAAGAGCCTGAAATTTCCAGTTTAGTGATATCTCAAAAGTGCATTAAAGATTTTAGTATCATCGAAATATTACACTTCGTAAAGTTAGGTTTCAGTTTTTTCTAAGGAGCCCATGATTCAAAGTAATGTTAGCTCTCAATGCTTTTCTGAGGAGGCCATGATTTATCTGTAACAAAATTGGATTTTGATTTAGACGTTGAGTTAAATAGTTGAAAGTATCAAAGCTGTGTTTTAATAAGTAGTAGGTACGATTTTATCCCAGTAAAATCATAAATCTGACACATAAATTGTCAAAACCTATAGAAAATGGCCGGCATTCCGTATTCAAATGAAGAAAAGGTTGACATGTTAGCTCTGTACTTTCAATCACACAGAAACGCCGACGTTACCTCAGCAAGGTATTTGGAGATGTACCCCGAACGAGGGCATCCTCATAAAACCCAATTCAGGAAAATCGTAGTTAATTTAATTAACCATGGTGCCTTCGAACAACCTAGAAACGGATACAATAATAACAATGAAAATCGAGACAGAAACATTTTACAAGCTATCAACGAAAACCCTAGTGCATCGGTAAGAACTGTAGAACAGGAAACTAATGTGCCAAAATCAATAGTACAGAGAATTTACAAGTACTTAGGAAACTGATTTTCCATCACGACTACAGATCTGTGAGTGGTATACTAGGAGATGTAATAAAAATCCTGATTTTGTAAATCATGTCTTGTGGTCCGATAAGAGCAGGTTCACGAATTGTGGAGTCTTTAATAGGCACAACCGTTATCATTGGGCTGTGCAAAATCCTCACGAAGTGGCAGAGAGACATCTACAGATCAGATTTGGAAGTAACGTTTGGTGTGGGATCATTGGTAAGTTAATCTAACCAATCTTTTTTAAATAGACACCAAATGATGGTCAAATAATAATCTTTTTTTTTCGTTTGGTTCTTTAATGATACTAAAAGAGTATAATCTAACAAAAAAAAAAGTAAAACGTTCTACTCTAGTCAGTCAACTTACGTTTTTAATATTGTATTACATTTTTATTCAATCATTTTGTATTGTAGTTTCGAAGAACTTATAAAAATAGAATTGGGTTCTATAACTTTATTAACACTTTATCTAAATTTTCTGCAGATTTAGCTAATTCTCTAAAATTATTTTGATTGTCTGAATTTAATGATTTATTATTACCCGGCAAGCCTAGTTCTTGCGTTATGAAAAAAATACCATATTAATCAAATGTCGAATTATTTTTCGATTTTCATTATGATTTATAGAAAGGCGTTCAGCTGTATTTCCGAATAATTTAAATTTTAAAGCGCAAGGGGTTTGTTCTTTTGATATTTTATGTTTTATTAAGGCACGGTGTAGTTCTTTAATATCACTGAAATAAATTGATTTAGTATTTCCGAAATTAATATGCAATACCAACAAAATAATTTATTACGGCTATTACTTCCCGCTAACCAAATATGTTTTTCTTTTTCATAATAAAGCTGAATAGGTTTCAACGGTATACAAGCTCATTCATTACGGGATGTTTCGATAATTATTTTTGGAAAGAAAATATCTACTTTTCAATAAAGATAATTTTCCCTTTATAATTTATAGTTTCTAGTACCACCCGGCCGACCCTGCCGCCCTTGACTGTTGAGCACCTATTTATAAATTATTAATCATTTCGGGAAATCGACTTATTGGACCATTTTTGTTTGACTACAACCTAAACGGGCAGGGGTACCTAGAGCTTTTGCGAAAATCGGTTGTACCAGCCTTACGAGCTATTCTAACGGAAGATGAATTAAGAAGAACTTGGTTTTAACAAGACGGATGTCCGGCTCACAATACCATTCAAATCAGGAACTTCTTAAGAGAGCAGTGTGACGAAAGAATAATTTCTTAAATGGTCCAATATGAAACCATAGAAATCCTGAGATAAAAAATTCTGGACACATTTAGAAATGTCAACCTTACCAGGGTTGTACAAAAAACAGTCACCAATTGTCAAAAATGTCTCGATGCAAATGGACGTCATTTTGCAGATTTGTAAATTAATGTTAACCACTTACAAAGTGGTTAAAGCTTATTTAGATTTTTTAAGTCGTTATTTACATTCATGTTGTATTGCAAAATCAATGCGTTCAATACATTACTTACTTATTAATGTAATCTTGTGACAAATAAATCATGGCCTCCTTTAAAAACATTGAAACCTAATTTGCGAAATGTGATATTTTGATGACACTAAAATCTTTAATGCACTTGTGAAATATCACTAAACTGGAAATTTAAGGCTCTTTCCAAAAATCGAAAAATCCAATATGGCGGTTATAAGAAAAATGAAAGTTGAGGCGGGTTGCGGGTTAGCAAAAAACAATGAAGACGTGTCGTATACGCCATCTTATTTGTCTTAAAAATGTGTCCCAATAATGTCACATTTTGACAGCTGTCAAATTTACCGTTCTGGATATATTGGCGAAAAACGAAATCCGCCATTTTCGGTTTTTCGCCGATATTTCCCAAACTTATTGATCAATCGTAAATGTGAAGCCAGATATCAAATGCAATAAGTTTCCTCTAAAAATTTCCCCATTTAACCTTTGCTGTAGGTTTAATAGGAGCCGAGATCCCTATATAGAGAAGCGAATCTGGGACACACTGTATATGTAATTCCCGATATTTCAGCTTGAACAAAAAAGTTTTCTGTAGGATGGTAAATGATTAAAATGTCAAAGAATAATAGATGCATTGTTGAATTTGACACGTAATGTCAAACTTATTATATATAAATATAAAGAAACAACAAACACTGTAAAATCCCAGTGTAATACGTCGGCGTCGCGTACCGTTTTTTCATCAGACAGTATAGAAAAGGAGGGTCCAGTTCACAATGTGTTGGAATAAATTCATTTGGAAAAATACCTTCAGAAATAGCTGCATATGTACAACTCAAAAATCCTGAGTAGTACACGGGACATAGTTTTTGTTGATCCTCAGCTACCATGTTGGCTGATCCTAGGGAAGAAACTACTGATGTCAAGCGACGGGGCTGAAAATCGATGGCTGTAGCAGAAAGCTAAATAGATGATTCCAAAAATCAAAAAAAGGGCATGTCGAATAAAAGATTAGTCTTGAATAACAGCCCTCCTAAGTTAACTCAACCATCATCAAGTCGAACCATAAATGTTTCCAAAAGCCACCCATTGAATGAAATTACCGGATCTACAATACATTTGCAAAACGTCAGTAGTTGTTCTTTTGTTATAAATATTAGTAACAAGTAATATGTCGGGTGTTCCCTGTGGACTCCGGGTACGTGTATTAGTCGTATGCGTGAGCTTAGGTGTCTAGTCCTACACATTTTTTATTTTCGATCCTATTTTACTATTATCATAACCTTGTCGGCTATTTTTGATTAAAAAAACAGTTATCTGTAAAAGTTTCATTTCTTAACTCACACCATCATAAACTTTATTAATTTAAATACGCACCTAGATTTCGCTATTCAATGCCCTTTAAAACTATCAAATAAGTTATGATATAAAAGTCATAGCTTACCATTTGTTTTTTTTTTGAGAAAATATGCTTTATTTGGAGAATTCCCGAACAACGCCATCTAGTGACAACTCACAAAGTCATTACGATACACTTTATGGCTCTACGAGTAGAGAAAAAAAAGCACTTTTTTTCGACAACAAGTAGAAGAAAATCGGTTCATCCAAAACAGAGATACCAACATTTGAAAGTAAAAATGTTTGACCTTCCCCCACCAATTTATTTTTGAAAATAAACAAAAATAGTACTTCAATTAGGAAAATTTAAGAGAAAATTAACATTTACTTTTTTGTGTTGCTGTTCATCTGTCGAGCTTTAATAGTAGCTAACCTATCCTATCAAGTGCGGAAAGTGCTGTTTTTCCGCACGCAATTGAAGTTAGAACGACGCGTAGCGGAGTTCGGTCATCAATCGAGAAAGTTAAAAAGAATCGTTTATTTATACCAAATACATAATCACAATCCAATTATTGTTAAGAACATGAATAGTAAACGTGCAGTTTGTAGCATTTTTCCAAGGAACTCGGGGACTTGTAGGTTGGGTTTGGATTTTCCAGTTCTCTTTCACGAGTAATTATTGTTGTAACCGTCGCCGAGGGGGTAAGTTTTTGGTTGGAAGAGGTCGATTTGGTAGACTGCACTGGTGAAAGTTAGTGATTAGTAGAAGGAAAGGCATTGAAGTTCAATACTTTATTGGATAGATTCTTTTGAAGACTTGTTGAGCTTTCTAAATAACCTTCTGCAACGGTCGAAGATTTCCAACCTCCGAGGCGTTTGATATTTGTTATTCCTTCTCCAGAAACCGCAAGCATTGTGGCGGTTGAATATCGGAAACTGTGGCCTGTATATAGTTCAGAATTTGGAAGCTTCAGATAACCTGCAATGTTTGATGGCATTTTTCCAAAGGTGTTTATTCCGATGCATTGTACAGGGTGTCCGGATTTGGTTGCAAAAGCAGAGTATCTCGCTTATTTTTAAAGATAGAACCTTGCGGTTTTCAAAAAACCTGAGCTAATTTTTTGTGAAACTCATGAAGCCGTAAACAAAATTTTCATAGCCTTCTTCGTTTATGAGATACAGGGCGAAATAGAAAATTTTGCATTTTGGGACCCCCCTCGTATCTCGGTTATCCTTTAATTTAACGCAAAGTGAAAAATTGCTGCTTAAGCAGTTTTTTACGCTGGATCCAGTGGCGTAGTCATATTTTTCATTTGAGTTGTTATTTTTTAGATATGACCCAAAGATGTGTTTTTTTTTAAAGGGACACCCTGTATATTTGTCCAGAAATTGATTTGTCCTTTTAAAAGCTTCTCAAAATATAGAATAGTATGGGTCTATTTTAATAAACAACAACAAAAATCCTAATTTTTTTTAATTATCATCCCAAATTTTGCAGTAGGCCATGCAAAACAATGCTGCCTTTTATTTAAAGTCACTAACAATATCTACATCCTAACAATAAATCAAAATAAATATGTAATTAAATCTATTTATCAAAATATGTATTGATAATTTCGCACCAAAAAAGTACCACCTACCTAGATTTATGTAACACAAGAACAAAACAGTAATAAATTATTATGTAACAAGCATTTCAGCAAAAATCAACTGTCGTATAAGAACTACAGTAACCAAGGAAATCAAAAGAACTGTTCAAACTGATTTCCATTTTGTTCTATGCATGCTTCGCACAATTTTCGTATTCGTTTTAGGGAATTAAGCAAAATAACGGGATGATTTTGTAAATAGCGAAAATTTTCTCTTATTGCATTTCCTAAATCTTGGACATTATCATAGTGGTCTTTGTAAATTCTATTTTCCAGATATCCCCATAGAAAGAAATCTAAAATCGACAAATCTGGGGACCTAGGGAGCCATCTTATAGGTCCATTTGTTCCGATCCATTGATTGGTAAAATTATTGTCCAGCAATAATCTCGTCATTCCAGAATTGTGTGCAGGAGCACCGTCCTGTTAAAAATAAATTTCGTTAATTTGCGCTAGAGGAACATCGTCAAGTAATTCAGGTATAGCTGCCTCTAAAATTTCTATATAGCGATTGGTTGGTAGATTTCTCTCAAATATATAAAATTTTATGTGTTCCTAATATGAAGCAGGACACATTTAGACCAAACCTGCCCTGCTGTCTTCTGGGAAATATTTGGTGTTGATTTTCCTGGGACCAGAATCTACTATTGTGCCTATTGAGTACACCAGAATGACTGAAATGTGCTTTTCTGACCATATAACCTTCCTTTCAAAATCTCTAACCATATCGCATCTTTCTCGAAACCAATTGCAGAAGACTACCCGACGCTCTGCATCCCTTGGCTGTAAGTGCTGCACGAGCCTAAATTTGTATGGGTGGTATTTGTGCTTTTTTAGAATTGCTTGAACTCTAGTTTTTGGAATCCCTATGATCTTTTCACTGGCCCTACAAGAGTTTGTAGGGTAAGCTTCTGCATTAGCCAAGACCGTAATTTCAGCCTCCCGATTTTCTTTATTATATGTTTTCGTACGAGGTTTGATAAATGATCCGTGATTAAGTAAATTCTTTTTTATCCGATAAAAAGTGGATATATTAGGTTGCCTCCTTTTTGGATATCTAAATAAAAATTAAGCAATAGTATTTAAACATACCTAAAAATTAACTATTTAAATGTTAAAATACATCTCAGAAGCCGCTTCAACATTTTCATTACTTAATATAAAATAAGCTAACATATCGTACTTTTCATAATGTTCGAAAGTTTGGTTTTCTTCCATAATAATACAAATATATTTTTACACAATAAATAAATACAAAAAACTAGCGCTATATTTTATATACGCGTACAAAATTGGGAAATGTCATTTGCTTCCAAGAAAACCAAAGAAAACGACATCGTTTTGCATGGCCTAATGCAAAATTTGGGATGATAATTATAAAAATTAGGATTTTTGTTGTTGTTTATTAAAATAGACCCATACTATTATATATTTTTGAGAAGCTTTTAAAAGGACAAACCAATTTCTGGACGAATATACAGGGTGTCCCGTTTAAAAAAACACAACTTTGGGTCATATCTAAAAAATAACAACTCAAATAAAAAATATGACTACGCCACTGGATCCAGCGTAAAAAACTGCTTAAGCAGCAATTTTTCACTTTGCGTTAAGTTAAAGGATAACCGAGATACGAGGGGGTGTCCCAAAATGCAAAATTTTCTATTTCGCCCTGTATCTCATAAACGAAGAAGGCTATGAAAATTTTGTTTACGGCTTCATGAGTTTCACAAAAAATTAGCTCAAGTTTTTTGAAAACCGCAAGGTTCTATCTTTAAAAATAAGCGAGATACCTTGCTTTTGCAACCAAATCCGGACACCCTCTGTGCAAGCTCCTTTCTTGTAGCTTACAAAAAACGCCTATGTGGGGTTCCTGGCTTTCTTAAAATCGCATATTGTTTGACCAATTTCAAAAATTCTCCGCTTTCAGCTTCGTCAGATAGTAGGCAGCTTCTAGAACGGTAATTTTTTGTGTCTGGATTATTTATTAATAAAATATTTCCTTTGTCTTCAATATGATCCAATGACATTTTTGTTAGTTTTTCTCGGCGACATATAGGGATCCGGTAAACTATCCTGATAGACGATTTTTGCATATTTTATTTTTTTTCCATTTGCAATATTACCTTTCAAAAATAAAAAATGCGGAATATGCAATGGTTTTCCTAAAAAAAAAATTAATTAAAAATCACACTCGGTAACAATTTGACAGCCTTAAAACGAAAAATTTAGCAACGTTGCCAGATTTTAGATTTACCAATTTGTTAAAGGAAATGAAATGAGCAATTGAAAATTATTTGGACAACAGAATTGTAATTATTTATTGTTATTATTATAGTTTTAATGAAGGTTTTATTGACGAACCTGGGCTAACCTAATGTTAACGGGACAGACTGATCTAACAATATAATTTTGGTTACAGAAACATCCCCCTTTTAATATAGACTCGGAAGTCGGTTGGCGCGTAACCGCGCGCTTTCTTTACAAACAACCTAACCAGTCCTAACCTAACCTAATCCGCATTTGTATTAATTATAAGGTTTGTTATAAAAAAATAGTTTTACGTGTATCATAACTTATAGGTGTTTCTTTAATTATGAATATGGCAACGTCGCACATCAAATTAAAATAAGCATGGCGATGGGAACAGTCGGAAAAATGTTTGAAATCAAAATTACCTTTAATTTGTATAATAATCACGTCAAAGTAATTTTTGGGTGCTGATGAGAGTTTTCCACACATTTTCTCAATTTGGACAGCTAGAATGGTAGATAAAAACAAAAAGAAACAAAAATAAACCAGATTTAAGAGTGTCAACATAGTTTACCTAAACCCAAATATAGTAGCTACTTTAATATGGAGATAAACTTCGTTAGGCACTTCATTTATAAATTTAGAAATTTCCTCTTTTGAAAAAATGTTCGCCTTCTTTGGTCTAAATCCAACATTTTGTTTTTTTAAATAGGCCATGACTTTGAAAAACTTGCTTAATCCATGTTTTCATTGAGTTAGATCATACATTTTAACATTGAGTATCTGAACAAAAGCGTGTTTGGCTTACATGTTTTGGAAAGCTCGGCGAAATATGCCAAAAAACGGGTTCTTTCAAAGTTTTGATGCCTTTAGCTTGACACCAGGTTTTAATTAGAATATATTCTTTCTCATACCTATGACGGGATTTTCATGGTGGCAGATTGAAGTTTGCAGTTCTAGGGAAGCAATTTTTAGAAACTTACCTATTTGTAATGTAATTCGATTCTTCGATCATTTTTCGCAAATTCGTCAATAACGTCATCATAAAAACGTCGATGCTCCGACATATTTTGAAGAAATTTATTTTCAATGGACAACAGCGATGTATGCGAAAATCTGTCCTGCCCCGTTGAATTTCTCACGAAATTTTTTATACGTTTAATTGTTCAAAAATTACGTTCTACTGATGAACTTGTGGCAGGTATCGTCAATACTAATTCACACAATTTCGACGCTTCGGTGTAGGCATCTTCCAGCTCCTTGTCTTTTAAAAATTGCATTAGTTCCTTAGCTTTATTTTTTGCGCTAATGTCATCAGTTTCTTAATTCACTTTTAGTTCAGATCGCAGTAACACTCGGTCGAAGAACTGGCTATAATGAAGACGAAATTTAAACGCATCTTCTGGAAAAGTTTTTCCTTTAAATGCATCAAAATTGCAGAGCTCGAGGAATTTAAAATCATTTAAACCGTTAAATCTATAGTTTATTTGTTGTTGAATTTGATCGATTATTTCATAAAAGAGGCGTCTGTATGATGTTTGAACATCTACCACCTTGTCTGTTCGAAGACGCTGGCTTGTGGCTCTACATTTAACGTCATCGTTTTCTCCCAAAATAGGTCAAAGTCGTCTCTTTTTTGGCTTAACATGGACTTAAAATCGTCCACTTTTTTTAGGCAAAAAGGAATATCATTCGTTTTAGTTTGTAACATATTAAAAACATTGTCCGAGAATGGAAATATTTCTGAAAATATGTTCAACAAATAATTAAAATTAAAATCTCGTTTTAAACAATCGAAGAACCCCCTCGAACTATTTATTGCTTCTGAGTCCCACGTTTCATTATTTTCTATTATATTCTCAAACAGTTCATCAGTGATTCACGATTTTCAGATATTGTTAACACAAGTCTTCCATTATAGTTCCACCTAGTAGGAGCTACTTTGGGCAATCGTTTGTGGGCAATGGAATCCAAAGCTTGTGTATGTTTTGTTGACTTGGAAAAAAAAGCAGCCATGCCACTTAAAGTAAGGAAAAATACTTTACGCTCTTTAATGTGATTGATGGACTGGGATAAAACTAATTTATAAGCAAAACAATGGACAAACACAGCACTTGCGAAAGTTTCTCGAACTTTAGCTTGCAGATTCCCTAATTATCCTGCCATCACTGCAGCTCTATCATAGCTTTGAGCAACTAATTTTTTCTCTCCATTAATTTCTTTAGTAACGTTATAAACTACGGTATATAATGCATCTGCTGTACAATTTTCGGACACATTCTTAAAACCTAAAAATCGCTCTTGAATTCTTCCGTCTGTTTTAACGTAGCGTATTACTATAGATAATTGACTAAAATTAGTGATATAAGTTGTTTCGCTCAGAACAATAGCAATGAACCGCGCCTCGCCTATCTCCTGCTTAATTCTTTTTAGAATAATGGTTGCAACAGAGGAAATTAAATCATTCTAGATTCGATTCGATTTTCCGCGAAAAACGCTAGACTACTTTGCTTAGAGGCGTCTACTCATCTCTCAATAACAACCACCCAACTGCCTCAGTTTTTTGTGACTATGCGAAAGCCTTTGATTGTGTTAGTCATGAAATTCTGATAAACAAACTACATTTTTATGGAATTCGTGGTACTTCTTTAAATTGGTTCAAATCTTATCTTGGAAAAAGGCAACAACTTGTAAGGGCTAATGGTTCCGATTCTGATTGTAGGTTGATTACAAGTGGAGTTCCTCAAGGTTCAGTCTTGGGACCTATTCTTTTTTTGTTATACATTAATGATATCACGAACCTTAAAATTAATGGAAGAATCTCCCTTTTTGCTGATGACACAAGCATAACATGGAGTGATTTTGATACAACGTCTTTACACTCTAGTATCTCCAAAGACTTGGTTATAATTAAGGCTTGGTCCGATTCCAATATGCTTTGTTTTAACGTCGATAAAACGGTGGCGTTATCTTATAAGGGAACTTTACAACCACTTCAGGTACATAACAGCAATATTGAATACGTAGAGTCGGTTAAATTCCTGGGTTTAAATATAAATAGCAACCTAAAATGGTCTAATCATATTGACACCTTAACTAAAAAACTTTCTACCGCCTGCTTCGCCATTCGATCAGTTTCAAAAGAACTAGACGTTCCTTCTGCCAGACTTACTTATTTCTCTTTATTTGAATCCCACCTCCGCTATGGCCTTCCCTTTTGGGGCTGCTGTACCACCGAGCAATTTCGTAGTATTTTTATGCTTCAAAAGAGAGCCATTCGTTATTTGTTTGGTCTAAATAATAGAGCTCACTGCCAATACTATTTCAAAAAACATGAAATATTAACACTTCCTGCATTATTTATTTTGGAAACGGTATGTTTGCTGAGAAAACATATAAACACCCTCCCAGAAAGGCCACAACATGTATACCCTACCAGAAACTCTAGGCATGATATTTATCTTCCCATTCCTTCCACAGAATTAATAAAAAAATCAATTATTTACAACGCCATAAAACTTTACAACAATCTGCCAGTACATTTAAAATCTATCCCTATGCTTGCACAATTTCGAAAAAACACCAAAGCATACCTCATTGAGAGACCATTTTACAGCGTTAATGATTTTTTTTTCAGTGAGTAAGTCTCTTTAAATTGTCACTAAACTCGCTTGTTTACTTAAATCTTTTGTGAGTCATGTCCTAACTCATAGCATAGAATTTTGTAAATCATTATATAGGGAAAAGAACTGTGAACATTCACTTAAAACTTAATTATTTTTGTTAGGTATTGGATTAAAAACAATTTAATTCTTTTTGTATACTACATTCTACACTAGTTCAATATACCTTCTGTTTAACATCACAATTATTTGTATAACTATAATAACATAGAGTTTAAGGTCGCATAGTTGCAATTTTGATTTCAATGTCATCGAAATTATTCACCTCGTACATGTGTGTTTGTTTACTTTTATAAGGTTATCATGATTCATTTACTGTTTGCAATGTTATGCTATATTCTAACGTGTGTTTTACGATTTGGTAAATTGATAATTTACATTTTTAAAAAAAAAAGCACTGACCTGTCGAAATTATTTTCGATTAATGTTTTGATATGTCTTATTTTTAGGTATATTTTGCTTTGTCCATAAAATTGTAGAATTTTTCTGCGGCAATAAAGCATACTTTTGTTTGTTTGTTTGTTTGTTTGTACTCTAAATGATTTTTTAAGCAATCATCATATTTAGCCATTAAACTAAGTAAATCTTGAAAATTTACTCTATTTGAAGAAACCCTTGTTTCGTCATGACCTCTAAATCCCAATTCGTAATGTCAAAGAAAACAAACATCATCGATAAGTTTTCTTAATATTTTCCTATTTTTATCGACTAGTTCATTGTGTTGGCGGTGACTAATTTCCAACTGTTTATTAAGGGCGTGTTCAATTCTGGGTTTGCCAAAGACTTTTTACAGCTTTATGGAAATTGTTTAAATCGGAAAAACCAGTTTTATTTCAGAGAACTTTTTCATTTTCAAAAAGTAAACATGGCCAACAAAATAATTTACTTATATTTTCACACCCTGTTAGTCATTTAAATTGTTCGTATTGTTTTTCGGGAAAAAAATGTCTAATACAGTTTTTCATTTTTGTGGTTAAATTTTTCATAGGCGGTTTTGTCCTTCCTTAGGACATTATTTGAAGCTTATCAGAGAAGTTTAATGGTGAAAATCCCTTTATTATTAAGACACACACCACACACTCACACACACTCTTCTTACTAAATTCTCCAACATTTTCAACGTTATTACCGACAACCTAACGGTATTTGCATATCCACGTCCGTATTATTGTCTTCCATATCGCACCATGCACGACGCGACGTACGTATCACACAACACACGGATAGCCGTTCAAACAGAGAATCTACTCCAACGATAGCTTCCGCCCCCACTTAAAGCACGCGACTGAAATGCAAAAATTGCAAACAGCCGGTGGAAAGCTCAATAACCTCTGGCTCGATTCACAGGAAATCAAGCATACAGGACTTGGCTGCAGAGAAGCTAGCGGCCCGCATAGATTCTATTCGATTTTCTATTGTGGCCGGTCAGAGTCAAGGCCGCATTTATTATGGACTTGATAATTAAGATAATATTTCAGCATTTTTAATATAAACTAAACTAATGGTTTCCTATTTCAAAAATTACCTTTTAGAAGATGTTTTGTTTTTTTTTTTGGGGGGAAGCACTGCTTCTCTTGCTTCCATGGACTGCACGCCCCTGAGTTCTAGCTGCTTCCAACACTGACTCTGGCAAATCTTCGTCTGAAGAATCCATTAAAAACACTTTTACTCAGGTTTTACTAAGACAAAAATCAGCGACAGCAAAATTGGTTTTTATTGACAATGAATGACACGCGTATTTTTACTTTGTGTCCTGATTTAAACTGCCAAATAAAAAAAGCAGGTGTTTATTATTGCTTAACATTGATTTTAAGGCCGAATTTAAGAATTAAGAATTGCATTCTTTCTTGCAAGTTGCAATAGTCTTGAACAAAAGCATGCGCAGTGGCAAGACATTTGTACCTTTCGTCAAACTGTGCATGCCTTTGTTCAAGACTATTGCATATTGCAAAGAAGATTTGCAGCATGTAAAACGGCCATAAGGCATAATACGAGAGCCATTAAACAATTTTTTAAAACACGTTTTACGAATTTTTTCCTATTTTGTTGAAAATTATAGCAGGATTCTAGCAAATTTATGTTTTTAAATCATTTTGCTAACTATCAGCCTATCAATATATTTATAAATATTTAAAATCAGTAAGTATATTTAAAAAAAAATGGGTTATTTACTTTTCCGCACTAGTGCTGAAAAGTAGCTCTTTCCAAACTAAAATTAGTGCGGAAATAGAAGTTTTCCGCACGCTTGTAGAAAAAATAATTTACCGCGATTTCTCCTATAAATGTTTTTGTCCTTAAGTTCTATATTTTGGAAAAATTGGGTTATTTACTTTTCCGCACTAGTGCTGAAAAGTAGCTCTTTCCAAACTAAAATTAGTGCGGAAATAGAAGTTTTCCGCACGCTTGTAGAAAAAATAATTTACCGCGATTTCTCCTATAAATGTTTTTGTCCTTAAGTTCTATCATTAAGAGTTCCCTAGCTGCAGCCGGCGCCCTCTATTTATTATTGAACCAACCTGTACTACCCATCGCATATCCACATATTGAAAAAAACATTTAATAAAATGACGTTTGTTTCTGTACCGACAACTAAATAAATTTACCAGTTTTATTCCAGAGACCTTTTTCATTTTCAAAAAGTAAACATGGCCAACAAAATAATTTACTTATATTTTCACACCCTGTTAGCCATTTAAATTGTTCGAATTGTTTTTCCGGAAAAAAATGTCTAATACAGTTTTTCATTTTTGTGGTTAAATTTTTCACAGGCGGTTTTGCCCTTCCTTAGGACATTATTTGAAGCTTATCAGAGAAGTTTAATGTTGAAAATCCCTTTATTATTAAGACACACACCACACATTCACACACACTCTTCTTACTAAATTCTCATTTTCAACATTTTCAACGTTATTACCGACAGCCGAAGTTGACGGTTTTTGCATATCCACGTCCGTATTATTGTCTTCCATATCGTACCATGCACGACGCGACGTACGTAACACACAACACACGGATAGCCGTTCAAACAAAGAATCTACTCCAACGATAGCTTCCGTCCCCACTTAAAGCACGGGACTGAAATGCAAAAATTGCAAACAGCCGGTGGAAAGTTCAATAACCTCTGGTTCGATTCACAGGAAATCAAGCATATAGGACTTGGCTGCAGAGAAGCTAGCGTCCCGCATAGGTTCTATTCGATTTTCTATTGTGGCCGGTCGGAGTCAAGGCCGCATTTATTATGGGCTTGATAATTAAGATAATATTTTAGCAATTTTAATATAAACTAAATTAATGGTTTCCTATTTCAAAAATTACCTTTTAGACGATGTTTTGTAATTTTTTTTGGGGAAGCACTGCTTCCCTTGCTTCCATGGACTGCACGCCCCTGAGTTCTAGCTGCTTCCAACACTGACTCTGGCAAATCTTCGTCTGAAGAATCCATTAAAAACACTTTTACTTAGGTTTTACTACCACAAAAATCAGCGACAGCAAAATTGGTTTTAATTGACAATGAATGACACGCGTATTTTTACTTTGTGTCTTGATTTAAACTGCCAAATAAAAAAAGCAGGTGTTTATTATTGCTTAACATTGATTTTAAGGCCGAATTTAAGAATTAAGAATTGCAATCTTTCTTGTAAGTTGCAATAGTCTTGAACAAAAGCATGCGCAGTGGCAAGACATTTGTACCTTTTGTCAAACTGTGCATGCCTTTGTTCAAGACTATTGCATATTGCAAAGAAGAATTGCAGCATGTAAAACGGCCATAAGGCATAATACGAGAGCCATTAAACAATTTTTTAAAACACGTTTTACGTATTTTTTGCTACTTTGTTGAAAATTATAGCAGGATTCTAGCAAATTTGCGTTATTAAATCATTTTGCTAACTATCAGCCTATCAATATATTTATAAATATTTAAAATCAGTAAGTATATTTAAAAAAAATTGGGTTATTTACTTTTCCGCACTAGTGCTAAAAAGTAGCTCTTTCCAAACCAAAATTAGTGCGGAAATAGAAGTTTTCCGCACGCTTGTAGAAAAAATAATTTACCGCGATTTCTCCTATAAATGTTTTTGTCCTTAAGTTCTGTCATTAAGAGTTCCCTAGCTGCAGCCGGCGCCCTCTATTTATTATTGAACCAACCTGTACTACCCATTGCATATCCACATGTTGAAAAAAACATTTAATAAAATGACTTTTGTTTCTGTACCGACAACTAAATAAATTTATAAAAGAACCTAAATAAAAAATATGTAATACAATGTTTTACAAAGCAAAAATGTCTGTTTAGTTCCCATTTCTTTATTCACTAATTGAATTTTATTGTTGCAGAAAATGCTAGAAGCGGACAATTTAACAGGTAAGGGCACTTTTGATCTGTTCTAATAATGTAATTATTTGTTGAACAAATATAATTTGCTACATTGAGTGTATTGAGTTGTTCAGAAAATGCAGAAAATCTAGTGAGGCGGAAGTATTGCGCGAGTGACTTTACATAAATTTGAGGTTGTTGCTCTTTTGTCTACATAAAAATCGGATATCAAGGCATCTTAGAAAAAAACCTTGAACGCCAACTACGATACTTGACTTATGACACTGATTCGCCTCGTCTTATAGAGATCGAAAAAGCTATTCCTAATTTTTTACCAGACGATACAATTTTAACATTAAAAGCATAAAATTAAATTTTGTAATGGAAGGTAAATTTTTAATTATCTAAAATATAAAAACTCGAAGAAAAAACTATATATGAAAAGCAATTTGTCAATACTAAAAATACTCAAAATGGTTTAGGTTAAGAATTTTCCGATTTGAATTTAAAGCTTTTCTTAGTTTTTTGATCACTTTTATTAGTCTCTTGTCATTGCCGCTCTTGAGAATGAACTTTACTATCTCTTAGGAAGGCCAACTACTTCCGGAAATCTGTCATTGTTGCTACAGGCAAAATTCAAAACGTGTGTTCTCCTATTATGCCTACAGCAAAGGTTAAATGGGAAAAGTTTTAAAGAAAATTTAGCGCATTCGATATCCGGCTTCAGATTTACGATCGGTCAATTGGTTTTGGAAATATCGGCGAAAAACCGAAAATGGCGGATATCGTTTTTCGTCAGTAAATCCAAACCGGTAAATTTGAGAGCTGTCAAAATGTGACATTATTGGGACATATTTTTAAGACAAAATGGCGTATACGACACGTCTTCATTGTCTTTTGTTGTCCCGCAAACCGCCGCATTGGATTTTTCGATTTTTTGGAAAGAGTGTAAAATTTCCAGTCTAGTCATGTTTCTCAAGTGCATAAAAGATTTGAGTATCATCGATATATCACACTTCCCACAGTTGGATCTCAATTTTTTCTAAGGAGGCCGTGATTTATTTGTCACAAGATTGAATTTATAAGTAATGTCTTAAACGCATTGAATTTTCAATACGACATAAACATAAATAAATTCTAAATAAGTTCTTAATTACCTCGAACTTAGGTTACATTAATTTACAGAATTGCAAAATGACGTCCATTTGCATCGAGATACTTTTGACAATTGGTGACTGTTTTTCATACAACCCTGGCAAGTGTAATTCCGTTAATTTTTTTAAATGTGTCCAAAACTCTTTATCTCAGGATTTCTATGGTCGTAGGGGGATCAATTATTTCATAGACCTCATTCTTCGAGTGTCTCCAGAGGTAAAAATCCAAGAGCAAGAGGTCAGAAGATTTAGGAGGCCGAGATATTGGACCATTTAAGAATAATTCATTCGTCAAACTGCTCTCTTAAGAAGTTCCTGACTTGAATGGTTTGTGAGCCGGACATCGATCCTGTTGAAACAAGGTTTTTCTAAACTCATCTTCTCTCGTTCTAGTCCAGCGGTTGTACGAGGCGGTTGCGTTTTCGCTCGTATATTGTTGTGCCGGTATTTGAACGTTTTGTTTTGTTTTGGTTTGAACTGTTTTGATTTCAATTTGTTTTTGTGTGCTTTGACCCGATCATCAGTTCGTCGTTTGCTATAAACTAAACTTGATCTTGTTTACCCGGATCCGGTTATTAGTTATAAATATTGTTTGTGCGTGACATTTAAAGATTTTGATTTATCAACTGGAAATATTTGCATAATATTTACATAAAATTTATCTACATCTTTTTTTTAATTTTCACTTTTTTTGTTCCTTTGAAAATTTTAATTTTTTATTTATTTATAAAATGGCTGAATTTAAGTGCGATTCTTGCCAAAAAATCGTTTCGGAAAAAGACTGTTACAGAATTCGCTGTAGTGGGAAGTGCCGAAGAAATTTTTGTATGGTCTGTACAGGACTGGATAAATCCACGACAAAAGTGCTCTACAAACAAAAATTCAACAACATAAGATTTTTTTGCACTGTTTGCGACTCTCCAACTCTGAAATATTTGCATGATAAAATATCAGATCTCCAAAAGACTCAAATCTCTTCAGAATATCTCGAAGCCCTGGGTTCCTGCTTAAAGAAAAACAACGACATCCTTCCGATCATTGGCGAAATTTACGACATCTTACTCAATCATGACTCCAAATGGAAGACACTGCTAGAAAAAATTGAGGATATTCACAGCCTCCATTCTGGAATATCTGACAGTATACAAAAATCCTTATTTAAATCCATTAAAGAAATTAGGCAGGATACTTTCAATCTATCATCTATTTTAATGGAAACTCAAAATGAATCTGTCAAAGTCCAGGTGCATGATTCATCGAAGGACCAGTTGACTAAAGAGATGGCTGAGCTGAGGCATAGTGTAAAACAAATGGCACTTACCCTGGAGAAGCTTGCTGATAAGCCTAAACAACAATCAATAAAGAAGATATACACCACCGCAATATCAACCCAAACCGATACAACAGATGTCCAAATGCCTGTCAATAAGTCTCCAAAAAAAGCTGTTTCCTTCCAACCCAACAAAACACCCATTATAGAGAAATGGCATTATGTAGTGGTATCCATAATTCCGTCCACGTATAAATCAAATCAGCTTGTACACTACATCAAAGAAAAATTAGGAATCACGAATTTTGTGCGTTGTTTTCCTATGCTTAAGAATGCAGACACTTTGCACTCCGATTTTAAAATTGGGGTGCAAAATAAAGATCACTTAATTCAGCTTAAGAACGCTAGTCTGTGGCCACCTGGTACTATAATTGATCCTACCTATGATTCAGTTTCACCAACCCTTATCCAAACGCCGCCCACTTCCACAGCCCATAATGTCTCATCTTCTAGTCATCAAGATGTCAATATAGATATCCCAAAGAGCCGGGGGCTGTCTCCACCAAAGCCTCAATTATTGGAATCACCAGTGACATTTGTGCCTGAAGAGGATAAGTCAGTCATAATTGGCTCTGACAGGGAGGCCATAGCAGCTTGTAGGTCATTGGCACTGGAGGGCTCTAAATTAAGCATGGAGAAAACTGCAAGGAAAGATGATTTTTTGCAGTTTGATCCAATGACTCCACCAAGAGTGCGGCTGTCCCAAGATTCGGATAAAGCAAATGGTGGCTATATATTAGCCAGATTAAGGGATCCTTCCTTACTAAAGATCTTAAGGCTATTTCTTGCTTATCTACACGACCAGCCATCTAGTGTGTGTTTTGAGGGGCATACAAGTACTAGCATTAAATTATTGCTAGCTTCAGAAGGCCTTCCCAGTGACAAGGAATCCCTGCGCAAGCTGTATTATCGCTTCCACGATGCCTATGGGATTGGTTCATCTGAAGTGGACTCAGACCTTGCAGTGTATAGATCTTTCTACTCCTCGGAAAAAATTTTACGGCTCCAAAAAATTCGTGAAGGTACTGGTAAATATTATTCTAGTGGTTCACCATCAAAAAGTAAAAATTTTTAGTCAATATGACGCGAAAAGAGGATCTAGCACCCTCTAAAAAATTGACCAATAGCAATTTTAATCTTTTTTTTCTTAATATTCAGTCCTTAAGACATAAAACAGACGAATTATATCTTTTGTTAGAAGCGCTAAATTTTCCAGAAGTCATTGCCATCACTGAGCACTGGTTAAATATCAATCAACCTGTTTTTATTAAAAACTATACCACAATTGCCAGATTTAATAGAACTAATTTAACTCATGGAGGCACCATGATAATGTCTTCAAACAACGATTTTTCCGAAATATCAAAGTATAATCATTTATTATCTGAAAAAGTATTTGAATTTTCTATCGTTTATCACAATACTTATGATCTTTATATTATTTGTATTTATAGAACACCTGATGCTGATGTGCAATTATTCTGCCATAACCTTCTAAGTTTGCTCGAGTCCCTTCCTGTAAAAAGCAAATTAATCTTATGTGGCGATTTCAATATTGACTTTTCCAGTGTGTGTGCTGCTCAGGAATGTCTTCAGTCCATCTTTGAGTCATTAGGAATTGCCATGCACGTCAACTCACCAACCAGAATTACTAAGACAAGTACCAGTACTATAGATTACGTTGTGTCTTCTTTCGATCCTAGCTCCGTCGAATGTAATGTCTTAAGTCCAGGTTTCTCCGATCATGAAGCAATTTTCACAAAATTTTCAATTACATCCAAAGCCAAAAATTCCTCTAGACAAGTAGGCCGTATTTTTTCGGTTAGAAATTTCATTAATTTCAAACACCTATGTCAAATAACTGACTGGGACTCTCACACTTATGATGTCGACACTGAATTTTCTCGTTTTATAAAAACTCTAACTAATATAGCTTCTGAATCTTTTCCTCTTAGGCCTATCAAAAATAAAAGAAGTAAACCCTGGTCCACTAAAGGTTTACGTATATCTTCTAAGAACATGCGGTCACTATCTCATTTAAAGAAATTTTCGGACAGTGTCTTTTTTCATAATTATGTAAAATCATACAGAAAAATTTATCATAAAACTATTAAAGCCGCCAAAGATATTTATTACAATAATAGACTTTCTAACGCCAAAAATGTAGCTAAAGAAACCTGGTCTATCGTAAATGATTTAAGAAACAAAACTCCTTTATCCAGCACTATCCTTACCTCTCCTGAGGACCTAAACAATTATTTTGTAAATGTAGCCAAAGATTTGACTAAATCCGTATCTCAATCTAATGACCCAATTTCATATCTCTCTAATCATAGGGTAAACCTGCACAGTTTCTTCTTTTCACCAGTAGTTTTATCAGAACTTCGTAGTACAATTAATGATATCAAAAATAAATCTTCTTCGGGAACTGATGGGCTTACTTTAAAAATGTATTCAAGTCTGCCGGAATGCACACTAGAGCATCTGACTACTTTGATAAATATGTCTTTCCAAAATGGTACTTTTCCAAGCTGCCTTAAAACTGCAATAATCAGACCTCTTCACAAAGGAGGTGTTTCAGAAGAAGCTGCGAACTATCGCCCAATTGCACTTCTCCCTACGCTATCTAAGATCATCGAAAGACTGGTTAAAAAAAGGCTTTTATCATTTCTGTCTAGATATGAAATACTTACAAAACATCAATTTGGATTTCTAAGTAACAAATGCACAAGCGATGCCATGTTTTCCCTTCTTAATAGAGTTTACTCCAGCCTAAACAACCATCACGCTACGGCAACAATTTTCTGTGATTTTTCCAAAGCTTTCGATTGTGTGAATCATAATATATTAACTAACAAACTGCAGTACTATGGATTTAGAGGGGCTCCTCTCAATTGGTTTAAGTCATATCTTAGCAACAGAAATCAAGTTGTGAAAGTTGACAACAGGATGTCTTCTTGTAGGCCAATGGAATATGGAGTGCCTCAAGGCTCGGTACTAGGCCCTATCTTGTTTCTTCTGTTCATAAACCACATGGCTAATTTAAACATTAGTGGAAAAATATGTCTCTTTGCGGACGATACCAGCTTTAACGTGGAGCCACCCAGATGTCACGGACCTACATAGGATTGTATCTAATGACCTAATCACCATTAAATCCTGGTGCGATTCTAATCTCCTATGTTTGAACATCTCTAAAACGAAAGTCTTGTCTTATAAAAACACGCTGCAACCCTTTGACCTTAATGGCACCACTATTGATGTCGTAAACTCTGTAAAATTTCTAGGGCTTCTTGTAGATGATTCTTGCTTGCTTTGCGTTAAGATCTGTTTCCGAGGAGCTTAGCTTTTCTACCTCTAGAACTGTTTATTTTGCTCTTGTTGAGTCGCACCTCAGATATGCTATTCCATTCTGGGGTACATGTTGTGCGACTCAATTTGATCGAATTTTTATACTACAAAAAAGAGCTGTTCGTTACCTACTGAGACTTAACAGTAGAACTTACTGCCGAGATTTCTTTAAAAGATATAAAATACTAACCCTGCCTTGCTTATTCATTTTGGAATCGGTTTGCTTAATTCGTAAGCACGCACCTGCTCTATTAGAGAGACCTTCTCACAACTACCCTCTCAGAAATACTGAGCACGATCTCTATCTTCCAACCCCACACTCAGAGTTAATTAAAAGATCAGTAATCTACAATGCAAAAAAAATGCATAATCACCTGCCATTTAACATCAAATCCATAATATCTCTGACTTCATTTCGCAAGGCTTTGAATCATTCTTACTGGAAAGAGCCTTCTACACCGTGAACGAGTTTTACAACACATAATTTTATCCTTATGAACCCCTAGTGTGATAGTTGCCATTACCAACCATTTTTACCGAACTTTGTATATGTATTTTTTTAATTGTTTCGTACTTTTTTATTTTTTACTTTTCTTTTTTATTTTTTTACATTATATTTATGAAAATGTTTATAACATAGTACGACTGACAAAGTACATTTCTAATGTACTTCTTTTAGGATTCTATAATATTAATATTCTAAATTCCTGATTTAAATATTATTTTTCTATAATATTTATGACGTGTTTTTTTTTGTTTTGTTTGCTAATTTTGATGTTTGTAAACTATTTTTTTACAACAGCTTTGTCCACAAAATTGTAAAATTTTTTTTGACAATAAAGCATTTATTTATTTATATTTATTTATTATTTATTTATTTTATCTTCTGTCAGAGTAGCTCGTAAAATCGGTGCAACCTGGTTTCTCAAAAGCTCTAGGTATCTCTGTCAGTTTAGGTTGTAACAACACAATTAAAAAAGTTAAGTTAGATTAAATTACCAATGACCCAACACCAAACGTTATTTCCAAATCTGGCCTGTAGACGTCTATCTGCCGCTTCGTGAGGGTTTTCTACATACCAATGATGACTGTTGTGCATATTAAGAACTCCACAATTCGTAAACCTACTCTCATCGGACCAGAAGACATGGTTTGCGAAATCGGGATTTTTATTACATTTCCTAGTATACCACTCACAGAAGAGTAGTTGTCTTGGAAAATTAGTTTCCTTAATGTATTTAATGTACCGTTGATTTCGGCACATAAATTTCCTGTTCTTGCCTTCCTGCCGTCGCACATAGGGGCCAATGATGTAAAAAGTTGGCAAAAAATATTTAATGCTGGTTTTGTATTTTAGGTTAGTTAAATATCTATATTAGATGGTAATTTGACTCTTAGATACAATAAAATTGGATTTAAATATACAGGGTGTTCATTCTAAAACGTATACATTGGATATTGGATTTCTCAAAATTTAAATTTAAAAATGATCGCCCAAATTTGTAAAAAATATATCAAGGACAACTTTTAAAGCCAAAGATGCTTCTCTACCTTTAACCCTCTGCCCCTAGGATCCAACCCCTTAAAACTCCTTAATTGATAGAAGGTCGAGGTCGGTCGTGCGGTATCTCATTTTAAAGGTCATTTCACTTATATTATGACTGTGAAGTTTTTACTGTCATCCCCTTTAATATGATACTGTGGATACTTAGTTATTTTATTAGCTTAAATCCAGCAAATTGTCATATTAAACAGAATCACAGCAAAAACTATAATATCAGGTCGAAAGGCCTTTAAAATGTGGTATCACATGACATATGACCGGAAACCCCCTTCCTATATTAGGAGGGTAGCTCTTGGTGGCAGGAGATAAATGAGGTAGAAACAATGTTTAGGTTTCAATATTACAAATGTATTTTATAGCAAAAAGTCCCTACCAATTTTTAAATACAGGGTATAATACCATTAGTATATTAAGATATAAAACTTACAGTTATACAAAAAATATGCAAAGCAAAACCCGCATGAACGGCACTGGTCAGAATAATTGAATTCTTGATGCATCAAAAAATACGTATTAATGCCTAAAATACATGACCCAAATTTCATACAGATATCTACAGTAGTGACAAAGTTATTGTAAAAAAAGTATTTATTTTTTAAAACTTTGACACCCTGTATCTAAAAAGTTAAAGCGTTTAGGACATACGTTCATATGAACTTTTTTTCTTAAAATGAGCCCAAGAATCACCCCCTTTATTATTAGCATGTTATTCTGAAACACCCTGTATTACTACAAGTAAAAAAAAAGAAAAAATGTTGAATCCATTAAAAAAACTTCAAAATCACAAAATATCATGGGCCAAATGATATAATTTTATTTTGTTGATGAAGATAAAGCTGGAGTTAAACGTATCAAGTAGCTAAAGCAGGTTACTAAATCAAGTAACTAAATTTAGTTACTTGTATGGTGTAAACTGCTTGATTTGGTACGATTTAGTACTTGCGCTGCTGTTCACACCATACAAGCAACTAAATTTAGTTACTTGATTTAGTAACCTGCTTTAACTACTTGATACGTGTAACCTTAGCTATAAATTAAATATTTAACTTGCGTACATTCTGAGAAGAGATGTGTATTTTATGATTTTTAAATATGCGTGTTTACCTCATTTCAGATTTGGTAAGACCAAAATAGCACTGAAAGAGCAATTCATTGTACGCTTGTTAAATATGATACTATTAATCAATCTTCATCATTATCTGAAGATTCTTCATCGCTCCCTTCATCATTATGGATCACATCCTCAGATGAAAAATTGAAGTCAGGACACTCTAGTAAATTTAACACATCTGGATCAAAAAGGGATTTGCGTTTTAACGGTTGATGCATACTACTTATCAGAGGATCCGATGAAATTAAAAGACGATGTAAAATATCTTCATTTGATTTTTCACGAGAAATTCTACGTGAAAAACCCTCTCTATATCTTTTAAACATTTTGTTATTAGCTTCCTGAGCTTCTTCGCTCAACTGCCCTATGGGCAACACCGCTTTTTCAATAATAATTGGCCCATGAATTAATACTTTGTGAACAGTAGGAGGCATACAGTACCATGGGTACTTTTCCACAAACAAATTTGCTGTTTCCAAAGCATAATCCTTAAATTTAAGTATATTTATATCAAACCCACTAGAAATTGTATTTAAAATTGTGCCAAATCTCTTTAAAATATGAATATCTAAACCTGTTATTTTAGCCGATTCATCTGAATTTTGAAAAAACCGCCTAGCGGTGTTCCCGTCATTGCTATTCCCAAACCCTGGTTTGGGTTTATCAATGATTAGTCCTAGTTTAGCCCTAAATTCTCTACATATTTTGTTTTTAGTGGATTCAACAATTTTTTTGTCTTCTCCCCGAGCTTGCCATTTTTTCAACGGTAATTTATAGGCTAATTTTAGTAGACTTTACATGAATCGAATCCATGCATGAAGAGTTGAAATGCCAAATTGTAATCTGGATTCGTCTACTAGCACCGTGGTTTCCATGCACTTTTGGATGTTATTAAAGTTCGTTGACGTTAAGCCACACAGATAGCATCTCATGGTTGAAGCCGTATCTGTCAATGAATTGCAGATTTTGCCGTCAACCATTGTAAACAAAAGTTTATGTTTTATTTTAATTAGGCAACCATTGATTTCACATACTGTCGGTACCAAGTTACGAATTTGAACTTGAATATGATCGCGTTCCTTTTTAGCTAATTCCGTTGTTTCGTGTGCAAACTGAAATTTTATTGGACGGCAATATCTCGTCGATGAAGGTCGTGGGTTACTCCAATATACAATTTGTTGGCCTACTGGGCTTTCAGGATCACCATGTATAAGTCGCAAAGGTACTAATGACGACAAAAAAATACTTGCATCACTGGCGTCTCCACTTGCAAATACTTGCTTGTATTCGGAATGACCGGATGATCCATCAAACCCCCATTTATACATTAAAAACAGTTCACTTATTTTTTTTTCATTTTTAAAAACTATGTTTTGCGCTTGCATTAGGCGAGATGCTGTATGGTCAAGCAGTGCTTGAAGTTTAATTTCGGCTGTTAAGTCACTTATTGATATAAATTCTGTGTCAGGATAACAACGTTTTTTAGCATTTTGTATTATTTTGTAAGAAGGAAAACGTTGCTTGTCTTTGCTCCGTATTATATTATACTGCTGCCTTGTAAGTTGAGCATCTACAAATGTAGATAAAGCTTCCTCGGGAGAAAGCTGGACAATATTCTTAAAATTATTCATTTTTTTATAAGCTGTTGTGTAGCAAACCGCACGTTTGGGTGATGATGTTACTTCTTTAAGTAATTTAGATGCATGACTTGCCCCCGAAGACCGTAAACTCATTTGTGCTGCATAACATAATTCTTCTGTAGAATTTAAAGACCTCAAATGTTCTGTTTTTTGTCTCTTAGTCCTCTCTGAAGCGTCTTGAAATTTAATGTTAGGTCTTCCTTTTTTTTTAGAAGAATCGCAGACTTCATAATTCGGAAAACTGATGGATGATTCTAGCCAATCAACGTTTTTATCCAAAAATCTTTGCTTTTGTCTTTGAGAACTACGCCATCTTTTCTTAAAATCAGAAATAAAATGCGACATTTTAGTGCGTAAATCGGCCTCCTTGACTTTAGGACATTTAGTTCGGGTTCGCAAGTATTTTTTTAGAAATAATATTTTATCTTCTAATTTATCAAAACCAGACTCATTCATCTTCTCAAATAAAAATTTTCTAGTTAAGAAAATGTCAGTATTACCAGACCCTAAAAGAAACAGAAGATCTCTATTTCAAAACTGCATTTAAATAAACAGGAAAAAATATGGCTGTCGGAAATTTATTGTAAAGAAATCTATTTTATATAATGTATTTTTTAAGCAACCATATAAAAATTATTTGGGGATGAAAAGTTGTATTTTTAGTTGCTCAATTTGAAAAAAATATATATGTTACATAAAAAGTCTGTGACGTACATTTGTTGTCAATAATATTCAATTCAGTAGGCTGCCCTCTGGGACGCCACTGTACTTATGTAATAATATTAAGTCCAGTTAATGCTAATTTAGCCTCTTATCACTGTAATAACAATGCAGAACTTAGACAAAATCTGCCAAAGGCTGTTTAAAATAATCATGAAAAACGTTATTTTTAATTTAACACCCTGTAAGGTATATCGAAAATTACATAATGCAAGACTTTATTTAAACTTGCACAAGTTTATAACTAAAAGTTGAATATATAAAAAAGCAATGAAAATTGGACAGACATAGTATATATTATTTTAACGTTTAGTGTGGTATCCTTTATTAAGTAGATTTCTTATAACTTGGTGTAGTTTTCAGCGTGTAATTCAAAAAGGCGCAAATTTGCGCAAGATTTTTCTCTACTAGTTTAAATACTACTCTTTTATGTATATAATAATGCTACAAAAAATGCTCGGACTGCAACCTATGGATACTAAAACTTTACACATTTAAATAAAAAATTATGAAAAACAATAAATTTGGCGGTCATTTTAAGTATGTGATTTTAACTAACTCAACTACAATTAAATAGTGCCCTTTACCTAAAAACGAGAAACTTACCTCTTGGTAATGAATTCATATCACTAAGTAATTGAAAACACTTCAATGCTAATAAATATACATAAAAAATACCAACTATTACAAAAATTGCTTGTGTCAATAATAAATCTACCGTTTCCAGGGATAATATTTGACAGCTTGCCATGGCCTACCATGTCGTTTTTCGGATTAATAAAAATTGATGTCGGGTAGCCCGTATATTCTTTTAATGATTTTTACATATCAATATATCAATGTGAAGCTTTGCGTATTCTTCATTTTTGCCAGGTTTTGACCTTATTGGCCCCTATGTGCGTCGTTGAAAAGGGAATATTGGCCATTTTCAACAGTTCTCCACAATTTGTGTGTCAGATTTATGATTTTATTGAGAGAAAAGCAGTCTACTTATTAAAACACAACTTTGATTTATTTAGCGTCAAAGTCAACGCACACTTTTGTTATAAATAAATCATGGCCTCCTTAGAAAAAATTGAGACCTAACTTTACGAAGTGAGATATTTCGATGATAGTTCAATCTTTTATGCCCTTGTGACACATCAGCAGACAGAAAATGTTGCGCTCTTTACAAAAATTGAAAAATCCAATATGGCGGATGTAAGAAAAATGAAAGTTGGGGCGTGTTGCGGGATAACAAGATGTCTAAAATTTAGTGCGGAAATTCAAGGTCGTTTCTACAAAACCCTCGTCATGGGGGGGGGGCAAGGTAAATAAAACGACCGCCTCAATAAAAAAACTTTAAGCGTCTTTACCATTATCTAATTTAACTTTCCGTTTTTTATATATTTTCTTACCTTAGATAGATAAAGAGTATGGAGGGATGACTTGCGCCAACCTATTACTTAGGCCTCTCAGGTGGGCCCATTGTAACCTCCTTCCTTCGGAGCTTTGCTCATAGAGCCAGCCAACAGCATTGATGTAGTTCAGCACCGTAGCGGCCAAGCATCCTCCGATTGTGGCCATTTCTGGCCATCTTTCCCCCGTAATGGATTCTCTGGTATTTACAAGAGCTGGACAGTAACAAAGAACATACTCAGCAGTGTGCAGTGTCCCGTTAGCATTTCTATAAGTTTTCTAAGATTTCCTCGAGAGAGCTCAAGGAGGTACTCTGTCTGAGCGGCCTCAGAGCCGCCAATTGCGGTATCTGAGTGCTAAAGTCCTGTCTCTCCCATCTCTTTTTTAGAATATTTGTTGACTGTTCGTTTATTTTTATATTGATCGCCTTAGAAGAGGGCCGCATGGTTTGCTCATTGCTCCATTACGAGCCAACCTATCAGCGTTTTCATTTCCTTCGATTCCACTATTTCCCTTAATACAGGACACTGTGACCGTATATTTCTCTGGGAAACCGTCTCCAACATTTGGTGACACTGAAGAATCAGTTTGGATGTTATTTTATTCTTTTATTAGGATTTGCAAGATTTGTTTGCTGTCTGTCTATAACAGCCTGTAGCTTTCGGCACCATAATCCGATAGAATTTGTTAATATTTCTTGGTTAAGATTTTGCCAGCACATTATTATTCTTTCTTCTAATTCATATACAGTGTTAACCATCACATCTTAGTACATCATTCTTTCCAGAACACTCCATACTGTATAATCCACTGGATTAAGATCCGGACTGTTTGCGGGCCAAGAATGAGGTTCTATAAAATCAGGGCAGTTCTCTTGTAAATATCTAATAGTACTGTTGGAGGTATGTGCAGGTGCACCGTCTTGTTGGAATGTATAGTTATCACAAATATATTCGATTTCTGGTAACATATGAGATAAAATTTCTCGTTGGTAAACTTCAGAGGTTACATTCTCACCTACAAAAATGATGTTGGTTTTTCCCTCCATGGAAACTCCCACGGAAACTATCACCGATTCCGAAAAATGCACCCTTTCAACCAGCAGCCGATTTAAAGGAATATCTCTCTGTTTCATATCAGCGACAAAATATACTCGGTTATTTTGAGGGTTTTTTGGCTGTGGAAGAGTGAATATTTTTTCATCGGTAAACCATATTTTTTCGATATCTCGCCGGCACCTGAGTCTTTGTAATAAAAGTTCACACCTTTCAACACGTTTTTGCTTTACGTCAGCCGTTAACTTTTGATGATAAATCTTTTTAAAAGGTTTTAATTTTAGGTCATTCTTTATTGTTCTTCTGAACTTCTACTAATTCTCGTTGTTTTAGATATTTTTCGACAACTTACCGAAACATAAGCTGGGGCATTTTGGATAATATTTCTCACTTGTTCAATGTTGGCAAGATGGTAGATCTTTTCCTGCCACGTCCAGGCTATAGCTGCACAGAACCATTAGTTGAGCGCAAATGCTTTAAAAAGTAACTAATTGTACTAACCTTCCAATTTTTTCGTGAAAATATAGCCACTAACTTTTTAGCTCCATAATTAAATGGACTTTATCAACAATCTATCTTCTAAACTAAGAACGGACATTATTACAACTTATAAAGATCACAAGAATAATATTTCAAAATCTCAAAGAAACTGTCAACATTCACTATCAATCTGTTTTATTTTGTTTGAAATTTAATCAAGGCTCCCTTGATTTTTAGTTGGACTTTTGTACCACACAGTTCAATATATTAATGCTTAATAAGATGTAACGGTGTACTGTCGTGCGTTACGGTCAGACAAATTATCATGTTAGTAAATCTATATTTTTTTTTTAAGTAAACATATTTAGTATTTAATAATTTAAATATTTTATTGCTTACAGACCTATATTGCGCGTACTAGAATCAGTTAAGCTTGCGGTTGGACGTAAATAGGCTAATTATAATTATTGTGTATATTTAAGTTGTTATATCACTATATTTTAGTATTTATTTGACGCTAAGGATGCATGAATTCTTACATTTCAGTGATATCATTTATTTAGTTTTTTTTGGATACCTACGAATTTCCCTCGTATTTGTATAAATTTGGCAGCCAATAGGCGACACGTTGTTCATCGCGTGGTGTAGACTAGTTTTTGGCTTTCCTTGTTCCTCTCGAGGCAGTTTTAAAAATGCGTTCTTGTCGTACACTGAATATTGCTTACTTCGTTGGCGAATAATTGCATGTATGTCGTTGATCATAATAATTACAAGGGGATTTGATATTTAATATTATTATCGTTCAATTGGGAAGATAACATAAAGATTAAAACTTATTTTCTCTAGTTATTTTTCTGTTAATTTTGGTTTGTTGAATTATATTATTTATATAGCTTATAATTAATTGAGTTAATTAAATTGCTCTAGTATATATTTAAGCAATAGTTTTTCTTTTCAATTAAAATCATTTAAGACATACGTTTACTTTGGGGTTTTTATTTGCGCCGTCAGCCCAGCAAACCTGTGTTGAGATTTGGCTATCCTATGTTAAAAAGAGGGAACCTTTTTTTGAATTTTTGTTGTTCTGCTAAACGTATTGGTTTCACGTTTAGCAAGCCATTTTATCTTCAGAACTTTGTGCAAGTCGGAAGCCATTTTGACGGGTCAAACTCTTGAAACGTAATTTGTTAGTTTTTCCCAGAGTAACATCAGTCAGGTAATGCATTAAAATTTGTAATTACATTATTGATTATTTAGATTAATTTGTTCAAAATTTAAGTGTGAATTTTTGTATTAAATTTGTATATTATATTACTGGATTTCGAGATCACGCCATGCCATGCTGACGCCTATTTTTTTCTTTTCCTTTCAGCTCTACACCGACTTGTCCTTTTGCCTACAAACTAGTTTTTTTTTAAAAAGACTATTAAAATTGAAATCTAAAATTTCATATCATAATTTTGTCTTATCCATTTTGAATTAAGTACTTGGATTTCTGGATAAGTTTTTATAGCTAGACGCCTAACCAGCCGCCTTTAGAACTAGCCACTAGTTGCTAGATAATTTTTTGTTGTCTACCACAATTATATATTTAGGCTCGCCCAAATTAAATATTGGATAGAATTCCGTTCCCAATTGCATCTTAAATTCAATTTTGGTTCCGAGAAAATAAGGTCATCCCGGATACAATTCGTCATAAATTCTGTTCGAGAACCATTGAGGGAGAGGAGTAGGTAGGCGTTAAAAGAACTGATGCAGCCTTGAGCCGTCCACAAAGGTCGTGGGTTCTCCACCACGTGGCGCAGCTATTAAGAGTTTTGGTGAGAAATTTCCATTTTTTTTATTGTCTAAAAATTTTTATTAGTTTATTTCATCCGAAAATTTGAGTAATTCATTATCTTAACAGTGTTTAAATTATTGGCCAATTAGGGTATATATAATTTAATATTAGTGACCGTAATTTTACAAATTATTTCACAAGAATTTTCCTTTTAATAATTGCTAATTATTTTTAAATTATTAAATAATTCACCATCTACGTTGATTTTGAACATTTGTCTTAATGTAATTTAATTATTTTGTAATAAATTTGGTAACTTGTTGTTTAAATAGGTTTTTTATTTTGGTAAAGTACAGTTAATAATTTCGGAAGAAGGACTTTCCGCAATGTCCGACTTATAACACGGCAGCACATTTATTTCTTTTTTTTATTGCGGATGGCGCCCTTTTAAAAATCTTACTTAAGCTCCGTGTTATAAGACGTGTCTTCTGAAAAGTATACTGTATGCATTAAATTATCGAAAGGGACAGAATGAATAATTAAATTAGTCAAAATAACCCCGCCTGTCAACTCATGCCAGAGCCGGCAAAAGGAGCTGTCGTGCCTAGGCCCTTTTAAGAGGTTTGCCTAGTAAAATTATGTTCGTTAAAACACCCATACGTTACAAAGACATCACGCAATATCTAAAACAACGAGAATTAGTAGAAATTCAGTAAGAAGAATAATAAGTAATAAAGAATGATATAAAAAAATGAATAAAGAATGAT
Source organism: Kuschelorhynchus macadamiae (assembly GCA_030620095.1). Lineage (NCBI taxonomy): Eukaryota > Metazoa > Arthropoda > Insecta > Coleoptera > Curculionidae > Kuschelorhynchus > Kuschelorhynchus macadamiae. The sequence continues at coordinate 1,836,367 of JAUTXW010000491.1, read as the reverse complement.
TTAAAACGAAAACCTTTTAAAAAGGTTGTCGTTGGTGGTATTTACTTTTCATAATTTAAAGTTCAGTTTTCTCGAGTCTAATAAATAAAAAATGTATTATTATTTTCGAAATTTTAGAACACTTTACCTAATTCAGCAAATACAAACTTTCAGATTTTTTTAGCTGATTAAATAACTCTCGCATGCGTTTTAAATTGAAAAATTAACTATTAAAAATTTAAGTCAATCAAAATCTTCAAGTTGCTGATCATTATCCGAAAACCAATGAACCATTTTAACATGAAATCGTAGAAATATTGGGATCACCTGATTTTTGCAACGACTTTAAAATCAACGTTTTAGAAAAAATCGTTTTTTTGCGCAGCCTGTTCAAAGAAATAAGTGGTCGAATCAAAATTAACTCAAAAATGATTCAACTAAAACATATCAAAAAATCTTTAAAATTGGTCAAAAAATAAGAAAAATAATAAAGGCTAAAAAAGGTTCCAATTTAATTTGGACCACAGCGTATGTTAAACCGCAATCAAAATATTATTGACAATTGTAACAGAAATGGTTTTTCTACGAGCCAATGTTATTTATTTTACGTTTTATAAAGAAGTGATAATTGCTAGGATTACTGTAATAATGAACATTCCTGAACGAAATCCTTCCTTAATTAAACTAACTTAATTTGCCGTTTCACAGTAAGATAACTCAATTAAATACTTGTGAAAACAAGATTTAGACCTCGTCTGTCTAAAAATAGACAGTTCGAAGAATGTCGAAAATGTTGGGATGAAAATTCGTTATTGATATTCGTAATGAAATGTAGAAACGAGGCAAACTATAAATTTAGATAAATACCAAAACAAATATCATGTATATTAAATTGTAATTAACTAAAAATGTTTAATGAGAATATCTATTAGCATCTCCAGAAATCAGAAGGGAATCTATATTATCTTCAAGTTTTTTCGGTAATTATAACTTTAATAACGAAATTTTAATGAAAAAAAATTTCCTCTTTCCTTTTCCTCCCCTTGGGTTTTTTACTTCTTTCGTAAAAGGGAAGATTGTAATCGTTAAAAAAGTCTCGATTCCGTCGGACTGCCGACTGTCTGTTGAAATCTTTGAACAATCAGCCTGAAAAACTACTTATTAGATTAATTTTAAATATTATGCAAGCATTAGAGATAAAATGGTAAAATTGTGGTATGAATACAAAATGGCGGCCAAATGAAATGTTTAAAAAATCAAGGTAATAAAATTTTCTGATTCTTTTGATTCAAATTTTGCAGAAAAATTAAATGTGTATAGGGATAAACTGATCCGAACTCGCTATGACGAAACAAAAGGTGGTCCTAAAAAATAAAAAAATCAGTGTAAATACTACTTTCTCAATAATGAACAGAACTAGCTGTTATTTGTTGAAAATCAATTTTAACCAAGTAAATGAAAACACTTATTTAAAACTTTCACTTAATTTATTTTATAACAAATAAAACACACTGTGGCTTCATCAGGTAATAAATATTCATATCATTCATTGTGTAAAAAACACCCTCCGAGATTTTTTTTAAATCTTTACCTTTCAGGTGTCAAAATGAAGTATTTGTAATCGTGAACGAAATTCCAGGTTTTACATATCTTTACGTTTCACTATCCTTAGATGCCAAAAAAATCGATTTGTAATATTTTGGTACAAATCCAAGACATCAAAATAAAATGACGACCTAATATATTGTTTAAAAAAATAGCCTCAACAACTATTTATTAGATTAATCTCAAATTTTGGGTAAGCATTAAGTTTGATTCAAAATGGCGAAACAAAACGACAGCCAAATAAAATTAAGAAATCATGGTTCTTGGGATTAGACCGTGTCAAATTGGAATTACTATCCGACGTTTCGGCTTCGACTGCACGAGGCATCTTCAGGGATCTTCTGTGTTAAGATCGGTTTCCACGTGTGATGTAGACTGTAACCCGTATCTCTATTGAAATTTTTTGTATGTTTAAATATTTCAATAGATTCTCTAACTTTTCGTTTATAAAACCCTGGAACCGATGCTAGAACCTTGGTTTCCTTTACGTTTATGAAATGGCTAGTGTTATGCTGGTGTTCAGCTACAGCAGATTGAACAATTTGTTTCTTTTTAATACATCGTTCATGTTCCTCAAGTCTAGTTGATATTGAGCGTCCTGTTTCTCCCACATACACTTCTCCACAGGAGCAAGGAATTTTATATACTCCTTCTGTTTGGAAAGGTACAAGATCTTTCGGGGATCGCAAGCATTGTCCAGTCTTCTTATGTGTACTGAAGATTGTACGTATGTTGGACTGCCGAAGTAATCGTCCTATTTTGTCTGTAGTGCCATGTATGTAGGGAAGAACAACACTACCGAATGGTGGCCCTTTATCATTCTCCTTTGGCGGAGTTGGTTTACTATATCTTTTAATTGAACGCGTAATATCTTCAGTGCAATAGCCATTCCCTCTGAGAGCTTTGATTGATGAGAGCATGAATATTGATTTTAAATCAAGAAGTTTTATAGGCCAAACTTAAGTGAAAGAATTTGTATTAATATTGCCCTTATGTGTTAGATATCCATGGCTAAAAGGGAATATAATTAACATAGGGTAAATTTAAAATAAAGTAACAAGCATGTATTGGCCTAAAAACATTCTTATTTATATATATATATATATATATATATATATATATATATATATATATATATATAATATTTATCAAAGTAAAAGAGTATTAATACAAAATATTGACCTTACATGCAAAAAAAAAATTCGGTGCATTAATGCCAGTATTTTATTATTTACACCAAACAGAAAAGACATATTTGCACCCAAAAATAGAGGTTTGAAGTCGAAAATGCAACATCCTGACAAGATTATCGAAAGACCAAAACTTGCATAAAGGAGGCAAAACAGGTTTTCAAGACTGCTAAAATTAAATTCCGATTTACTCTGTAATATTAAGAAATAAATATCTTTAGATGTTATTTGCGTTTCTATCTAATTTATATTAGATAGATATTATTTATTTAAATCTAATCTAGGCATCGCCATCCAAGTAACAACGTTTGAACTTGCAGTAAAACATTACTACTTTAGTTTAAGAATACTGATAGTTGTTGATAACGCAGGGTAACAAAATGAAAACAAAAATTTGGTGCCGGAAATCTCACATCTGATTTTAGATGTTTTTAATGTGCTGATTCCAAAAATGCCACCAGATTTTTTCTATCAGCTCTAATTTGTAGAGATACAGGTTACAGGTTAATTGATAATTATTATTAATTGTTAATTTTCTGATAAAGGACAACAAATAAAGAGATAAATATGTACAGGGTTGTCCAACGAAGGGTAAACACCTTTATAATTTCTTTATTTTACAAGATATTGAAAAATGGTAAAAACAAAAGTTGTAGGGATTTTAGAGAGGAATTGAACATCAAATAAAAAAATTACGCTAAAAAATTATGGTTATTTTGCTTATTTTAAATGGAACACCCTGTATATTATTGCATTTTTGGATTCTCCCGAAAATTCTAAACACTTTTTATATAGATATTACACCTTTAAACCTAATAGTTTCGGAGCTATGAACAGTTGAAAATCAGTATTTTGGCTAATTTGCATTATTGTAAAACCTATCTAATGAAATAGGTACCATGAGTATACGAAAGTTGGTACTTCAGCTTGTACCATAGTAAGCACCACTATTAATTAAAGTGGCCAAGAGGCCGATTTTTACTTGTTTTTAGCTTAAAAACATATGAATTTAGGAATAACGAAGTGGCAACATATCTGCAATAACTAAACGAGTAGATATTAAATAACGACGGAACAATATTTATTATAAACCAAATCTATAATAACTTAACGAATATGTATTAAATAACGACGGAACAATATGTATTATAAACAAAATCTATAATAACTAAACAAATAGGTATCAAAGAACAAGAAAACAAAACTTATGAGAAAAAAATCTAGTTTTCAAAAATGCCTCCTTCAGCGGCTAAGCACATTTGCATGCGTTCTATAAAGTTTTCTTGAGTGTTACGTAACATTTCGTTGTTAACGGCTCTAAAGGCCTCTTGTATTCTCTCCTTCATTTCGTTTGGACCTTCACAAGGCGTAGCATTTACAAAATTGTCGACGAATCCCCATAGAAAGTATCCAAAGGACTGAGGTCCGGAGACCGCCCCCTAGGTCCTTCGGCTTCATTATTTACGTACCATGGATTCCCCCTATTACCTATCCAATTCGATCCATGACGTTCAGTTAAAAAGTATGTGACATCACGTGTGCCATGCGGTGGGGCCCCATCATGTTGAAACCACATATTGTTTCTAACTTGAATGTTCACATTTTCTAATAAAATCGGCAGTGACTCCCTTAAAAAGTTTAAATATATGTTACCAGTTAAATTACCCTGGAAAAAATATGGTCCAATAACATAATCGTTTACAATGCCACCCCACACGTTCACGGACGATCTTCCTTGTTTCATAATTTCCCCTCTCCAATTAGGATTTTGTTGACTGTATTACCTTATATTATGTCGGTTCATAGTACGGTCACTCCTAAACGTAGACTCATCTGTGAATAACACATTTCTAAAAAAGTCAGGGTTTTGGTAAGTTTTCTCTATAGCCCAAGAACAAAAATCTACTCTTTTTTCTATATCTCCAGGTAGTAACTTTTGGTGATATGAAATACGATAGGGATGGACTTTGTGATTTTGTAAAATTCTCTTCACAGATGTGTAAGACATACCAAGTGCTTCGCTCCGAGAATTGGTACTTTGAATTGGATTTTCATAAATGGAAAGCAGAACTCTTAGCTGATTTTCCTCATTGAGAACAGGCTTGTTAACAACGACTCTCTTCTTATAATCCACGTTTCCGGTCTCGCGGAATCTAACTCCTAATTTTTTTAATGTTCCTAAACTTGGTTGTCGTCTATCGGGATATCTGTCCAGATACTCTCGTTTGGACGGTCTTAACTGATAACCATTCCTCGCCAATATATTTAACAAATCTATCATTTCGGCTTTGGAATAACGTGTGACGTTTCTGTTCATCTTTAACAACTAACTTCAACTTCACTAAAATAATATTCTTTAAAAAGTAAACTACCGAAAGTTTGACAAATCTTTGATTAACTTGTTGCCCGGAACCAAACGACAGTATTTGCACAGGTATCTCGATAGACGATAACCAAGTTTAAACACGTTAAAGAAATTAGGAGTTAGATTCTGCAGCGAGCCCGGGAATGCGGATTATAAGAAGAGAGTTGTTAACAAGCCTTTTTTTAATGAGGAAAATCAGCCACGAGTTTTTTTTTGAAACATATGTTTTGTTTATAATAAATATTGTTCCGTCGTTATTTAATATCTACTCGTTTAGTTATTGCAGATATGTTGCCACTTCGTTATTCCTAAATTCATATGTTTTTAAGCTAAAAACAAGTAAAAATCGGCCTCTTGGCCACTTTAATTAATAGTGGTGCTTACTATGGTACAAGCTGAAGTACCAACTTTCGTATACTCATGGTACCTATTTCATTAGATAGGTTTTACAATAATGCAAATTAGCCAAAATACTGATTTTCAACTGTTCATAGCTCCGAAACTATTAGGTTTAAAGGTGTAATATCTATATAAAAAGTGTTTAGAATTTTCGGGAGAATCCAAAAATGCAATAATATACAGGGTGTTCCATTTAAAATAAGCAAAATAACCATAATTTTTTCGCGTAATTTTTTTATTTGATGTTCAATTGTTTTTATCTTAAATTATCCTTATTCCACTCTAAAATCCCTACAACTTTTGTTTTTACCATTTTTCAATATCTTGTAAAATAAAGAAATTATAAAGGTGTTTACCCTTCGTTGGACAACCCTGTACTTAATCGTCAAAATAGAAATTTCCCAGAATCTAATTAACCAAATGGATACCTGGAATTGTCCCTGACCCAATGTTCCTATTCTAGGAACTACTCAATACACTGCTCTTAATTACTTTTATACCTGTAATTGCCTCTGACCCGATCCTTCTATACCTGCTTGGCTGTACTCGATTTAGTATATTACTGAGTTTTCCCAAGTAAAATTGTGCTATCATTTTGTGTAAATTTTGGTCGTTTTGTAGTATCAAGACACTAAACTGAAACAATGGCATCCACAACCAGTCGTACCTGTGTAAATCGTCCCAATGTGTTTTGTTGTGTGTGGTGAATACACTTTGAAAGAGAGTAGAAAAACGATTTCTGACTTTGTGAAAAGAGCTTATCTTGCCTATTTTGGCGTTCATTTAGGATATCAAGATAAATCTTGGGCCCCACATTTCGTATGTAAAACATGTGTTGAACATTTGCGACAGTGGACAACTGCAAAGAGGAAGTGGCTAAAGTTTGGTGTACCAATGGTTTGGAGAGAACCGCGAAACCATCATGACGACTGCTATTTTTGTCTCGTTAATATTAAAGGCATAAATAGAAACAATAGACACAAATGGGCATATCCTGATCTAGATTCGTCAAGAACGCCTGTAGCGCATTCGGAAGAAATACTCGTTCCATCATTCAGCAGTCTACCCGAACTGACAGAAGATGATACAGAAACATCAAAGTCTGACGAAGTTCAAAGAATTCAATCAAAAAATGACAGCGGATTTGAAGCAAATTTAGCCACTCCGCAGTGCTTCAATCAAGAACTAAACGATCTTATAAGACACCTGAATCTCTCAAAGGAATTCGCTGAATTACTTGCATCTAGATTAAAAGAAAAAAATCTACTTTGTTCAGGTACTAATATTACATTTTATCGTAAAAGAGATAAGAATCTGCTGCCTTTTTTCGCTCAGGAAAATGACTTGGTATTCTGTAACAATATAAAAGGACTCTTAGAAAATATGGGTTTGCCTGAATACACTCCAGATAATTGGCGCCTTTTTATTGACAGTTCAAAACGTAGTTTAAAATATGTTCTTTTACATAACGGTAACAAATATGGCTCAATTCCTATTGGTCATTCTACTACCATGAAGGAAGAATATGAAACAATTGCATTAGTTTTGAGAAAAATTAAATACGAAGAACATCAGTGGGCAATTTGTGTTGATTTAAAAATGGTTAACTTCCTCCTTGACAGCAGAGTGGTTATACAAAATATCCTTGTTTTTTTGTGCCTTTGGGACAGCAGAGCTAAAAATGAGCACTAGGTTAACAAAAATTGGCCTTTAAGAGATGTCATGATTCAAAGAAAACAAAACGTGATCAACGAACCTTTGGTTTCAAGAGAAAAAATCTTACTTCCGCCCTTGCATATCAAGCTAGGCGTAATGAAGCAATTTGTGAAGGCTTTAAATCGAGATGGAGGAAATTGTTTTGGGTATTTGTCACGTATGTTTCCTGGCATTAGCACGGAAAAACTAAAAGCTGGTATATTTGATGGTCCTCAAATAAGGCAACTTGTTAAAGATCCACAATTCACCACATCAATGAACAAGACTGAATCTAAAGCTTGGTGTTTATTTGTTCAAGTAGTACAAAATTTTCTTGGCAATTATTGGAAACTATGCTTTCAAATTTTAATATTTTCGGCTGTAACATGAGTATAAAAGTTCACTACCTCCACAGCCACTTAGATCATTTTCCAGAAAACTTAGGTGATTGTAGTGAAGAACAGTGGGAAAGATTCCATCAGGATATTAAAACTATGGAAGATCGGTCTCAGTCAACTGTTGACTGAGACCGAGACTTAGCGTCTGTTTATTGTTTAATTTGGCAATAGTAATATTATATATTATAACAGTTATAACGTAAAATATATACACAATTTTTTTTTAAACTAGATCTGATAGACAAAATCTGAGAACTTTTTTACATTCTGCATCCAAAAATTACCCAGAAACAGTTAAAAAATCGCAGGCACCAAAATGTGTGTTTGCCTGTGTAATAGGTGGCGCTATACATACCGATTAATTATTATAAGATAATCCCGTATAACAAATGAAATCTTCGCTTGAGATATGGGTAATCTAACTAAACTATAAAACCAATATATAATTTAAACAAAGCGAACATATCAATTATTAATTGTGTGTGTGTGTGTGCGTGTGCGTGTGTGTGTGTGTGTGTGCGTGTGCGTGTGTGTGTGTGTGTGTGTGTGTGTGTGTGTGTGTGTGTGCGTGTGTGTGCGTGTGTGTGTGTGTGTGTGTGTGCGTGTGTGTGTGTGTGTGTGTGTGTGTGTGTGTGTGTGTGTGTGTGTGCGTGTGTGTGTGTGTGTGTGTGTGTGTGTGTGTGTGTGTGTGTGTGTATGTGTGTGTGTGTGTGTGTGTGTGTGTATAACTAAATGATGTACTGAAATAAATACACTTCAATATTTCTAATAAAAGAAAGATTCTTAACGATGGAAGTTCCGGGTAAAGCAAATATTTGGATTTTTTCAGGATAACAAAACTTCCCTCTTAGGTGAAAAGTAAAAATGAAACTTCAAACATTTTTAGTTATAATGTCTTGTTATTATTTTTATTACTTCTATTTTGATGCGATACCTTTTACGAATCAGCTACGGGCTTGAAAATCAAAACATCCTATGGCTTTATTATAGTATCAACAAGATCCATGTGTACTTCATTAAGTTCAATACCGCTTGAGATTTGCAGACTTCGCGAAAAAGTCGTTAGATTAAAAATAATGGCTCACCACCTCATAATTATGAATATTACAAAGGGACCTGAACTGTTTGATGTATTTATGGAAGCTTTTCGGGAAGCGGAATTATTGCATTCATATTGTATTTTTACTTATACACATTTATTATCAGTTAGGAAATTTGTACGTACTTGATGAAAGATAAATTAAATTTGGAATAAAATCTCTCAGGGCCAGGCTATTTTAACTCTGAAACAATAAAGAAAATAAACTCTCGCAGTTTTCAGACAATACGATTTTTTTCAGAATCTTCCGTAATTTTAACAGACTTATGGTATTATTTCTGAAAATTCATAGTTAATTAAGAAATTATGGTTCTTAGGCTTAGACCGTGTTGAAATGGAATCACTTTCCGACGTTTCGCCTTCGATTGCACAAAGCATCTTCAGGGATGTCCTGATCGGTTTCCACGTGCGATGTAAACTGAAGCTCGTATCTTTATTAAAATTATATAGAATCCCGAAACCGATGCAAGAATTGTGGTTTATTTTACATTTACGACATATCCAGTGGAATGTTGGTGTTCAGATACAGCAGATTGTACAATTTGTTTTTTTATAATATATAGTTCATGGTCCTTAAGTCTAGTCGATATGGATCGTCCAGTTTCTTCAATATAAATACACCACAGGAACAAGCTATATGTCTGGTTGTCCCTGTGGATTCTGGGTGCGTGTATTAGTCGTGTGCGTGGCCTTAGGTGTCTAGTCCCTACAACTTATTTTCGATCCTATTTTACTATTATCATAACCTTGAGCCCTCATTTTTTATTAACAAACTTCCGCTAGTCCGATACATTCGGTTACGAATATGTATATATATATATATATATATATATATATATATATATATATATATATATATATATATATATATATATATATATATATATGAATAGCCTAGATGAAAAAGGGCCCATCCGTGCAGTTTGTCCAAATCCGGAATTTTCCCAATTCCGAATCTTTATCGAAATCCGCATATGACCAGTAAAAAAAAGGCCCACTAAACGTATTGAAAGCGTAGTAAAATCAGCTGTGTTTCTTTCGCTTAGTAAAACAACGGCCCATTTGCTGCATTTGGGCCTTTCTTTGGACAAGTTAATATACAGGAAATTTTGTAAACATAACCTTAAATCCAAAGTGTCAGTGTCAGTGTTTTTATGTTTTCATGTAATAATGGATAATAATTCAGAGAACGAGGAGGCAAGTATAATAAAATTAAAGAGAAAAAGGAATATAGACAAGTGGAAAAGTGTAAAAAATAAAAAGTTAAAAGCGAGAGGATTAGAGTATACTTCTAAAAAAGGAGAAAAAGCCGCTAGAAGAACAGGCGAAAAATGCAGGTAAGGCATAATAAATTTTATTAAATATGTTAGGTATAAAGCTCATGACCTTTTTAGATGTAAACGAAAATGCTTATCATCATTTTCTGCAGAAGAAATGACTCGTATATTGCAAAACTTCCATGAAATTGGGGACCACGTAGCTCAAAATGTCTACCTACAAGCCCTTATTACATTTTCGCCAGTAAATCAGAAAAGAAGGGGTGTGTTTAAAAGAAAGTTCAATTTCTGCTATAAAGAGCATGTCGGTGAGAAAGTGCTGCCTGTTTGCCGTGAAGGATTTGCCAGTTTGCATGGAATTGGGTCCAAAAGGGTGCGAAATATTAGTGCGTCGAAGACTGTAGCTGCGATACCCACTGATAGTCGTGGGGTGCATAAAAACAGAAAAAATAAACTATCCGGTACCATTGTTCAAAATGTTGATGCACATATACAAAGTTTTCCATATTATATTGTACACTATGGACCGAGCGGTGAGCGAAGAAGGTATCTGTCTTCGGAACTCAGTGTTTTAAAAATGTACGAAATGTTTTTGGAAAAACGTTACCCAGAAGTTCTTCAAGATGCTAAACAAAATGAACGCAACCTACAAAAATTAAAATGTGAAGTGAAATATTCTTTTTATCTGCAGTATTTCCGTGATAACTACAACTACACATTTGGTCGCCCTCTTTCACATGTTTGTACAACTTGTTTCAAAAATGGAAGCCAAAATTTGTGGGGAAAAAAATGTGGCAACAAAAAGAAGTTTGCAAACTGATCTCCAACTGCATAAAATGAAGGCAAAGCTTTTTTATACTAAGATGAAAAAATGTCTTTTAGATTCTAAAGAAAATGAGGATACCGAAGTTCTCTGTTTTGACTTCAAGCAAAACATACCCTGCCCACATATGTCTACTTCTGACGTATTCTATAACAGACAGCTTTGGATGTACTGTATGTCCATTTACTCTGGAAAAAAATCAAAAAGTATTATGTATACTTGGACAGAAAATACTGCAAAGCGGGGTTGTAATGAAGTAATCTCTGTACTTAGTCATTACATAAACGCATTCTTGCCTAGCACCGTAAAAAAACTGTATGTATTTACTGATGGTTGCAGAGGACAAAATCATAATCAAAATATGCTGAAGTTTTGGCAGGCGTTGGTACTAAATGGTAAGTTTGAAAACATCCAACATTTTTTTCCACGAGGCCACAGTTTCTTACCATGTGACAGGCATTTTGCTATAATAGAGAAAATGCAAAGAAAAAGAGAAATAGTCGAATCGCCTTCAGACTGGAACAGTATCATAAGTAGCAAGTTTACCGTTGTCGAGCTTAAAAGAAATATGGTGAAAGACTTTGTAAACGGATTATCAGAACCGTTTTTTAAAAAAACTTTTACCACAAATAAGTTGAAGTTCCAAATAACAAAGTATAAGTTTTCCGCCTTTTGAAACCTGGTGTTGGATTTGTCCCTATACCCGAAAAGCTAGCTTACACTGGTGATTTACCTATTAATGCTCCAAAGTTGCAAAATATTAAGGAACTTTGCAAGTTTTTGAAAGATAAAAAGGCCATCGCATTTTATGATTCCTTGACTGGCGCTACATGTGCACACGAGAATGAACTGGAGGATTGTTAGTTTTTTAAGAATATTTGAAGAATATTTTATTATTATGTATTAAACAGTAGTTTTGAACGTTATTTTGTCAAATAAAAATGGTTTCTTTCTGAATTTGTTAGTTATTATCTTCTTTTTCCTCTATAGCAACTGCTACATTACGAACTGGAAGAAAAAGGGCCCAATTTTTTATATTTCTAAGTCTGTTTTTTCCTGTGAATACATATTTTTTTAAATCGTTTTTATGGAATTACATTTGAAAAACATATCACTATTATGTGTGTTATTCAGATTTATTAAGTTTCAATTTTTCTACTACAAAAAACAGTTTTTTGTCTCTCCTGAAAAATTTGATTTTTAAAAAATGGGCCCTTTTTCATCTAAGCTATATATATATATATATATATATATATATATATATATATATATATATATATATATATATATATATATATATATATATATATATATATATATATCTATACATTTATGTGTAACAATCTCATTTAAAAGAAAATTAACTATTTAAAAGTTAGGAATACTAGACGTTTTTTAGGGCAACTGCTAAAATATTTCTCGAAAATAAATTACGACATTAAAAGTTACAAGAAACTGTGAAACCCGTATTTAAAAATTTTAAGCAGTTCAGAAATTATCGAAGCGAAAATAATTTTTTTTGACATGTCAATTTTTTTAATTACCTCAATAAAACGTATCTACCGTATTTGAAAATAAAATTACGTGAAACATTTTTTTTGACAGAAAAAAAAATTCAAATAAATGACGCCACTAAAAGTTACATGGAACTGTGAAACCCGTATATAAAAATTTTAAGTAATTCAGAAGTTACAGGAAAAAAAACAATAAGTGTTTGTGTTGTGAGAGCTGTTACAATATTCTTTCAAAATAAATTACCCCTTAAAAGCTACATCGATTTTGAAAACCGTATATAAAAAATTCTAGCAGTTTAAAGCCTAAGGAAAAAAAGGTTGTTTGTGCAAATTTCATCTCGTAATTGCAACCCCTGTTTTTTCTCAAAAATGTTTATCTTATTAAGACGTGAATGCACAAACATGAATCGAAGCGATAAAAACATCAGAGAAATATTTGCTTTAAACAAACCAAAACTCAACCGCGAAATCTATCACTAGACCAAGGCCACCTATCATTTCGTGTCGTATATGGATCGGTACCTATCGAATTTTCACCCACTTGCTGAGTAGTTAGACGGAAGTGTTATTAGAGCTTTAGATAATTTCGATTACTACTCGCAGTAAGCGGCAAAATGAGGTTAAAGTTGGAATGTAAATTATCAACTTGAAATTCCTTTTCTTAGGCGAAAACCAATGCATAATAAATGCAAATTCCCATCAATATCCGGCACAAAAGCAATCAGTTATTAATTGTTTGGTTTACAGAACCCTCGCGATTTGTGACCAGAATTTTTCACAATCGGAAAAAGAAAAAGTGACTTAAGCTTTAAGAAGCAATGGATATTGCACTGAGGATATTAGACGGTTAATTAGAAAATATAATAATCCTACTCAACGGAATGAAACTAATAAGGAGTTAGCGATAGGAAGTGTAGTTCTTCCATTTATACAAGGAACCACATGCAAAATTGCAAGGTTGCTTTGCCGTACAATCTTCAACACACCCAAGAAAATTGGATAATGACTCAGATCGCCAAAGGACATTATTTCTTTCCAAACGGAAGGAGTATAGGCGATTCCTTGTTCCTGTGGTGATGTCTATATTGGAGAAACACCACCAACATTCCACTGGACATATTACAAATGTGAAAGGAACCAAAGTTCTTGCATCAGTCTCGGGTTTCTATAAACGGAAATTATTAGAGAATCTATTGAACTTTATAAACATCCTAACAATTTTAATACAGGAACGGGATTCAGTTTACATCATACGTGGAAACCGATCGTTACACTGGGATACAGTTAGGTGAACACAAGTCGATTATAAATAGCCGGCCTAGATCTCTCCGAACTCATTCATTGTTCCGATTTTCCGAGCATTCGATATGGTCAACCATGAGCTACTGTTGTTAAAGCTGCATCGTTATGGTATTAGAGAACAGGCATGGAAGCTCATGGAGTCTTACTTGAGTGGGCGACAACAGTGTGTTTTGGTAAATGGGATGAAGAGCGGCTCATTAACATTAGAATTGGGTGTTCCGCAGGGTTCGGTTTTTGGACCGTTGCTATATGTTGTTTATTCTAATGATTTGATTTCCTACTTAAAAAATATCTGCATCGGTATTTCTGTCATATTATATGCAGATGATACAAACATTGTGGTCGTGGAAAAAAGTGTAGTATCTCTTAAAGGAACAGCAGATTTGGTTTATAATGTTATGATCTAAAAAGAACTGTCTGATTATAAATAAAAGAAAAACAAAATAATGTCAACTTTTTACTTCACGAAATTCTATTTGCTCAATGATGTTATGCTTAGAAATTGATGAGAACTTGCAATGGGAAAATCATATAGAAAATCCATGAAGAAAGTTAAGAAAAAATTGTTATGGTTGAAAGTCATTATCAAATTACTGTAGTCAAAATGCTGTGTTGTCAGTAGTTTATTTTAATATGCACTCTCACTTATCGCACGGTATTATAAATTGGAGTTTAAGCTCGTATGCGACAAGAGTGTTTTTGCTTTAAAAGTATGCAATCCCCATTATGTGTGGTCTTTCATGTACAGGGTGTCCCACATAAGATCCTCTATCCCCTTTTCTCAAAAGATATACAATTTAGGAAAAAAAGTTATATATAAAGTGTTATTGTTTTTAAGTGAACTTTTATATTATATACCTTTCATGTATACAGGGTGCTCAGTTTTTCCTGGTTAGGAGTCAACTCCTAAAAATTAAATGGGACACCCTGTATATTATCCTGGATATGGATTCCTCATTAAAAATAAGGGTAACTTTCATTAAGATATTGTATACCTATCTCTCGTCGTTTAGGATATAATAACCGTTTTATTTAATTTTTTGCTAAAAGCATATTTAAGGTAGAAGAAAAAAATATAAGTATATAATATTTGGTGAAGCTGCCATTTTTATATTAAAGACAACACCACAATATATAATTTAAGTTGTTTACTTTGACTACAAATTATACAGGGTGATGTCAGAAATTCAATAGATCGGAATATATAAAATTACTTATAAGTCAATAATCTTAAATGGAACACCCTGTATATTATTGCAGATTTCGATGGTTCACAAAAAATTAAAGTAACTTTGTATATAATAACCTATACCTATCTCTAACCGTTTAGAAAATATTCGCTATTAATCTTTTTTTATGCAATAAAAAATACCTTTGGTTTAAATTTAATGACGAAATACGTCACAAATATTTTTTAACGGGCTGACCATAGTAGATTTTCAACAAAATACTGTAGTTTACAATTTTAACTAAGATGTCTGTATTTTCTGAGAAATTAATTCTTTCCAATGATCGATATAATAAAATACCTATGGCCGACATAACAAAAATATTAATCTTTTATTTCAACGAATACGAAATTTTAGCAAATATAGAAATGTTTTAACATTTAACAATATGTAAATTTTGTGAACTATTAAATAAGTATGTAGTAAGAAGTTAAGTTAATAGAGAACGTTTACATAATTACAAATGAATTAATGTGTAAAATCAAAAAAACAATTGCATGTATAACGAAAGGACCAATATACCTAATGCAAAAGGGAAAATTAAAGTAAATTTGCCACATGGCCTCCATTTTGGGCAATACAAGTTGTGTAGATGACTTCCATTTTTCTTAAGGCATCTCTTACTGCAGCACTTTCATTGATATTTTGAATTTCTTCCCTTACTCGATTCTTGAGATCATCAACATCTTGAGGTTTATTTTTGTATACTTTATCCTTTAATGTTCCCCACAGAAAATAGTCCAGGGGCGTCAAATCTGGACTCCGCGGAGGCCAACGAATATTTCCATTTGGTCCAACGACCTCTGCATAGTTAACACTTAAATAAGTTCTTACTTGAATGGTGTTATGGCAAGGTGCTCCATCCATTTGGTAAATAATATTATTTATGTTACCATTGACCTCTAGTAACGGCCTGATATTGTTAGTCAGTAGCTCTAGGTACCTCGCACCATTTAAATGGTTATCCAGAAATAGAGGACCTATTACTTGATTCCTGTAAATCGCACACATTAAAATAAGACCTTGATGTTGAATAGTTTTGATGTTGTGTTTGTTTTCTTGAGACCAATAGTGAGTATTCTTTCTATTAAATATCCCTGAGGTAGTAAATATCGCTTCGTCCGTCCAACAAATTTGGTTAAAAAAAATAGGGTTACGAAAATGTCGATCCATCATTAGGTCACAATATTCCAATCGTAGAATATGATCGGTAGGTTCTAAGTGTTGCAATTTAGCGAACTTAAACGCCCTGTAGTTATTCATTTTCAGCGTCCTATGAATATCAGTTCTAGCAATACTTAAGTCTTTTTCTGCATTTCTGATGGAATTTTCTGTAAATTCTTCGAAATATAAGCATATATTTAATTGCGTTTCATAATCCAAGATACTTTTAGGTTTATTTCTTTTTTCATATTTTAAAACACCATGCTGTTCGAGATCTAGTTCAATTCGCCCAAACATGGATCTTTCCGGTATTCTTCTCTCCGGATACTTTTCATGATATGCTCTTATAGTCAGTGCAACGCTTTTGTTATTTTGAAGATAACACTGATATAAGTTCAACCTTTCTACGGCAGTATAAGACATTATAAGATAAAGATGAACTTAACGCACAACAAACCAAAATTTGTTATATTATTTGACAAATATTGTTTACGTTGGTTTCCAAAGCACTTTATTTGTTTTCCATGGCAGTTTTGATTTTGCAGCGTTAGTTAATTACATGCAATATTTGGTTTCATTTTATGATTTGTAATGAATTATTTTCTCAGGAAATACAGAATACAGACATCTTAGTTAAAATTGTAAACTACAGTATTTTGTTGAAAATCTACTATGGTCAGCCCGTTAAAAAATATTTGTGACGTATTTCGTCATTAAATTTAAACCAAAGGTATTTTTTATTGCATAAAAAAAGTTTAATAGCGAATATTTTCTAAACGGTTAGAGATAGGTATAGGTTATTATATACAAAGTTACTTTAATTTTTTGTGAACCATCGAAATCTGCAATAATATACAGGGTGTTCCATTTAAGATTATTGACTTATAAGTAATTTTATATATTCCGATCGATTGAATTTCTGATATCACCCTGTATAATTTGTAGTCAAAGTAAACAACTTAAATTATATATTGTGGTGTTGTCTTTAATATAAAAATGGCAGCTTCACCAAATATTATATACTTATATTTTTTTCTACTACCTTAAATATATACGTTTTTAGCAAAAAATTAAATAAAACGGCTATTATATCCTAAACGACGAGAGATAGGTATATAATATCTTAATGAAAGTTACCCTTATTTTTAATGAGGAATCCATATCCAGGATAATATACAGGGTGTCCCATTTAATTTTTAGGAGTTGACTCCTAACCAGGAAAAACTGAGCACCCTGTATACATGAAAGGTATATAATATAAAAGTTCACTTAAAAACAATAACACTTTATATATAACTTTTTTTCCTAAATTGTATATCTTTCGAGATAAGTGGATAGAGGATCTTATGTGGGACACCCTGTACAGTGTGGTGTAGAAAGTATTTCAGACAATTCAAAATCTTGACCTTGGCTGAAATTTACATACTTAAAGTATGCGTTTTCGCTTACCAAAATCATAAGAAACTTTCAGACAATGGCGCTTTATATAGCTACAATACTAGAAACAAAACTTTACTGCTTCCTAGTGTACATAAATCTACATTTTTTTAATATATAAATAAACAGTCTTAAGAGAAAATCATGCTGAATGCAAGAAGTGTTATTGTAGAGTCAGACCCTTGAAAATTTTAAAGATTCACTTGCTACAAAAGCAGTTTTTATATTCTGTTTGCCACTTTAAATTTGTTTTTTAAAAAATATGAACCTTGGCGCAAATGTGGCTAGAGCCGTTTTCTTTTTTTTTTTTACTGATAATCTAAACCAGTTTTCTTAAAAAAACAATTTACCACACGTATTTACTTCCTTCTGTAAAAACAGTTTTCTTAAAAAAACAATTTACCACACGTATTTACTTCCTTCTGTTAAAAATATAGTCGAAGTTTTGTTGCCTTAGTAAACATTTTGATCTGTTTTGTTTTAGGGATAGAGCGCGTCGGTATCTTTGACCATTTAGCGCTCCAACAAACGTTTCATTACGTACAGTTTATTTTAGGAAGCTGGATCTTAAATTTTAGAAAATAATTGGGTGTCTTTAATAAAATTTAGAATATGTGTAGCATTTTTGATGTTAAATATCATGTTTTCTTAAAAATTTCCTGTGTTTTCCTTTGATCTTTATATAATTTACAAAAGGAGATGATGTGTTTTACGGTTAAGGGTACGTGACATATATTGCATTCCGGAGGGGTTTCATTTTTTAGTAGAAAGGAGTGGGTGAGATTTGTACGGCCTATAGTTAGCCTTTTCCATATTATGTTTTCTTTTCTATTTAAATTTTCAAAATGGAAAGGAGGGAAAAATGAGAGTGTAAAAGGAAAGCCGTTCGTAATGGCTGATTATCCGTAAAAACGAAATTTTTTTGTTGTCTTGAAAACCAATGGATAAAAGGTCAGTTATTTTTATTACTAGTGGGTGGGTTGATCAGAAGTTTTGAACTGCTTTTAGAGAGCTTAGTGAGTCCGTGATAATAAGGATTTTTTTTGTGAAGAGGTGATTTATAATATAGTCTAGATCAGGAGTGCTCAAACGGTCAATCGCGATCGACCAGTTGATCGCGAGTGCTTTTTGAGTAGAACTCGAGAAGAAAAAATGTTCTAATAAGTGGGTACTCAACTAAACTACAAAAATGTATTACGTAATTAAATAACACTCTGCTAGCGGCAAAAGGCGGCTTTATCAAAGGAACGCGCGGTACTTGTCAAAGTTTTGCTTTTCTAGAAATTTCGGGCGGCGCGTTTGACGCGAACATTCGAGACTTTCGTTCACGACAATATAAATGTTGCGCCTGCGGGAATTGGAGTCATTCTGAATTGCAACTTGAAGGCAATACTACGTCGATACAAAGTTTATTATTAAATAGTACAAAACGAATGCAGCGAAGAAACCTAAAACGTATCATTTTAATAACGATTGGGAGGAAGAATTTTTGTTTTGTATGGTGAAGGATAAGTGCATTTGTCTTATTTGTCGTGCGTCAGTTGCAATACCTAAGCATGGTAACTTAGAGAGGCATCATAAAACGGTTGATAAAAACTATAAAAAGGATTTTCCGCTACAGAGTGAATTAAGAAAACGAAAAGTACGTGATTTGATATCTTGTTTGAAAAAAGAACAAACCATGTTCACAAGACCAGCCAAACAATCAAAAGCTGCTACGATTGCGTCATTTAAAATATCTCATATATTGGCGAAATACAAGAAACCATTCGAAGATGGATCGGTTGCGAAGGAAGCATTTATTGAAGCGGGTGAGACTTTATTTGGATATTTTAAAAATAAAACAGAAATCATGTCTTCTATTAGAGAACTTCAGTTATCTCGTCCGACTGTCACAAGGCGTATTGAAGTCGTGAGTCAGGACATGGCAGATAATCTAAAAAATTATATCATGGAATGCACATACTTTTCTTTACAGTTCGACGAATCCACCGATATAACAGATACTGCCCAGCTGTGTATTTTTATTCGGATGGTATTCAATGACATGTTGGCTAAGGAAGAATTTTTGACAATCATTCCTCTGAAGGGGAAGACCCGTGGCGAAGATATATATGACGTTTTCTTCAATTTTGTAAAAAACTACAAGCTACCAATATATAAATTAGTGTGCATTACAACCGATGGAGCACCAGCAATGACTGGAAACAAAAACGGTTTTGTGGCATTGTGTCGAGCTAATGAAGATTTCCCTTCACTTTTTTCAATCCATTGCATTATACATCAACAAGTTTTGTGTTCAAAAGTTTTAAACACGGAGGAAATTATGGGCATTGCAACAAAAATTGCGAATTCCATCCGTGCACGTAACTTGCAACGGTGGCTCTTTATGTTGCAGTTGGAAGATAGGGAGTCAGCTGAACACACTGATTTAGTTCTTCACACGGACGTCAGGTGGTTGAGATACTCAGATGTTAAAAAACGAAAAATGGCTGCCTGATTTGGCATTTTTGACTGACATCACAATGCACTTTCCGTCTTTGAAAGCAAGGATTCCTCAATTGAATTATGATACGTATGAGGCTGAATTATCAAATATTTTGGGACAATTCGAAATGCGTTTTTATGATTGTAGTAAATTGGCAAATGTAGCATCATTTATGAATTATCCTCTTTCATGTAAAAACATTGATGAATTAGCTACTGAAATAGCAAGTCAGTTTAATATGAACTCATGTTTTGTTGAAAATGAGTTGGTGCACATTATATCACATATACATCTCAAAGCTACAGGATCTGATACAAATTTCGGGTGTTTTATATCTGAAGATAAATATCCGAATCTAAGGCAAATCGCCCTTCAACTGACAGCAATGTTTGGGTCAATTTACTTGTGCGAGTCTGCATTTTCTGAAATGAAGATACTTAAGTCAAAATATCGCAATCGACTAACTGACGATCATATGTCATCATGCTTGCGATTAGCACTCAGTGGTTACGTACCATCTTATGAAAAGTATGCTGAGGACATGCAGTGCCACGCTTCAACATCCAAAGTCACTCCTTAGTTAAATTTAACACCATATGTAACTCTTTTGTTTTGTAACAACCAATAAACTTGCAATGCAATTGCTTCTGCATCACACATACTTGCAGCCTCTCAGAGTCGATCGGAAGTAGTCTAAAAATATTGAGGTAGATCGCCAGCAGTTCAAGTTTGAGCAACCCTGGTCTAGACTCTTGTAAATGGCTAAAAGTTCTGCAGATAGGATGGAAGATGAGGGGTTTAGTTTTAAAGAGATAGATTTATTATCAGTTATGTAGTACGCTCAGCCTACGCCTTGGGGAGATTTAGATCCATCTGTGTATATCTGCAGAGAAGAAGGGTAGGTAGTGGATAATGAGTGGTTTACATGAGATCGAATTTGAGAATGGGGGGCTATATGTTTGTTTTGACATAGTAGGTCAAAATTTATATCTGGACTTGGAGTGATCCAAGGAGGAAAGTGATAAGTAAAGGATTTTTCTGTAGGAGGGAAGACTATGTTATTAACTGCCATAAAATGACTAAGTCTGATGTTACAGCCATAAGTTCTCTTTGGATTTGTGATGTACTGAGGGGGGGAGTTGAATTTATGGTGGTCTATTAGGAAAGGGCGGGATTTAATAGAGTAACCATAATTAAGAAGGTATTTTAATCCAATATATGACAGTGTTGGAGAACTTGTGATGCTATGGATGCTACTTATGGGAGACGTAGTGAAAATTCCTGCTGTTAGCCTTAGAGCTCTGTTTTGTATAGGATCAAGTATTTTTGTGTAAGATGGTCTAGCGGAGTCGTAAATGAAATCGCAATAACTTAATTTGGGAAGGAGAATGGATCTGTATATTTTCATTAAGATATTGTAGTCTGAGCCCCAGCTGGGTAATGGATTTTATATGTGCAAAGTGAGTTTTCCAATTTAGTTTGTTGTCAAAAATCATATCCAAGAATTTAAAGCTATCTTTTCGTGGGAAATTTTTGTTATTTAATTCAAGATTATTCATCATGCTGCAATTTTTTATTCTGCAAAAGTGTATAAGGGTTGATTTTAGCGGGGAAAAGGAATATCCTGTGGTGGAGGACCATGTAAGTAGATTATTTAAGCAAATTTGTAATTGTCTTTCGCTGGTGCGTGGGGAGTGAGATGCATGATAGATTATTAAATCGTCTGCGAAGAGTCTATAGGATATTTAAGGGGGGATATGGTTGTTCATAGAATTCATGGATAAGAGGAAAAGGGTAGTACTCAGAGCCCTGGGGGATACCGTTTTCAAGGGGGTGAAGAGGTGAAGTAGTATTTAGTAGGCGGACTGAGAAAGAACGAGATGAGAGAAAGTTTTTTATAAATTTAGAGAGATGGCCTTTGAGGCCTATTTGGTTTAATTGCTGGAGAATATTATATTTCCATGTTATGTCGTAAGCATTTGATATATCTAGGGAAACGGCAATTAAGTGATGTTTTTTAAGAAAGGAATTTTGGATGTCTGATTCTAAGCCAGCTAGGTGGTCAATCGTGGATCTCTTTTTTTGGAAACCGTATTGATTTGGGATTATTTTGTTTAATTCAAGGAACCAGGTATGTCTGTTATTTACCATTCTTTCCAAAATTTTACAGAGAAGATTTGTTATAGAGATTGGGCGATAGCTGCTTAGTTGATTCCTTGGTTTACCTTGTTTGTGAATTGGGACTAGAATAGCAGATCTCCAAGAGGTAGGGAAAAGATCGTATAACCATAGGTGGTTGTAAACATTGAGTAAGGTTGGTAACAGAGGGAGTTTTCATAGCTAATTTTAATTCCCGCATGGTGAAAATAGTATTATATTCATATATGATTGGGGTATTGAAGTTTATAGGGATGGATTCTAATGTTAGTTTTAGTTCTTGAAATAGGGGAAATATTATAATAAATAAAAATATTATAATATTTAAGGGGTGTCACCCCCTTGGAATTTGAGTTTTGAAAAATTCCTTTTTATCGAATCTCTACACTCTAAAATCAACCTGTATGCCAAAATTCAGCCTTTCACCTCAAGCGGTTTGAGCTGAAGCGTGATGAGTGAGTCAGTGGGTCAGTCAACTAAGTCTTTTATATATTAGTATAGATTACTTTATTATTTTAACGAATGGAAGGAAAAATAAACAAAAACTATAAAATTAATATAGACGAAATCACTTTTATTCACAAAACATATCGTTGAACACTCACACAACAATGATGGGTACGTTATTTAGCTTTGTAACTCCTTCTTCTGGCACTCATGGTTCGTCGCTGGTGAATGGAACGTCGCCTTCTCCTGCCCCTGCGTCCCCTTCTTCCTCTTCTGCCCCTTCGCCTTCTCCTTCTAGCCGTAATTATTCCGTAGCCTCTTCTGACAGGTTTTTCCAACGATTTAATTATCGCTCCCAACACATATCTGGAAAAGAAAAAAAAACGTTTCAGTTAGGATTTTTATAAAAGGGTAATAGATTTTGGGGGAACAGTAACCTTTTATCTACTATCACCAATTATTGCGAAATTTGGTACACAGTTAAAAATTGAGGTGGTGATAATTAATCTGAAGTTAATTTTTAGAGCTCATTTTGTTTTACGAGGTATCCAACATCAAATCAAATGAAACTACAGAAAAAGAAATTGAAGAAGTGGTTGAACAGCTAGATTCAAAAAAAGCCAGCGAATTTGATAATATTTCTGCCAAAATCGTCAAAATTTTAAAACGTAAAATATCCCCAATTTTAAAAATTTATATAAATTATCTTTAGAATTAAAGAAAAATGAAAATTACGAGTTTTTCTAATTTTTAAAAATGGAAACAAAATTTGACTATAATAAATATATCGTCCGAAAACTGTTTTGCCTTTTGGTTCTTTTTATAGGACAATATGGTTATACTGATACTGTTACAAATATAAGACAAAATATTGATAATGGCTGCGAATGCTGCATATTGTCTTTAGATTTGCGAAAAGCTTTTGACACTGTAAATTACGATATATTATTAAGGCACATTTATCAGCTGGGAATTAGGGGCTTAGCATATAATTGGATTCAAAATTATTCGTCAAACAGAATAAAATTTGTAAAAATTAAAAGTATTAAAAGTACAAATTTATAAATAAATTGTAGAGTCCTGTAAGAATCTATGTTAGGACCTGTTCTTTTTTTTAATATATAAGATTTTTAAAAAAATCAATGTCAAAAATTCAATTGACTGATTTAACACATTTATATTGTGACTATGTACTGAACTAAATTGGGTCATACTTCACTATTCCTAACAAATGGAAAAAATCTCTTTACCCTACTTTATTTATTTAAAAGGAACAGCCTGTATGTTTATTGCCTATAAAATTTTTCTTTTTTTTTAACTTTTCAAAAATATATAATGTATGCAATTTTTCTCAGAAACACGCAAATAAATGAGAATTTTCTGAAATTAAATGCATAATTTAATAGTAGGCTATGGCTATTGTTTATGACAACAAACACAAATAAATGTCAAATATTTGTTCCATCTCATCGATTTTTGGATCGACTTTTGGTTTATAAAGCAGTTTATAAATGATCTTTTGGTATTTTTATTTAATTGATATTTATCAATTTCTTCGAATAATGCAGCTTATGAAAAATATGATATGCTGGTATGTTTTATACAGAATAATGAAAATTGTGAGGAAGCCTCGAAATTATATTTCCAAAGGTAAGTAAGCTATTATGGCTATGTATCTGTATTGTTGTAAGTTTTTGCTTACATACATACAACAAAGAGAACAGGGAAAGAAGATAGATGTTTTGGGATATATAGAAGCAACACCTCCGTCCTCATGTAGAAAAATTGAGAAGGAAATTGGTGCGTGAAACATTTGCATCCTGGCGATGCTAAGCGCCAAACACCCTTTTGTCAGTGGAATTTGCAACAAATCGATGCTAGCGATTTATTTGGCAGACTTGTTATCTGGTCAGACGAATGCTTTTTTTCAAGTGCGGGAATTTTTAATAGTCACAATACCAGAACTGACATAGCGAAAATCAGCATTTAATGTTTGAAAGGACGCTTTGGAGCTGAGGTATCATGTTTTATTTTGGGCAGAAAATATTCCATTAGCCCAATATAATGTTGTTTACCTACAGGAAGATAGTGCCCCAAGTCACAACTCTGGGCTTTTAAGGGAATTTCTTGATATAGTCAAATGCGGTCTTATCGTGCGGGTCCAAAGGTCACCAACATTATGAATCAAATCAGAAAACACAGTGAATACCGAAATTTTGTGTGATTCTTTTATCGAGCCATTAAATCTCGATGGGCTTTTTACTAATATACAGGGAGATAGAAAATAGTTTTTTTAATATATTACGCAATATTATTAAGATAGCCACTTAATATTATTTTATATATTAAATGCCGAGGGACTAAATAAGACAATTCGCTAAATATGTATTTGGTTAAAATTTTTTGGTTGGCAAAAACAAAAATACACAAAATTGCAAGGGCCTTAATAAAGTCGGAATGTGGTTCGGTTACAGCCACTTAATGAATGTGAGATTTTTTTATCAATCACCAAAAATTATGAGCCCCGCTTGACCTAAAAATGTAACCACTTATACAGTGTCATTTATTTAAATGCGAGCCACCCCTCTGCAAAGAAAACTTGTTTTTTTTTTGTATTGCGATAACAAAAAAATTTTATTAGTTATTACTTCCCTCGTGAGATTTATTCAGATTTTTACGTTTAAAGGTCCCTAGATGCCGGAAAACATATTTTCTCAATTCCGCCTGTCTGTAGGTATGTCTGTCCGTCAGTCTGTCTGTTCACGGCATAGCTAAAAAACTACTTATCCCGTTTCTTCAAAGTTCAGTCTAAAATTAAGGGCCATATATATTTATATATATATATATATATATATATATATATATATATATATATATATATGATTTTTACTCCTTCACGGCAAGCAGATGTCCTAAACTCTATGGTTTACCAAAAATACACAAACCAGGGGCGCCTATCAGACCTATTGTTAGTGCTGTTAATTCGCCGCTACAAAAACTGGAGAAATACCTTTCTGAAATTATGTAACCAACTGTAGAAAAAGCTGATTCATTCGTAAAAAATTCGGAGCATTTCACTCGAATTATACTAGATAACATCCTTGAAAAAAACGATATCATAGCAAGCCTAGATGTCAAATCGTTATAACCCAGTATTCCCATCGACGAATCATTGGACAAGATTGCTATGAACGAGGATTTCCAGGCACATATAATAGAACTCTCGGAGCATTGCCTCAAAAATACTTATTTTTCTTTCAACGGACAAATGTATAAACAAATGGATGGTGCTCCAATGGGGTCCTCGCTATCACCAGTAGTCGCGAATTTATTTATGATATACTTCGAGAAAAAAGCTCTTGAGAGAGCAAGTTTAAAACCCAAATTATGGATTCGTTATGTGGATGACATATTTATTATATGGCAACATGGTCATACAGAGCTAGAAAAATTTCTGACTCACTCACGTAAATTCAATCCACCCCAGAATACAATTCACTCTAGAGTGAGTAGTAGTAGTAGAGAGGAAAACAACAAACTACCATTTTTAGATGTTTTGGTCACAAAACTGCATAACGGACATTTCGAATACACCGTGTATAGAAAACCAACACATACAGACAGGCATTTAAATGCAAAATCACATCATCACCCAGCACAAATTCAAGCTGTGGCAAATACTCTAATATCTAGATCGGTGCGACTAACTGAAACACAGACGAGACAAAACGAACTTAAGGTAATATCTAGTGCTTTAAAGAAAAATGGCTACACAAATCGTACCATAGAGAAGGCTATTAATGCACAGGTTTCCCGAACAACGAACAACAAAAAATATGAACCGGGAAAGCAAGGAGTAGTCTTACCATATGTAAAAGGCACAACAGACAGAATAGGAAGAATTCTGAGGAAACACAACATACAAACAATACACAAGCCACAAACAACTATAGGTAAACTACTCGGAAACCCAAAAGATAAAATCAAACTGGAAAACCACGGAGTGTACAGTATTCCGTGCCAGGACTGTGAAAAGTTGTACGTAGGGCAAACTAACAGGCGAATATCAGCAAGAGTGGAAGAGCATAAACTCAGCATCAGAAACAAACAAACAACCTCAGCTTTATTCCTACATCATCAGGAAACCGGCCATAAAACAAATTTCGATGGGTGTAGGGAGATTGCCAATATAGAACATTATAAGATCAGAATAATCCGAGAAGCCATAAAAATTGAAAAACAAGGTGATTTGAATAAAAGGGACGAATCATTAAAACTACCAACAGTATGGAAGACAATAATCCACAAATCTAAAATCGCAAAAACTCAAGCGCAATTAGCGCAACAACAACAGCACCATCCGAAAAACATAAATAACGACCAACGCCTGCGCAGATATAACCTTCGGCCCCGAGTGGGGGTGTAAAAGGAAGCGTCGCAGTCACCAACACTTCAGTCTCTATTTGGACGCGAGAAAGAAAGCTTCGAAAATGCCAAATGTGATTTTGGCGAAACGTCAGCAAAACTGTTCTTTTCAGAACGACAGTAGTGAACGGATGTATACCCGGAATGAAAACACATTATATATATATACATATATATATTTGTTAGCCCCGAATTTCTGGTAAAGCGATTTTACCGATTTTTATATATCAAATTTTGTCTTATAATTAATAAAAAAATTTACTTATTTTAAAAACCCTTTAAAATTGAGACAAGTATTCTATAATTATTTATTTATTGACTACAAAATTACAAATGAACTAAAAAGGTAAGCAAAAAAATTGTGTCAAATCTAATAAAAAAAATTTAAAATTAAAATTTACTGGCTAATATCCAGGAGCCAGTGGCAAAAGCTCTGAGAATCGGTATAAAGAATGTGCAGAAACTTGTGCATGAAAGAAAAACATAATTTTCTTCCGAAGAAGATTAAGAAATGTACACGAAAAAATCCAAAGGCAAAAGACTTAAGTTACAATGCAAAAATGGATATTCATAACGCAGTTTATGATTTATACACGTCAAAGGCTAATATAATCCTTCAGAAACTTTTTTAATACTATAGACTAAAATATATCATCATCACTTAAAAAGTCCTTATCTTCTGAGTCGTCCTCAAATCGCGCAATGATCATTGGTGCTATTTCGACATCTAGAACTCGTTCTCGATTCCACCAATCTCATATTAATTTCTCCGTATGTTCCACACATTTCTTCCAGTACTCCGCGGTAATATAATTTAATGAATATTGCCAATCAATTTGTTCACGTGTTTTTCGTAATATGATTTTGCCCCAGCCCATATTAATTCTATTGCGGTAAACTGGCAATGATATGGCGGCAGTCGTAAAACCGCATGTCCATTTTCTCGTAATATTTCATCTACGGCATATATTGTTGGTTTTTTAATAGATTTTGCCATTAAAAGAACTTTTAGTTTCAGCATATTGGGTAAAGGATTTTGTTTTTGTTTTATTAGCCAGTCATAAATATCACTTTTCTTCCAGGATGAAGTAGGTTGTTTATTTAAGATTCTTGAATGATAAAATGCATTGTCCAGAATGATTAAAGATGGAGCATCTAAATTTGGAATAAGTTGTTCTTTTAACCACTTTTCAAACAGTTCACAGTTCATATTATCATGGTAGTCCTTGGATGTTGAAGAAAACAGTAAACTTGTACCTGGGAGAAATCCTGTTAAAGAACCTGCATGCAAAATGAGGAACCGTTTCCCGTCCCACATCCCTTTTTTCGCTTGACACTTTCTACAGACTCGTCCTGCTAAGATTTCGAACCACTTCCACTAGAAAATATCCAAGTCTCGTCTGAAAATACCACTTTTCTAAATTTTGAATTAACATTTTCCGTGTATTTCTTTAAAAACTGGATACGCTGACTTGTTACATGTGGCAACTCGCATAAAAATCTTCGATTACAGTCCTTTTTATATCGAAAACCCAACATTTTTATTAATTTTGACAACGATTTTAGTTCAATTTCCAATATGCCTCAATTTTTTAAAGCTTCTTTTAAAACTTGAACGGTTATATTAGTTTTTGATGTGTGTAAATCGTAAATTGCATTACAAACATCCATTTTTTATATTGTCACTTAAGTCTTCTGTCTTTGGCTTTTTTCGTGTACATTTCTTAATTTGCGTCGGTAGTAAATTATGCTTTCTTTCATGCACAATTTTCTGCACAGTCCTTATACCGATTCCCAGAGCTTTTGCTCTGTCTCCTGGATATTGGCCGATTAATTTTCATTGTCGTAATATTTTATTAGATTTAATACCATTTTTTTCGCTTGTGGATGCAAAAAATCGGCAAAATGTTTTCTATTACTCATTTTGTCACTGACTTGTTAATCTGACTTTGAAGTGACATCGCTCAAAGACTTTTTAAACTGCTGGTATTTATATGTTTATCCTCTTTTTTCATATGAAAATATCATAAGTCTATTGTATTCATCTTCCGGATTTTATGCGGAGGATATGATTACACGTAATAAAAGAAAAACAAACTTAAAAAGTTCGGCGTTGATAAATCGTATGACCCGCACGATAACACTGCTTTTGACTATATAACTTTCGTCAGAGATGGATAAATACCAACCTCTATATAAAATTTAGTCTTTCGAATGAGACCAATAGTTCTTTTTATCGCTATTCAAAGAGTTATAAAAGTTTGCCAATTCTGCATTAGAGAAAATTGTCGTTAATTTAAACATCACCTTTAAAAATTTGTTTTTTCTTTTTTTTATAATGTTTTTGTGATTGTTACATTGTTACTTTATGCTATAAAACCGTTGTTATAAAAACTCTATAAGTATTTTTATATAAGAAGATACCTATATGTAAGGTATATAATGTGACTTTCAATTGTTTATTATTGTTATGCATGTCCTAGTATTAAATTGTGAAATGAAATGTGAAAAAGTGCATACTCTTATATATTTTTGAAAAGGTACAAAAGACAAATTTTACAGTCTATAAATATACAAAGTGTTCTATTAAAAAAAAACGTAGGGTCCGATAAGTTTTTGACCTGACCGTGTATACTAATTCCGAAGGCGGAATTGTGTTCTACGGGAAAAGTTATATAAGAAACAGTTTCTACATTTTCGACATGTTATTTGACAGTTGAGATACCATGGGTATGAAAATGCAACATTTTCAAGTTAGCCCTGTACCTAATTTAAGCGTATGTACGTACAATTGTAAAACAATTTATTTATTTATCTTTTCTAACATAAATTTTCTGAAGAACATTGCCCTTTGAAATATGAAATAAAACAGTATTTAACAACAGTTCTTAACTTTTAGAGTCCTGAAGATGACCGCATAGAAGTCGAAACGTCGACTAATTACAACAATAGATTTTCTATGTGCGTTTTATTGACCATCATCCAACCTAAAACACACCCAAAATTATTATTGTGGTCACTAAAAATTAATCAGAAAAAACGCCAGCCTTTTCTAATTTATAGGTTTATTTCGGCGTTCGTTAAATTCTCAATGTAAAGCCAGTAGGGTGGTCTAGTTGTAATTGCAAGATATGTCTGTTAGTACCAGGTTAGGTGCCGAAAGCATCATCGTTAAAGCCATCACATAAAAAACTGTACAGCTCAATCACTAGCTACGCAGAGCCAAGTAGAGAGAGAGAGAGTAGAAATTTAAAATATTTACATCATAAATCAAGAAATGTAAGGCAATTTGGCAACACTGTAAGTATCCTTTTATTTCTGTCTATATCAAGGAGTTTTTGCATTGCAAAATTTTGAAAATTGTAGGCGACTCGGTCAGTCTTAATTTTTTTTCTAGGTCAAAAATGCATCAATTTTATTTTTTAATCTGTATTATAAAACATGGGCTTTCATTTAAAATTTAAAAAAATTGTGAAATCCGAAAAGGAATTTTTAACAAAACCTATATTGCTCGGTTGATTCGTCCCTTTAGGTTAGCACCAGGTTCGTCAATGAAACCATCATTAAAGTCTTAATAAATAATAAAACCCTAATTGTTAACGCCAGAATAAGTATAAAAATTTCTGTTATACGAGAAAAAGGACTGTGGCACCGACGCCGACGGCATGGAGTAGGCGGTATACCCAGTTGTCATTTGCTGCCATTTAATTTATTTATCAAGATACCAGTATAAAATGTCATACATCATTTGTGTTAAGATCGTTATATTTGAAAATTCCGTTTTAATTTGCTTTTTAATTAATATAATGCCATATTATTATTTATGCGATTCCATTTTTATTTATAATAATTTCAAACAAAGAAAGAAAAAAGAAGTGACATTTGGGGTTAGAATGTTTGTGAACTTTGATAATGGTTAACTTATAAACGAAACGTGATCGAAAAGGAAATGATTTCGGATTCGTGATCAGGACCCCAGAGTTCCTATAATTGGACAAAAATTGTTGCTATACAGACAAACGATTTTTGCATATTTTTTTTCAGAAAGTACACATTTGTAATATTTTGTACATTTAAAAAATGAAAATTGCGGAATAAGCAACAGTTTTCCTAAAAAAAAATTAATTAAAAACCAAACTCGGTCACAATTTGACGGCCTTAAAACGAAAAATTTAGCAGCGTTGCCAGATTTTAGATTTGCTGATTTGTTAAAGAAAATGAAATGACTAATTGAAAATTATTTGGACAACAGAATTATAATTATTTTTTTATTTTTGCGTTATGAATCACAATTTGATATTATTTGTACTTTATTGCAATAAAGCGTTATATAGTTTAATTTTTTCACCAAAAATCCTTACTTGCATACCAAAAGTACATTAATACGGCAATATTGCATTTTTTATTGACTTGACAGCACGTCAGATTTGGGTGATCCATAATAATGTCATTATACATTAAAACTTTTAGCAAGTTTATTGAACAAATTTTGCAGTCGAAAAATGTTCAGCGGTATTTATTTGTAAATTGAATTGTTTTGTTTAGAGCAGAATTTGTAAAAGCTTCATTATTTAGCGTGCCTGGATCGTACAGTACAAGCCAATTAAAATTTCAAATATCCTACATAAATCCTAGAAAAACACAGTGCAATGTATAAATAAAAATATTACGTTGGTAATACAATACCTGGCAGAACCTATAAAAGATAGGATACAACGGATTTCTATTTTCACATTCACTTCTGGTACTCGTATATAAACTATATAAATTAAATATATATAAATATTTAATATTCTCACTTTTCTTCGCTCTAGAGCTTACCGCAAAATAAACATATTTCAGCAAAAAAAATTGCGGATGAACCACTTTTTTGCAAAAAAAGCATAACAAATAGTTGTAACTTTGTAAAGCAATATATAATTATAAACGTCTACTTTTACTTTAATTATGCTAAAATTGCACGCAGAATAGATCATTACTGTATATTATTATACAATATACTCTTTTTTAATTTAAGTTCTTAACTAACTAATGTTAAAAGTATATCAACAAAATGTCAATACTCAATGTTATTCAACTAAAAAATTCTTAAACAGACATTTGACGTTTTATGATTAATCGGCCATTTCCTCGTATTCAAGAAGCAATGTTGCCAAATTTAATTTCATTTTATCAGCGAAGAATTCATTACTGTTTATTAGGGTTGTTAATATTATTTTGTTGAATAGTTGAAACTTTGGCATTAGAAGTACAAGGTGAAACAGTAAAGGGTTAGCACCAGGTTAGTCGCCGAAGACATCTTCATTAAAGCCATACCATAAAAACCCGCTTAGCACAAAAGTTGGCAGCCGTTGATACAATCCGTAAATCGGTACCGGGTTAGTACCAGGTTAGGCGCCGAAGGCATCATCATTAAAGCCATAACATAAAAAGCGGTACAGATCAAGCACTGGGAACGTAGAGTTATCTTTAAGATATTTACATCATAAATCAAGAACTGTAAGGCAATTTGGCAACACTGTAAGGATCCTTTTATTTCTAATACCATATTAAACAGTCTTTGCACTGCAATGTTTTGAAAATTGTAGGAAATAAGATCTTGTTAAGAGTAAGTATTTCGGATTTTATGATTTTTTCGAATTCTAAACGAAAGCTTATGCCTTATAGTGCAGATTAAAAAAGTTAAATTTGCGGATGAAGCACTTTTGACCCAGAAAAAAAAATAAAAACTGACGAAATTCCCTACAATTGTCAAAACATTGCAATGCAAAAACTCCCTAATATGGTATTAGAAATAAAAGAGGACACTTACAGCGTTGCCAAATTGACTTATATTTCTTGATTTATGAAGTAAATATTTTAAACTCAACTCTACGTTGTTAGTGATTGAGCTGTACGGTTTTTTTATGATCTGGCTTTATTGATGATGCCTTCGGCACTTAATCTTTTTACCGACTGTATGAAAGTTGTTTTGTACGGGTTTTTACGTTATAGCTTTAATGATGAGTTCTTCGGCGCCTAACCTGATGCTAACCTTTTACTGTTTCACTTTGTGTTCCTAATGACAGCGTTTCCAATATACCATATAACGTTATTAACAACCCTAATACGCACTAATAAATTCTTTGCCGGCAAAATGAAATTAAATTTGGCAACATTGCTTCTTGAATTAGAAGAAATGTCCGATTAATCATTAAATGTCAAATGTCAGTTAATTTTCTGTTTAAAATTGTTTAGTGGAATAACATATATAGATACATACATACAACATATTATGTTGATAGACTTTTAACCTTGAGTCTTTAAAAACTTAAATTAAAAAAACAGTATATTATATAATAATAGAGCCGAAGTTTTGTTGGCGATGCTGCACACTTAATCAATCCTAACCTAACCAAAATAAACAAACTGAAAATCTGCTTGAAACATGGCAACACGGTCCACATATGTCACATTTGACATTTAAGACTTAAAAATTCCCTTCTATATGAGAAATAAATTGTTATTTTTAAGTTATTAGGAATAGAAAAAACAAAGTATATAAATTATTTATGTTTTATTGGCAATGAAAGCGAGTTAAATCTGTTTTTCAGTAGTTTGTAAAGGCACATAAAACTTCTCCAACCAACGGTAAATTTAAAATTAATAGGATCGGAAGAAGGAGAATATACCAATTCTTTTTGGCGATTATTGGTAAAAAAATTGAGAAAGTGTTCACATTTAATTTACTCTATATACCATAGGCTATCATTTAAAATTCAAAAAAACTACAAATACGTGGGTTCGTTAACGACACTAGATCCGAAAACTTCATTATTTCGCATGCCTGTGTAGTATAGTAAAAGCAAAAAAATTTCAGATATTCTACTTAAATTTTAAAAAAAGTATCGCGATGTATAAACAAAAATATGACATTAGAAATACAATAAATTGTAATCTCAATTTGAAAATGCTAGTTTTGAGGTTTAATTCTAACTATAATATAACAGTTATGCCATTTTAGTAAAATTTTTATCGAATCGCTCTAGTATACAGATTATAGAAGAGATTTAATTTACCTGTTTCCAATCTTCTTATTGATAGCTCCAAACGCCAGTGCCTTTTCCAAGGTATTGTTCAGTTTCACGATGTTCGCAGGAGAATTGGGATATTCTTCCTTGATGTAGTCGTGGATCTTCTTGAGAGTGACTCCTCGGGAGTTGCCGATTTTTTTAATGGTCGAAAAAACGACCCGCGCTACTTTTCGCGTGGTCGCAGCGGGGGCTGCCCCCCTTACGCTTCCAGGCGCAGGCATATTACCACAATAATTTTGATGAAATGGACAAGAATTTTAACTAATTAGCGTGACATAGCGTTAACAGTAATTTTGACATTTATAAAAACAATGATTATTATTTCTAGTTGCTAGGTAGTGGTTCTGATCCATGCCCACTTTTTTGTATTATTTTCCACCCGCTAGGTAAAATTTTGTAATTAAACATGGCGTTCGGTGAATTTGTCTTAATTTTTACTTGTCCATATAACAGCTCATAATATTATGTCATACTACACATACTATTATAGGGGCGATATAGGGGAAAAGTCCCTAGAACTATTTTTAGAAAAATTTAATTCAATTTATTCATTATTTGGACCAACCTAGCTCAGTGGCTTGTGGCGATTGGATTTTGCATGTCGTAGGCCTAGACCTTCGATATTTTTGAAAAAACGTAAAACATTTGCGTCAAATATCAGTCAAATTGAAAACAGAATGGTCTTAGAGTAAGAATTAAAGTAGCGATAACAATTCATTCATAAATCACGTTACGGGTATGCACCAATATGGTTCCTCTATTTTTCACATTCTATCGACCAATGTTTACTATAAAACAAGAAGTAGGGATGGCCCATGCCCAAGCCGTGGCCATTTGTAGACCAATGCCGAGTTTTCACTTCCCGCATAAGGGAATATCATTAATCATGAAAAAATCATCATTCCACAGATCTTCATGTTTTTCCATTACTGTCGGTCGGTCGGTCTGTTACGATAAAAAAAATCCCCTTACTCGATTAACTTTAATTTTCCACAAAAATTACGTCTGATATAAAAAAACTGGTAAAATATTAGTATGAATTCAATATGCAGAAACAAAATGATGTAGGGCCATGCTTCATTATCGTTGACAAAAGGAAGGATTCTTACCTATTCCTTAATAAGGCAAATCGGTATTTTTACAAATTTCAAAGAAATAATCGTTCCCTACTTCACTAACTAAAATCAAACCATTAAGTTAGGTAAGTTTAAAAGGAAATTAGTTATTTATATATTATTAAACTTTAGTTTTCGGTTATGTTTGCCTTACGTCACTGTCATTTTGTAATTGTGACACTTAAAAAAATTATTTGTTCAGTTTAAATGTCTTCTTAAACTTGTAACTATCAAGTTAGATCTTGTCTAAATTTAAACTTCTTTAGTGAATATCGGTGTTAGAGTTTTAAACTAAAATCATTGCTTTTAACGCGCTTTTATTGGCTTCTTATTCATCTGATTGTATGTTTGTATGTCTGCTTCAAATCTTGTAATGGATTTTTCAGCACTTTCATTACCGATTATTTTCAAATTTGAATGCATACACTTTTGGATATAAAAAATCCGAATTTTTTTAGTCAAGGTTGAGAAATCCAAAATGGCGACGCCAATACGGCCTAGGAATTTTGTTACTTGTGTAGCTAAAACTGAAAATCGGTGCCTAGGAAAATTTAAGAATGTCAGCATTTAAAAATTCAAAATAGCCGTGTCAAGATGTCAATGTCAACAGGTCGGAGGATGATTTTAACATTTGTGGGGATTATTTAAAAATGCGCAACAAAAATTAAAATGGTGGCACCAATATAGCGAACGAATTTTGTCATTTGTACAGGGTGTTCCAGCGAGGACTGAACAGGGACCTATTTTCGACCTTCCTTGTATTTTGGAAAAATTCAAAATAGCCAATCGATGTATTTTTTCTTGTAGAATCCAAAAATGTCATCGAAAAAATACTTGAACCAGAAACAAAAGAGTTACGCTATGCATCAGGTGTTTTTAAATGGAATGTATCGTTTTTTATACGATTTTTGGAAAGAGTGATTTTTTTATGTCCGTTCTGATTAAAAGATTTGATTTTGCGATAGCTGTTTATATTACATTTTAATGTTTTACAAACTAAAATTTTAGCTTCACCTGTTTAAAATATACGATAGGTTGGTATAGGTGATCAAGGTAAAATGACGTTTGAATGCTTTGTCAATAAAAATTGACATTATTTTAATTATTGTCGAAGGCTTCACCTAAAAAATATATATTTGACTCTGATCGAAATGAAATACTCTTTGGACGAGAGACTACAGATTGTTATGCTATTTTACCAATTTTGCCAAGAAAATGCAAGAGAAGCAAGAAGAAGATTCATTGCAAATTTTCATAGAAATATATCCATCAATACAATTCTAAGGATAAAAAACCTATTTGAGGAAAATAAAACTTTACATGATAGAAAAAGAAATATACAAAGAAGAAGAAATCGAGACCAGGCCATTATAAATTATTTTCAAGTTAATCCAACCAAATCTATTTCGGATGCAGTTCGGGAAGTTCAGTACGGTGGCGGTGTAAGGCGCAGAAGAGTTACCGGGGCAAGTTTTGTTTACCTGAAATGGGTTATTTGGAAAAAAAATATTTGATTGCCTTCTAGAAGCCCTTCTTAACAACGGAAATGAAAAATTTTCCTGCGGAAATGCGTCATTTCCATTGTACACCCCTTTTTTTTTTTTTTTTTTAATTTAGAAGCTTGCGGGATCTTGGAGCGAAAAGGGGTGCTGGGTGGGGTAAAAATACTTTAAAGGGAAAAGAAATCTTTTCTAGAAGTGTTTCTTAACAACGGAAATGAAAAAATTTATTGCAGAAACGCGTTATTTTCATTTTCATACACAGTTTAGTATACCTGAAATCAGTTACATGAAAACTTTGCCTGGCATCTCATCCCAAATGCTTTCCCAAGCACCAAAATGCCAAAATGTTACTGCGGAAATTTGTCGTTTTAATTTTCCGACAAAATTTTGTATAGTTTAGTTTACCTGAAATCAGTTACATAAAAAAGAAGCTTTGATTTATATTCTAAACTTTTTCCTCAAGATAAAAATGTAAAAATTTGTCTGCGGAAATCTGTCATTTACATTTTTCACGGAAATTTTGAGCGCTTTTCCAGGGCGCGGCACGATTGCGGACGAAACATTAGTATTCAGTTTTTCACAAAATGAAGTGAGGGCACGATTGCGGAATGTAAAAATAACGGCTGAACGCATAGTATTGTCAGCGACATTTTATACCCGTATACGTGACAGCCCGAAATTTTTTTTAGATAATCTCAATAATTTGTCTGAGTCACGAAGTTTCATATAAGTATCTGTCTGCATATCTTTGAGAACTTCAAGGAATATAAACAAAGAAGGATGATCCTTTCTTGAGTCAGGCAATCGAACAAATATATACGAGCATTCCGCAATAATGCCATCGATTATTTTGCCTCCATCCGCAATCATGCCTTCGTTTTCGTTACTTAAAAAATGTAGAAGAATTTAGAATGTAAATCAAAGTTTTTTTTTTGTGTAACTGATTTTAGATATTCTAAACTATACAAAATTTCCGCAGAAAATGAAAATGACAAATTTCCGCAGACACATTTTAACATTTTCGTGCTTGGGAAACAGTTTGGGATGAGATGCAATGCAAAGTTTTCATGTAACTGATTTCAGGTATACTAAACTGTGCAGAACGGAAATGACGCATTTCCGCAGCAAAATTCTTATTTTCCGTTATTTAGAAAAGCTCCTAGAATAGGTAAAACTAGACACTTTCCTTATAACCAATTTCAGGTAAACGAAACTTGAGCCGAGTTACCCGAGGGACTGTTCACAGGACTCTGAAAATTCATAAATTTAGGCCTTTTCGTATCCTTCCACTTCAGCACCTAACACCGGCACAAAAAGAACTTCGCTTCCAATTTGTTTCTCAAATGGTAATTCGGCAAGAAAACGAAGACCCTGATTTATTCAAAAATATTGTGTGGACCGACGAAGGTACTTTCACAACATCGGGAGTATTCAACAGACATAATAGTCACCACTGGGCCGTTGAAAATCCAAAAAAGTTCCAGACTATTAAATTTCAAGGGAGGAATTCTATTCATGTTTGGTGTGGGATAAAAAACAATAAAATTTTGGGACCAATATTTTTTAACGGGACTTTAAATGGGCACAGATATTATGAGTTTTTAGAAAACGAAATTGAAAATTTTTTGGAAGACTTACCATTGGCAGAATATCAGAATTTAATTTGGCAACATGATGGGGCGCCTCCTCATGCCGTGCATGATGTGGTTCAATTTTTAAATCGGCGCCATAACGAATGGATAGGGCGAAATGGAACATATGCTTGGCCGCCCAATAGCCCGACCTCTCAGTTTTGGATACATTTCCTTGGGGCCATTTGAAGAACGTCGTATACAGACAACGAAACGAAAATATTCAAGAGATCATGGGAAAAATTGTCGATGAAATAAACCGCCTTAACCAGGAAAATCATATTGTAACAGCAAGTTTAGAAAGGCTACAAAGGGGTTATCGATGTTGTTTCGAGAAAAACGGCGGTCACATTGAAAACTTATGTTATTAGTAGTTTTATTTTATTATTTAATAATTATTTTTTATTGAATTTCTTTTTCTATCATGTAAAGTTTGATTTTCCTCAAATAGGTTTTTTATCCTTAGAATTGTATTGATGGATATATTTCTATGAAAATTTGCAATAAATCTTCTTCTTGCTTCTCTTGCATTTTCTTGGCACTTGTAAAATAGCATAACAATCTGTAGTCTCTCGTCCAAAGAGTATTTCATTTCGATCAGAGTCAAATATATATTTTTTAGGTGAAGACTTCGACAATAATTAAAATAATGTCAATTTTTATTGACAAAGCATTCAAACGTCATTTTACCTTGATCACCTATACCAACCTATCGTATATTTTAAACAGGTGAAGCTAAAATTTTAGTTTGTAAAACATTAAAATGTAATATAAACAGCTATCGCAAAATCAAATCTTTTAATCAGAACGGATATAAAAAAAATCACTCTTTCCAAAAATCGTATAAAAAACGATACATTCCATTTAAAAAACACCTGATGCATAGCGTAACTCTTTTGTTTCTGGTTCAAATATTTTTTCGATGATATTTTTGGATTCTACAAGAAAAAATACATCGACTGGCAATTTTGAATTTTTCCAAAATACAAGGAAGGTCGAAAATAGGTCCCTGTTCAGTCCTCGCTGGAACACCCTGTACAGATTCGGCTGAAATATTAGTAAAAGTTAAAGTATTTAAGGATAAAACTTATGTAATTTTAGTCAATATTTGAGAATTAAATTTTAAGATAAACAGTTTTTTAGTAATAATTTTTTAATATTTCAATAGGCCGCTATTTTGTTCTGCCATATGGGATTTTTACCAAAATAATACTACCTCATCACCATATGACCTTTAGTTTTTAACCAAAACTTGAAGTAAACAGGACAAGCAGTTCTTGAGGTTTGCTGCGGACAGACATACAGACTAACCGACGGCACTGAGAAAACATGTTTTTTTGCAACTAGAATACTTTCTTCTTGCGAGGAAAATATTCTAGTTGTTATTCCATGTTAATAGCTAAATTTAAAAAATAAATGATTTTTTTTAATTTTCAATATCTTAAATCTTAAATTCTAACCAGTTTAGAACATGTTTACGAACACGAATTTTTACTTTTAATTACCTAAAGAATAACCATTTAAATTCCTTTACCTCACAACACTTATTTAAAAAATTGGCCCAACTCAAGTGAAAATTATAAAAAGGCTCGAAATCAGGCTCAAGTTTCGTTTACCTGAAATTGGTTATAAGGAAAGTATCTAGTTTTACCTATTCTAGGAGCTTTTCTAAATAACGGAAAATAAGAATTTTGCTGCGGAAATGCGTTATTTCCGTTCTGCACAGTTTAGTATACCTGAAATCAGTTACATGAAAACTTTGCATTGCATCTCATCCCAAACTCTTTCCCAAGCACGAAAATGTTAAAATGTGTCTGCGGAAATTTATCATTTTCATTTTCTGCGGAAATTTTGTATAGTTTAGAATATCTAAAATCAGTTACACAAAAAAAAAACTTTGATTTACATTCTAAATTCTTCTACATTTTTTAAGTAACGAAAACGAAGGCATGATTGCGGATAGAGGCAAAATAATCGATGGCATTATTGCGGAATGCTCGTATATATTTGTTCGATTGCCTGACTCAAGAAAGGATCATCCTTCTTTGTTTATATTCCTTGAAGTTCTCAAAGATATGCAGACAGATACTTATATGAAACTTCGTGACTCAGACAAATTATTGAGATTATCTAAAAAAAATTTCGGGCTGTCACGTATACGGGTATAAAATGTCGCTGACAATACGATGCGTTCAGCCGTTATTTTTACATTCCGCAATCGTGCCCTCACTTCATTTTGTGAAAAACTGAATACTAATGTTTCGTCCGCAATCGTGCCGCGCCCTGGAAAAGCGCTCAAAATTTCCGTGAAAAATGTAAATGACAGATTTCCGCAGACAAATTTTTACATTTTTATCTTGAGGAAAAAGTTTAGAAT
The DNA here is from genome assembly GCA_030620095.1 of Kuschelorhynchus macadamiae. Lineage (NCBI taxonomy): Eukaryota > Metazoa > Arthropoda > Insecta > Coleoptera > Curculionidae > Kuschelorhynchus > Kuschelorhynchus macadamiae. The sequence continues at coordinate 1,795,676 of JAUTXW010000491.1, read as the reverse complement.
ATAAATCAAAGCTTCTTTTTTATGTAACTGATTTCAGGTAAACTAAACTATACAAAATTTTGTCGGAAAATTAAAACGACAAATTGCCGCAGTAACATTTTGGCATTTTGGTGCTTGGGAAAGCATTTGGGATGAGATGCCAAGCAAAGTTTTCATGTAACTGATTTCAGGTATACTAAACTGTGTATGAAAATGAAAATAACGCGTTTCTGCAATAAATTTTTTCATTTCCGTTGTTAAGAAACACTTCTAGAAAAGATTTCTTTTCCCTTTAAAGTATTTTTACCCCACCCAGCACCCCTATTCGCTCCAAGATCCCGCAAGCTTCTAAATTAAAAAAAAAAAAAAGGGGTGTACAATGGAAATGACGCATTTCCGCAGGAAAATTTTTCATTTCCGTTGTTAAGAAGGGCTTCTAGAAGGCAATCAAATATTTTTTTTCCAAATAACCCATTTCAGGTAAACAAAACTAGCCCCCGAAATCATCCCAAACTTTATTATTTCCACAGATTTCATCCAAAATCTAGTGAATTTCGGAATCAAAGTACGTTTTTTTTTCAGCGTCAGACGCCCTTTGACTACTTTAATATAGTATAGATAGATTCTATAATTATTTTAATTCTCTAATAGAAAAAACTATTGTAATCGTCAAAAAAATCAGAGTCTTTGTTGTATCATTTTGCTTCTGAGGATTTTCATTTGACCCCCGACGAAATAAACGTTCTGTTATACTGAACCGGATTGATCAATACATCATGTGACCCAAAATAAGAGATCAAGGTATCTTCCATTAGACATAACAAGTCCCCTGGAAAAGGAAATCTAGCTGTTTCCTCAATGATTAAAAGACAATTCCAAACTTAAACGGCAATTTTTTTACAAACTCACATTGCCGCACCATAGTTAGGTCAACTAAAGCTCCTAGTTTCGCAATGTCCAAGATAAAGTAAATAAAACTTATTTATTAAATATTTAAAAAATCAATGTTCTTTTAATGTCACTGTACCTTTAGAACGCTGCTTTATGAAGTAAGGCAACATAAAATTAGAAGATTTGAATTGTATTAACAATTGCACAATAATACATTAAAACACATGCAGTAGTGAAGCTAAGAAAAGCTTGGTATCTAATGACAATTTTAATTGAATTAATTTCTGGGTTAATATTTATTATAATATTAATTTTTCAGTAAATTAATTTTTTTTTATGTTAAAGTTTATTGTATTTCCACGACCCGCTGTTAGTTTTTAAGCCACGCCGGTCACGTGACGCTGTAACAATCTATACTGAAGACTATTATACTTTTTTACTATAGGATCCCTTGTCAATGAAAGTGGGATGGTCTAATACGTAAAATTGTTGATGTGATGGTGTAATCTGATCTGAGGCTTTGGGTATTTTCTTTATGCTGCTTAGAAACTAATACTGGAAACACATTACTATTCTTTGTATGAACATTTTATTTCATCATCTTTAAACATACTTACCATAATATAAATTGGTATAAACATTGGTGTTCCTGGCTAGGCTTGGCATCGTCGTACGATCGACCTTGTGACTGTGAGGTAATCTTGGCAGCGGCTAAATATGTAAATAATGAACTTACTTACTTACTTCTTACTCTAAGGTTGGGGTAATGTTTTGACATAAAAAATTGTGGAAGCTAGTGATATAGATTATTTTCCATTATGTATTTAAAAAAAATCCACAATGTTTCGAAAAAACTTTTTTATTTTTTTTATATAGAATATTTTTTCCACGATACAGGGTAGTTTAAAATGGATGAGACAGCTCCCTGAAAACGAAAAATAAAAAAAATTTTCGAAAAACGGTAAAAACGTCAAATTTCTGTTCATTTTGAATATAAAAACATTATTTTCCAGAAAACAGGGTGGGCCTAAATAGCTCCCTTAAATCAAAAAAAGGTTATTTCAACAGAGTTTAGCTTTTTTAGCCAACTGTGAAACGCGTCGAATTTCTTTTATTTTTTTTGTATAAAAGTATATAGATTTTTTTCGCACTATACAAGGTAACCCTAGAGATAAAAAACAGACTCCAAAAAGGCAAATATTTATTTATTTTAAAACGGTTAGTTAAAAAATTTGATAATTACAACTTTTTAATTGAAAATAAAATAAATTTTGATATTTTTCATTTTCTTTAAAACACGATTTTTTTGCAATAAATAAAATGTATAGTATTGAGTCCAAATTAAGGATAAACAAAAATGAAAGTAAAATTCGTTGTTTTTCCTATATTTTCAAAAAGCTACCGACGACTTGATATAACTTTTTCGTAGATAATTCTTTTCTACCCATACTTTTACCCAAATATGTTTTAAAAATGTAATTTATTGTAATTACAGCTAATACTGAGGAAGCTGAAAAATGTTTTAAGTTTTATTTTTTATTAAATAAAAGCGTGTTACGTGTATTCTGCTGATGTTAATTGAGCAAAAAACGGTTGAGGCTTAAAAATAAGATACTTTTGGCACACGTAATTTTTACTATCTTGTATAACAGCATATATATTGTATCATTAAGAATATTATTAACAGCACATATATTGCAATATTATTACAGTGTAGTAATAGTATGTATGTTTGTAAAATACATGGTGTTAATGTGATCATAATACAAACTTCTCGGGTAGATAGAACACATGAAAAGAAAAAAGTTCATATGTGAAGGATTTATTGAGGACTAGAACGAAATAGAACACACGCGATGACGGTTAGAAAACGACTGACTAAGCGTTTATTCATTCTGTCAAATAACAGATAGAAAAATAGTTGACTCCTTAAAAAATAGATGGCGCTAAAGGTGACATATCTTAATTTGAGATACATCTTTCAACACACACTTATCGTAAATTGCAATAAACAAAGTCAAAATCTTAAGACTAAACCTTTTTTAAGCCTAGACCCAATACAAACTTACAAAACTTATTCTAAAATTTTTGTAAATATATCAGCTAACATATCATTGGTAGACAAATATTTAAGATCAATAATCTTTTCAAAAACAGCACTTCTTACAAAATGATACTTGATATTAATATGTTTAGTTCGATCATGAAACAAGGGATTACTACACAGTTTCAGAGCGCTTTGGTTATCATTATATAAAAGTACAGGCTTTGAAATATTAACCAATTCTACAATTAGGTTTTAAGATATATAGCCTCTTTAGAATCCTCACAAAATCGCCATATATTCCGCCTCAGTACTAGAGAGAGCGACCGTCTTTTGTTTTGTGCTTTTCCAAGAAATAGCACCTGCTGACAACATAAATACATAACCAGTATATGACTTACGGCCTGTCTTATCTGAGGCCCAATCAGCATCTACAAAGCCAACCAAATCAGAACTACCTCTATCAAACTTTTAACACAATGATTTAGTCCCTTGCAAATATCGCAAAATACACTTAACACATTTCTAATGATATACTGTATTACATTTATTAAATTGGCTTAAAAAACTTATACTAAAACATAGGTAGGGACGACTCAAAACTGACAGATAAATAAGACTACCTATGACTTGTTAATAATATGGGTTTTCATAATCAGAAACATTACTACCTTGAGCATAATCAAAACTTTCTATAAGTGTACTTACACTCTTACATTCTGTGATGTTGTACCTCTTTAATATTTGATTTATATAATTTTCTTGATCTATAATTATACAATCATCAGTCCTTCGAATTCTCATACCCAAAAATTGTTTCACTTCTTTAAGATTTTTAATTTTGAAATGTCTGCTTAATTTCTTTTCTAAATTATCTGCCGTTTCAAAATCATTACTAAAAATCAAAAAATCGTCGACGTACAATGCAACAATCGTCAAGAGTTCATTATTTCTCTGAATATCTAAACTAGCTTCATACTGTGATTTTTTTAAAATTTAAACTCAATAATACATCCTCTTCCTTTTTATTCCCGGCTCTTGATGACTGTTTCAGCCCGTATACAGCCTTTTTTAATCTACGTACTTTATGTTCCAAACCTTTTTTTACGAATCCTTCTGGCTGTCTCATAAATACCGTCTCTTTAAATTTAACTGTAGAGACAAGGCCAAAAGTAATCGTAAACTAGAGAAACGAATAATTGGTGTAAAAGTTTTATCATATTCTATTCCTGCTCGTTTTCATCACTATTACTTTTCTTTTTGTACTCCCACTTGCACTGTACAACTGACATACCGCTATTTGGATCACGAGTGTCCACTAGATCCCACTCATCATTATCAGCAAATGACTGCATTTCATCCTTCATAGCTTGTCTCCAATATTCAGAATCTGGTCGGGAAAGAGCTTCTGACACTGACGATAGAACATCTTCAAGCTCCAAATCATCCACGCGTATGTAGCTGGCATAATCATCATACATCTTAGGTTTTCTTTCTCGTTCTGACCTTTTGACAGTACTTTGAGCTTCATTTAAGCTTAAATGGGATATATCACTGAGATCACTCTCACTGGGTACAAAGGTTCTATCATCTGTATCTTCAGAATGTTCATATTCTGATGTAGAATCATACATCTCACTACCAGACTCTAGGGCAGAATCCCCCACTTGATCCTTCACTTCTTCAACTTTTCACTTCTCTTTCATAGTCTCGGACATTGATACAGGAACAATTTGTTTTTCCTTCTCGATGATTATTACATCATGGCTGGTAACAACCTCATTCTTAATGGGGTCCCATAGTCGATAACCTTTAGTGTTGTCACAAAAACCAATTAGTGTCATTTTTTGATTTTTGACTTTTTGTTAAACATCCTTATATGGTTCACATTTGGCTTTTTCTTGTACCATACTTCATAGGGTGTTTTCTTGTCTAAAGCTTTTGCCACACACCGGTTTCTTATATAGAGAGCTGTATGGACAGCCTCTGCCCAAAAACACTTTTCTAGGTTCGCATCGAATAAAAGACATCAAGCTTTTTTAACAACAGTTCTATTCATACATTCGACTAAACCATTCTGTTGGGGAGTGTATGGGGTGGTCTTTTGATGTAAAATACCATTATTGCTGACAAAATTTTCATAAGCTTGAGATCAGCATAATTCAATTGAGCAAATCTTCTATGTAAAATTTGGCTACTCACTGTCAAATTTGCCATCAACACTTCAGGAATAATATCAACCGAGGTATCAACACAACTGCTGGTATTACATTTCAGTTTATAAACATTGTCTGACTGAACTGCTTCAGCTATTAGGGATCCTTCACTGTGTTTTCTTTTTCAACAATCTGACTCACAGAAAGCAGATTTGTAGTGAGTTCCCATACATAAAATACAATGTTTATTTTTATGTTCTCTACACGATTATTCACTATCGTAGACATTTCCACGTCACCTGAACAAGGTAATTGCATCGTGAAACCATTTCAACAACAATTTTCTTTTGAAAAACATTATATTTTATGTTTTTTAACCAATCCTTGCGAACTGTTAAGGGTGAACTGCACGCAAAAAGTGAAAAACTAGCGACGAGGTCTAGTAAAGTTCAAAGTAAGAAGAAAAGGTACCTACTTATTAGAAAAAACTTTCTGCACGTCCGACCTTAAAAAAATGTGTTATGTATAGGCAATTTAAATTAAATTTCATTTAAAAATGGGTTCAAAAGGGTTCACGCGCTGCAGAAATACAAAGACATGAGTACGATTTACCATTTCAAATTTTGCAGTTACGTAGACAAAGGATCAATGCAAGGCGGTAAAGAGCCATTTTGTGGAAAAAAAATTATATGCGACGGCATTTGCGTCAAAAAGTGGTCGAAAAATGGTCGAAAATGGACAAATCTACTTCTATTTTATAATTCTAGATTAGATTTTTTCATGAAAAATCGCATTTAGCGCCCAACTATACATATTTCCCTATTGAAATCACATTGAAGCTAATACATATCTCTTATAATTTTAACATAATATTGCACCGGCGGAATGCTTGCAAATGATCCATAATACTGCGTTCAGTTCCCTCTTAAGTGAACACTAACTTCCGAGTCAGTAGTGCCCCAATTGTTTGCATCTAAAGCACCTAACCTCACATTTTTTGTCCTTGTTGTCAAACTTGCGATCTGTCCGTTGCTGGACACTGTTGCCATGTTTGGGAAACCTGGCTTGAGCTGCAAATGCTCCTTTACTACTGCCCTCTGTTGATTGCATATCCAACAACTTGGTTTTTATTGTGTCTGCACTGATATCTACCTGTCTGGAAGTCCCGCCAAAAGCAAGGAACCGATCCAATTTTCGTCGATATTTAAACTTCCATTGAGCTGCAGCCATCGAGCCTTAGAGAAATAAGCGTACGAAGCAAGCCTATTTTTCGTGTGAGGCCGGCATCCGCGTACATGCTTTTCAGCTGTTTCCATATTTCCTCGGCGGTTTTTGCCTCTTTGATGTGAACAAACAGGGTCGAATCGATAGTAAAAACTAACTTTGCCTTATCTTTCGCTACCAGCACTGTATCTGTTTCATCTCCTTCGATGGCCTTTTGAAAATCCTCGAGCACCAGAAAATTCTCGACTTCACGCCCGAGAAGTTTTGGCACGCCGGATATATAATTCAGTGGCATTTTTGAGCCGATCTATTCGCGACACGCAACCACGATACTTTTTAATTCGAAAAAAAAACGAATCCTGGGGGTGGGATTTTTGAGGAGTGGAACGAAATAAAACACACGCGATGACGGTTAAAAAACGTCTGACTAAGCGTTTATTCACTCTGTGAAATAATATATAGAAAAATAGTTGACTCCTTAACAAATAGATGGCGCTAAAGGTGATCATAGCTTAATTTGCGATACATCTTCCAACAATATGAACATGGGACCGGAAACGCTTCCTTAGGGAGCTCGAGCCCTTTGAAGATGACCTTTAAAGGGGCATTTGACTAAATTTGACTCCTTTCCTCTAAGGCTTCAAATTCTTGCCATTCTGACATCAGATTATGATTTTCCTATGCCTTTTACATAAAAATGGTACTCTTTGTGAAAGTCGGTAAATGTCACCGTAGCGAAAATTCTAACTACCAATTCTTCTTCTGACTCGACTAGAGTTTCATCAATATTCCCCCAAACAAAAAAAATCTAAAGGTATTAGATCTGGGGAGCGCATTGGCCAGGTGACAAGACCTCCACTTCCAATCTAGCGTCTTCTAAAATTATCATTTAGGTGTTCGCTGGCAAAAACTGAAAAATGAGCAGATTATGTAACAATGCTGGCAACACATTTCTTAAAGAAATGAAGACAAATTTCGGATAAAGCAAATGGTCGCTATATATTAGCCAGATTAAGGGATCCTTCCTTACTAAAGACCTTAAGGCTATTTCTTGCTTATCTACACGACCAGCCATCTAGTGTGTGTTTTGAGGGGCATACAAGTACTAGCATTAAATTATTGCTAGCTTCAGAAGGCCTTCCCAGTGACAAGGAATCCCTGCGCAAGCTGTATTATCGCTTCCACGATGCCTATGGGATTGGTTCATCTGAAGTGGACTCAGACCTTGCAGCGTATAGATCTTTCTACTCCTCGGAAAAAATTTTACGGCTCCAAAAAATTCGTGAAGGTACTGGTAAATATTATTCTAGTGGTTCACCATCAAAAAGTAAAAATTTTTAGTCAATATGACGCGAAAAGAGGATCTAGCACCCTCTAAAAAATTGACCAATAGCAATTTTAATCTTTTTTTTCTTAATATTCAGTCCTTAAGACATAAAACAGACGAATTATATCTTTTGTTAGAAGAGCTAAATTTTCCAGAAGTCATTGCCATCACTGAGCACTGGCTAAATATCAATCAACCTGTTTTTATTAAAAACTATACCACAATTGCCAGATTTAATAGAACTAATTTAACTCATGGAGGTACCATGATAATGTCTTCAAACAACGATTTTTCCGAAATATCAAAGTATAATCATTTATTATCTGAAAAAGTATTTGAATTTTCTATCGTTTATCACAATACTTATGACCTTTATATTATTTGTATTTATAGAACACCTGATGCTGATGTGCAATTATTCTGCCATAACCTTCTAAGTTTGCTCGAGTCCCTTCCTGTAAAAAGCAAATTAATCTTATGTGGCGATTTCAATATTGACTTTTCCAGTGTGTGTGCTGCTCAGGAATGTCTTCAGTCCATCTTTGAGTCATTAGGAATTGCCATGCACGTCAACTCACCAACCAGAATTACTAAGACAAGTGCCAGTACTATAGATTACGTTGTGTCTTCTTTCGATCCTAGCTCCGTCGAATGTAATGTCTTGAGTCCAGGTTTCTCCGATCATGAAGCAATTTTCACAAAATTTTCAATTACATCCAAAGCCAAAAATTCCTCTAGACATGTAGGCCGTATTTTTTCGGTTAGAAATTTCATTAATTTCAAACACCTATGTCAAATAACTGACTGGGACTCTCACACTTATGATGTCGACACTGAATTTTCTCGTTTTATAAAAACTCTAACTAATATAGCTTCTGAATATTTTCCTCTTAGGCCTATCAAAAATAAAAGAAGTAAACCCTGGTCCACTAAAGGTTTACGTATATCTTCTAAGAACATGCGGTCACTATCTCATTTAAAGAAATTTTCGGACAGTGTCTTTTTTCATAATTATGTAAAATCATACAGAAAAATTTATCATAAAACTATTAAAGCCGCCAAAGATATTTATTACAATAATAGACTTTCTAACGCCAAAAATGTAGCTAAAGAAACCTGGTCTATCGTAAATGATTTAAGAAACAAAACTCCTTTATCCAGCACTATCCTTACCTCTCCTGAGGACCTAAACAATTATTTTGTAAATGTAGCCAAAGATTTGACTAAATCCGTATCTCAATCTAATGACCCAATTTCATATCTCTCTAATCATAGGGTAAACCTGCACAGTTTCTTCTTTTCACCAGTAGTTTTATCAGAACTTCGTAGTACAATTAATGATATCAAAAATAAATCTTCTTCGGGAACTGATGGGCTTACTTTAAAAATGTATTCAAGTCTGCCGGAATGCACACTAGAGCATCTGACTACTTTGATAAATATGTCTTTCCAAAATGGTACTTTTCCAAGCTGCCTTAAAACTGCAATAATCATACCTCTTCACAAAGGAGGTGTTTCAGAAGAAGCTTCGAACTATCGCCCAATTGCACTTCTCCCTACGCTATCTAAGATCATCGAAAGACTGGTTAAAAAAAGGCTTTTATCATTTCTGTCTAGATATGAAATACTACTTACAAAACATCAATTTGGATTTCTAAGTAACAAATGCACAAGCGATGCCATGTTTTCCCTTCTTAATAGAGTTTACTCCAGCCTAAACAACCATCACGCTACGGCAACAATTTTCTGTGATTTTTCCAAAGTTTTCGATTGTGTGAATCATAATATATTAACTAACAAACTGCAGTACTGTGGATTTAGAGGGGCTCCTCTCAATTGGTTTAAGTCATATCTTAGCAACAGAAATCAAGTTGTGAAAGTTGACAACAGGATGTCTTCTTGTAGGTCAATGGAATATGGAGTGCCTCAAGGCTCGGTACTAGGCCCTATCTTGTTTCTTCTGTTCATAAACGACATGGTTAATTTAAACATTAGTGGAAAAATATGTCTCTTTGCGGACGATACCAGCTTTACGTGGAGCCACCCAGATGTCACGGACCTACATAGGATTGTATCTAATGACCTAATCACCATTAAATCCTGGTGCGATTCTAATCTCCTATGTTTGAACATCTCTAAAACGAAAGTCTTGTCTTATAAAAACACGCTGCAACCCTTTGGCCTTAATGGCACCACTATTGATGTCGTAAACTCTGTAAAATTTCTAGGGCTTCTTGTAGATGATTCTTTAAAATGGGATCCACATATCGACGCTTTATCAAGGAAGTTAGGTTCTGCTTGCTTTGCGTTAAGATCTGTTTTCGAGGAGCTTAGCTTTTCTACCTCTAGAACTGTTTATTTTGCTCTTGTTGAGTCGCACCTCAGATATGCTATTCCATTCTGGGGTACATGTTGTGCGACTCAATTTGATCGAATTTTTATACTACAAAAAAGAGCTGTTCGTTACCTACTGAGACTAGAACTCACTGCCGAGATTTCTTTAAAAGATATAAAATACTAACCCTTCACACGATCTCTATCTTCCAACCCCACACTCAGAGTTAATTAAAAGATCAGTAATCTACAATGCAAAAAAAATGCATAATCACCTGCCATTTAACATCAAATCCATAATATCTCTGACTTCATTTCGCAAGGCTTTGAAATCATTCTTACTGGAAAGTGCCTTTCTACACCGTGAACGAGTTTTACAACACATAATTTTATCCTTATGAACCCCTAATGTGATAGTTGCCATTACCAACCATTTTTACCGAACTTTGTATATGTATTTTTTTAATTGTTTCGTACTTTTTTATTTTTTACTTTGCTTTTTTATTTTTTTACATTATATTTATGAAAATGTTTATAACATAGTACGACTGACAAAGTACATTTCTAATGTACTTCTTTTAGGATTCTATAATATTAATATTCTAAATTCATGATTTAAATATTATTTTTCTATAATATTTATGATGTGTTTTTGTCTTGTTTTGTTTGCTAATTTTGATGTTTGTAAACTATTTTTTTACAACAGCTTTGTCCACAAAATTGTAAAATTTTTTTGACAGTAAAGCATTTATTTATTTATTTATATTTATTTAAATAGTAACGGTTCAACGAGAAGACAATATATTTACTCAAATAACCCCTGGTTAACATTGTTCAATAAACTAAAACTGATGAACTTTCTAATAGCAATTTATGTTCCAAAATTGTTTGAGGTAGCTGAAGTACTTCCGGAGCTGTAAAACGAAAACTAGTTTATGAAGGGATCTAGCTTCCCGAGGAAGCGCTTCCGGACCCATATTCCTATAAACCTATTTTTTCATGTGTTCTATATACCATAGAAGTTTGTAACATGATTACCCATCAACATTTGGGATTTATCGACGTTTTCAAATCACTAGAACACGAAAAATATATTTAAAAAAATGTATGATATTTGTTTTATGTTTGTATTCTGCAAAATATCAATGCGTGTGATTAGTCAAGATTTTTATACATTTTTCTTTTCATTTTTAGAAATTGCAACCGCATGCGCCGAAATATGTGACAAGTGGACGTGTTGGCCTACTACGCTAGCAGGACATAATGCCACAAAGCCATGTCCGAAAATAAGAGGCACAGTAGAAAACGGTAAGGATATACTTATTAATTGATAATTGCTGTTTACCTTAGTAATATTTTTGCTTCTTATACAGGGTCCTGCAGCTCACCTCCCGTCTTGTATTATACCTTAACCATTTATTTTAGAAAAAATATTTAAAAGCCACTATATGCTGTTGATTAGAGAGGACATTTTAAAAATATTCTTGATTATACAGGGTGTTACAAAAAATAGTGGCGCATAAGAGTTGTATTTTTTTAAATGGAACACCCTATATTTTTTTACATTTTTGAAACACTCTTTACCTAGTCTACAGACTCCTAGAATAGTATCTCTCTTTTTTTAATAGTTTCGGAGAAAAAAGGTAAAATCGAAGAAAAAAAAAATTATAGTCTACATTTAAAATATTTATAAAAATTAGATAAAACATCTTAAAAGCTAAGGTAACCTAGTAGCTTACTGCAAAATTTTTCTCCATTTTTTCAAATGGAACACCCTATATATTTTTTTTCTGTCCGGTACAGAATTAACAGATCAACATTTTTCATTATTACACTTATCTCAAAATTCCTGAAGGTTTTTGAAATATTCTTAAAAAACTAATGTTGTACTTTGTTTTTCAGTACGATAATTGAATAAACTCACTAGTAATGTGGAAAAATGGACCACCCTATATATATTTTTTTCTGTCCGATACAGAATTAACAGATCAACATTTTTTATTATTACACTTATCTCAAAATTCCTGAAGGTTTTTGAAATATTCTTAAAAAACTAATGTTGTACTTTGTTTTTCAGTACGGTAATTGAATAACCTCACTAGTAATGTTCATAAGTAAGCACCTTCGCGATTTTGAATAATAAATAGCTCAGCGTAGTTATAGCTATGGGAAAAAACCTAAAATCCCAACATTTTTTGTAATTACGTTTACCGCATAAAATTTGAATTACTGCCAAGAGTTAAGCCGTAAAGACGTTTTACATGCTGCAGGTCTTCCTACAAGTTGCAAGAGACTTGCACAAAGGCATACGCTGACACTTGCAATTGAAATACAACTGCCGCTTTACAGTCTGCAAGACAAATTGCGCGCAATATCTTGCAGGTGCAACCCCTTGCTGCAAGAAACTTGCAGCATGTAAAACGGCCTTAACCTTTATTTAATATTATTGACAAGTGTTGCCCAAATTATTAACTAGAATTTAAGTAGGCCATGAAAAACAAATTGTCTAGAAACTGTCAAACAACTAAAACATATCGGCAATTTACTTATTCGTTTTTTAAGTTTTATAAATTGAAATAATTATCGGATTTTTCATATAGTGGTCTTTACCTTCTACGTAGTTCATTTTTCGTTTGTTTGCGTCACTGTTTAAAAGTTTTATTTGAACGTTCTATCGTCATGGAGTACACCCGCGAAGAACTGGTTGATATGGTTTTTGTGTTAGGAGAATCGCATAGAAATGCCTTTTTGGCCAGTAGGATTTATGCGCAAAATTATCTAGAACGAAGGCACCCAGACAGAAGGAGCATGACGAACTTATTAGAGAGATTTATGGCAACGGGAAATGTAAATTATACAAGACCAGTTAGAAATAGGCCCGTTCGAACGGAAGAAAATGAATTAGCTGTGCTATTAGCTGTCACGGAAAATCCTTCTGTTAGCCAAAAAGCAGTCGGGGATGCCGTAGGAGTAAGCGAAAGAACTGTTCAGCGAATTTTAAAGAGCCATAAATTTCATGCATATCATATTCAGTTGCATCAAGAACTCCTTCCAGCAGATTTTGAGAAACGTGTTGAGTTTTGTAATTGGGCACAAGCTAAAATTAGGTTAAGCTTTGATTTTTTTGATAAAGTTTTATTCTCTGATGAGGCCACATTTCATAAGAATGGATTTGTAAATCGTCATAACTACCATTACTACGCCGACCATAATCCAAGAATTTTTAGGCAGCTTGATCTACAACACAGATGGTCAGTTAATGTGTGGGGGGGAATTATTGGTGAACATGTTATTGGTGTCCATTTTTTTAATGGACATTTAACTGGAGCCATGTATCTCGACTTCCTAGAAAATCACTTGCCAAATTTGTACGAAAATTTGCCGGTTAATCTGAGAAATACAATGTGGTTGCAACAAGATGGTGCTCCAGCACATTTTTCGTTGCCAGTTAGGGATCATTTAAATAATAATTTTCCAGATCGATGGATTGGAAGACAGGGAGCAAGTGCGTGGCCGCCCCGGTCGCCTGATCTAACGAAATTAGATTTTTTTCTATGGGGCTACGTTAAGGAAATTGTTTACAACAAACCTCCAACAACTCCCGAAAATATGCAGCAACGGATTAGAACCGCATTTCAAAGTATTACGCCCGAAGTATTAAGAATAGTAGGAAGATCTTTTCATACCCGTCTTCGTTTATGCCTCGAAGAGAATGGAAGACATATCGAACATATGTTCTAAGTAAAAATTAATTTTAGCAATAATTAGATATTTGTTAATAATGTTAAATAAAGCTGTTACACCTTAAGTCGAGCCTTAACTCTTGGCAGTAATTTAAATTTTATGCAGCAAACGTAATTAGAAAAAATGTTAGGATTTTAGGTTTTTCCCCATAGCTAGAACTACGCTGACCTATCTAATATTTAAAATCGCGAAGGTATGAACATTACTAGCGAGGTTATTCAATTATCGTACTGAAAAACAAAGTACAACATTAGTTTTTTAAGAATATTTCAAAAACCTTCAGGAATTTTGAGATAAGTAATAATAATAAATGTTGATCTGTTAATTCTGTATCGGACAGAAAAAAATATATATAGGGTGTTCCATTTTTCCACATTACTAGTGAGTTTATTCAATTATCGTATTGAAAAACAAAGTACAACATTAGTTTTTTAAGAATATTTCAAAAACCTTCAAGAATTTTGAGATAAGTGTAATAATAAAAAATGTTGATCTGTTAATTCTGTACCTGACAGAAAAAAAATATATAGGGTGTTCCATTTGAAAAAATGGAGAAAAATAATTTTTTATTTTGCAACGTTTGACATGGAATTTGGGTCACCCTGTATAAGTAAGACTTATAATACTCGTAGCAGAATAACTATAAACCTTTTGCAGTAAGCTACTAGGTTACCTTAGCTTTTAAGAGGTTTTATCTAATTTTTATAATTATTTTAAATGTAGACTATAATTTTTTTTTCTTCGATTTTACCTTTTTTCTCCGAAACTATTAAAAAAAGAGAGATAATATTCTAGGAGTCTGTAGACTAGGCAAAGAGTGTTCCAAAAATGTAAAAAAATATAGGGTGTTCCATTTTAAAAAATTCAACTTTTATGCGCCACTATTTTTTGTAACACCCTGTATAATCAAGAATATTTTTAAAATGTGCTCTCTAATCAACAGCATATAGTGGCTTTTAAATATTTTTTCTAAAATAAATGGTTTAGGTATAATAAAAGACGGGAGGTGAGCTGCAGGACCCTGTATAACAGCCAATATGTATAATTTAGAACGGAGGCTTTGGTCAGTTAGGAAATCATTGACTGATTCAGGCGGGCTTTTATACCCGACTTGTGCTCGCCGAACCGTGACCCTGTGTTAAGATCAGTTTCCACGTGCAGGGCCGGATTAGCGTTTGAAGAGGCCCTAGGCTAAAAATTACCTAGGGCCCCTAATCAGAACATTTAGAATATTTTATGGTAGAATTTTTTTTTTGATAACGTAAAATTTGTAATAAAACTAGGTAGTTTTTAAAAGTATATAATAATAACTTTATTCAAAACACATCAAAAATCAATAAATATCTAAAAACATTAGCCTAAAACATTTTCGTTAAAAAAAAATATAAATACGTGGTGATATGTACTTAAATAAATGCTCGTTTTCGTGATTTTTGGGTTGCAAAACTTTCAATAATATTTTCGTTTGGAATTTTATTGAGAAGATCGTGTTCTATCGCCAATAAAGAAAGTTGATTAGTTTTTTCATCACCTAATGAATTTCTCTTATGACTTTTTACCCTTTCTAATGTAGAGAATGATCTCTCCCCACTGCAGTTAGTTACTGCCATGGATAAAAATATCCTTAATGCAATATCTACGTTTGGAAAACTACACGTTAATTTCTCTTGTCTTATAAATTATAACATTTCCCTTGGATTGGTAATTCCCGAATTAATTTCGGAGATAAAATATTTAAAGCGAATACATTCGGCTCCTAAACTTTGATCTAAATCGTTTGGATAGTGCTCCTGGAGTAAATTTGCCTGTATTATAATATTCTCTTCTGAATAATTTTCTAGATATAAAAACCCAAACATATTTGAAACGTTAAGATAAGCAGTTTGTCGACCCCTGAGTTCCGCAAGAATGTTATCGATTATAACATAGAAAGTATTTATGAGCATATTATCTCTACCACTGAATTCAACTTCACCCTCTTTATGTTCGTCAAATTGTAGTTTTCTGTTTTTTTTTCTTTTATTATCGTATTTGTATGTGGAACAGTTTGTAAGTTTTTTGCCACACTCTTCGTAATATGCAAAACGTTCGCGTTGTTGTAAAACATGTTTAATTAATGAATCATACAAATTGACTGCTAAGGAAACATCGAGTTCAGTAGCTTGTAATGATTTACTAACCTTATTAAACTCTGTTAAAATATCGTCCCATAATTTTAACAAAATCCCAACTTCCAATTCTTCGAACCGATTTTTAATTCCTTTTGCTTGAACTTTTGAATTATTTGGTTGTGTAATATCATTTTCGATAACTTCTAATGACTTTTTAAACCCAGAAAATCCTAAAATAATTGCCCTACTAGAATCCGCGCGAGCAGACCATCGAGTAACAGATAATTTTTTTGGAACGAGAGCATTGGGAATTTTATTGAGTTCTTCTGTCATTATTTGCCACCTATGTGTGGAAGCTGAAAAAAAATTATAAATTTCTTCTAAAAACATAAAAAATGAAGTAGCCATATTAAAACACTCAGCTGCACATGTTCCTACCAAGTTAAGAGAGTGTGCCGCACAGGGGACAAATAATGCTAGAGGATTCCTTTTTTTAATGAGAGCTTGCAATCCTGAATATTGACCGGACATATTATTGGCGTTATCATAAGACTGGCCCCTACAGTCTTGAATATTTAAGTGTAGCTGGTCTAATATTTTAAGAACTGCAGTTTCCATGTCAACTGCCTTATGGCCAGTATTACTAATAAAGGTAACAAAACGTTCTA
This sequence comes from Kuschelorhynchus macadamiae, assembly GCA_030620095.1. Classification (NCBI taxonomy): domain Eukaryota; kingdom Metazoa; phylum Arthropoda; class Insecta; order Coleoptera; family Curculionidae; genus Kuschelorhynchus; species Kuschelorhynchus macadamiae. Next base: position 1,779,198 of record JAUTXW010000491.1, on the reverse strand, counting down.
TAGGAGAGCCATCACATATTACGTATCTAAGAATAAAAGTAAGCTGGTCCGAATGACTAACATCAGGCGTTGAATCCACGCAAATGGAAAAATATTTCGCCGATCTGGCTTCACTACTAATAAAATCACGAACATGCTTTGATACAACTTCAATAAACTCGTTACAAATAGAAGATGATAAATATGAAACATTACCGCGTCCTGGATTTCCATATTTTTGTAAGTGGTTATTCAAAAATGGATCAAATTGAGCTATTAACTCCAGAAGTCCCAAATAATTGCCGTTGTCATTTCTTCCAAACTTCTCTGTTGTGCCTCTGAATGCCATACCTCGACTTGCCAAGAATTTAATTGTAGACAAAACGCGATGGAGAATTTTTATCCAGTAGTTTTTTTCCTCTAAATATTGTTTTTCAATTTCTGTATCTATTTTGCCTAAAGTACTGGAACGAGTTAAAAATATTTTTGTGTTATTTAAATGTTCTTGCGAAGCTTCATGTTTTTCAATTCTAATAATATTTTTCCAATCGTTAAATCCTTTAACAAAAGATTTTTCACGATCCCTACTAAACAACGTACACGGTAAACAGAAAACAGAATTCGTAGACACAGAATATAAGAGCCACTCCCGCCGAACTTCTTCACCATTTCGAAGTTTTGAAAAAAAAATTTTTTTAGATGCGTAACGTTATTGTAAGCCTTCATACACTCTTTTTGAGTTTTCAAAATCAAAGCTGTTTAAGTCCTGTACTATCGGATTTTTTATAATAAAGTTAATGGTGTCTGAGTTAACTGTGATTTTTGCAGGATCGCCAAAATTGCTTGTGTCAACTTCGTCAGTGTCATTCTCATTGTTTTCAATTTTATTAGCGGTGAGCCGGAGCGAAGAATCTAAAAAAAAATATGCGCTTGCTTTTGTTTTAAAACATAGAATAAATAAAGGATTTCAGAATTTTTTACGAAAAACAAAGAAGCCTATGGTTGGTTTAGAATAAAAAAAATCCTGTATGTTACACATAATAAATTATAAATACCTTCCAAATTTGTTCTTGAAGTTCCTGGTAAATCATCATATGGCAAATGAATAAAATTAGACTTATGTGATTGCTCACTATCAATATGTGGTTTTTTAAAAAAAGTGTTTATTTTTGGAACATTTTCTATAGCTTCCGCATGCCTTGCAGCCTTTTCTTTAGCTATTTTACGCTTTTTGGCTCCACTTGGATAGTTACTCATTTTAGTCAATGATATACAGATATATACTGTATATAATGTATCACATCACGTATAATTTACACTATGCACTAATCAACTAACTGTGTTTTTTAATACATTTAGTAGTATGTACAAAGTATTACCTTAATATTAAATATGAAATTCGTGTGGATTTTATTAGACCGAAACCGCTAAACGTCTATCATCGTACCACACGGATTGAAATTCTGGGATTCACACGAGTTTTATTTAGTGTTGCCACCACTTCGACAGTCGAGCGCGTCATTCCAGCCAAGAAAATGCGCTAATTTGCAGCTAGAAGCGCTTTCTTTTATTGACAGCATAAAAATAATAATCCCTATCAGTTTGGCAACGCCGTTGAAGGCTATCAAATTCAAAGCTATTTTGTTTTTCGATATGATTTAAAAGCAAAACTCAAACTTTGTGGCATTTTTTTTTAGACCACACATAATAATAATAAGCACGGCAGCTTTCCGTCTGGCGAGCAGGGCAATGGGTGGATAATCCCTTTTTCTCTATTATACCTACCAATCTTCCCTTGAGCGCCACTTAATTTTAAGTTTTTTAAATTAAAAAATTAAAGGTAATTAAATGTATTAATTAGTAATTAATTAAAATTAAGAAAAGTTAATTACTGAAAATAGTTGATAGTTAATCCTGAAAATAGAACAGCTTTGTCTGATGCCAACTTCAAGTAACAAAGTAATATTTATTATTGAAACAAATGGCAAAATTGACACTAATGACACATGGATGCACGGCGGGCGTGACACTGTTGTCAAGTCGAAAATAGCGATTTTGTTTGTTAAACTTCATTCCTAGTTTTGTTAGTGTGTTCTTTTATCGGATGAAAAGAAAAGAAAACACGAAAGTGAGTTTGAATATGTGAATACTCTTGCTCGTTTTATAGAAATCCGCAATCCGCTATATTATGGGCTACGCGCAATTATGAAAAAAAAGCGCGCTTCTCGGGAGAAAAATTCGCCAATTTCGCGGAAAACGCGCTCTGTTGGCCACACTGGTTTTATTTCAGAGAAGAGTACAGAAGCGTTCGTCGGCGTCGGCCGGTCTATCTTAATCGCAATAAAAACTGACATTAGCGGTTCGTGAGGGCCGCCCCGCGGCTAGATTTAGTATAAATAATGATAATTATTTTCGTTATTATTATTATTTTTATATCATGGTCAACATATATTAAATATGTATTTTTTCAGATTTTCTTTCCCCCATTAATTCAAAATTTTTCAAGGGCCCCCGCAAGTCAAGGGCTCCTAGGCTATAGCCTACTTAGCCTATTGGATAATCCGGCCCTGTCCACGTGTGATGTAGACCGCAACCCGTATCTCTATTGAGATTGATTGTATATTTAAAAATTTCAATAGATTCTCTGATTTTTCGTTTATCAAATCCTGTAACCGATGCTAGAATCAATCAATCACCGGGTAATTACCCAAAAATCGGGTACTTTTTCCGCGTAGTTCCTATTCACCAGTAAACTGCGGGTTAAACAACAAAATATATACTTTTTCATGTCATCGAAAACAGGCAGTGATTCCGCAATGCCATCTAAATTATTCTCTTATGTGAAAATTAATTTTTGAAAGTATAATTCACTTTTATTCTGCAAGGAAAATGAAGAAATGACTGACGACATTAAAACAAGTTTGTTGATTAGAGGTCTATTCAGTTTTCTGTTATCCTTACACTCATCTTTGGAGTCATCAGTTGTTGCATTATGCAAAAGTTTAATGTAATTTTGTTTCAGCGTTAAAAGGTACTTTTACTATCAACTATCATCGAAGTGGTATAACAAGTAATTAAAGTAAACAAATTAATACATCTTGCCATGTTTCTTTTTGATACACCAATAAAATTCTGCATTATAATTTTTATCAAGTAGCCGCTTTAAGTAGTGCAGTTTTTTATTGAGGTCTTCGATTTTCCCTCTCTTTAAAGAGATGCGTTTGATTTTTATTAGTGAAATACATTAGGGAACAAGTGCAAAAAAAGTCTTGAAACTTACAAAAAGCGTGAATTACTGAATAGTTTAATTATTGCCATAAATGCAAACCTAATAGCATATTGAATAAACAAATATATTTAGAAATTGCTACTTAAGTCTCAAAATTCTGATATTGGGCTAGAAACTTCAGAATCTGATTCCTGTCAGTCATGTCTCAGTACTTCAGCTGATGCGATGATTATGAAATTCTGACAAAAAAAAAATAAGAACATATTATAATCAGAAATATTCAACTTCTTTGACCATGCCAACAAAAGATAAAAAATAATTGCTTCCCCCCTCCCTGTTTTTCGAGCAAAAATTCAAAGAATTAATGTTCTCTTCAATTAAGAAAAAAGCGAAGATTTTGATGTTCCTTCCAGGAATCACTCGGTGAGCGCTTAGCTTCACACTGAGGTCCTTTTTTTGTCTGTTTATATTTGAAAACCTGGACGTTTTGAATAAAGTGCGCGACACGAAAAAAAACCGGGCGGAGTCAATCACTTTAGGAAGGTCGGCCAAGAAATCTCTTTAAACCAGTGGTGTCCCGTCGTTCTTTAAATAATATAGCACTCCTTTTTGACTATACGCACTTCAGATAATTAAAAAAATTTAACTATGCTTAATGAATCTTTATCTATATTTGTCTGTTTTCTTTCGTGTACCGTACTTCTATATCTCTTTTGTGTTGCGACCAACTTTCGAATTTTAAGATGATTTTATTTTGATTTTTATTCATCGATTTACCTCTAAATATATTTTTTCTTGAGTTCTGTCATTAACGGTTTAACTGCCTACGTCCACTTATAGTGATACACGATTTGTGAAGTACTATACAGGGCGTTTCCTAATTGCGTGCTGATGTTAAAGGGGGTATTTTTGTGTCCTAAAAGTCTGAATTTTTGAAATACAGGATGGTAAAGTTTAAAAAGAAAAAATTTTTTTTTCATCCCAATTCCGATGCTATTGTAGATAACTGCATGAAATTTGATACACGTCTTCTATGCATTAAGAGCATACGGATTTACCCAAGTTAATTTCATATGCACGCCACTGGTAGAAATTTCAAGAATTGATTAAACCGTGTATCTCCAAAGTTAATACTTTAAGGTTCATATTAAACTTTTTTCTTAAAAAGGTCTACGAATCACCCCCCTTTAACATTAGCACGCAATTAGGAAACGCCCTGTATAGTACTTCACAATGACGCCCCCTGTATAAAGTAATACGACAGACGGAGACAAACGGTCACCTTTTGCATACCCGAATAGCCCAAAATCGAACTGCATAAGTTAAAATTTTGATAAATCTTGTTCACTGGAATCAGTGCTGGCTCCCCTACTATAACTACATTGATGTGCTAATTTTGGAAAAATATGAGTTCTGTAGTTTTTCAAATACTAATTGCAATATTAGATATTTTTTGACACCCGGTATTGAACAGAAAATTAATTATTTTGAAGCAGTTTATTGGCAGCTACTCTATGAACAATTTTACAAAATATATGAAAAAAAAAACTAAGCCATTTTTGAGGTTGACGGCTGTGATTCTAATGGTTCGATTCCTTCTAAATCGTTGTCTTCCTCTGAAAATGATGAGGTTTCGTCGTCACTATCTGAAGATCCCGGTGTGATGACTAAATCATCAATAACCGTTTCAATTTTGCCGTCTACTTCCCAGTATTTAATTGAATTTAAAGTTCATCGGTGTTGCGCTCTCGAATATATTTTTTTACTCCTGCTCATGCAAGTTCAATAGGGTTGAGGTCGCACATGTATGGACGCAGCCTTGAAGGTGTATGACCGAGGTTACGTAAAAAACCGTCAATTTTATACTTTTTTTCTCTAGGCTTCTTGGCTGATATTACTTCATATAATTGATATTTTTTCCATGTTGGATCACATACAAGATTTAGTTGGCACTTTAACTTCTACGTGAAAATGATAAGACGGATTATCCATTACCACGACTGATTTGGAAGGAATGTTAGGTAGAAGCTTCTCGAGCATCCACTTTTCAAAATTATCTCTATTCATCTGTCCATGATAGTTTCCAGTTGTTAGTCCCGAGCGAAAAACTAAAGCAGCACCTGGAACAAATCCGGCTTCTGAACCAGCATGAACTATAATAAAGCGACTACTAGAGCGGATTCCCTGAACAACACCTGTAACACTTTCACTTTGCCAGTATTTGTTCACTGTCATATCATTATCTACCCAGGTTTCATCTAGATACGCAATATTGGGTCCTTCTTGTCTATATTGCCTTAGAATTGATAGATATTTCACCCGCCAGTGAAAAATATTTGGTCTCTCAATGAGCAATTTTCGTTTATTTTGGCACTTTTTTATATTTGTTATCAAACAGACAAACCATTTGATCGTAAAAGCCGATTTAAGGTTTTATACCCGTACGGAAAATCTATTTTGTTCTTTACAGCACAAAGTATAGGTTTGCAGGTCGGAACCTTCTTCAAGTTTATATAAAAATCCTCTATTGTTCATAGAATTACTTGAAAATCACCATCGTCAATTTTATCTTTGTATGATAATCGTGGTCTTTTTTTACCAGGAGATTTTAAAGGTGAAGTAGAACACGAGCAATCATTATGTTCTCTTTGAATTTTTCTTAAACTACTTTCCGAAACACCAGTGTGAAATGCAGCGCGTTTTGTTCGATTTTGAATTGGAATAATCAAACTATTATTTTCAGTTTCTCTAGTGCAGGCCTCTACAACGCTCCCAATAACTTCACGTGCACCGCTTCGAATTGTTTTTTCTCTTTTGCTCGCCATCGTTACTTCGAAATAATAATTCAAATCAACGCAACGCTTTTATATAGAAATGAAAACAAATGCTCGAAATGTATAGGCGCCACTGAAAATAGCTAGAACCTTCTAGCGGCAAGTGCATGGACACTCTAGGCACATCCCAATTACAAGTGGACCAGTGCGAAATTTACTAAATCCTCGATTAATTTTCCGTACCGCTTAGCTGGCGCACTTTAAAAGTGAAGCGGCAAACTATTACAACAAATAAAATAACATAAAATTTATTTGCGTACACAAATTTTACTTTTCCGCTTGCTTAAGACTATGAACCTTTATTTTAAAGCGGGTAATTTTCAGTCTATGAACGGGTAATTTTCACAAGTTGTATTGACAATACTGCCAGTGGTAACTGGTGTTCAGCTACAGCAGGTTGAACACTGAAAGGGAATGGCTCTTGTACTGAAGATATTGCGCGTTCAATAGTAATCCAACTCCGTGGAAGGAGAATGATAAGGAGCCACCGTTAGGTAGAGTGTTGTTCTTCCCTACATACATGGCACCTTTTCAAACAGGAGTATATAAAATCCCTTGCTGTTGTGGAGAAGTCTATGTGGGGAAACAGGACGATCAGTATAGTATGAACACTAGTATACCACTCGCCATATTGTAAATGTAAAAGAAATCAAGGTTGTAGCATGGTTCTGAGATTTTATAAACGAAAAATTAAAGAATGTATTGAAACATTTACACATACAAAAAAATTCAAAAGAGGTACGGGTTACTGTCTACATCACACGTGAAAACCGTTCTTAACATAGGGTCACGGTTCGGCAAGCACAAGTCGGGTATAAACGCCTCCCTTAATCTCTCTGAGCTCATTCATCGTTCACATCTCGTAAAGTAAAGATCCCTGAAGATACCTCATGCCATCAAAGGCGAAACGTCGGATAGTAATTCCAATTTGACACGGTCTAATTCCAAGAACCATGATTTCTTAAATCTTCAATCTATTATTTTAATAATAATTATACAGTGAGGAGACAAAGTACGTCGCCCCCGTCTAACTTTTGAATCGTTTGGTATATTGCAAAGAAATTTAAAACGATTATATCATAAAATTTTCCATTAAAAAAAATACAGCTTTAAATGTCAAAAAGTGTTGAAACTGTGCTTCAAAACTTTTTTTTTGAAAAGGGTTTCGAATGAAACATCGTAGTAAAGATAAATTTAAAAATTCAACCCCCGATTTTGAAAACGACCAATGACGACCAGTAACAATCGCAGCTGAAATAAATAAATGTTTGTGGGGGTATTTTGGTTGATCATATCATATGTCCCATATTTTTGGAGGGAAATTTAAACGACCCCACATATCTTCGAATGCTGCAGGATACCATCACTCCACTTATTGATGATGTTGTTTGTTGTAATGTTGACACATTATTTTAGAGACTTTAGAGATTACTTGGATGCAGCCTATCCGGAATACATGAATTGGTCTCCGAGGTCCGATAGAATGGCCAGCTCGCTCGCCAGATTTTACACCTCTTAATTATTTTCTATGGGATTATATGAAATTCGAAAACCCTCCATAATATGAGGGAAGAATTCACTAACAGAATGTTCATTTGTCAAAAAGTGCAAAGCGGACATTTATAACATCTTTTAAAATGAAAATTTGAATTGTTTTTCTTGTGCTTATTTCAGTTTTTTAATAGTTGTTTTATCAGTTTTTTTTTTAATTGTTTAATTAATCATTTACTGTTTCATTTTCATGCTTTACTTAGTATGGAGTATTGACATTGGTAACCTCAAAAAATATCCCAAAAGAATAATAATGATTCCATTATGAGACAATTGCTATTGGCCATCATTTGAAAACTGCTGAATTTAAATTTTTTTCAAAATCGGGAGTTGAATTAAGAATTCCCTTCCATAAAAAAAAGTTTCGAAACTGCCCCAAGACTTCTTGAGAATTAAAGCGGTCATTTTTTTTTTAAATTTCGTTCCTAGATACGAGCGATCCAGAAATTCACTGTATAGGTTATATAGGGAAAACGCAAGTTGAGTTTAATCGACGTTTTAGAGCTCCTAGATTACGAAAAACGTATTTAAAAAAAATGATGTCTGTGCTTATAGATAGAGTCTTTGATATTTTAATGGGGTATAAAAAATGAAAATGTAAAAAAATCATATTTTGAGTCGATTTGGCGAAAAGGTAATAAAGTAATAAATCTATTAAAATAGTTATAGATCTATTGGTTTGTAATAGAGTGGCAATGTTGATGAATATAAAATAATGAGTGTTCGAGTACTCGAACAGTAAGGATAGCAATGTTATACAACGTTGCCATCTTATTCATCTTAAGGATTATTTCCCGATTTACCTTTGACATAGGTTATGGATAAATTGATAGTAAGGTATATTGGAGGCAAGTAGTTAAAAAGTATGTATTTAATAAAAGAAAAATAAAAATTTAAATTTATTAAAAAAAACCGTACTTTTCAACTTACTTACTTTGTCAGTATTTTGACCAATTTATATAATATTTTCAGGAAATGTTCAGGATAGTGTCCATATCAAGCATATTGAAAAAGTTAAAAATGGCGGAATGATTTTCTCAATCTTTTTATTTAAGAAAGTAATTTCGCCGCATTGTGTGTTAAGTACTATATTTTTTGTGAGCTTTTTTCGGTTATCATAAAACTTATATTCAAGTAACCACTAATTATAAAACATGGCGTGTCGATAAAGTAATTAAAAAATATAAGAGATTTTCTCCTTGCTAATTGCATATTCATCATGCACAAATTGACTTTCGATATTTTTCAGATAAATTGCAGGGACTAACAGAAAGGATTAAATTTTCTATTTACCAGCCATTTCGTGATCGGTGTAGAGATTTTCTTTTGGCTGCATGAATAAATCCTAAAAAAAAAGGATTTTTAATATCCGGAAAATGTCTCTGAAAGTAATGAGATTAGTAATTTAAAAACTTACAAACTGTTTTCCGGCTGTATGCTGCACTCACTTGCCATCTTACTTATTTATCACGAGTCAGTTGAATAACCAATGTAGTCTAAAGTACTCTGAAGTCTAGTAAAAATTCGATTAATATTAAAGTAATTATTTTTGACAAATACCGGGTGTCGTAGAAAACATGTAACACCCCGTAACTTAGTTATTTGAAAAGATGAAATTTGGAATTTAGTTAATTAGAAATTAGGCTAGGTAGTCATTTTTTTTAACTTTAACAGTTTAACAAGAAATAACCAAAGTTTTGTTGTATCTTATCAAATTTCCCTTAAAATTCTCGTTTCAATGTTATATCACAGCATAGGGTTTGTTTTTAAGATAGCGGTTAAAAACGGATTTTTTTGTTTCAAATCTATGACATGGACGGTGGTAGTTACTGACGCTTAGTGTGCTGTGATATCAAAAGAGCAATAGTATTCAAGTTAGTTTTTAATTTTTTTTGTCGCGTAAAATTAGTATTTGCAGAAAATAAGCAGATATTTCTTATTTTGAAAAATATCTGGAAACATCTATCGATATCATGAAAACCAAGATAGGAACCCTATTTTTTTTATTTGACGTAGTTATAAAATTTATTTATCATTTACTGCTTTGCTCTGAAATTATCATCAGAAATTATAGCAAAAATATTTAGTAGGCCGTGGAAACAAAAGAAAACAATGTAAAACAAAACTTTCAAAATACCTACAAGAACATCTTTGAAAACAATTTTTGTTAATATTACATACGTATTATAAGTATTTTAACAACAAAGGAATGAAATTTAAATAACAGACGAGTAATTTGCTAAACCTGTTTTCACTTTAGTCCTGTCGCTCTGCGTTACCCCGGGGCAATGTCAATTTAAGTAACAGTTTATTGACAGTTTTAATTTCTTTAGTCAAAATGAGAGATTCAGAAAGAAGCATTCCTTCGGATGTTGAGCAGGAGGCATCCTGGGCAATTGAGGGGTTGCTTGCCGAAAAATCCAGGCGAAAATATGAGTATATTTTTAATAGGTTCCAAAAATGGTGCAGAGAGAAGAATGTGCAGAACTATGGGAATGAAAAGGTACTTATTGTATGCTTCGGGGGGTTATCTACTAATTATAGGCCTTCATTTCTCTGGCCATTTTATTTTATAAGAACAATGATATCTATTAAACTCAATATTGATATTAGCAAATTTAAAAATTTAATCGCTCTCCTCAAAAGAAAATCTGAGGGATATCAATCAAAAAAAGTCAAGGGTATTAATTAAAACCAATATTACAACAAAAAATACTTATTTATAAAAGTAGCATTGATTATTGGGCTTGAAGGAGCTTGAGTTAACAAATTTGTTGTTGGAAAATGTCAAGGATGAAGGGCGATGTTTTCTTTTTTTTTTACCGACAACGTAAACGAAAATAACCAGAGAATTCTATGTAACATCTGGAAATATTCAAGAGATAGACATGGTTCAACTTGTTCGAAAATACATTAATCTTCGCCCATGTACCATCGAGCATGGTAGGTTTTTCATCTAAGGTCAAAATGGTATGTATACGAGGCAACCGGTTGGGATTAATTCTTTTGCATCCTTGCCAAAACAAATTGCTTTGTGTCTACAACTTGAACATGCAGAATATTTATACGAGGCATTGCTTCTGAAGATTCAAGAGCTGGCATTCTAACATCAAAGCGTCATGGTGGCTAGCGATCCAAAATTCTGGGTGAAACGGGAGAAACTTTGGACGAGGCCCGAAAAAAAATGAGACAAAGCCATTAGACGACCAGTTTAAATAAAGAAAACAAAGAAAACAATGTATTGACAACAAATTTAGCAAAAGTGGCTGCTTCGTCAGGAATTTATTTGAAAGATTGCAAAGATTGTACTATTAATATTTATTATAAATAATTTTTCATGTTTTTAATAAAATAATTTATAAAAATCTTCTGAAAGAAGAATGAATGAGTGAAATACGTGCGGTAATAAAAAGGACTGCGGTAATGAAGCTCTTAACTCACGCAAAATGCGTGGGTTTTTGTAACTGAAGCTCTTAGCACACTTTGTAACTGTAATTGGGATATACCATTTGTCGCTCTTCTAACATTTTATTCCAAGTTCCCCCTGTTTGTTGGTGGTGCCTTGTAAACTTTTTCCTTAAGATGGCCTCAACTAAAAAAACCAAGCGGCGAAAGGTCCGGTGCCCTTGGAGGCCATCTTATCGGGCCATTTGTTCCCATCCGGTTCTCTCTGAACCTCTCATTCAAATAATTCACAACAAGTCTGCTCTTATGTGGCGGGGCACCATCTTGTTGGAAAATTATTGGGCCAATATTGAGTTGCAGTTCTTCCAACCAGTTTTCGATATGGTTTTGTAAATAATCTAAACATCTTTCCTCGTTTAATAGCCCATCGAAAATTATTGGCTCAATAATTTGTGTGCCAATTACTCCCAATGTCAATTACACCAGACATTGAAACCAAATCGTTCTTAATATGCTCTTTCTCTCATAATTTTGGGATTTTCTTGTACCCAATAACGAGAGTTATTGCGATTAAATAAACCCGAAAATAAAATTTTCTAATGAAGTGTTTTCCAAATAATACCTTTACAAAAACCAGTCGCAATAATCCAATCTTTGTTTGAAGTCGTTTTGGTACAAATGGGGGTGAATTTGATATTTAAAAGCTTTGAATTTATGTTTTGTGGGCGAGCTGTTTCATGATTCATACGAATTTGTTCATCAATGTGGGATCTGCCTCGACAACTGCCAATACATTAATTAAAAATTGCTTTGTCATAGGACATTTGGAATGACCTGTTGAGAATACGGGCCAATTCAGAAGCAAACTTTTTTAGGACTCTGGTCCGAATACCATCAAGACTAGTGGACTTTTTGGTATTAAGTGTTTTAAGAATATGTCGTATCTTTTTAATCTTGAAGGTAATTTCCTAATTTCACATAAAGTGAACTCCCCTTTTTTAGCTTTGTGATGCTCTCCGGTAGGTCAGTCTTTATCACTTAAAGTATCGAACCTCTGAATCTCGGGCGCCACCCTTTAAATTTCTGTGGTAAAGAATTAGAGGTTCGCGAGACCGAGACCGAGACTGAATCAGTCTCGGTCTCGGTCTCAGTATCGGTCTCGATGCTTCGAGAATAATAATTGTTCGCCGAGATGTTAATTAGACAAAAGTACATGGAAGCCTACGTTAGAAACCCAGAGTTTTTCCAATCTTAAAAATTTAATGTAAAAAAACCCAATGTTTGAACATTTCAGTAAAGTAGAAAAAATGTAGGTATATTTATATAAAAAATTATTCCAAAAATCTATAATTCGAAATGATGTTGCCAACAGATGGAATCAGTAAATGAAGATATACGGATAATAGTAGGTGTATCAAAATAAATATCACATATCCCTTGTTCTTTGGACATCAACAGAAAGGCCACACATAACTAGAGTAACTTAAACAACCATCCATAGAACAATAATTATTTGATATTTCGAAAGACACAAATGGAATAAGATATATTAAACACAAAATAAGGACATACCGTATAATGTATAATGCTGCCGAACTCATGCAAACAACGTGTTGGGCATTCTAGGGACAGACGTTATAATTCAATAGGTAGAAAACGATCGATGGCCAAGTAAAGCACCCTTAGGTATTCTGTAAACTTTGCTATTTTGAACCAAACTTTTATTACTTTGATGCGTATTTACTTTCTTAACCAGGACCGTTCTTAGGGGTCTGCACGTTGTGCTTGCACAAAGGCGGCTATGGTTCATAATACTACTTGTGAATCAACTATTTTTGTTCTTTGGTCAATTAGCTATAAATTTTAAAAGTGGAGTAGATTTTAAAAGTAAATTTATTTATTAAACAAATATCTACCTGTTCAATTTTTCGCCTGAAAGATCAATCTATAACTTTTTTGAGAAAATATACAGGGATAAATATTATATTGTGCCTGCTGAATCACCAATAATATCAACTTCCTCAAGCGATGATAACTCTGACATCGATTATACATCACTATTTGAAAAAAAAGTGATATCGAAAATTGGAGAAGAGAAATAATAGAATATTTGCAATTAAAGCGCGCTCCAAAGGGTACAGATATTTTAGAATGGTGGAAAGCACACGATAAACAATTCCCAAATTTAGCCAAAATGGCAAAAGATCTTTTGTCTATACAGGCGACCTCTGTAGCAGTAGAGCGTTTATTTTCACAAGCAGGGTTAATTAATACAAAACTAAGAAGCATGTTAAATGAAACTTCAAACAAATGCTTATTATGTATTCATTCATGGTATAAAAGTAACTTGAAAAATGAAATTGTAAAATATTAGTTTAAATTTTCTGTAATATTTTTAGGTTTATTATATATGTTGAAATAAAAAATATGCTTATAATGTATGTTTAGAAATTTAAATTTTTACTTTGTTATTAGAACAATTCGTTATTTTTTAAGCGTAATAGTTGAATTAGCTTTATTGATCATCTATTTAAAATCCTAAGCCAAGTTCTACTTAGTGTTTTGTTTTGTGAAAATCTTGTCCGTATGTATATGTATTATTTTTATTGTACACATATAGTTAAAAATTTTATATCGTCCATTATTTTCAAATACAAACAAAATAAATACAAAAATATTGTTCTATAAAACATGTACCTTTTTTAATTAGCAAGCCATCGAAGCAATTAAAGAAGAAAATGTTAAGAAAAATTTTCACTGATTTTTTTTAACAATTTTTTGATCACAATATCAAAATCCTATATATAGTTGTGATAAAGTGTCTCTCTTTGAGAACAGGGTAGCAATTTACGGTTTTCGACATGTGAAGTGGAATTTCGCTACTAGAATTTCTAAATTTGGGAAATTCTCTTCTCATGATTATTTATATCGTTTTTTAAATGACTATTTCACTAGTATCATTGCTATAAGAACATATACAATGCTAGTATAATATAATTGATTATAGAAAAATTATTTTTTGCATCAATTAATTTGCCCCCAAACATATATTTTTTGAATTATTTTGTCAAAACAAATAATTTACGAACATTAGTTATTTTCCTACTTCGGTCTCGGTCTCGAAATACTTTTTTAAGACTCGGTATCGGTCTCAGCCTCGTTTCGAGATCGAGACCGAGACCAGGACCGAGACTAGTCTCGTGGTCTCGCGAACCCCTATAAAGGACCCATAAACGCACACAGGTAGCTTTTATATAATGGAGATAGTTAACCAGAGGTCAGCGTGCAAGAGAAGGAAGGTATAAAAGAAAGAGAAATAAAAAACCAATGTAGAAAACAAAGAAGTTATCCAATGTATTACATACTCAAATATCACATTATAACCCAAGTCTAGCCTATAAAAAAACTGAATGGAATCCCTTATGAGTACAAGAGAGAAAGATAAGTATGTAATAGAAAGAGGTGAGTATATGCGGTTAACTAATGACGTCGGTCAACACCCCTGTCACAGTCTTCTAAAGCAGCCGCCACATCATCGGGATTATATTTAAATTACTGTCGTTTTTGTTTAGCTATAGTAGAGTATATTAAACTGAGAAGCATCAAAAAGTGACACTTATATGATCCAAAGGTTGACAGAGGTGTCATATTTTGGTCAATTAGAAATATAATACTTCTATATATCTGTATGCAAAAATCAGATTTTTGGGTAACTACAGTTTCTTTTGGAACCAATGATTGACACCCCTATTTAAAAATTAAGTTCACTAAATTGGAAATAGTAAAATAATATATGCCTAAAAGCAAATCATATTCTGTCTATTCACTAAAAGTATATAGTATCATTCAAATAAATTAACCCTAGCATAGGTATAATATTAAAACTTCATTATGATTCTTAACAAAACTCTTAAGAAATAGTAAACATTGAGAGAGGTATGTACACAGCTAACAAATAACTTGTAGCCATATTGATTGTCTCTTTTTTTTAAACCTCTGTTTTGGGGACAAAATCATAAATGGCTCCAGAAATCATTTTGCCCATAGTTGAATTGAATACTTTGGTAATATTTTTTTTCTACGTCCGTGAGTTAAAAAGCTGGTAACCCACGCATATTTTATTACCACACATATTTTCACTCATTTTATAGGAATCGAAATTATATTTGACAAATTTTTCTGTATCTTATAGTATGTTTTGGCTAGAATCTCAACAGTATTTGGAATAGAAGCGTTGAGATTTTCTAAAATTAGATAACTAATTATTAAGGAGTATTTAAAAATAATTTGTGCCAAAAAATACATTGAAAATGCAGAAGGATCTCGAGTTGTCCATTTATTATTATATATTTATTATATTATATTATTATTTTTTATTAAATCTTAAAAATGTTTTATTGGTAGGAATTCTCCTTAGTCCTTCATAAAGTCTTCGGTATTCCCGTAACCATTTTTTATATAAAGTTCATAAATTTCGCGTTTTTCATCCTCTGAATAAGACATTCTGAGCATCACAATGGTCAACTTAGACAAAATATATTATAGGTTACATATTTGGATTTAGGTATGCGATATGTTACATGAAGTATGGTATAATTTTGTTTAGAATCCGGCAATAATATACGAAATTAGGTTTTATTTTGGAAAATTGATCCAATGGGATTTGCCCTTTAAATTCCCAGATTTTAATGTTCAATTGCCATTATCTCGAAAACAGTTTCAATAAAAAAAAATTATACAGGGTGTTCCTTAAAAAAAGTTTAATTCGGTGCGCTTTTTATACTGTCGATAAAAAAATTCAGACGTTTCCCTACATTTTTAATCATCTTTAACTATTTTGCTGTTACAATTATTAGACAAGGTTGGTTGGTAAAAACCAGTGATACTAGTTTCAAGATTATTGTGAAATTAAAGATTTTTTCTGGAACTGTCAAAAACTGATATTCTCCGTTTGATCGGGCATTAGTGTCATTAAATAGAGTTTCAAAAACTAAGAGAATAAAGTGCACACCGTTTTGCTCCTTTCAAATTTGACAGTACTTCGAAATCTCAAATTTTCATTTTTCAACTGCCATTATTTCAAAAACAGTTGAAGATACGCGAGAATTTTAAATACACAAACTTATTAGTTTCCTACGTAGAATCTAAATTTTTGATAATATACAGGGAGTTCTCTTAAAAAATATATAAGTTTGATTCGGTGCGTCCTTGTGAAACACCCTGTATCACATTAATATTGTCAATAATAAAAATCAGACGATTTCCTACAACTCAGTAAAAAAAATGAGCTTTGTATCTTTAAAAATAAAATGTTAGAGGGCAGTGACATTTATAACCAATAACACTGTACACAGCTAATAAATAACTTGCAGTCATATTTGATTGTCTGTTACTTTTAACCTCCGTTTTGAGGACAAGATCATTTGGGAGTTTTAACTTAAACAACTCATCTTGTTAGATTTCCTATAAATCGCCATAAATAAATAATAAATAAATACTTTAATGTAATAATACCATGACTGAGCCCATCCAATGATGAATATTAAGAGACGTAGGAAATTTATATCGCAAACACTACAATCGAAATTTCCCCACATCCCATTAATCCGGGAATCCGGAATGTTTGCTCTCTAATTTTCGATATGCTGAGAGCATAATTTAGCCAAATAATATATCGAGCGCTAATGCGCTTTCGATTTGGGTTATTTAATAGTTCTGGCGTGGCTTTACACAAACCTATCAAATTCTAATGGCCTGGTGGGCATAATAACCACTAAGTCTTAAAACCTAATGCGGAAGACGACTTATAGTTAACCGATTGAAAACATAACATTATTCTGTATTGTACAGGAAGCGCCAAACACAGTAGTTTACTAGGGAAACTGTAACTTGTGTTTTGCCGATTATAAATTCTTCAATATGTGTATTACTAGTTTTAGGTGGGTGACTTTTTGAGCATGCTTTAGAAAACATTCACCAAATAGGAATAAATAATCTTAAGTTGATTAAAAATGTATCTAATAATAGATTATTGGATGCATTTGAGAGTATAGAAATAGTTAAATGTGGTAAGTAAATAGTCTCTGTTAGAATAAGTTACTTTAGTTTATATCATCTGCTGATGATGCTAACTTGCTTAGCGAAACGCGCGTCCAGAACGTAACAAGTTGTGGTGTAGTGTGGTTAGAACTCTTGTATTTTGATCTATCGTCCACCGTTCCAGTGTTAGGACTTAACATGGCTTCACGGTCAACGGAACAAAACCCTTATTGTAAGTACTGTACTAAGATTAGATTAATAGCAGCAGATATTTGGTTTCTAAAAGCATGCAAGTCTTTGCAGTTTTCCCTAAATTCATTTCAGTCAAGATCCCTAAACAATCACCCGTTACTGGAAGGTTGAATCTTTTGCCAAACAAAAGTGGCTAGATTTAGAAATTAAAAATCTGTATAGCAAACGAAGTATGCTCGAAATTGAAGCATACGGATTATTTAAAAAACTCACTTATAAACTTAGTAATTTAGAATTTGAACAATGGTTAGATTTCCAAAGAAAAATGTTCGTAGTTATTGATGCCAAATTTTTAAAGAAAATGTGTTCACTTAAAACTAAACTGAGAAAGTTGAAACCACAAAAACAAATGTCTTCGGAAGTCGAGAACATTGTAGAAAACCTTTCTTTTCAGGCCTTTGATAATAGGGAAATCGCCCTTTTGAATAAAGGTTTGAATTTTGCAGAGCCTCCAGTAAAAAATAGTTTACCAACTATTATAGCGAATATCGAAAGTTCTATTCAATACGTGCCAGAGTTAACTAAGGGATTCATTAGAGAGGTTTGCAGAAAACAAATCTCAAAAAACGTTGTTAACAACAAGTCAAAATGTTTCTCGTAAAATTACTGAAGTTATCCAGGGACTGAAAAAACATGTTTTTATTTAAAAGCTGACAAAGGAAATAAGGTTATTAGACAAAACAGATTATCTTGAAAGAGTAGACCATTTGATTCAAACTGGTCCCTACGATTTAATTGAGAAGAACCCGTTATTAAAAATGATAACAGAAGTAAAAAATACCTTAAAACAGTGGAAAAACCTTGTGTCCGATAAACTAAAATTTAAACTAACACATAGTAACCCACAGTTATCTAAACTGTATTGCCTTCCCAAAATCTATAACCCTGTGAAGTCTATGAGACCTATTGTATCAGCTGTTGGATCACCAACGTACAATATTTCAAAATGGTTAGTAGAAGAATTTAGCAGATTAAATATCTCGTACGATAACTTTGAGGTTACTAACTCTTTAGAATTCTTAGATAAAATTAAGAATGTTCACTTAAAAGAAGGTGAAATTTTAATATCTTTTGATGTAAGCTCATTGTTTCCTAGTGTACCCATACCACTAGCTTTAGAGTACCTAAAGGAACTACTTGAAATCAATAATTCGAAGAAAGAAATTATTGTTGAATATTTACTTCTTACAAAATTATGTATGAATCAAATTTTTTTTCAATTCAACAATAAATATTATAAACAACTTGATGGAACTGCGATGGGCAATTGCTTATCTCCGTTCCTTGCAAATTTGTTTATGGGTAGATTAGAAACCCAGTTCAAAAAATAACTCAAGTATTTCCCAAGAGTGTGATATAGATACGTAGATGATATATTTGCTATTTTTGATACTAAAATAGAAAATTTGGACACTTTCTTAGAAACATTAAACAATAAATATCCGTCTATTAATTTTACCTACGAAAAGAAGAACAATGGGCAATTGCCTTTTCTCGACACGTTAGTTATTAGAAATAACGATAAATTAGAATTTGATATTTATAAGATAGGATTTACTAATACTGATAGGTATATAACATCCGACTCATTTCATTGCCGTCAACACAAATCGGCAGCATTTCATTTCTTAACTTACAGATTAGTCAATTTTTCTTTAAGTAAAGAACGTTTTAACAATGAAATGAATCGGATTAAAAATATAACTATAAGTAATGGATATAATGGTAATTGTGTACATAAATTAGTAAATAGACATAAGCATAAGAAATATTAAAACATGCCACTACTCTTCAAGCACCTGAGTTCCCAATAAGTTTATAGTAATCCCATATGATCCCAGATATACGAGAGGTCTAGAAAAAGTATTTAAAAACGTAGGTTTTAGAGTAGCCTACAAAACGGAGAACAGTTTGAAAAATCTCCTTGGAAACCCTAAAGACAAAGTCGACTTGAAGGAGAGGAGTGGCATCTATGAAATTAGCTGTAATGAGTGCGATCTTAAATATGTTGGGCAAACTAAACGCTCCATAAACATTCGTTCCAAATAGGAATAAATAATCTTAAGTTGATTAAAAATGTATCTAATAATAGATTATTGGATGCATTTGAGAGTATAGAAATAGTTAAATGTGGTAAAAAAGCACTAAATAAAGACAAAGGCCTATACCCTATAGTCCCCTCTATCCCAAGTGTGACCACATTTACCTATAAATAGTCTCGGTTAGGATAAGTTACTTTAGTTTATATCATCTTCTGATGATGCTAACTTGGTTAGCGAAACGCGCGTCCAGAACGTAACAAGTTGTGGTGTAGTGTGGTTAGAACGCTTGTATTTTGAACTTTTTAGTTTATCATAAAGCGTTCAGGAACTCTAGGAACTTTGAGTAATACATTTATTAAACAAATGCTTTTAAATAATAAATTGCCTAAGCAAAAAGCATCAAATTCTGTTATTTTCTGTCATCAAAACATTCAATGTTTATCTAACAAGATACTCCCACTTATTGCAAGCATACAGAATGTGAATTGTGACTTTCTCTTGCTCACTGAGCCTGGCAGAGCGAGGAGCAAATAAACCAAATAATTTTACGTAATTATAGTCTATGTTCGTCTTTTTCTCGTGCCTCTATGAAGAATGGAGGTGTAGCTATTTTTTAAAATAATTGTTTTATGTACAGTGCTACAGTGTGTAATGGTGCTGACTTTTGTGTTGCAGGCGTGTTTAAATGCGCTTCTGTAAGTATTAGTGGTTTGAAATTAAAGTTAATTGTTGTATATAGGCCCTCTAAAGGTTATTTTAAAGTTTTTTCAACATGTTTTAATGCGCTACTCGAAAATAAATTTGATCCACTTTCTACTCTTGTTATTGAAGGTGATATCAGAGTAAAACAAATTTCCTTGTATTTCAAATAAAAACCAGAAAAATGACAATTTTTTACTTCATGAAACTGACATTGGTCCTATTACACCTTCCAAGTCCTCAGTAATGTTGGGCTTGGAAATTGATGAAAACCTAAGATGGGGAAATCATATAGAAAATCTATGCAGAAAGTTAAGAAAAAAATTTTATGGTTTGAAATCATTGTTACGTTATTTTAGTTAAAATGCTATGATGTCAGTATGTTATTCTAATATACACTCTCACCTGTCCTATGGCATTGTAAATTGGGGTTCAAGCTCGGACGTGACAAGAGACTTTTTGCTTCAAAAGTATGCGATCCTAATTTTATGTGGTCTTTCATGTACAGATTCATGTCGAGACTATCTTAAGCAATTAATTGCTTGCAAGCAAAAATTGACTTTGGCTGGAATCTACATATTTAAAGTGTCCGTTTTTGCTTATGAGAATATTAAAAAACTTCAAGGCAATCGCACATAGTTAGAGTACTAGAAATAGAACATTACTGCTATAGTCAAAAGCAGTGTTATCGTGCGGGTCATACGATTTATCAACGACAAACTTTTTAAGTTTGTTTTTCTCCTATTACGTGTAATCATATCCTCCGCATAAAATTCGGAAGATGAATTAGATAGACCTATAATATTTTCATATGAAAAAAGGCGATAAAGATATAAATACCAGCAGTTGCAAAAATCTTTGAGCGATGTCACTTCAAAGTCAGATTGACAAGTCAGTGACAAAATGAGTAGTATAAAACAATTTTCGGGTTTTTTGCATCCACAAGCAAAAAAAAACGGTATTAAATCTAATAAAATATTTCTAAAATGAAAATTCACCGGCCAATATCTAGGAGACAGTAGCAAAAGCTCTGGGAATCAGTATAAAGACTGTGCAGAAAATTGTGTATGAAAAAAGCATAATTTACTACCGAAGAAGATTAAGAAATGTACACGAAAAAAGCCAAAGACAGAAGACTTCAGTGACAATATGAAAAATGGATGTTCGTAATGCAATTTACGATTTATACACATCAAAAACTAATATAACCCTTCAAGTTTTAAAAGAAGCTTTAAAAAATCGAGGCATATTCGAAATTGGACTAAAATCGTTATCAAAATTAATAAAAATGTTGGGTTTTCGATAGAAAAAGGACTGTAATCGAAGTTCTTTATGCGAGTTGCCACATATAGCAAGTCAGCGTATCCAGTTTTTAAAGAAATACACGGAAAATATTAATTCAAAATTTAGAAAAGTGGTATTTTTAGACGAGACTTTTTTCTTTCTTCGAAGATATTTTCTAATGGAAGTGGTTCGAAATCTTGGCAGGAGGAGTCAGTAAAAAGTGTCAAGGGAAAAAAGGGATGTGGGAAGGGAAAACGGTTCATCGTTTTGCATGCAGGTTCAACAGAATTTCTCCGAGGTGCAAGTTTAGTGTTTTCTTCAACATCCAGAGGTATGGACTACCATGATAATATGAACTGTGAACTGTATGAAAGGTGGTTAAAAGAACAACTGATTCCAAATGTAGATGCTCCATCTTTAATCATTCTGGAGAATGCATCTTATCATTCAAGAATCTTAAATAAACAACCTACTTCATCCTGGAAGAAAAGTGATATTTATGACTGGCTAATAAAACAAAAACAAAATCCTTTACCCAATATGCTGAAACTAGAACTTTTTTTAATGGCAAAATCTATTAAAAAACCAACAATATATGCCGTAGATGAAATATTATATTTATAATTTAACGCAATAGAATTAATATGGGCTGGGGCAAAAATCATATTACGAAAAACACGTGAACGATGGTTTTACATCAGATGAAGTGCAAATTGTTTGGCAAGATTCATTAAATTATATTACGCCCGAGTACTGAAAGAAATCTGCGGAATATATGGAGAAATTAATATGGGATTGGTGGAATCGAGAACGAGTTCTAAATGTTGAAATAGCACCAATGATCATTGCGCCATTTGAGGACGACTCAGAAGATGAGGACTTTTTAAGTGATAAGGATATTTTTTAGTCTATAATATTAAAAAGTTTCTGAAGGATAATATTAATCTTTGACGTGTATAAATCATAAATTGCATTATGAATATCCATTTTTAAAATAAAAATAATAAATTTTTTTGTATTGTGATAACAAAAAAAATTTTATATATATATATCCTAATTGTTCCACTGATTCGAACCGCCTTTCGACTTTATTAAGGCGCTTGCCATTTTATGTATTTTTGTTTTTGGCAACCAAAAAATTTTAACCAAATACATATTTAGTGAATTTTCTTATTTAGTCCCTCGGCATTTAATATATAAAATAATATTAAGTGGCTATCTTAATAATATTGCGTAATTTAATAAAAAAAACTATTTTCTTTCTCCCTGTATATTTGTAAATAGCCCATCGAGATTTAATAGCTCGATAAAAGAATCACACAACATTTTGGTATTCACTGTGTTTTCTGATTTGATTCATAATGTTGGTGACCTTTGGACCCACACGATAAGACCGCATTCGACTATACCTAATTCACATAAATCAGCATTTTTTAAAAAAATGTAGTGTATAATGTATGTAGATATTTTAATAAATTAAATAATTATATTAATGATCCTGATAATTTTTTAAACGTAAATTAAAACATCTTGTGGAGCGTAATTTTTATTCTGTGCAAGAGTTTTTAAGTTAATTTTTAGTTTAGTTTTTTTTAAATTTTTTTCCAAAGTACGTATCTAATGTAGTTATTTTTCGCATTTTTTCTTTTCTAGTCATTTATGTACTAACCTAACTTTTTTGACGATGTAAGTAATTACATTTTCCGCAAGTTTTAGGTACAATAATTTTTCTACAGACACAGAAGCGGCCATATTTACCTCTTCAGGAATATATAAACGACACAATACGCATCAATGGGCTGTAGAAAATCCGAAAATATTTCAAACCTTTAAATTTCAAGGGAGAAGTTCCATTCATGTTTGGTGTGGTGTTAAAAATAATAAAATTTTGGGTCCAAAATTTATAATGAATCACTAAGTGGTCCACGATATCATAATTTCCTTCAAAACCAAATTGAAAACCTTTTGGAGGAATATCGGAATTTAATTTGGCAACTGACGCCATAATTAATGGATTTGAAGGAATGGAACCATCGCTTGGTCAGCCAATAGCCCTGATCTTTTACTTTTGGATACCTTTCTTTGGGGTAATCTCAAGGACTTGGCATACCAAAGTAGAGACGAAAATATTCATGAAATTATGGAAAAAATTGTGAACGAAATTAATAGACTTAGACTGCTAGGCGAACGGACTCAATATTTCTTGTCCGGGATCAACTAATTGTCTTTATTTTCTTTTACTATTGCTACTTTTTTACCTATTTTCTTCCTTCCCTATCCTTGTGTGTAAATGTCTCTCTACATTTCTCATATTAATATACGATCTTTGCTGGCGAATTTTGGTGATCTAACTGCTCATGTGCTTGATTGTGATTATCACGTTGTGGGTATTTCAGAAACATGGTTACATGCAGCAATACTAGATGAAATGATTCAGATAGGTGGGTACAGGTTTGTGAGAGTGGATCGTAGAGATAGGCGCGGTGGAAAAGTCGGTATTTTTCTAAAATCCCATTTAAATTTTGAAATTATTTGCTCTGTATATCTAGATTTTATTGAATGTATATGGATGAAACTTAAACTACCTAATAAAACTATTATCATTGGCAACATTTATAGACCTCCAAATACTGACTTAAACTTATTTTTTGAGCATCTCGAAGACACTTTAATAAATATTTATTCTGAATATGACAACATTGTTTGTCTTGGAGATTTTAATATAAATTGTCTCAAAGAGTACCAAACAATTAGAATCTATTATGGAAATTTTTGGACTACGACAGCTAATTTTAGACCCCACGCGTTTCTCTGCAAATACAACTACCTTAATTGATTTAATTTATTCTAATATGGAAAATATTATTGAGGCTGGAGTACATGACCTTCAGCTATCGGATCATTGTCCTATTTTCTTGAGGGTTGGTCTTAAAACTAGTGAGCAAAATCCTACATTTTTCTCTTTTAGACCCCTAAAAAACATTAATTTTGTTCAGTTTCAAAGTGATTTGTAATCTTGGCCCTGGCACGGCATTTATGAAATTCACGATGTTGATAGGAAAATCGATTTTTTGAATAACAGTTTATTATCGATATTTGATATTCACGCTCCCCTCAAAACTGATAATATCAAGCTCTTACAAAAAATGCGCAATAATGCCTTAAAAAAATTTAAAAATACTAAAAATCCTAATGACTATTCGTACTATAAACAACTTAGAAACTATACTACTTTTGCAGTTCGTAGTGAGAAAAGAGCTTATTTACGGAATAAATTTAATAATTGTAGCAATAAAGAAAAGTGGGCCGAACTTAAAAAACTAAATGTTAAGAAATCTAAAAATATTCCCATCCCAGTGCATCTGTCAAATGTTAATGAGTTGAACAATTTTTTTATCACTGCAGCAAAAAATTCTCACTCTCCAAAGCCGGATCTGTTAAATTTTTATAAGAATAATATTAAAATTAATTGCCATGATAAATTCGAGCTTAATGAAGTAGACGAGGCTCAAGTGCTTAAAATAATCTCATCTATAAAAACCAATGCTACGGGGTCTGACAATGTAAATATTATTTTAATTCAACTGTGTTGTCCTTTTATTATTCCTTTTCTTACTCACATTTTAAACGAATGCATAAAAAAATCCTATTTTCCAGATGCGTGGAAACATGCACTTGTTCATCCGCTGGCAAAGGTCAGACAACCGAAAGAGTTTAAAGATTTGCGCTCCATTAGTATTTTACCCACTTTTTCCAAAATCTTAGAGAAAATTGTCGAACTACAAACTCGTGAGTTTGTTAATATGTATAAGATTCTTCCACCTAAACAATCGGGATTTCGAAAAGACCATAGCTGCGCGACTGCTATGTCAGACGTTGTTGATGATTTATTGCGAGCTTGGGATGACAATAAATTAAGTGTCTTAATTCTCTTAGATTATACAAAAGCATTTGACCTTTTAAACCACGATTTACTTTTGTCAAGATTACATTACGTTGGCTTTTCAAATAAGAGTATACAATTTTTTACATCGTTTTTACATAATCGCAGGCAGCAGGTGGTTGTGGGAAATTTAATTTCTAATGTTGAACAGGTGATGGTGGGCGTGCCACAGGGAAGTATTTTGGGGCCTCTTTTATTTACTATTTACACAAGTCAATTTACTCAGTGCCTAAATTTTTGTAAGTACCATTTATATGCTGATGATACACAGCTTTATTGCGCTTTTCAACCCAGTGACTTGAGAATGGCAAATAGGCTAATAAATACAGATCTTACAGATTTAATAAACATCTCCAATGATCATCTTTTAAAAATAAATCCTTGAAAATCATCTGTTACTGTATTTGGTGGGGAACCACATAGAAATTTGTGCTGTGCCAGTCTTTCTGTAGAAATAAACAATACACCTCTAGTTATAAACACTGTGTCTAAATCACTAGGGATCCTTATCGACTCTAATCTTCGCTTTCATGAGCACGTTTCAAATAAATTAAAAAAATCTTATGCTGCCTTAAAAATGATTTATAGTCAACGACACTGTTTGCTGCAGGATATCAAAGCAACTCTGTGTGATGCTTTGGTGTTATCACATTTTAATCATTGCGACAGTGTGTATGGACCCTGTCTAGATCAAAATGACACAAGACGAATACAAAAGGTTCAAAACTCATGTTTACGTTTGATTTTTGGAATTCGAAGAAGAAATCGTATCTCACATAAAATAAAAGAACTAGGCTGGTTAAACATGTTTAACAGACGCAAACTACATTTTGCCTGTTTTTGCTATAAAATCATAAAAATTAAAACCCCAACATATTTATACAACAAAATTCAATTTAGAAAAAATACTCATCGATTAAACCTTAGAAACGCTGAAACACTAACTATTCCAAGGCACAGAAAAGAACTGTTTAAAAGATCATTTTCTTACAATGTAGCTTCTTGTTTAAACTCTTTGGGAGCAAGTCCATTTACCCAGACCTGTGCTGCTTTTAAGAACCACGTTAGGAGATCGCTTATCGCCAACCAATAAATACTGACTTTACACCTCCCCCCCCCTCTCTCTCTCTATTTTTGTTTCTCCTCGTTACTTCTTATATATATTTTTTTCCTTTTTGTTATTTAGATATTAAGTTTATAAGGTAATAATATTAGACATATGTTTATTATAACAGGCGCTAGTTAAATTTAAACATATATAATTGTGCAAGCTTTGCTCAGCTTCGGCTTGAGATGAGCAGCGGGACGATGTAGGACGTAGTAGGTATTTGTTCGTAGTAAATGAGTAACAATTATCGTGGTTAATAACGTACTGATTTATTCTAAGATTTACATTCCATTTATACAACTATCAATTAAACAATGCGTGCGATCTCAATGATGCAAACTAGTAAAATTTAATAACATTATATTATGTATAGTCATCAGAACGTGCAAGGTTCAAATGACGTGACTGTAAGAAGGTCAGTGTAGACACTGTACATACTATCTAAGTAAATATTAAATATGCATAGAATTGTCTTATTAAATTATAGAAATTTTATGTGTAATTGTGAGAATTATACATTCTGCGGTCTGTCTCCGATGGATGAAGTGAGAGATCTTAACTCAAATTCCTCGTTTTGAGTGGTCCTGTGATCTGGTTTCCTGTTGCGTTTCTTCTGTTGATGCTGTGCTACAATGATTTTGGCTGTATACCATCCTGCAATTATAAGAATGGCTATGATAATTGTAGTGATGCGGCTAATTGCTATGGAATGATGGTGAATGTTTCGCCAAAGAATGTTCTGTAGTTGCTCTTGTTGGTGTTCTTGATCGTTTATCAATTCATGAAGGCTGTCTGTCAGTTCGAACACTGGCTCGGTTGGTAAAATGTCTAGTTGTTTCTGGTGGATCGCATTGCCTAATAAGTTTGGGACCGCTTTGGAATAACTATTTAACACTGGAACGGTGGTGATGCGGTCTTTTATATATGTTTCAGTTTTTCTCAAAGAAGAGTCCTTCTTGCTATTGCTGATAAGCTGGATTATTTGTTTTCCTAGTTCTTCTTGTTCTTGAACAAGCTCATTCATTTTGCTTTCCGCAGACATGATGAATTTTTGAACAGACGGGACGGGATATTTTGTTTGTTTATTTGTTTTTTGTTTACTTTCGGCTAGTTTGCAAGTAGTGTCTGTTTGTGTTGTATGTTAAGCTGAGTTCAATAATATATGCCCGCCAGCGTGAACTTGGCACAGGAATACCTTATTAAACCCTTAAAGTATTTTCCTCGCCAGTGTTAACTGGTCACGGGGAAAAGCCTTTGCTTGTGTGTGATACTCAATCGTGGAAACGATAATATATGCCCGCCAGCGTGAACTGGCACAGGTATATCTTATTTATTCCTTTTAGTATTCCCCTCGCCAGCGGTAACTGGGCAACAAGGAAAATACCAATTATTAAGTAACGTGTATATTTGTGTGTGCGAGTGAAGCTAACGGCACTTTGCTTTTTCCCACCACTTAGTTTTTTCGAGTGCTTCTTCACGTTACCCTACTCAGTTCAGGCAACGACACCCTAAAACAGGTTTTGGTGGTAAGCTATTCGCCGAAAAGCTCTTTAAATCTTGCTTCTAGCCTGGTTACGAATTCAAACGGTTTTTTATCTATGGTTGGCGTGACTGGCAAACCTGAATTGTGCGTTTTGATGTCAACTCCGTCTAAAGAAGCTATAACGATTTCTTCTAATTTTTCTTGACGTTTCTTAGCTCTATGGTTTCTGTTCAGCTTTTTTCTTGCCATGTACGACAGACTTCCTGACAACTGTGATTATATGGTTGGTTTTGGTTGCTTGTAGATGGACGGACGATAAAGTTGATGGACGGATACACGGTTGTGTATATTGGACGGATGTTCTTCGGTTGAAGAACGGCTTTAAGGCTCGAAGGACCAATGTGCAAGCTTTGCTTGCCAATAGCTTTGCTCAGCTTCGGCTTGAGATGAGCAGCGGGACGATGTAGGACGTAGTAGTTATTTGTTCGTAGTAAATGAGTAACAATTATCGTGGTTAATAACGTACTGATTTATTCTAAGATTTACATTCCATTTATACAACTATCAATTAAACAATGCGTGCGATCTCAATGATGCAAACTAGTAAAATTTAATAACATTATATTATGTATAGTCATCAGAACGTGCAAGGTTCAACTGACGTGACTGTAAGAAGGTCAGTGTAGACACTGTACATACTATCTAAGTAAATATTAAATATGCATAGAATTGTCTTATTAAATTATAGAAATTTTATGTGTAATTGTGAGAATTATACAATAATTTTATTAAGGCCCAAACAGTATCTGGATTTGTATCTAGATGTCTGCAATGACATGGCCTATTATTTTCTTTGCAAATATTAAATTTAAAAAATTGTAATTGTAAACCTTTTGTTCATTTGCTTTTGGAAAGTAATAAATTTATTTATTATTATTATTATTATTATTATTACTTAAGCAAGAAAATGAAATTATAACTGCAAGCTTGCATTATGTTTTGTTACTTTATTGTTAATATTAACTATTGTTTTTTTGTTATGTAATGATTTAGTTTCTTCAAATATGTTTTTAATCCTTATAATTATTTTTACGGATATATTTCTATGAAAATTGGCAACATATATTCTTCTTGCTTCACTGGCGTTTTCTTGACACTTATAATACAGCGCTACAATTTGCAGTTTTTCATTTAACGAATATCTCATTACGGCAAATTAATATATCCGCTAATACGTCAAAATTACAGTGATTTTGAAGTAAGGTGATATCCTGCATTACCTACATTCCATATGAATATATTCAATTAAATAGGTGGCAAAATAATTTCCGTTTTTTTATTTGACTGGCATTATAAGATAGCTTATCAAAAACTAAAATCGAAATTTGAAAGTTATTTTGCTCTGAGCCAACCGTTCAGGTGCATCAATAAATCAGTTGAAGATAGACATATCTTAGAATTGACCGTAGAATCCAAAAATGTAATAATATATAGGGTGTTCTGTTTATAAAACGGAACATCCTTGGCGTAAGTCTTTTGTTTCTCATTCAATTGTTTTTTAGTTATACATACTCACGTGAATTACATCAGACTCGTAAATAAAATGTAAATAAACTGATATCTAAACCGACTATTTAGAATTAACAAACTTTAACAAAAACAGGAAAGTTCATTAAAACTTATTTAGGAACGAATTAGGTCACAAAGTTTTTCGATTCCTTATTTAGAACGATCTATTAATTACCTAACAATTAATACATATTAAAACTCAGGTTTCAAATTAATATACATTATCGCAAAATATTATTTTTAATTTTAATATCAGATACCTTAGCTATCATCTTTGCAACAACTACTTAACTTCAAAATTCATGACAAAGTGAAAACTTCCTTAATATTCCGTAATTTGGGACATTTACCTTACCTAGTTTTCCACACCTAGTAGGTTCAATTTCCATGGACAATAGACAAGTTTTGGCATACAATCACGGCAATTTGGTGGAAACCATTTAAATGCATTAAGTTGTAAACGTTATTAGGGTCAAGAATTTACATTTATATTGCAGCTTTGAGGGAAATCTCACACTATTTGAGAATTACTCTGACTTTGCTGCAAGTCTAGACGAGTTTAACATATTTATCATATTTTCGGCCATGTTAAATAGGAAAAAAAGACTTTTAAATGGAACTTTCCACCATACACGTATAACACAGTTTGTACATACAGGGTGATAATGAATGTTACTTAGATAGGGAAGGTAATAATTCCTTGGCTTATTCTATGACGAAAAGTTCATATAAACATGGGCAAACGATTCGCTTCGGAGATACAGGGTGTTGAAGTTAATCACTCCCTTTGACGCTTGATGAAGTAGCTGGAAGTAATAGGTGTCGTTAAAATAAATAACTTCTA
This sequence comes from Kuschelorhynchus macadamiae, assembly GCA_030620095.1. NCBI lineage: Eukaryota > Metazoa > Arthropoda > Insecta > Coleoptera > Curculionidae > Kuschelorhynchus > Kuschelorhynchus macadamiae. The sequence continues at coordinate 1,748,937 of JAUTXW010000491.1, read as the reverse complement.
TCTTATAAAGAAGTACTAGAAAATGTTTCATTCTTGAGAAACAGGGTGCCAAAGTTTTATTTTTTTTTCTTTTTTTACACGTTTTTACGTCTACAATAACCAAAAGCCAAATTTGTCGTATGCAGTACACAGGATGTTATTTTTTTGCGCCACCGAGAATTCCACTCTCCAGTATTTTTTTGGAAGATCCTGTATAAATCCTATTATCATCATTTGGCTTCCCGTTTTTTCCTCATTCTTTTTAATTTCCTACGTTTTTATCGTATCTGTAATCGTTTTTTATTTATTTGAAAAAATAGTCGTCGATGCTATTCCTAATATTTTCCGTTTGTTACCTTTCTTGGCGCTTAGTTGAAAATAATTGTGATAGCTAAAGTTTTTTGCGTAGTTATTTCTAAAATGTTTTGAGCTATTTAATATCCAAGGATGGTTGAGTTTACAAACCGTGAACATGCGGATATTCATTTCATTTATGGTCTTGCCAATGGTAATTCGTTTAAAGTTAAACGACTCTATTCGCAGCGTTATCCAAATCGACGACAGCCTGATTCACGAACTTTTGCTCAAGTTCACATTCGACTGAGCGAAATTGGAAATTTCCAGAAGTCTACTTATTTATCAGAAGCACATCATCGCACTGTTAGAACTATTGAAGTTGAGGAAGCAATCCTGAAAACTGTAGAAAACGAACCAGGGACAAGTACGAGAAAAATTGCGGCAATATTAGACATTTCTTAAAGGTCGTTTTACATGCTGCAATTCTTTCTTGAAAGTCGCAATAGTCTTGAACAAAAGCATGCGCAGTACCAAGACATTTGTACCTTTTGTCAAACTGCACATGCCTTTGTTCAAAACTATTGCATATTGCAAGAAAGAATTGCAACATGTAAAACGGCCTTTATGTGCATGTTTATAAAATTTATTGGAATATTCCACTTATGTACAGGGTGTTCCAGCGAGGACTGAACAGGGACCTATTTTCGACCTTCCTTGTATTTTGGAAAAATTCAAAATAGCCAATCGATGTATTTTTTCTTGTAGAATCCAAAAATGTCATCGAGAGAGAAAGAGTTACGCTATGCATCAGGTGTTTTTTAAATGGAATGTATCGTTTTTTATACGATTTTTGGAAAGAGTGATTTTTTTTATGTCCGTTCTGATTAAAAGATTTGATTTTGCGATAGCTGTTTATATTACATTTTAATGTTTTACAAAATAAAATTTTAGCTTCACCTGTTTAAAATATACGATAGGTTGGTATAGGTGATCAAGGTAAAATGACGTTTGAATGCTTTGTCAATAAAAATTGACATTATTTTAATTATTGTCGAAGTCTTCACCTAAAAAATATATATTTGACTCTGATCGAAATGAAATACTCTTTGGACGAAAGACTTAGAATATAAATATATCCATCAATACAATTCTAAGGATAAAAACCCTATTTGAGGAAAATAAAACTTTACATGATAGAAAAAGAAATTCAATAAAAAATAATTATTAAATAATAAAATAAAACTACTAATAACATAAGTTTTCAATGTGACCGCCGTTTTTCTCGAAACAACATCGATAACCCCTTTGTAGCCTTTCTAAACTTGCTGTTACAATATGATTTTCCTGGTTAAGGCGGTTTATTTCATCGAAAATTTTTCCCATGATCTCTTGAATATTTTCGTTTCGTTGTCTGTATACGATGTTCTTCAAATGGCCCCAAAGAAATGCATCCAAAACTGAGAGGTCGGGGCTATTGGGCGGCCAAGCATATGTTCCATTTCGCCCTATCCATTCGTTATGGCGCCGATTTAAAAATTGAACCACATCATGCACGGCATGAGGAGGCGCCCCATCATGTTGCCAAATTAAATTCGGATATTCTGCCAAAAAATTTTCAATTTCGTTTTCTAAAAACTCATAATATCTATGCCCATTTAAAGTCCCGTTAAAAAAATATTGGTCCCAAAATTTTATTGTTTTTTATCCCACACCAAACATGAATAGAATTCCTCCCTTGAAATTTAATAGTCTGGAACTTTTTTGGATTTTCAACGGCCCAGTGGTGACTATTATGTCTGTTGAATACTCCCGATGTTGTGAAAGTAGCTTCGTCGGTCCACACAATATTTTTGAATAAATCAGGGTCTTTGTTTTCTTGCCGAATTACCATTTGAGAAACAAATTGGAAGCGAAGTTCTTTTTGTGCCGGTATTAGGTGCTGAAGTGGAAGGATACGAAAAGGCCTAAATTTATGAATTTTCAGAGTCCTGTGAACAGTCCCTCGGATAACTCTTCTGCGCCTTACACCGCCACCGTACTGAACTTCCCGAACTGCATCCGAAATAGATTTGGTTGGATTAACTTGAAAATAATTTATAATGGCCTGGTCTCGATTTCTTCTTCTTTGTATATTTCTTTTTCTATCATGTAAAGTTTTATTTTCCTCAAATAGGTTTTTTATCCTTAGAATTGTATTGATGGATATATTTCTATGAAAATTTGCAATAAATCTTCTTCTTGCTTCTCTTGCATTTTCTTGGCACTTGTAAAGTAGCATAACAATCTGTAGTCTCTCGTCCAAAGAGTATTTCATTTCGATCAGAGTCAAATATATATTTTTAAGGTGAAGACTTCGACAATAATTAAAATAATGTCAATTTTTATTGACAAAGCATTCAAACGTCATTTTACCTTGATCACCTATACCCACCTATCGTATATTTTAAACAGGTGAAGCTAAAATTTTAGTTTGTAAAACATTAAAATGTAATATAAACAGCTATCGCAAAATTAAATCTTTTAATCAGAACGGACATAAAAAAAATCACTCTTTCCCAAAAACCGTATAAAAAACGATACATTCAATTTAAAAACACCTGATGCATAGCGTAACTCTTTTGTTTCTGGTTCAAATATTTTTTCGATGACATTTTTGGATTCTACAAGAAAAAATACATCGATTGGCTATTTTGAATTTTTCCAAAATACAAGGAAGGTCGAAAATAGGTCCCTGTTCAGTCCTCGCTGGAACACCCTGTACAAATTTTCCCGTAAGACTGGTGGTGTTTTCGAAAAATTATAGCGAAAATACCACGTCGTCTAAGAAACACGGTGTTTCCCCTTACCTGGTTAGGTGTGGTTACATACCTAACCAAAAAATGAAATCTTGACAATACGAAACCTGCTTTTGAGAGACGCTAGAGTCCCTAGAAACCGATTTTTTTTAAAGTATCTTTCAAACATTTTTGAAAAGTTGTCAATATGAATAATCGCTTTGGGCTAGTTCAAGAAGAGGAAATTGATGAAAATATAATTGGAAGCGCACCAAGAAACACCGTTAAATCCAAGAAGAGCATCTGGAGACAGTTTATGTCGTTCTGCGATGAAAAAAACTATACTATTTCCCTGTATTTGATTCGTGAAATATTCCTTCTAAATACCATTCGTGTTTAAAAATTAACCAGATAATTTTTAAGCACTAGTGGTATTATCCCCGATAATTGGATTTATTCTTGCCATATCCAAAGAATCTAAGCTCGCGCAATTTCCCATTCCGAATCAATTATTGCCAGTGGTTCATTCAAATGTTGACCCAAAACCCAGGACTTTTCACCATAATCATTTTTGGGCAGAAGAAAATACTCATTCGATAGCCGAAAATCATATTCAAGAGCAGTTTATAGTAAATATATGGGCTGGTATTATTGGAGACTGTTTGGTGGGACCATTTTTCCTGCCAAGAAGATTAAACGGACAGTATTATCGTCAATTTTTAGAAGAACTCCCGCTGCTGTTAGAAGAGGTACCACTTGAAATAAGATACCATATGTGGTGCACACCGCCACATTTTAGTTTGAATGTAAGGCAGTTTTTAAATCGACAATACAACAATTCTTGGAGAGGTCGAGGTGAACCACAGTCATGGCCCCCAAGGTTCCGCGATCTGAATTGTTTAGATTTTTTTTCTGGGGACATTTAAAATCCTTGGTGTATCAGACTCCTATCCAGTAAGAGGGAGATTTGAGAGACAGAATTATAGCCTTATGTCAAATAATTCGCAATAGACCTGGGATATTCGAGAGAGTTCGCCAGTCTTTGAGACGAAGAGTTGAGTCCTGCATGGTAACAAGAGGAGGTCATTTGCAGCAGTTCTTATAATTGTTTCAATTTTTGATGTAACGTTAGAATTAAATTGTTAATTAATTAGCTACTAGATTTATTTTCAATTTTGTTACTTTGATAATACTTGGTTTGCATAGACGGCTATTTTCGCAAAAATCTGGAAAACGATAACAGATACCATAAAATGCAAGGTAACAAAAGAAAAAAATAGAAAGCCAAATTGTGATACAGTGTATACAAAAAACGCAGGAGAGTGGAATTGCCAGTGGCGAAAAAATGCATCCTGTATACTTCATACGACAATTTTGCTTTTAGCTATTATAGAGGTTCTAAAATCTAATAAATGTACCAAATCGGAAACAATAAACTCGGAAAACGTGTGAGAAAAACGAAATAACGAAAACAAATTAAAACTCTGACATCTTGTATCTCAAGAATGAGACACTTTTCAGTACACCTTTATAATATAAGAGATGTTTATTTACGATGTTTCCACCAACTTCATCTAGCGTCTAAGGGGGTGGGTAACCTAGCACCGACTCAGAAATTTGCAAATTTCTCAAAAACACTTACCTCCAGAGTTATTAAGTAAGTATGCATTTTCTGCTTAATAAAAATGTAAAAAAAAGTCTTTCAAACTGTCAAAAAAGTTATGGCACATTAAAATAATTAATAATACATAAAAACTATTACAAAATTATAATTTCCCATCTCAAAAAATCACCCATTGCCCTATTTTGTTGAAATTTTTTATTTTTTGCAAAAGTTACGGACATTTGCGGAATAAGTCAAAGAATTATCACCTTCAGTATCTTCGTGACATTCATTAACACCCTGTATATTTATTTGGTAATAAATTATACCCGTTTTAGAAATCATGGTTCTTGTGTTTAGACCGTGTGAAATTGGAATTACTTTCCGACGTTTCGACTGCGATTGCACGAGGCATCTTCAGGGATCTATACTGCACGAGATCTGAACACTGAATTCCGTGTTTTGATCTATGTGCAGTGAAGATGTCTCGTACAAACGTGTGCAAAACATCGGAAAGGAATTCCAATTTGACAGGTCTAAATCCAAACCGTGAAAGCTTTCGTAATGTGTTATAGACTTATGTAAATTTTATTATATGGTACTTATCTTGATAAAGGGAAAATTTCATTACGTGGATTTCCATTAAAAGGGCTTTACCTATTTTGGCTCCCAAATACCCAAGACTTACTATATATATATATATATATATATATATATATATATATATATATATATATATATATATATATATATATATATATATATATATATATATATATATATATATATATATATATATATATATATATATATATATATATATATATATATATATATATATACAGCAATACATGCATCAGTAATTGATCGTTCAGGGGTTTCTGTAATAGTAATAAAATAAACCAGATATAGTCCTAAGTATAGAAAACTAACAACAATAATTTACCTGTGTAGAATAGCAACACGCTAAGTCAAAGTTTTCGTTCGGATTCCCAGTTCTTCTTTTATTTAAACTTTTGGTATATTCAAATTTGTTTACTAAACAGGGTTATTCACGCAACCCGTTCATTAAAAGTTTTTGATGATGCCTTTTAGATAAAAATTTCAAATTTTGGGATTAAGGTAAGGTCAAGGGGTACTTCTGTTTTGAAATATTTTCAACTTCCTGTCACTTCCGGTTTAACCGGAAGTTGGTATCAACTTGCCTATTTTAAATGGAACACCCTGTATTTTATGATATTTTTTGGATTCTACGGAGAATTTTAATGCCATTTTATGTAGCATGTCCTATACCTAGGTTCAAGCGTTCTTAAGATATTTGACCTTGAACCGAAAATGAGCCTTCGGGGTACCAAATTTTAAAATCTCTTATTTTTGTAAGTTTTGAAGATATAATCTTCATATTTTGCAGACGATCGGTAAATAATCTTAGGTTTCTATTTTTTTTATTGAATTTGTCTGTAACCATTTTCGAAATAATTGGGTTTTATAAAAATATCGTATGTATTTGCTTAAATGTTTACATGTTCCTATGGTGAGCCATGGAAAAACAATTGAGATCCAATATCCAATATGACAGATGATTAGTATGCGTTATTTATCGAAAGCTGTCAGTCATAAACTAAATCTTCTAAATCGAAATGGAAGAATACTCAAACGCTGATATTCTCAATCTATTTTATATTCATGGAGAATGTTATAAAATTTTGGAGAGATCGTATCATGTGTTTAATGAACGCCACCTTGATTTGTCGCCAATGAACAAGTCAAAATTCAAGAGGATTGAAACGAACTTTTTGCGTTTTGGCTAGGTTAAAGTTACAAAAAATGTTCCGAAACCAGTGACAAATGCCGAATAACGTAATAAACACATTAGCTTATTTCCGAAACCAAAAATACCATCTGCAGAAAACGATTTAGGAATTTCTTCTTCATCTGTCCAAAGAATCTTGAGCGAAAATCATATGCACCCTTATTCCTTCCAAAACGTGCAAGCCTTGAGACCTGGTGATGACGTCCGACGAGTAGAATTTTGCGAATTCATGTTTTTGAAAATTCAAGAGGACCCTCAATTCCTTTCAAAAATATTTTGGACCGATGAAGCGAAATTTTCTAGAGAAGGAGTAACAAATAGAACAAACGAACATTTCTGGGCAGCACGCTTTACGTGAAACGTGTTCTCAAGAGGGGTTTAGCTTCAATGTTTTCGGTATAGTATTAAATGATCAGGTGCGGTACTGTATTTATGAAGACAATTTAAACAGTGATAAGTATTTGGAAATTCTACAAGGGACGGTTTCTGAATTTATAGAAAAAATTCCTATTGGTGAGCTGCAAAATTATTGGTATCAATTAGATGGGGCACCAGCACATAATTCCGCTGCAGTTTATCTCGAATTTTTGAAGATCGCTGGATTGGTCCCAATGGCCCTTGGAGATAGCCCCCGCGATCGCCTGATTTAACACCCCTAGATTTTTATTTATGAGGATTTATCAAAGGTAAAGTCTATGCTTCCCCAGTAAATAACCAAAAAGATTTACTGGACAGGATACGAACAGCTTTTGCCGAATTAGAAAAAGGACAAATTCAACGGGCCACACAACTGTACAAAGAAGAATTGAAATTTGTCTTCAAATGAACGGACAGCATATAGAACATTTGTTATAATTCAATTTTATTATTTTATTTATTTATTGTTGATTGTTAGATTGCTATAATATTTTAAGTTCACTAAAACAAGTTTAGAACAGTCTCGAACTTAGTAGATATGATTAAAAATAATGTAAACAATTTATTACATTTTTTATAACTTTAACTTTTCCGAAACAAAAAAATTTTGTTTCGTTTCAATCCTCTTCAATTTTCTCTTGTTCATTGGCGATAAATGAGGATGTTTTTCATTAAAAACATGGCACGTTATCTCCAATATTTTGTAAGATTCTCCGCAAATATAAAATAAATTGAGAATATCAGCTTTTGAGTGTTATTTTATTTTAATTTAAAAGTTTCAAATCAGTTGTCATGTTGAATAGAAAAGCACAACAATTGTTTTCCATGGCTTACTACGGGAAGGTGTAAGCATTTAGCAAATACATATGATAGTTTAATAAAAACCTGGTTATTTCGAAAATGGTTACGAATAGGTATAGGGAACCTTAATACAGTTCGATAGAAAATTAAATTCTACATTTGATAGTGCATAAAGTTATAGGGTGTCCCATTTAAAAAAAACGGACTTTACCGGCTTTGAAAATGTGAATGTTTGCCGCTGAAGTTAGAACACCCTGTATAAAAATAGACAAATTCAATAAAAAAATAGAAACCTAAGATTATTTACCGATCGTGGGCAAAATATGAAGATTATATCTTCAAAACTTACAAAAATATGAGATTTTAAAATTTTTGGTTCAAGGCAAGTATCTTAAGAACGCTTGAACCTAGGTATAGGACATGCTACATAAAATAGCATTAAAATTCTCCGTAGAATCCAAAAATATCATAAAATACAGGGTGTTCCATTTAAAATAAGCAAGTTGATACCAACTTCCGGTTAAACCGGAAGTGACAGGAAGTTGAAAATATTTCAAAAAAGAAGTACCCCTTGACCTTACCCTAAACCCAAAATTTGAAATTAATCTAAATGGCATCATCAAAAACTTTTAATGAACGGGTTGCGTGAATAACCCTGTATATCTTATTGTGTTTCATGTTAAGACGTTTCTACTGTGAAATTGCCTATGATACTCATTTTGTGGGCGGGGTTTCTATTATTGACATAATATAAGCGTATTTTATTTAGTTTGTCTAACACAGACAAGTTAAATGATGGTGACAATCTGAGAATGTCAGTCTCAATAAATCAATAAAACTCCTAGGATAAGAATTTTAAAGTCGAAAATCTCTGAAACTACCGATCCAAGTATAGATATATCACACACTTTTGAAAAGGGAATAATAAGTAGTATCTAAAAAATCAAAAATATACAGGGCATTTCATTAAAGAGAAATCAAATTTGGTACGCTACTAGTTTCTGATTCACCCTGTATATTCAAATTTATTTTTTCTAGGAAGTGCCCTGAAATCCATACAACTTTTGTATTTAGTATTTTTTTCTATCTACAAAAATAAACCCCGAAAATGGGTGGCGAAATATAAATAATGACTCTGTACCACGTGCAATGACAGGACAATTTAAACCTACATATACAAAACGAAATTGCTTCGTTTCTCCTGTAGAGAGCGGCAACATTTTTTTTTAAATTGGTTTTTCTTAAATTTTTTGGAAACGTGCTAATTAATTTTAACGATTTTTAAAGTTTGGTCTAATACTATAATTTGACGTTTTCTAATGGTATAGTGGCTGGCTATAATAAAGTGGAAGTACTATAAAAGTTATGTCCCATCTAAAGATACCTTCTGATTTTTGACGTCATCAACTTTATGAAAAATCAGTCATGTTTTTCGCGTAGACTAATAGTTTTTGAAACTTTTTTCCCCTCTCGAAAATTTTTCGTAGATGGAGCACAAAAAATTGTTTTTCAATTACTTGCAAATAATAATTTTATTATTACTGATTATTGCATCAGTTTTCGTTACCATGATATTTAATACTTCGTCGTACGTTGAAGATATACTATCTTCTGTTTACGAATATTAAATTAGGTCGCCATCTTGTTCCGGCGTATTGGATTTTAACCAAAATATTACAAGGTCTTCCCCATATGACCCTTAATATTTTGTTAAAATCTGAAGTCAATCTGCATTCAGCATGTTCGTGAGGGAGTTGTACTGCACCAATTTATATGATTTTGGCTTTTGAAATGACCGTCTGGTTGCCGAGACCTTTTACCATTATTTTTAGTATTGTTTTATTACGTATTTTTTTTATAAAACCCATTTGTTTTTCTTCAATAACATTTCTGGACGATGAGGTGAATGCACTCCATGTTCTTAAAATTCCACTGGAAACTTATCGCGCTATCTAACGGAGCTAGTAACTTATTAAGACGCCATTTTGGATTCTTACCTAAATTTTACCGGTTGATTCCTAAATAATTTTTTCGGCAAAATTTCAGAAAGACTGGATAAGTAGTTTTTTAGTACCGACAGAAATCATATATACATATATATATATATATATATATATATAAATATATATATATATATATATATTATAATATATATAAATAAATAAGGCCTGTAGATTACGGACTGAATAGACATTATACATAGTATCATAATATAAATTACTCAAACTAATTAGTAGTTATTAGTCAATGCCTGGCGCAGTCTAGGTTCTTTAGCTAGATGAGCGCTGAACCAGACCTCGATCAAAGTTAATAACTTTCTAATTTACGACAGATGAATAAAAGTAAATTTGATATGAATATAAGAAAAGAGAGATCGAAGAGGGAGACAATAATAAAAAAAGAGTTAGAATATACGAAAAACTAGGCCTGTAAAATAAAATAATAATCTGTAAAATAAAAATGTTTAAACAAAGTTAATTTAATTAATATTTAATCAATTTAACAATAAATTTACCGTTCTTATAGTACATGAAGAAACGACCATGATCAATGTGTTTAGGGTGTAACTTGATGTCATTTTCGATCATATCCACCATATCTAAGCCTTCAGTGTCTCCTGATGTTACAAACAACTCGCGAGCTATTTTTGTCTTCGTGAATGGTATTACAAATCGAGAACACGCACCTTCGACTTCCACATTTTCGAAGAGTAAGTTTGTCAGCTCTTCTCTTCTACATACTCCTGCTAGTCCAACAATGAGTGCTACTTTCGCCATAAAAAAAATATTTATCATCAGCTTCCTGCAGAAAAACACTATTATCGTTTTCCGTTAATATCTTCGTTTTTTAATAATGCAATTAGATGCGAGTATTTATTAATATCCACATTTTTTTCTAATACACACACCCCACAACGTTGAATAGTATGCCCAAAGAGAGAATGGTGTTTGAATTTGGTATCGATCATTAAAATAGGTTAACAATATCTTCTCACTGGAGATAGTTTTTATGTTCCTTCTTTCCACCATTTCTGATACCGGGACTAGGACCAACTTATATTTGGTCCGTGATTTTTCGGTCAGATGGAAGATCTGAATCGCTCATGTTGAACTGAATGTTTGACTGCAATATTGTCTAATGTTTTCTAGCGAAAACTTAGTTACTTGGTTGCTATGGTATAATAAGTACAGGTAAAAGAGATAATTTGTTTTTAAATATTTGATAGGTAATCTATTCACGAAAATGTAATAGTTATTTATACTATAAGGGATGTAAGTAACATTTACCAATGGAGGACGAGTTTGCGTCCGAGCGATAGCGAGGGCTGCCAAAAAAGTTCGAGACTGGTTAACGTACTTACATCCTATATAGTAAATAACATTTTTCCCCCTCTATGTATTGTATGTTTACAAAAAAATGCTGGATATATTTTGGATTTTCATTATCATTACATTCGATAGCATTCTCATTAAATTATGAAGGCAGCCGTGATCCGTTGCCAGAGCAACATAAGCAGTTTTTATTTTATCAACAACGTCAAGTTGACAATTCATAGCGAAAAGTTTAAAGAAGTCGAATTGTTTGATTCTGTGTGGACAAAATGGATGTTTCAGACGTAGACGAATCAACGAATATTGCTTGTTTATCCCTACTACCGGAAAAGTCGAAAAAAAGGTATGAAGCAGCATATAAATCCTTTAAGAATTGGTGCCAAAGCAAGATGGCTGCTGCAGTCTCAGAAACCTTGTTTTTGGCGTATTTCCACGAAAAAAGTGCTATATTGAAGTCCCCATCAAGCTTATGGTGTGAGTATTCGATGTTGAAGTCCACCCTTTTTATAGACGTAAAGGTAGGTTTTGTAGAAGTATCCAAAACTTCGAGCATTTTTGAAAAGGAAAAACGATAGTTATAGACCCAAAAAATCGAATGTGTTTAACAGGGAAAATGTGAATAAGTTAATGCTTGGTAATGGGAGTTCTAATGAACTCTGTGAAATGAAAATCGACAATGTTATAATAAGTCAAGAACTCATAATTGTGACCATTCCTGACTCCAAAAATGGAATGTCACGTACATTTACAGTGACAAAAAGTGACGACACTTTGTTTGTTTGTTATTTCAAAATAATTCAAAAGTACATTGAAACAAGGTCTCACATGACGACCATTAATTCGCGCTTCTTTATGCGATATCAAAATGGAAAGTGCTTAAACCAGCCTGTCGGTTTGAGAGCTTCAAAATATATACTGGACACCCTTTTAGAAGAACATCGGCAACTTTATTAGCAATGCTGGAGTTGATGTATTAGCTATCAAGCGACATGGTGGATGGAAATCCGCTACTATTGCGGAAAGTTACGTAGCTGAGAGCCTCAATAATAAAAAGGAAGTAGCGAATAAAATTTTATAGAATAAGACCCAGCCAGAAGTGCAGTGCTTCAACAGTGACAGAAACATTGGTTAAAAATGAAGGATCTGTGGAGTCAGAAAATGTAATACACATCGAGAAGAAACGAGAAAACGTGTTTCCAAATTTTATTAATAATATGAATAATTGTAATAATTGTATCACATGTATTGTATCATCGGATTTTGGTCCGGATTTTTGTAATATGTTCATGGAATTAAAGCTACTTATAATAATTTTAGATTATTATTTCCCTAGGGATGTAAGTTGACTTACATCCTCTCGTTAAGTGCAACTAATACCTTGTTGAGTAACTTTCACTTAGGTTGCTTACAATACAGGGAGGGGGAAAATTATAACATACTTGTGTGGTTCTTCCCTTTGAGTATGTTAATAACGCTTTTATCCCACTTTTATCGTAAATATCTATTATTGTTGTCATTCACCTCTCATTCTATAATAATAAATTGTAAGACTGTTACAACATTGTGTTCTAAAACGGAATGGAAATGTCTATATCTAAAACTCTAAAAATCAGGATTTCCTCATTGGCTTAAGCCTCAATAGCTTCCGTTCTGTGTTATCGTCTATTATTTATTAAAAGGCTCATTGTTGGCACCGACAGAACAGAATGCAATTATCCCTAAACTAATTTGCAACGTAACATTTGGCCTTAAACAAGCTCGTGTATCTCGAATAGTAGGATTGTTTGATAAACCGCCTGCTTGACTAATTATCACTTCCCTCTTTGTTTGCTTGCCGCCCATTTATAAAACCGACTTTGAGCTAACGAGCTCATATAATTAAGATATTAAACCGTTAAACAACCCATCTAAGCCTGTCAAAAAATAAATGCTTTTACCGATGTTTCGCCTTAGAGTGTATGAGGCATCTTTAGGGACCTTTACTGCACGAGATTTATCAAATTAAATTTTCCGTTTAGTTCAGTTCTCAAATATAAAAAAAAACCAAAACATTATATAATTCAGAGGGGAGATTTACGATTTAATGGGTTCTTATAAGTAGAGACCGGATTTTAAGCAATTTTGCTTATGCTTAAATTTGTAAGCACCTCAATTAAATATTAATTTTTAGGTATAACAATGACAAAAACACTATTTTTTCACAAAAAAAATATGCTTTTTTTGCTTTTTTCTTAATTTCGAACTTATTTTATAAAATCAGAACTTATTTTGCTTTTTTTGGCCTTTTTTTATTCCATTGAAAACAAACGCGCACCTTAACTTCAGAATGTCTTTTAGGGAAAGACCCGATCGATATATAATAATTTTAAAAACAGATGTGTGGGCACTCACGTAGTTTTAGGATGCTATTAGCAAAGTTTACTAAATATACTAAAAGCTCTCGTATAAAAATATTCCTTGCGCGAAGCGAAATTACTCTTCGAGCGCCCCGGTAAAAAGCCATAAATCAGGCGGCATGATGGAGTAGCGGTGCGCCTTTGATCCACGCCAGAATTAAAACTTTGCTATTAGTTACTGCTTGTCGTTCAGATAGTACCTACTGTGCTGCGTAAATATCAATATTAATTAATAAAAAATGGCCGGTAATCTAAGGGTATGGATAATCGACAACCCAGAATTAAAACTCGAAAATGGCAAAGTTTTTTGTCAAGCTTGCGTTAAAACGGTAAGTTTTACATAAAGCACCGAGTTATCATTCTAGGACATATCAAAGAATAATATAGGTATTGCGTACCTATAATAATTATTTTTGGTGATATAGAAAATCCCATGATAATTAGTAGTAACGACACGCACGACATGTATTAAAAAATAATAAATATTTAGCCCCATTGTTTTATAAATAAAAAGTATCTAAAAAATAGCTTCGAAGCAAGCATTCTACAATCCACTAATGCCTCTATATTTTCACTGACTTAACCCAAGTAAAATGAATTTGATTTTATTAAGGAAAAAATGTTAGGAGATCAAAATTGTTTAGGAATGAAAATAATTTCGAAATATTTTTAGTTTAAAAATTATCTTAAAAACAGCACTCTCTTAAATATTAGCAGGTAATTGTCATTAAGAAATATTACCCTGGTATAGCCTAGAATGGTGCATATTCTTAATAAATATTTTTTTGATAAAGGCAGCTAAAAAGTGCTTTTTGTTGTAGATTCAATGTGTTAAAAAGTACGACATAGTTCAACATTTGAAAACAAAAGTACACTCAGAAAAAATGAAAAAGTTTAAAGTTAATAAGCTTAAACAACAAACAATTGGTTCTTCCTTGGCATCTACTTCCGGCCGTAATGAACAACAAGAATTTAATCAAGACCTTTGCAATGCCATGCTTAAAGCAAATATTCCTTTAAACAAATTAGAAAACAAGCACTTCAAAAATTTCTTAGAAAAATATTGCAAACGAACTATTCCAGACGAAAGTACTCTACGCAAGACATATATTTCTCCTGTATATCTCGATACAATTAAACAAATCAAAGCAATGATTGGAAGCAATTATGTATGGATTACTGTTGATGAAACTACAGATAGTCGTGGGCGTTATATCGCAAATTTGATCATTGGCGTTTTGTGCCACGAGACTCCTACAAAAGGATATTTAATAAGTTCAAAAGAATTGAGCAAAACAAACAGTAATACTATATCCAAATTTGTAGATGAAGGGCTAGCTAACTTTTATTTACCGGAAGCTGTACCAAGTGAAAAAGTACTACTTTTGCTTTCAGATGCAGCTGCTTACATGGTCAAGGCGTCAACAAATTTAAAAGTTTTCTACAGCAACTTAATCCACTGCACTTGCTTAGCTCATGGTATCAATCGTATTGCCGAAACCATACGATTAGAATTTCCATTAGTGAATAAGTTAATTAGTAATGGCAAAAAAATATTTGTTAAAGCCCCTTTAAGAGTACAAATGTTTAAAGAACGTTGTCCAAATATTCCACTTCCTCCAGAACCAGTGTTAACCAGATGGGGAACATGGCTTGACGCCGCTATTTATTATGCGGAAAATTTACAAAATTTTAAAAATTTAATTTTTGAATTTTCGGAAAACTCAAGCAAATCAATTCAGGACTGTCAAAGCATTCTTAACAATTGTGAGCTTCAAAATAATTTGGCTTTTATCAAAGCAAATTTCAGTTCCGTAAGCAACACAATCAAATTATTAGAAAAACAGCAGGTTCCCTTGGTGGACTCAGTTGCTTTGATAGAAAGTTTCAAGAAAACCATTAATGACATTCCTGGACACATTGGTAATTTAATAAAAAATAAAATGGCAGATGTTTTAGAAAAAAATACCGGGTTTCAAAAACTAGTAGACATATCATTAGTTTTAAGTGGCCATCAAAATGTTCCAGAGTTAAGTTGTACGGATCCAAATGTTTTGTCAAATTTTAAGTACGCACCAATTACCAGTGTCGATGTGGAAAGGAGTTTTTCAAAATATAAATATCTCCTAGATGATAGGAGACACAATTTAACAATGAAACATATAGAACAATATTTAATAATTCATTGTTTTCAAAACGAGTAAAGTTTAATTCTACAGTGCATCCCAATATAACTGGAACGGTCAAATATCTCGAAAACTCTTTTATATATTAGAATAAAAATTTGGTTTTCTATAGGTAACTGCTATCGATCTAAAACGATAGATCAGAAGCAGTTACCTAAATAATAAAACTTCCATAATAAAATAATACTATGCTAAACCGTGCCCGAGATATTTGAGCGTGCCGGTTCTTTTGGGAAGGCCAGCGATTATAAAGTGTTCAATATTTATATTAAGAGTTTTGAAATGTTTATATTTTATTATATATTTTATATTTGATTAGTTATAATGTTTTTTTGATTATTTAAATAGTTTTTCAAATAAAAAACTTATTTTTTGGGAGTTTTTTTATTATTTCATATACCAACTTATATTTGCTTTTTTTACGGATTACGATGCTTATTTTGAAGAAATCTGCAGCTTTTTTAAGCACTTTTTTTTAATAATTTGGTGCTTATAATTCCGGTCTCTACTTATAAGTATAAATCAAGATCAAAATGCACGGGCTAACGGGTATATTCAGTAGGAAAGACGGCTAAGTAAGCTAAAAGGTTGGTAATTTGGCTTTTACCCGGCACTTCCCCGGTAACAAATTCCTTCACAAACATATTTTTATTTCCCTCCTAAAAGGGAATATTGTAATCGATAAAAAATTACCCTCCAAGATTTTTCAGATCTTTACATTTCAGGGTCCCAAGAAGCCGAAAAACACTGGAACAAAATAATATTTGTTATCGTGAAAAATGCTAAAAAATAGGTTTTATCAATTCGTCGGTCCGTCTGTCAGTTTGTCTGTCAATTCACGGCATAATTTACAAATTACTTTTAAGATTGGATGTTGGTATAAAATTAAGGATCATATGAGGATGAGCTGGGAATATTTTAGTAAAAGTCCAATATGCCGGAATAAGATAGCGGTCTAGTGAAACGTTAAAAAATTGTTACTAAAAAAACTGTTTATCTAATTTACCTCAAATTTTACAGAAAAATCAATATATATATATATATATATATATATATAAATACATATATATATATATATATATATATATATATATATATATATATATTGTTACAGTTAGATTTGTCATATATGTCTGTCAGTACACAGGACAGTAAAATTCAGTAAAATAAATCTTCGCTTGACACTTTTTCATTTTTTTAGTATTATATCATTTGTAATATCTAAGTCATTTTAATCTAATTTATAATTAAAAAATTACCATTGATACCTAAGTTACAGAAATAATGCTAGGTTCAGAAATTTCTTGTCACAAATAGCCAGAAGTAAAAGTACAAAATTAGAACCCTATGGTGAATTTACTTTATTTTTGATAGAGCCAGTGTAATATACTTTCATATTGTCCTGTATTATAATATAATTACGGTTTTATATATATAATTCACTTTAGGATTTTCCAATTAATAGGAATTAACATTTTTAATATGCTGTGACTCGAAGACTAGGTCAACAATCATATAAGACAAACAAATGAAGGTCAAATCTAAGTGACATATGTTTCTGATAAGATAATCTAATAGAACTTTCAAAAATCTACCTGTATATAGTTTTCTTGCCTTAATATTCTAAGATTCCATTTGTTTATATCAGTTAGTTCAGAAGAATTTTGTTGTTTACATGTCAAATAGCATATCACATTTTGTTTGGAAATTTCACAAGCACGTAAATTTAAATACAAATGTTCTTTAATAACTTGGTTCACTATTTTGCATTAATTTGTTCATTACTATATTTCGAAATCTACAAAGATTTGCTTTGTTAATGTTTATCAGTTGTCAGATTTTTACACGGGGTTATGATGGGTCAGTTCAAAACCACATGCTTTCAATCGATAGAATAATGCAGTCGAAATAAGCATAGAAGGGAAGTATTGTCTCTCTCTTTTTCTTTCTTATTATAAGTCCTTGATTTGACGTATCGGCGAGCTAATATTACTAATTTAGATTGTTATTCTTTGGTTGGACAAAATACAGGGTAGCTTGGATTAGTTGAGGAGTAATAATATATTTTCATCTCTTTCAAATACTCATGGGTGTAAAAGCTATTTTTGTTATAAACCGAACTGGAATTTGACAAGTTAATCTTTAGTTTAGTGGATTTATTGTACAACATTATTTTGTTGATACTGAGAAAAGTTGTTTTTTTTTCCAATAATGTTTTGGAATGTAGAAAAGGATATGTAGATTTACCGTGTTTGGTAATATTGTGTTATGGAAACCATTTTGTGTACGTGAGAAGGGCTAAGAAAAAGATCTTTCTTTTTAGCACCAAGTCTCATCAATGACGGAAGTGTCGGATGTTCTGAATTTTTTTTTTATTTTTAACTAAATTCCATCCCAAATGGGAGATTAGAAGGATCCGATTTGACGAAGTGAAGTTGAATATTATGGTTTAGTAAATTTTGAGTTTCAAATTTACGGCCTACATGGTGATTTTGCCTTACTTACTTCCACGTGCCACTAACATCGGTCATCTTAACATTGGTGTTCATCAAGCAATTTTTTTTGGTACCCTCGTAGGTACAATGAGGTAAGAATTTTGTATTATTTTGAGTAGGCATTTCGTGTCCCTAATGAATAAGTGTAACTTGAATTCGTGGGTTATGGGACTGCAATAAGATCTAAAGTGAAACCACTATTTTCAATTGCAACGTTTCGTGTTACATTAACACTTTTTCAAGCTCTTGAGTTAGTGGGAAAACCTTAATTATGGACATTTACACAATAAATAAATAAACATATACACATTTTACTGACGTAGGAACTACACAAACTTTTAGGACGGACACAGCACGTTTACTTATCAACAACTGTTGTTACAGTTTACAGTTTACTTATCAACAGTTGTTGATAAGTAAACGTGCTGTGTCCGTGTCTGTGTACTTATACATATTTGATGGACATTAGACAACCAATGTCCATCAAATATGTATAAGTAGTTGTTTATTTTGTTGTGCTTTAGTGTGTTTTATTCTATTTGTCTGATGATGCTCGAAAGGGCGAAACACGTGTCATGTTTGTTGTGAATTAAAATTATAATTTAATGAGACCGAGACTTGGAGTCTTTTTCTATGTTTGTTTTTAAAACTAGGTCTCTTTGAGCAATATGGACAATTTCTTCGATATAGAACAAGTTAATATTTCTAATTAATTGACTGGGATATTTTATATATTATTTTAATACTATGAAAATATCTACGTTTCTATCAAAAAATAAACGAGCAGAAACAAAAGCAACGTGGCTATGAAAACGAGAGAATTATTTAGATTGTTTTATGAGATATTTATGAAACATCACAGCATATTGTTTTAAAATAATTAAATTATATAAGGGTAATATAAATTGACTAAATAGGATAAACGGGACAAAGGAATATTTAGGTAAAATTTAAACTACAATATTTTTAAAACGAGAAAGATATTGAAATGCGGTTTTCTTTTATTATGTTAACGATTTTAAGCGTAAAGCTTATTTAACCTATATGTTTTTTATACAGGGCGTTAAACAAAACTCTAGAAATTTCCCAATATTTTATTTGTTTCAAAAATTTAGAAAAACGATTTTTATTTTCTAATTGCTAGATCAGCTTTATGCTTGGTGAAATTGTAAAGAACAATTTGAAGAGATTTTCAGAATTTTTGATATATAGTTTCTGTGCTTTACTCTTATTACCTCCCTCATGAAAGGGAAGTATTTTAATTATAAAAATTAACCTACCAGGTTTTTTCAGATCTTTACGTTTTAGGGTCGCTAGAAGCCCAACCAAACATGTTTTCTCAATTAATATGGGTCTGCCTGTTCGCGGCATAGCTCAACTTTCAAGAACAACTTATCCGACTTACTTCAAAGTTTGGTCAAAAACCAAGGGTTGTTTGGGGATAAATTGGTTATATTTTGGCAAAAATCTAATGTGGAGGAAGAAAATGGGGCCTAGTAAAATGGTAAACGAATTATTACTAAAAAACAACTCATTCAGTTTACCTGAAATTGTGTACAGAAATCAAGTATTACGTAGAAATCAAGTGGTAAAATTTTGGTACGAATCCAAGATGTCAAAATAATATGCCGGCTTGGTGAAAGATTTAAAAACTGAAAATTAAGTGTAATATAGAGATGAACTGGGAAAAGTATAGTACGAATTCAAAATGACAGAACACCTGGCTACCAGGCAAAATGTTTGAAACAGAGGACTTACGCCAAGGATGTTGCGTTTTTAAAACGGAACACCCTATATATTATTACATTTTTTGATTCTGAGGTCAATTCTAAATGTTTTTGATTTATTGATGTTTGAAACTTGACATTTTTGCTTCTTTGAGCGGTCATAGCACCTGAACGGTTGGACTTAGAGCAAAATAACTTCACATTCCTATTTTAGTTTTTGATAAGCTATCTTATGATGCCAGTCAAACAAAACAGAAAATATTTTGAAATTTTTTGAATTATGAAATGCAGGTTATCACCTTACTTCAAAATCATTGTCATTTTATGTCAAAATAGTAAATATTATATTAGTTTGCGGTAATGAAGTATGCATTAAGTGAAAAACTACTACAGATGTATTATATTCAAATTCAAATTCAAATTTTTTAATTTTTTATTTGGTTCCGAGCACTACAAATATAGAAAGAAACACGTCAAATAGAAATGTAAATAGACATATGACAAGTACCTAATATAAACTAACAACAGATATATCTAAATATAGATCACAAAAGTAATATGTTATAAGGTAACATATTATAAATTTTACTCCCAGCGTAGATTGGTGATTTTTTATAAATATTTAAGTTATGCTTGTCTAAGCAGAAGTTATTTTTATTTCTTGTATCATACCCATGAAAATTGCTGTTAATTTGAATTAGATTTTTATTTCGATGGATATATGATAATAATTTTAAGAAATAAATTGAGCAACTGTCAAAAGTTTATATGTCCTGAATGTCTCTCTGCAAGATGTTTTAAAAGGTATACGAAACATGATTCTAACAATTCTTTTTGTAATATAAATACTCTCTCTATATCTGAGGCCTGACCCCACACTAATATTTTATAAGCTATTGCAGAATATATGAAAGCATGATATACATTAATAATTGTTGTACGGCCAACATAATAACGGAGACCAGAAATTACATAAGCTACTACTACTATGCTTCTTACAAACATTGTCGATCTGAATGTTCTAATTAAGGTGGCAATCCATAGACAAACCCAAGAAACTAACACATGAGGAAAGCTCAAGATCATGACCATCGAAGGAAATGCTGATATCACAAGGTTCTCTACGAATAGTTCTTAAGTTCATGGCTACAATTTTGGTATGGTTAATCATTAGCTTATTAGCAAAGCACCATTTAGAAAACTCATTTAGTACAGTGTTGATTTTATTTTTTAAGCGACTTTCTGACATATCGGATACTACGATAGTAGTATCATCTGCATATAGAAAAACCTGGCCCTGACTTATATAGTCAGGAAGATCATTAATGAAGAGTAGGAAAATCAGGGGACCTAAGATATTTCCCTGAGGTGTGCCAATATTCTGATTAAAATCAGACGACATTACATTTTTAATTTTTACAGAAAATTTTCTGTCAGTCGAAAATGAAACTATAAATGCATTTATATTACCACGTAGGCCTAGGGCGTCTAGTTTAGCAGAGACAAACTGTTTCTCAACAGTGTCGAATGCACGTGTCAAGTCAAAAGATAACGTAATTACAAATTCACCTTTGTCCATTTTATTAGAAATATACTGTACAAGATCAATGCACCCAGTTTCCGTAGACATGCCTCTCCGAAAACCATGTTGCCTGTCGTTTAAGATATTATATTTGCAAATAAAGTCATAAACACGATTGTAAACAATTTTTTCAAAAATCTTAGAAAAGGAACTCAATAAGGAAATAGGCCTGTAGTTTCCCATGCTAAGAGAATCCCCTCTCTTAAATATAGGTACAACTATGGATTTCTTTAGCCTGTCCGGAAATACACCAGCACACACCGAAACATTAATCAGGTCACACAATGTGGTTGAAATATTAAATATAACATGTTTAATAAACTTAATGGATATAGAGTCGAAACCAGAAGAGCCTTTGTTGGGGAAACCCATAACAACTCTCTCCACCTCGGTACTTGTAACAAACCGGTAATAAAACGAATTCAAGACAAGTCTTCGACCAATAGTGCACATGTCGGAGAATCGCCCACCGAAATAAGTACCCAGCTTGGTAGGGATAACTAATTCCAGGTATTCCCCAAAGACTGACGCAACCCCAAGTGGCTCAGAAATTATTTTATTATCCCGAATTAGAACTACATTTTTTGTGGTATTAATGTTTTTGCCCTGTATTTTGTTAACTATTGACCAGCTTGTTTTACTTTTATTGGTTGAACGAGAAATTAAAGTGTTGTAGTAAGCGAGTTTTTCATTTTTTATTTTCATAGTTACTTCTTTTTTAAATATTAAATAACGATGTTTGATTGCATCGTCCCTACTATTATTTCTTAGCCAGTTTAGTTTTTCTAGATTATTAATTTGGATTAAAAGGTCCTCTGAAAATCTCATTTTAAAATTATTTTTAATTTTTTTGGTCTTTATGGGAAAAGTGGTTAGAAAACTCCAACAAAAGGAGTCAAAAAAAGTATCAAAGTCAAGGTTTGGGTCGGAACCTAAAAAACCGTCAAACGCTCTACGAAACCTATAAATGAATTCATTAATATCTATTTCATTAATGGATCTGTAATCCACAGTACTTATTGATTTTTTTGGCAAATCGCATGTATCAATAATTTTAAATTTAAATATTTGAGCTGTATGATCTGAGAAACCCAAATCACACCTACGTACCTGAAGCAAAGAAGGTTTATTAGAAATAACATAGTCTAAAATGGCATTCAGTCGGGTTGGATTTTTTAAAAGAGAGACCATACCGAAGCTCTCTAATAAATCCGAGAGTATTCTATGTGATTTATCATAACATCCAGCATTTACATTCAAATCACCACACCCAATGACCAACTCAAAACTAGATGCTGCTGTGCATAAAATTTGATTTAGTACATCAATAAAAAGCTGCAAGTGTCCCGATGGTGGTCGGTAGATATCAATCAAGCAAAAATGTTTTAGTTTCAGACAGCAACACTCAATAACTGACTCAACTGAGAGACTGTCAATAATCTCCACAGGGGAGGCCTCCGATATGAGAGAGTCATGAATAAATATGGCAGTTCCGCCGTGCTTACTTTTAGTTCTGCAAAAACTATTTAAGAGAGTAAAATGATTTATATAAATATTGTTAAATTGTTCACTGGTTAGCCAGTATTCGTCAAAACAAAGAATTTTAGGACAATATTTCTGACAAACTACCTCAATTAAGTCTGTCTTGTTGGACAGGCACTGAACATTGATGTGCAACACAGTGACATCCAATGATTGATTAACTCCTAAGCATTCTGATTCATTATGGGTGAGGCAGGCTGATGAAAATTTTTCTTAGGGAAAGTAACTAACTGCAGATCCCTCCGGCCATATTTGTGCATCCTAGACTTTGTTTAGCTGGTAAAGTAGGAAAGTAATTTTAAACGAAGCTGAGGAAGGGTCTTTTTTCACAAGTTTTTCACACATGAAGGTAATATCTGGAGCCGTCATCCTCAAGTAATTTAATAACATGTCACTGGAGGTATCCTCCGAAAGACGATATACGTGAAGATATCCATTTTTGGGTACAGTTTTTAGGTTGTTGGTAGTCGATTTATTGCTTCCGATCACTGTCTTTCCTTTGTTTATTTGTTAACGTGAGCGCGTGGTATTTTGGTATTTGGTCTTCTCCGCAACAGTTTCCGATACATTGCGATCTTGCTGACTGAAAGTTATATGTTTAAACCTTTGCAGATTTTGTGGGGGCTGGTGGGGGGCCGGCGGAAGTGTTTCGTTGTTGTTCCTATGGGCATGAGCAGTTCCTTCAACAAGCGTAACTTGCTCTACCGAGGATTTAAAACACGATGTGTTGTTCTCCATTATATTTATAGATGTCGCATGTTGTAGTATTTCTTGATTTCTTGGGTTTGTTTTTTGTTGCTTTACACACGTATTTTGTAAACAAATATTAACATCAATGTCACTATTACTGACATGAAAAACTTCTTGATCACTTATTTCACTTATAAATACCTTCAGAAACTTATTTTTCACTTTACACAGTAGTTTATTAGCCTCAAAAGCACTTGGTAGTTTTTGATTTACTATTAGTTCAATTATTTCTGATTTTTTTAATTTATTTAATTCCATAACTAACAAGTGACAATATACGTCGGCCATCTTAACAAAAAGTGTCAAGAAAACGCCAGTGAAGCAAGAAGAACATATATTGCCAATTTCATAGAAATATATCCGTAAATACAATTATAAGGATTAAAAACCTATTTGAAGAAACTAAATCATTACATAACAAAATAAGAAACTCAGAAGATAGAACTATTTTAAATTATTTAGTCGTTATAGGGTTAGCCAGGTAACCGTTCACAGAACTTTACAAATTTACAAACTCAGGCCTTTTCACATACTTCCACTTCAGCATTTAACAGCTGCACAGAAAGAAAGTCGCTTTCAATGTATGTCTCAAATTATAATACGACAACAAAACGACCCTGATTTGTTTAAAAAAAATTGATTGGACAAACATTTACACATTTACATTTACCTCCTCAGGAATATTTAATCGACACAATACGCATCACTGGGCTGTAGAAAAACCGAGAATATTTCAAACCATTAAATGTCAAGAAGTTCCACTCATGTTTTCTGTGGTGTTAAAAATAATACAAATTTTGGGTTCAATATGACGAACATATTGATGAAATTATAGAAAAAATTGTAAACGAAATTAATAAACTTAATAAAAAAAAAATGAAATTATAACTGCAAGTTTGCAAAGGCTGCAAGAGGATACCAATGTTGCTTCGAGAATAATGGGGTACACATTGAGCATTTAAATTATTAATGATTATGTTTTGTTACTTTATTGTTAATATTAATTATTGTTTTTTTGTTATGTAATGATTTAGTTTCTTCAAATATGTTTTAAATTCTTATATTGTTTTTACGGATATATTTCTATGAAAATTGGCAATATATTTTCTTTCTTGCTGCACTGGCGTTTTCTTGGCACTTATA
Source organism: Kuschelorhynchus macadamiae (assembly GCA_030620095.1). Taxonomy (NCBI): domain Eukaryota; kingdom Metazoa; phylum Arthropoda; class Insecta; order Coleoptera; family Curculionidae; genus Kuschelorhynchus; species Kuschelorhynchus macadamiae. Next base: position 1,724,100 of record JAUTXW010000491.1, on the reverse strand, counting down.
ATACAACATTACAATCTGTAGTTCGTTAAATGAAACAAATATCTCATTACGGCCCCATTACTAGGTCCAACCGTTCAGGTGCTATGATGGCTCAAAGAAGCAAAAATGTCAATTTTCAAACATCAATAAATCAAAAACAGTTGAAGATAGACCTATAGTACCCTTATTCAAAAACACTTAGAATTGACCATAGAATCCAAAAATGCATGTAAATGTAAACGCAACATACTTGGCGTAAGTCTTTTGTTTCTCATTCAATAGAATAGAATAGAATAGAATAGAATAATATATTACCAAAAATATACAAATTTGTACTTTGGGTCGTCAATAATTTTACAATAAACAGATAAAAAAAATCAAGAATTATATAAAATATAAAAGAATTATATAAAATATAAAAATCGTATACTGTATGCATAAACAAACGTTACTGTATTCATCAAAATTTTAATACAATGTCGTCAGTAAAACAAAAAAAGTACTAATGTTTAACATAACAAACAGGTAAACGCAAAAAACAGTGCGGCTAGAAATAAAATAAATATTGAAGAAGCCAATCTAAAAAACAAAGTAACCAGGCAGCAGGCGAAAAAATGCAATAATCGTATTTATGCTAATGTTCAATAAACTCCTTGATAGAATAGCAACGCTTAGTCAGTAAAGGGATTTCACCCCAGCAGTAATTTTTTTGCCACGCAACATGCGTATCTCCAACGGTAAGCCGTTGTACAAATTAATACAATTGTACAAAGGAGATCTCTTAAAGAACGATGTTCTATGAGGGGGGATCATAAGAAAGTTTCCTCCTAGCGTGTTGTAGGTGCTCCCCGATCCCAGCTCACCAAACATGGATCTGTAATTATTTACAAACACGAGACACCTGAGAATGTACATACTAGGAAACGTGAGAATTCTCCTTTGCAAAAAAACGTCTCTGCAGCTCTCGCGCATATCTAAACCAAATATGAGACGCAAAATTCTTTTTTGATTAACAAAAACCTGGTTGCTCTGAATACCTGCATTGCCCCAACAAATAATATTATTTGACATATGACTAAATGCCAGGGAGTAATATACCGACAGAAGGCCATCAATGTCAAGGGTATTCTTTAAACTCAGAATAGCAAAATACGCAGAGTTAAGCTCACCACAAACATAGTCTACATGGTCATTGAGCGAGAGCCGCGAATCAATAATTGTACCTAAGAATCTATTGCTACCAGCAAACTTAATATTAAGCCGTTCCTCAAGATCAGCCGAGTACGACTTTCTATTAATCATATTCATATACACAGTTTTTTCTATATTTAATATTAGTCCATTTCTTTGGCACCACGCTTCCATACTTTTACAGACATTCAAGATCTTCAAGTCGTCCACATTTTCGGCTTCAACCACAATAGTAGTATCATCAGCATACATCGTCACATTTCCCTGATTAATATATAGCGGCAGATCATTTGCATATAGAATAAAAAGCAGTGGACCCAAAACTGAACCCTGCGGTACACCAATATTTACTGGACACGCCCTAGACTTTACACCGCCGTACTTAACTCCCTTTCAGACAAGTATGATTCAATCCACAGTAGAAGTGTTCCGCGAATTCCCATATTATATAATTTACTAATGAGGAAGTATTTATTTATTGTGTCAAACGCTATTGACAGGTCAAAAAATATCGTGACCACCAGTTTACCTGCATCTATACTCTCGTAAATCTGGTTTAGACACTGATACGAGGCCGATTCTATAGATTTGCCCGATAGGAAGCCATGTTGTGCGGAATTTGGCAAATTATATCTGTCAATAAAATTTATGATTTTGTTATAAACTAGACGTTCGAATATTTTTGAAAATACACTAAGTAAGGATATTGGACGGAAATTCTCAATGTTATCACGAGCACTTTTCTTATGAATAGGTACTACATTCGCAGTTTTAAGTACTTTAGGAAAAACACCTTCAGAAAGGCTATGGTTAATCAGGAAAGCGAGGGGTTGCAAAATATGATTTATTATAGTTTTAATTACTTTTACGTTAAGGTCGTCAAAACCTGCAGAGTTCTTGATTTTTAACTGTTTGACAATCTGGACAATTTCATCACTGTTTACAGGACTAACCACTATACTATTAAAAACAAATGGTGGAATTGTACAGTGATAGGAGGAACATCCATACCGCTCTTGAAGTTTTTTTGGCAGACACAGCACTGAAGTATGCTACAAACTCACTCGCCACGTCCTTAGCATCCGAAACAGTCTCATTGTTGATAAAGAGTTTAATTTCACTTTGTTTATTGTTATGTTTATTTAATTTATCATTGACAATAGTCCATATGGTTTTAGTTCTATTAGCAGAATGGTTTATTTTGGTTTTAAATTGCTGTTTGCAAATCTTGATTTGTTTTTTGTACAGTTTCTTAAGGTTTAGATAGTCTATGTAGACGTTATTGTCTTTACTATCACGATATATTCAGAATAGTCTATCTAAATTATTTTTTATGTTTGATAAATCTTCATTATACCAACCTTCAATACGTTGATTCCTTTTAATTTTACGATATCTATGTGGACAGCAAACATTTAGACAGTGTATGATATCCATAAACTGCATCCACAGATCATCACAACTCGTAAAAGGAGTCAGCGTATGGCACCAATTTAAGGACATCACCATGTTTAAAAAAAACTTAATGTTGCCATTTGAAAGGTCCCTAGAAAACCATTTGGTCTCTGGGGTCACATCAGCGATACACTTTTCGCCCCATAAGTCAGCTCCACCCTATGAGCCAGATGATCACTAATATGTGGGTTAAAAACAGTGCAATGACATAAATCACTAGAAATATTTGTAGCCACATAGTCGATAATGGACGAACTTGTATGGCCATTTAAAATTGTGCATATTCTGGTAGGTTCAGATGTTGTAATATTTAAATTAAAAGAGGTGAATAAGTCCAATAATTGTTTTTTTGGAATATTATCAATAGAGAAATTTATATTGAAATCACCACAAAACACCAAATACTTGCAACGAGACGCCATTGCAGATAGCGCCGCGCTCACAGAGTCAAGAAATATGTCAATACTATCAGAGGGTGGATGATAACCACAAATAATACAACATTCCTTAGAGAAAACACCACACAATTCACTGTGTAGTTCGACAGCTGTGTTCTCTAGATTACATGACCTAAAATTATCTCTAAGTTAATTTTTTATAAGTATAAGTGAACCAACTCTAACTGACACTAAGCTATAACCCTTAATATTTAAGTTTGTACAGTCTAAAGTAAGCCAATGTTCAGTAATACACATAATATCAATGTTCTCCAATCCTAATAGATTTTCTAGTATATCTATTTTATTGCTAGTACTCTGGATATGTAAATGACATACTACAAGATTCTCCCCTTTTTTGCCTTCATTATTATTATATTTACGTGTTATATCTCCGTTAGATCCCACTGGGAAAGACGTGGATATAAAAAATCCTGTGTCGAGTAACCAGAAACTGGATTAGAACTAATGGTAGTACTTGTATCTTTCATACCCTCACAGTCAGCTCTCACAACATGTTCCACCACATCAGACAACACACTTGCAACATCTAAGTCAATCACATTCGAAACGTGGCTAGGCTTTTGTTCTCCACTCTGACTTAAATGAAAAGAAGTCTTAATTGATTTTAATACTACTTTGCTATTATTAATTGAGAACTGAACATGCTCAGCCAACTGCCTGCACACTCTGTCCTTGTTTAAACGATACGCATAGTTAATTTTTGAATTATGGACTAAGCGAATAGAAACGTTTCTATTGGATTGTTTAGATAAGAAATTTTTTGAATTATACATAAAAAAATCATAATTTTGTCCTTGGTTTAACAGATCATACTTAAGGCAAAATACAATATTAGTATATCGACCTACTGAAAATAAATTTTCCAACAGATTAGTTTTTCATATAAAAGCCTTGTCAAAATTAAGAAAACATACAACAGTGTCATAAGACGAAAAATCTTTGCTAATATTAAAAATTGAATTTGAAAGTTCTGAAAGGTCAGCACCGCGTTTTATTCATCCCTCAATTGCGAATTTTGTATTATCTAGATGTTTTCTTAGAATTTGATGACAATTCAGTCCAGAGTTATCACCATAGATCAATACTTTAGGTTTGGAATCGTATACACTTGTAATATTTGCAGCGCGCTGACTTACCGCATTTATCCGAGTGGCGTTGTTTGTTTTGTCACTTACACTGACATTTCCTTTTGTAACATGGGAATTGTCCTTCTGACGATGACCTGTCTTTCAGTCAGTTTAACAGCTACAGGTGAAATCCCAGTATCCGCACATTGATTTTCGACAGATATTCTTGGTACATTATCAGTTTGAATTTCCACCGAATTGTAATTTTTTACAACTCCGTTGGCTACTTCACATTGGCTTCCAACAGATAGTTTTGATCTGTCTGAGTCGCTATCGAATTTTGGGTTATAATTTTGGATGGAACGCCGTCAGATTTTAATTTTAAATTTTCTTCAATTATCTTCCTTAAATTGCAGTTTTCCTCCTTTTTGTTTTTAAGGTCTCTGCATAGAAATTAACTTTTCATGTTGATTATCCAGTGACTCATATCGTGATTGGTAATCTGCCAGCTTATTCCTCAACTCTAGAATGATTGTCATTAGTTTCATCACCCATACAAGAGTAATTTGTGTATAACTTATATTGGGTGTCATGGTTTTTATCTCCTCGACTTTACTTTTTGTTTTTTGAGCATTTGATCTTAGAGCCCTTTTAAAAAATCGCTCAGTATCACTCATCTTTACTTTTTAAAATAGTAACAAAAATAGAAATAAGAATACAAGTACACAAGTTAGAATTGTGCAAATTTCGAACGTAGTCACAGAGAATTGCATGTAAATACACTTTGGCGCGAAACTGATTTGGCAACCGAATTGTCTATTTTCGCCTTACTACAGTCATTTCGACTTAAATTTTTTAACACTACGTGACATCACTATTTAAAATTAACATACGTGCACTTTTTTAAAAATTTAAAACACCAATTTATACAATACACCACTTATTTACGTGGACACATTTACCACACGTCATACCTAAAACTACGTTCTTAAAATTGTTTTTTGTTACGATTTTCGAAAACTCCGAGCTAAAATACATCGATTGGCTATTTTGAATTTCTTGAGAAATACGGGGGAAGTCAAAAAATACCGTCTTTCCTCCTCAATGGAAGATCCTGTAGGAAAAAAAGAATTTAAATTTAAAAGTTTAGTTAAGTTTTAAGGAGTACTGAATGTATTACCTAAATGTGTTTTTTATTATTTCTCTTACTTTATTATTTTTTAAAAAAACATCTCTTGTTTTGAGGGTCAAAACTGCCCATGTTTTTCGGCACCTAGCTATCCTAAACGTAAAGATCTGAAAAAATTTGGGAGGGTGACTTTTTCATGATAACGATACTTCCCTTCTACGAAGGAAGTAAAAAAGGTATGGTTAGTGAATAAATGTTTGTATGTACGTATTCATATATGTTAGATCTGGACAAAAAATGTTGTGGAGATTAAAAATGTAAGCTTGTTTCAACCTGACTTATTGTTAATGTTAATAATACCCCTCGAAATTGTTAGTATGTGAACTGGAATCGATTCTAGTACACACTTAAAAAAATATGCGTAATTTGACTGTTTACTCATATCAACTGGACATAAATCAGTAAAAAAATCAGGTTTACGAGTTTTTGCTGATGATTTTGACTTCAAAACATTTAGTTTGATGCATTGTTTTTGCTAGATTTTCAGCTTATTTTATTGAGTAGTGGACTTTTACCAAATTATCCATTTTTGGCATTTTTATACATCTGATATTATTTGCGCAATAAATTCAATTTTTGTTTCGAGAAGAAATCAAACCTAAGGGTCAACATCGATTTCAGAATTATTACCGGAATTCAAATTACCTGGTGCTAACTGCATGTTTTTTAATTTTTCAGGTTTGGCATATAAATATTGCACATTAAGTGGAACATGGGAACAAAAATATGACCAAGATGGAAAACTGTTGAATTATACACACTATGAAACATGCATAATGCCGCAGATTCAACAGCTTTCAAAAATGTGCGATGGATTTGGACAAGGTGAATGTTCAAGAGTAAGTAACTTTTTAATATTATAAATTCAATGAGCAAATACATTGCTGACCAGATGAAACCTATCTAGGGTTGCCAACATTTGTACAGGAATTAAAGTAAACTGCTGGCCACTTTTTTTATAATGTCCACGGTCTGCACTACGCAGAACATATACAGGGTGTGAAAAAAATGTGACAAGTTTAGTTAAAAACCTAGCAATCCTAAAGATCATGTACGTTCAACACACTGTAGAATAAAAAAAAATTCAAATTTAAAAGTTTTTACTTAAGTTTTAAGTGATAGTGAATATTTTCTCCAAACGGTTTTTTAATTTCCTCTCTAACTTTATGATTTTAAAAAATACAGGTGTTAATTTTACAGCCAAATTTACCAACATCGGGTAACACAAGAGACATGTACCGGTCTGCCACCTTTTTAGTTTTAAAAATATCATCTTGAAATTTGAAATGTCTTTATCTCCATAAAAGAAAAATTTTCTTTAAAAAAATGAATAAGTTACTTCCGCTTTAACCGGAAGTAACCCCTACTAACATATTTTAGATCGCAGTCATTACAGCTAATTTCATAGATGCCACTCCTCTCCCTCAAGTCGACTTTGTCTTTGGGGTTTCCAAGGAGATTTTTCAAACTGTTCTCCGTTTTGTAGGCTACTCTAAAATCTACGTTTTTAAATACTTTTTCTAGACCTCTCGTATATCTGGGATCATATGGGATTACTATGAATTTATTGGGAGCCTCAGGTGTTTGAAGAGTAGTGGCATCTTTTAACAATTTCTTATGCTTATATTTATTTACAAATTTATATACAAAATTATCATTATATCCATTACTTTTAGCTATATTTTTAATCCGATTCATTTCATTGTTAAAACGTTCTTTACCTAATGGAAAATTGACTAACCCGTGAGTTAAGAAATAGAATGCTGCCATTTTGTGTTGACGGCAATGAAATGAGTCGGATGTTATATACCTATCAGTATTGGTAAATTTCCTATAAATATCAAATTCTAATTTATCGTTATTTCTAATAACTAACGTGTCGAAATAAAGTAATTGCCCATTGTTCTCCTTTTCGTACGTAAAATTAATAGAAGGATATTTATTGTTTAATGTTTCTGAGAAAGTGTGCCAAATTTTCTGTTTTAGTATCAAAAATAGCAAATATATCGTCTACGTATCTATACCCACACCCTTGGGAAATACTTGAGTTCTTTTTTGAATTGGGTTTCTAATCTGCCCATAAACAAATTTGCAAGGAACGGAGATAAGCAATTGCCCATCGCAGTTCCCTCAAGTTCTTTCTTCAAATTATTGGTTTTAAGTAGTTTGTTTAGGTACTCTAAAGCTAGTGGTATGGGTTCATTAGGAAACAATGAGCTTACATCAAAAGATATTAAAATTTCACCTTCTTTTAAGTGAACATTCTTAATTTTATCTAAGAATTCTAACGAGTTAGTAACCTCAAAGTTATCATACGAGAAATTTAATTTGCTGAATTCTTCTACTAACCATTTTAAAATATTGTACGTTGGTGATCCAACAGCTGAAACAATAGGTCTCATGGACTTCCCAGGTTTATGGATTTTGGGAAGGCAATACAGTTTAGATAACTGTAAGTTACTATGTGTTAGTCTGAAATTTAGTTTTTTTAGTTTACTTTTTACTTCTGTTATCATTTTTGATAACGGGGTTTTCTCAATTAAATCGTAAGGACCAGTTTGAATCAAATTGTCTACTCTGTCAAAATAATCTGTTTTGTCTAGTATAACAACCTTATTTCCGTCACTCTGGATAACTTCAGTATTTTTACGAGAAACATATTTTGACTTGTTGTTAACAATGTTTTTTGAGATTTGATTTCTGCAAGCCTTTCTAATGAATCCCTTAGTTGACTCTGGCACGTATTGAATGGAACTTTCGATATTCCCTATAATAGTTGGTAAACTATTTTTTACTGGAGGCTCTGCAAAATTCGAACCTTTATTCAAAAGGGCGATTTCTTTATTATCAAAGGACTGAGAAGAAAGATTTTCTACAATGTTCTCGACTTCCGAAGATATTTGTTTTTGTGGTTTCAACTTTCTCAGTTTGTTTTTAAGTGAACACATTTTCTTCAAAAATTTGGCACCGACTGTTCAAATTCTAAATTACTAAGCTTATAAGTGAGTTTTTTAAATAATCCGTATGCTTGGAGTTCAAGCATACTTCGTTTGCTATACAGATTTTTAATTTCTAAATCTAGCTACTTTTGTTTGGCAAAAGATTCAACCTTCCCAGTAACGGGTGATTGTTTAGGGATCTTGACTGAAATGAATTTAGGGAAAACTGAAAAAGACTTGCATGATTTTAGAAACCAAATATCTGCTGCTATTAACCTAATCTTAGTACAGTACTTACAATACAGGTTTTGTTCTGTTGACCGTGAAGCCATGTTAAGTCCTAACACTGGAACCTGTGGTAGAAGACAGATCAAAATACAAGAGTTCTAACCACACTACACCACAACTTGTTACGTTCTGGACGCGCGTTTCGCTAACCAAGTTAGCATCATTCACCTAAAAACAAACTGAGAAAGTTGAAACCACAAAACAAATTTCTTCGGAAGTCGAGAACATTGTAGAAAATCTTTCTTCTCAGTCCTTTGATAACAGAGAAATAGCTGTTTTGAATAAAGGTTTGCAATTTGCAGAGCCTCCAGTAAAAATAGTTTACCAACTATTATAGGGAATATCGAAAGTTCCATTCAATACTTGCCAGAGTCAACTAAAGGATTCATTAGAGAGGCTTGCAGAAAACAAATCTCAAAAAACGTTGTTAACAACAAGTCAAAATATGTTTCTCGTAAAAATACCGAAGTTATCCAGAGACTGAAGAAAAAGTAATGTTTTTATTTAAAAGGTGACAAAGGAAATAAGGTTGTTATACTAGACAAAACAGATTATTTTGAAAGAGCAGACAATTTGATTCAGACTGGTCCTTACGATTTAATCGAGAAAAACCCGTTATCAAAAATGATAACAGTAAAAAATACTTTAAAACAGTGTAAAAACCTTGTGTTCGATAAACTAAAATTCAAACTAACACATAGTAACCGACAGTTTTCTAAACTGTATTGCCTTCCCAAAATCCATAAACCTGGAAGTCCATGAGACCTACTGTTTCAGCTGTTGGATCACCAACTTACAATATTTCAAAATGGTTAGTAGAAGAATTCAGCAAATTAAATATCTCGTATGATAACTTTGAGGTTACTAACTCGTTAGAATTCTTAGATAAAATTAAGAATGTTCACTTAAAAGAAGGTGAAATTTTAATATCTTATACCACTAGCTTTAGAGTACCTAAAGGAACTACTTGAAATCAAGAATTTAAAGAAAGAAATTATTGATGACTATTTACTTCTCCCAAAGTTATGTATGAATCAAAATTTTTTTCGGTTCAACAATAAATATTATAAACAACTTGATGGAACTGCGTTGGGCAATTGCTTATCTCCGTTCCTTGCAAATTTGTTTATGGGCAGATTAGAAACCCAATTCAAAAAGAACTCAAGTATTTTCAAAGGGTGTGGTATAGATACGTAGACGATATATTTGCTACTTTTGATACTAAAACAGAAAATTTGGACACTTTCTTAGAAACATTAAACAATAAATATCCTTCTATTAATTTTACGTACGAAAAGGAGAACAATGGGCTATTACCTTTTCTCGACACTCAAATAACGATAAATTAGAATTTGATATTTATAGGAAAGTTACTAATACTGATAGGTATGTAACATCAGACTCATTTCATTGCTGTCAACACAAAATGGCAGCATTCAATTTCTTAACTCACAGGTTAGTCAATTTTCCATTAAGTAAAGAACGTTTTAACAATGAAATGAATGGGAATGTGGTAAGAAAGCACTAAATAAATATTGTTTACTTGACAACGGTGCAGTCGGGTGTAACCAAGTGTGACCACATTTATCTATAAATAGTCTCGGTTAGTATAAGTTACTTTAGTTTATATCATCTGCTGATGATGCTAACTTGGTTACCGAAACGCGCGTCCAGAACGTAAGAAGTTGTGGTGTAGTGTGGTTAGAATTCTTTTATTTTGGTCTGTCATAATAAAAATGCAGTCACTTTTTACAAAATACTTGTTTTAAGCAGAACAAAATAAGCTTAATTTCAATCTTTTAGAACACTTCAGTTTAAAAATAATAAAGTTAGAGAGAAAAAACAAAAACCGTTTGGAGAAAATACTCGGCACTTTTTAGAACTTAAGTAAAAACTTTTAAATTTGAATATTTTTTTATGCTACAGGTTTTTGAAATATACGTACATGATCTTTAGGATTGCTAGGTTTTTAACTAACCTAGCGACCTTTTTATCACATCCTGTATATTTTCTGGGTAGTGCAGACCGTGCACATTATAAAAAATTTAACTTAAGGACCTTCTAGCAAGAAAATTTTACTTCAAATGGCTAACAAAAAGTTACAGCTTATTATGTAGAAAAATTAAATTTTTTGACAAAAAAAAACCATATCTCAAAAAATATTAATTAAAATTTTACCAAGGATTACGTTAATCTAACAATTAGAACTAAAAAATTGTTTTTGTACAATTTCGGAAAATAAACAATTGAAAAATTTGCAGTCTTGTTTAACACCCTGTATAAATAACTTTTTAGCTTAGGTAAGTTTTACGCCTAACATCGGTTATATGTAATAAAATTTGCGAGATACAGCTCAAAACCGCACCTCAGTATCTCGTGTCGTTTTAAAAATATTCGAACATAAATTTGACCAAAAAATGCTAGGAGAACTGTTTCAAGTGCCCAGCAGTTTAATTTAAGGTCGGAGAACTAAAATTAACAGTATTTGAGAAAAGTAGACAGTATTTTATTTTTTTAAATCTTTAAAAACATATTTTTTGGAGCTTCTTGCACAATAGAAGCTCTATTTCTATCATCCCGCCACTTTGCATTCAGTCAAACAAATATTTTAAAATTCTTGTGAAATATTGCACTCCATTTTTGGCCAGTATTCATATCAAGGAAATCTTTATGCTCCGATATTTTTTCATAAATAATTTAAAATTGTATTAATTCTGAATATAAAACAGCTATATCAACATTGAGCCTATGCAGACTAAGATTATCAATAATTTTTTCAAAATGATTAAAGGTGACCAAAGATTTTAATGACAAATTGCTGATCAAACAAAGCCAAAATTAGTTTGATTAATATCATACCATTTTTCCAGATATAAAATAGCTTTATCAATAAAAAGTCTGAAGTTGTTAACACTTCCAATAAAGTCATCTTGGGAGGACCCGACAATAGTTTCTAAGATTTTTTTGTTTCACAACCAAAATACTTATTATTTTTCTTGGCATTAACTCATATTTTAAAATATTCCTAATGATATAAATATATAAAACAGTTACATTATTTGCTTCTAATGTTATAACCGTTTTGTTAAAAATATTCGATGCATGATTAGCATACAGAAGATAACAATGAACTACATTATTATCCAGTTCTCTATCCAACATTAATAAATTTCGAAGAATCGTTGGACAGCCAACATCCAAACTGACAAAATAATCACAAAATTGTACATATCTTCTGGTAGAAGAGATTGCCAACGTGTTCCTATGTGTCTTTTGATTTCGTGAAACTCTCCTTTAGCAAGCGCTACGAATATTTTCAAGTCTTGCCGTTTGCACACAGAAACAGATAATGACAATACATTTTTAATACAATAACAAAAAAGTAAATAACGTCCGTAGATAAATTAATAGGAAGTTTAACGGCCATTCGGACAAATAATTCTGCCTTTGATAAGCTAATTCAGGTATAGGGTCCAAAAATTTCATGGACCATTATACCGACAAGCCTTTAAGAATTTTTCATCATCTCTACGGCACAATTGATGACGTTTCGCCCTTTTGGGGCTCATCAGGCCAATGCAGCCATATGGTAGATATGATTAAAAATATTCAACGGCAGTTTGACTATATACGATAAAAAGTTAAGGCAGTAAGAAATTAACCCAAAGAGTACAGAAGCGTCATCTATGGGTATAAGTGTGAGGCTCGTTATTTGAACCTCTAGTAGTAATGTAAAAGTTAAAAACACAAGCGCGATATGCGAAGGCTTTCAATTTTCTGTTTGCCGTGCGATACCTACCAACTATTGTTGGCGAAACGAGAGGGCCAATCCATGATATCGGCTTTTTTAGACCAAAGTTTGAATAAGAAAAAAAAAGTAAATAACGTCCGTAGATAAATTAATAGGAAGTTTAACGGCCATTCGGACAAATAAATAAAAAATGCTTAAAGGCTTGTCGGTATAATGGTCCATGAGATTTGGACCCTATACCTGAATTAGCTTATCAAAGGCAGAATTATTTGTCCGAATGGCAGTTAAACTTCCTATTACTTTAATACAATGTTCTCAATGTCTTATATTAAAAAAAAACTCATAAGTTTTACTGAATTATGCAAAACCTCCAAAATGTTTGTGTACAAAGAATTACTATGGCCAAAATTTTCATTGGTATTGTTAGCACTTAGACCAGACAGTTGGCTGAAGAAAAGTTCATAGGATTCTAAATAGTTTTTGATAGCTGAAAACATACCATTTTAGTTTCATTTACATTTTCATAAAAATCCAGTGACCTCTGTTGAAATCCATCCGGTGGGGTAAAATATTGAACTACCAGAGATATTTTAGTGGAGGCATCAGTTTGTAAACAATAGAATAAAATATTTTTATTTAATTGGTCAATAACACATTGCACAGAGAGCGAGCCAATAACTTAATTTACCAATGCCTCCATTTTTGACTTAGCCAATCTTATAGTAGTGACGATTTTGGAATCAACATAGATAATATTTAATATAATATCGCTCTATTTCGTTATTTAAAAAATCTAAATAGCGTTCGCCTGTCAAAATACCCTCAAAAATAATTGGCCCAATAATTTGCTCTACTAATATGCCGCACCACATAATTTTATAATTCTTTTAAACTTGATATTTATTAAATAAATAGAAAATGACCTTTAAAATATAATAAAATATTAAACCCTTCCTCTAAATTTGCCTTTGATCTTTGTTTATTCACTAGCATTTATATTTGTTGTTTGTTAATTACATATATTATATTATATCAGAATAAACTAGTTTTTTTATAACTTTTAATATTTAATTTGTTATAAATATACAGGGTGTTCCTTAATTGAGTGTCAGTATTTAAGGAGGTGTTTTTGGGTCCATTTTAAGAAGAAAACTTCATATAAATATATGTCTTCAACGGTGTAAATTTTGAGATACAGGGTGTTAAACTTTCAATAATTTCATAATTTTTCGATAATAGCTCGAATACCACTCTAGATATTGTAATGAAATTTGGCATAGAGGTACTATGCATCTAGTGGAATTTTTTGATGTAGAACTTTTTTTTAATTTCCACCAGTGGCGTCCGTACGGAATCTGACCTGCATATTTTCCCATACATTGATGGTACGCCATTGATTTTTTTTAAATAAAAATTATTTTTGAAATTCCAATTCATTTCTGAGCAAGTTTGATCCTTCGGTAATTTTGTGCCGGACGCACGGTTTTCGTTTTAAAAAATAAAAACCGTTTCTCTGCATGGTTCAAACAATCCTGGTCATAAGACGGATATCATCATACATGCAGAGGAATATTATTGTATTAAACTCGAGAAATCAAATCTTGTCGAAAATAAATACTAAAAGTTTTCAAAAACAAACAAATGAATCAATAAAAATGCTTTATTTTAGAAAAATCAGTGGCGTGAAAGTAATTACTATGTCCATTCTTATTAAAATTAGAAATCGCTTTATCTTAGTGAGAGATATTTGTAGATAATAGTATGTAGTCTCCAGCCACCAATCTAGGACCACCATGTCAATGTTTTTTAGAAGTCGGATTTTCTGATAACATGGCAAGAATCTCTTATACGATCCTTCAGATCCTCTACAGTGTTTACTGGGGTGCGGTAAACTAAAAATTTAAGATGTCCCCATAGAAAAAAATCCAAACTATTTAGGTCTGGGGACCTAGGGGGCCATGGTTGGGGTCCGCCACGACCTACCCATCTGTTGTTAAATATGCGGTTCAAATATTCTCTGGCTTCAATACTAAAGTGAGCGGGCGCGCCATCGTGCATGAACCACATTCTGTTTCTAATCAGAATTGGCATATCTTCTAACAATATCGGCAAATCGTTCTCAAGAAACCGACGATAATTATGACCATTTAGTCTTTCTGGGAGGAAAAAATCTTCAATTAGGTGATTTTCGATAATGCCAGCCCAAACATTTACAGAGAATTGCTCTTGATGATGATGTTCTACAATGGCATGAGGGTTCTCGTCGGCCCAGATATGATTATTGTGGAAGTTTCTGATAGCGTTCCTGGTGAAGTTCGCTTCATCTGTGAACATTATTTCGCGATCAAATAAGGGATTACGCGCAATTTTTTCCAAAAACCATTCACAAAAATTAACTCGGAAAGGAAGAACTCAGGGAAGTAAAGCTTGCACTCGTTGAATGTGATATGGGTATAAAAAAAAATCATGTAGAATTCTCCAAACTAGGATGTGCGAAATATTTAGGTTAATTCCAATTTTTCTAGTACTCAGTTTAGGATTTTCATCTATGGAATTTAATACTGCCTCTTCAATTTCTGGAGTTCTTACAGTCCGATGGGCCCCTTTTAATTGATTATTTGGCTTGAATGTACCTGTTTCATTCAACCTTCTATGCACATTTGCAAATATTCGCCTATCTGGTATGACTCTACCAGGAAAGCGCTTTTGATATAATCGCCTAGCTTCCGGTCAACTGCCATCAGCCAAACCATACATGTAATGCATGTCTGCCAACTCTTCATTGGTAAACTCAACCATTTCTTTTCTCAGATATATCATTTAGAACACAAAATTAATTAAACCGGACTGAATCTGAAAGCTGAACTGTCAAATTAAGTTACAAGAGAAGTATTAATTCTGACAGCCAAAGCCTACTACAATAATAATTATTATTAGTAATCTTTCTTTATTGATGAACTAATAGTATTTTATAGTTCCGTGTTAAAAAATTATGAGCTCAAATAATAATTTTGAAATCTTTGGGTATTAGTAATTCATAAGCAAATTTGATTTCTTGAATTTCAGTCAAAAAAAAAATTCCTTGCGTGCCATGGCGATTGGTGTTGTCATATTAGCGATATTGTTAAAACTCTGCAGAGAAACGGTTTTTATTTTTTAAAACGAAAACCGTGCGTTCAACTCAAAATTACCAAGAGATCAAACTTGCTCAAAAATGAATGGGAATTTCAAAAATAATTTTTATTTAAAAAAAATCAATGGCGTACCATCAATGTATGGGAAAATATGCAGGTCAGATTCCGTACGAACGCCACTGGTGGAAATAAAAAAAAATGTTCTACATCAAAAAATTCCACAAGATGCATAGTACCTCTATACCAAATTTCATTACAATATCTAGAGTGGTATTCGAGATATTATCGAAAAATTATGAAATTATTGAAAGTTTAACACCCTGTATCTCAAAATTTACACCGTTTAGGACATATGTTTATATGAAGTTTTCTTCTTAGAATGGACCCAAAAATCACCTCCTTAAATATTGACACTCAGTTAAGAAACACCTTGTATAAATTTAACGTAAAAAGTAAATAAAATATATTATTTTTATTTAAAAAGACTAGGTAATTTTGGTTTCATTTGACATTTCACGGCTAGAGTGACTCACGAATCATAATGGCCGGAATTGCACCCACGGCCACTCTCGGCTATCTAGATGCAATAAAGTATGTTAAGCACCTCATAATGTGTTATTTTAAGGTAAATACCTCAAAAACTACTGTTCTAAATATAGATACATTTTATATCTTTGAAAAGAGGACAATGAGGCGCATCTAAAAATTTAAAAATATACAGGGTGTTCCATTTAAAATAACAGAGTTCATGGTGATTTCTATATTTTCCGATAGTCGTTTGTTTTTGATTTTAGCGCTATGTAAATCTCCAGATGAAATCCTACAACTTTTGTATTAACCAATTTTTTACATCTTTTAAAATAAAAGATTTAAGGGTGTGGCAAATTATAAGAAAAAACCCTATACCGTAAAACGAGGTGTATAGGGACTTCCAGGTGAATCGGGAGAAAACTTTTTTTTATACAATATATCTTTTAGTTTATTTATAAAAGTCTTTAGAAACGCAACCACTGGTCAAGTTGACTTCTAAATATGTGTTTTAACTGTGACGCTACTAAATTTCCTGTCAAAAATCATATTTGACATTTGACATCGGCTGAACTACGTTAGTTGGAAATCAGCTGTTTTCAAAGACCCCAGGGTGTTGGTGGTAACTGATAGAAAAAGTAAGTAAAGTAATACCATATTGGAAATAATTAAGCCAAAGACAGTCCTGTGCCGAAATAAAATGTAATTCTTACTTAAATTTCTAACATAAATTTTTATTTAGTTTTTTAATGAATCGGGCACTTTTTAGGTTTGGTCGGGGTGATTAGGGACACTTTTATACTCCTAAAGGAAAGAAATTGTATCACCATTATGAGCCAGAAAAAATTCAAGCCTACAAGACATTATAGCACGAAAAATTAACGCAGAAAAGTTTCATGGAATCTCTAGGTCAGTTTTATGTCGACACAAGAAAGGAAATGTAAAGAAACAAGGGGGTCAGACGGTTTTAAACAATGAAGAAGAGGATTTACTGATTAGAAACATGAACACATGTTCTGATTGGGGTTATCCAATCGATAGTTATGACCTAAGATTGATCGTCAAAAATTATTTAGACAAATTGGATAGAAAAGTTGTTCGTTTTAAGGATCATCTTCCTGGGCCCAAATTTGTAACGAGTTTTTTAAAACGACATCGATCACAACTTTCAAAAAGAATGTGCGAAAACATTAAAAGATCTAGGGTTCAAGTTTCACGTGACATATTAAATGAATATTTCACCAATCTCTCGATTGCTTTACAGGATGTGCCTCCTTGCAATATTATAAACTACGATGAGACAAATTTGTCAGATGATATTGGTAAAATATAATTTCTCTTGGTAATATTCACATAGGTAATGTCATCTTTTGTTTTTAGGACGTAAAAAAATAATAACTAGAAAGGGTTGCAAGCATCCAGAACGTATTGTGAATACTACAAAGTCAGCCACCTCAATAATGTTCGCAGTGTCAGGAAATGGACAAATTTTACCACCTTACGTGGTCTACAAGGCTCAGAATCTATATTCTGCATGGACTGAAGGGGGACCACGTAACACTAGATATAATCGGACACCATCAGGGTGGTTTGATATGGACTGTTTTAAAGACTGGGTCAAAACAACTGCAATACCATATTTTACACAACTAGAAGGTAGGAAAATACTGATTGGAGACAACTTGGCGTCACACATTTCCTGTGACATAGTAATGGAACTGAAAAATCACAACGTTGATATGATATTTTTGCCGGCCAACGCCACTCACTTGACTCAGCCACTAGACGTCGCCTTTTTTCGGCCTCTAAAAATCACATGGCGTAATATTTTAGAAAAATTGAAAAAAAGAGAAGGGCGTAGTGAAATTAGCATCCCCAAAACGATATTTCCCCGTTTGTTAAAAGCATTATTAGAAAAAATATCAGAGAATGCCGAAACCAATATCATTTATGGGTTTCGAAAGACAGGAATAATACCATTAAACAAAGAAGAAGTCTTAAAGTTATTGCCCAAAGAACAATTAGATGAAGATGAAAGAGAAGCATTGAATACTACAATGATCGATTTACTGAAAGAGATGAGATATTCAGAGAAACCAAGGAAAAAAATACAAATAAAAAATTATCAGTTGAACCTGGAAAAAGTGTGCAGTGTGATAGCTCCAGCGAAAGCGATCTCAGCTTACATGAGGATGAAATGCTTAATAATTATGCAGATAAAGACAATGTTTTAGCAGAAGAAGATTTTTATGATTCTCCCGAGCAAAACGCCAATGAGATTAATGCTACATTAAGCGACGATAATAGTAAAAATCTTCCTCTAGCTTATTGGATGCGAAAAAATCCAGTGAATCTCCAACCACTTCCCAAATCAAAGACTGCAATGATAATTTACCACTTAATGAGACTGATAGCTTTAAGGCAAATTGCGATTTTAGCATAGGTGACTGGGTTTTAGTTAAGTTCACAGTATAAAGAAAAGAAGACTGCCTGCATAAAAAGCAGAGTTTATATAGGAAAAATTATTTCTATTTTAGATGAAAATTTTGTTGGCTTTTTTTTTTACGAAAAAAAGAAAGTGATAAAGGCAAAACTGGTCCCGTTTACTATTATCCCGATACACCGGATCACCAAAAAATTACAATTATTTAAAGAAAGACGTGGATTATACACAATCCAGAATGTGGATACCAACGACTTTCAATTAATTTAGGATTAAGCAGTTCCAGTATTATAAGAATGTGTTAGAGATTAGTTTTTATGTTTATAAATCTTTAAAAGAGTATTTTTTAGTTTTCCTGTTATATTTTTATGAGAGTTTAGCAAAATCAATATTTTTGCTAGATCATTAAGTTTTTTAATAAAAAAAAATATGTCATATTGAATTTTAATGGTATCACACGATATATTTTTTTCTAAATCTAGTTCCTTTACACCTCAGCTGCATTTAAATGAGAATAACTGCTGAATAACATGACCGTTCCTAATCACCACATTTCCAGGCGAAAAGGGACAACGCAGTTTTTTTAAACAAACTATAATTTAACATTTTTTTTTAAATGCAATTATTTGGGTATGAAAAGTACACAACATGTTCGGACTTTTGCCCCACAGACACTAATATCAAAATAAAAAGTAAAGCCGCAACACCTTCATAAAGTTGGCGGACTATCCCTATACACCACTTTTTTACGGTACATTAATAAACGAAAATACTTAGGGTCCGTAAAAAAATAACACGAGCTCCCTAACTAAAACCACTGTTACCCGACTTTAAACTAAATTGACATGTCGAATTGAAAGAGAATCCTCGATAGGAAAAAGAGCAACGGAACGCGTGGGAAAAGTCTGTCGGCTAATGGATCGGCATTTCCAGATGGCCGGTAATCTGACTTAAGGAAGGCTGTTTGAAAATAAAAGAAGAGCGGAATTTCGGAATGCTTGAGGTGGATTGAAAAACCCGGGTTTAAGGTGTCTTTCTACTATTAAAGAATTTATGGTGTTGGCCGTTTCCTTTTAACCAGGGGCGTGCGGTGAAATTTTAAGAAAGGGAAGCAATTTTTAGAAACTTACCTATTTGTAAAGTAATTCGATTCTTCGATCATTTTTTTGTGAATTCGTCAATGCTCCGACATATTTTGAAGAAGTTTATTTTTAATGGACAACAGCGATGTATGCGCTGAATTTGTCACGAAATTTTTTATACGTTTAAGTGTTGAAAAATTGCGTTCTACTGATGAACTTGTCGCAGGTATTGTCAATACTAATTCACACAATTTCGACACTTCGGTGTAGGCATCTTCCAGCTCCTTGTCTTTTAAAAATTGCGTTAGTTCCTCGTTATTTTTTGCGCTAATGTCATCAGTTTCGTAAATCACTTTTAGTTCAGATCGCAGTAACACTCGGTCGAAGAACTGGCCATAATGAAGAAGAAGAGATTTAAACGCATCTTCTGGAAAAGTTTTTCCTTTAAATGCGTCAAAATTACAGAGCTCAAGGAATTTAAAAACATTTAAACCGTTAAATCTATAGTTTATTTGTTGCTGAATTTGATCGATTATTTCATAAAAGAGGCGTCTGTATGATGTTTGAACATCTCCCACCTTGTCTGTTCGAAGACGCTTGGCTTGTGGCTCTACATTTAACGTCATCGTTTTCTCTCAAAATAGGTCAAAGTCATCTTTTGTTTGGCTTAACATGGACTTAAAATCATCCACTTTTTTTAGGCAAAATGTAATATCATTTGTTTTAGTTTGTAATACATTAAAAACATTGTCCGAGAGTGGAAATATTTCTGAAAATACGTTCAACAAATAATTAAAATTAAAATCTCGTTTCAACAGTCCAAAAACCCCCTACTGTTTATTGCTTCTGAGTCCCACGTTTCATTATTTGCTATTATATTCTCAAATAGTTCAATCAGTGATACTATACTGTTAACTTATATTATAGTTCCACCTAGTAGTAGCTACTTTGGGCAATCGTTTGTGGACAATGGAGTCCAAAGCTTGTGTACGTTTTGTCGACTTGGAAAAAAAAAAGCAGCCATGCCACTTAAAGTAACGAAAAATACTTTACACTCTTTAATGATTGATGGACTGGGATAAAACTAAATTTAAATTATGAGCAAAACAATGGACAAACACAGCACTTGGGAAAGTTTCTCGAACTTTAGCTTGCAGAGCCCCAAATTGTCCTGCAATCACTGCAGCTCCATCATAGCTTGGAGCAACTAATTTTTTCTCTCCATTAATTTCTTTAATAACGTTATAACCTACGGTATATAATGCATCTGCTGTATGATTTTCGGACACATTCTTAAAACCTAAAAATCGCCCTGGACTACTTCCGTCTGTTTTAACGTAGCGTATAACTATAGATAATTGGCTAAAATTAGTGATATCAGTTGTTTCGTCCAGAACAATAGCAATGAACCGCGCCTCGCCGATCTCCTGCTTAATTCTTTTTAGAATAATGGTTGCAACAGCGGAAATTAAATCATTCTGGATTCGATTCGACGTTCCGCGAAAAACGCTAGACTGCTCTAAATGATTTTTTTAACAATCATCATATTTAGCCATTAAACTAAGTAAATCTTGAAAATTTCCTCCATTTTAAGAATTCGTGCTGTTCGAGAAAACAAACAACATCGATAAGTCTTCTTAATATTTGCCTATTTTTATCGACTAGTTCATTGTGTTGGCGGTGACTAATTTCCAACTGTTTATTAAGGGCGTGTTCAATTCTGGTTTTGCCGAAGACTCTTTCTTTTATGACGGCCTGCAGTGCGCTTTGGACATAATGTGTCTTTATAGCTTTATGGAAATTGTTTAAACCGTAAAAACCAGTTTTATTCCAGAGACCTTTTTTATATTCAAAAAGTAAATAAGGCCAACAAAATAGTTTACTTATATTTTCACAACCTGTTAGCGATTTGAATTGTTCGTATTGTTTTTCCGGATAAAAATGTCTAATACAGCTTTTCATTTTTGTCTTTACATTTTTCATAGGCGGTTTTGCCCTTGCTTTGGAAATTATTTCAAGCTTATCAGCGAAGTTTAATGTTGAAAATTCCTTTATTATTAAGACACACACCACACATTCGCACACACTCTTCTTACTAAATTCTCCAACATTTTCAACGTTATTACCGACAGCCGAAGTTGACGGTATTTGCACGTCCATATTATTGT
Organism: Kuschelorhynchus macadamiae; assembly: GCA_030620095.1. Classification (NCBI taxonomy): domain Eukaryota; kingdom Metazoa; phylum Arthropoda; class Insecta; order Coleoptera; family Curculionidae; genus Kuschelorhynchus; species Kuschelorhynchus macadamiae. The sequence continues at coordinate 1,702,425 of JAUTXW010000491.1, read as the reverse complement.
CCTCCATATCGCACCATGCACGACGCGACGTACGTATCACACAAAACGCGGATAGCCGTTCAAACAAAAAACCTATTCCAACGATAGCTTCCGCCCCACTTAAAGCACCCGACTGAAATGCAAAAATTGCAAACAGCAGGCGCAAAGTTCAATAACCTTTGGCTCGATTCACAGGAAATCAAGCATACAGGAGTTGGCTGCAGAGAAGCTAGCGGCCCGCATAGGTTCTATTCCATTCTATTGCTCGGTCGGAGTCAAGGCCTCATTTATTATGGGCTTGATAATTAAGATAATACAATTTTTCAGGAAAGCAAATAATAATTATCCAAGTCTAAAAATAGATTTTTAATCTAATTCTACCTGCAAGCGGAAAAATGTCTTTTACGCACGCATTTGCGAGCAGGAAGGTAAACTTTTAGAACGCTATGCGTAATTTTTTTCCTATAAGTGTGGAAAGTAAGCACTTTCCGCATTCATGTTAGTGCCGAAAATTAGTTTTAGCAGCAAAGTAATTTGCTTCTGCCGCACTAGTGCTTGAAAAAGGCAAATTTTTTTTTCAGCTGTATCAAAAGTATTAGATCTTATTTATTTTCAAAAATGATTGAAAAATCCGGTTAACAGAAAGAAGCAATTTCTCATCTAGATTTGTAATTATTCTATATCGTAAAATTCAAAAATTCATCCCATTATTTATATCATAATTTTGACTTACATCGTATCATTCAGAACATTTGTAACTGGTGGAGATGGAAATATGTATCTCTACGTCCTTCGAACACACTTCATCGTCGTTTTTTCGTAAACCACAAACAGGGAAAATGCACAATACAATGTGTGGGGATTAATACATTAGGGGAGATGCCATCCATTATTGTCCAATACCTCGAATTGCCAGATCCAGAAATGTATACGGTCACAGTTATCGCCGATGTTAGCTGTTTCAGGAGAAAATATGTCTGATATCGAGAGGCATGACGGATGGAAATCCACTAACGGGGCAGAACGCTATTTGAAAGACACAATAGAGAACAAAAGAAAATTAAAGGTGAAGCTGTTTCATTTCCATTAACAAGTAGTACAACTTACAATAAACAGTGTTTAAAATGGACTTCTCCTCTAAATGTAAACAATCCGACAAAGTGTACATTCAGTTATATTTTTTTTTTAAGTCACAGTCTTGCGTTTAAATACTGAGAATTTAAGTGATGCTGATTTCAAATCTGCTTTCATTTTTTTTTTATCACGTAAAGTTTTTAAACAAAATACTACAAAAATGTAAAAAGTAAATTTATATATATTTAGAGTAAACAAGTAAAATAATAAAACCAACAAAGCAAATAATAAAACCGCGACACTCTTAAAAAAATAACATTCATTAGTCCTTCATTTTTTTGGAAAATCTTTCTTTTTTTGTTGTTTTTCGTTTGTATTCTGCTGTAGGACGATCCCTTTTAAGCACCCAACAGTAGTCGGCCATTATTTTGACATCCCAACGCCCTTCATAAAGTGCGGGACACGAAAGAAAACAGGGCGGTCCTTAAAATAAAGGTTCATAGTCTTAAGCAAGCGGAAAAGTAAAATTTGTGTACGCAAATAAACTTTATGTTATTTTGTTTGTTGTAATAGTTTGCCGCTTCAGTTATAAAGTGCGCCAGCTAAGCGGTACGGAAAATTAATCGAGGATTTAGTAAATTTCACACTGGTCCACTTGTAATTGGGATGTGCCTAGAGTCTCCATGCACTTGCCTAGAAGGTTCTAGCTTTTTCCAGTGGCGCCTATACATTTCGAGCATTTATTTTCATTTCTATATAAATGCCTTGCATTGGGATTTGAATTATTATTTCGAAGTAACGATGGCGAGCAAAAGAGGAAAAACAATTCGAAGCGGTGCACGTGAAGTTATTGCAAGCGTTATAGAGGCCTGTACCAGAGAAGTTAAAAATAATAGTTTTGACTATTCCAATTCAAATTCGAATAGAACGCCTTGTATTTTACACTGGTGTTTCGGAAAGTAGTGTAAGAAAAATTTAAAGAGAACATAATGATCGCTCATGTTCTACTTCACCTTTAAAATCTCCTGGTAAAAAAAGACCCCGATTATCATACAAACATAACAATGACGATGGTGATTTTCAAGTAATTCGACGAACAATAGAGGATTTTTATAAACTTGAAGAAGGTTCCGACCTGCAAACCTCCACTTCGTGCTGTGAAGAACAAAATAGATTTTCCGTACGGGTACAAAACCTTAAATCGGCTTTTACAATCAAATAGTTTTGTATGGTGCAAGTGTCAAAATAAACGAAAATTGCTTATTGAGAGACCTAAAATATCTATCAACTGTAAGGCAATATAGGCAAGAAGGACCCAATATTGTGTATCTAGACGAAACCTGGGTAGATAATGATATGACAGTGAACAAATGCTGGCAAAGTGAAAGTGTTACAGGTGTTGTTCAGGGAATCCGCTCTAGTAGTCGCTTTATTATAGTTCATGCTGGTTCAGAAGCCGGATTTGTTCCAGGTGCTGCTTTAGTTTTTCGCTCGGGACTAACAACTGGAAACTATCATGGACAGATGAATAGAGATAATTTTGAAAAGTGGTTGCTCGAGAAGCTTCTACCTAACATTCCTCCGAAATCAGTCGTGGTAATGGATAAAGCGTCTTATCTTTCTCACGTAGAAGATAAACTGCCAACTAAATACTCTACAAAAGCTCATATGATATCGTGGCTTAAATCGAACAATCTTGTATGTGTGATCCAACAGGGAGAAAATATCAATTATATGAAGTAACATCAGCCAACAAGCCTAGAGAAAAAAATTATAAAATTGATGGTCTTTTACGTAACCTCGGTCATACACCTTTAGGGCTACCTCCGTACGTGTGCGACCTCAACCCTATTGAACTTGCATGGACAGGAGTAAAAAATATATTCGAGAGCGCAATACCGGTGAACTTTCATTTGAACATTTAAATAAAATAACATTAGAAGCGATTGTCTCAATATCGGCTGAAAATTGAAAATCGTATGTTAAATATGTTCGTTCTAGTGAAGATAAATACTGGGAAGTAGATGGTAAAATTGAAGCGGTTCTTGATGATTTAGTTATCACATTGGGATCTTCAAGTAGTGACGACGAAACCTCATCATTTTCAGAGGAAGACAATGATTTAGAACGAATCGGACCATTAGAATCACAGCCGCCAACCTCAAAAATGGCTTAGTTTGTTATCATATATTTAGTAAAATTGTTCATAGAGTAGCTGTCGATAAACTGCTTCAAAATAATTAATTTTTAGTTCAATACCCGGTGTCAAAAAATATCTAATATTGCAATTAATATTTGAAAAAGTACAGAACTCATATTTTTCCAAAATCAACACATCAATGTAGTTAGAGTAGGGGAGCCAGCACTGATTCCAGTGAACAAGATTCATCAAAATTTTAACTTATGCAGTTCGACTTTGGGCTATTCGGGTATGCCAAAAGTGACCGTTTGTCTCCGTCTGTCATATTACTTTGTACAGGGGGCGTCATTGTGAAATACTATACAGAGCGTTTCTTAATTGCGTGCTAATGTTAAAGGTGAGTGATTCTTGGACCTTTTTAAGAAAAAAGTTTAATATGAACCTAAAAGTCTTAACTTTGGAGACACAGGGTTTTAAAAAAACATTTTTTTTTTAAATCCTAATTCTGATGCTATTATAGATAAATAACTGTGTGAAATTTGTTCCACGTCTCTTATGCATAAAAGGGCATTTTTGATTAAGAATAAATTTTTGAAATTTCTACCAGTGGCGTGCATATGTAATTAACCTGGGTAAATCCGTATGCTCCTTAATGCATAGAAGACGTGTATCAAATTTCATGCAGTTATCTACAATAGCATCAGAATTGGGATGAAAAAAAATGTTTTCTTTTTAAACTTTACCATCCTGTATCTCAAAAATTAAGACTTTTAGGACATAAAAACATCCCCTTTGACATCAGCACGCAATTATGAAACGCCCTGTATAGTACTTCACAATGACGGCCCCTGTATAAAGTAATATGGCAAACGGAGACAGACGGCCACTTTTGGCATACCCGAGTAGCCCAAAGTCGAATTGCATAAATTAAAATTTTGATAAATCTCGTTCACTGGATCTGATACTGGCTGCCCTTGTAAAATCTGGACTTGTAAATCATGTATCACTATACTGGATGGTCCAATAATAGTGGACGTAGGCAGTAGCCCGGGAACCGTTAATGACAGAACTCAAGAAGAAATATATTTATAGGTAAATCGATCAAGAAAAATCAAAATTAAATCATTTTAAAATTCGAAAGTTCGCCGTTTTTGCAGCACAAAAGAGTTCATTAAGAATAGTTACATTTTTTAATTATCTGAAGTGCGTGTAGTCAAAAAGGAGTGATATTATTTAAAGAACGACGGGACACCACTGGTTTAAAGAGATTTCTTGCCCGACCTTCCTCTTGCTCTTCACTGATATCACCGAGGTTATCAGGAAAATAGTTAACATGAGCATGAAGAAAGTGAATTTTTATGCTCATATTACAGCCTAACCTCCTAAATTTGTTTTCAGCAATATTTTTAAATTGTGGGTCTTTATAGTTTCCTAGAAACTTCTTTGTAACTTCTTTTAAAGCTATCCATGCTTCATTTTCGTTTTCCTGCATAATCATCTCAATTTCATTACTTTTCATTAACTTTCATATTTCTTATTCATTTAAATAATTTACACAAACCCGAATTTGTGTAAATTATTTAAATGACATTTTTGGGGACTGATGGATAGGAACGAATGGACCTGTAAGGTGGCCAGTACGTTCGCCTGATTTGACACCTTTAAATTTTTTCTTCTGGGGTCATATCAAAGAAAAAGTCTATTTGACTCAACCTGAAAATTTGGACATTTTAAGAAATCGAATTATTAGCGCTATTAATAATATTAGTATAACTCAAAAAGAAAATGTATTACGGAAAAAAAGGTCGTGTTTTTGAAAATCTTATTTATGATTAAGTACGTTCTTTTTTCTATTTCTTTTATTATTAGTTAATATTAATCATCTCTAGGTATAATAAAGTTCATTTGATTTTATCTTATCATATTCGTTTGTTTTTTAAAATTTAAATGAACTAAAAATAAATAAAATAAATAAATAAATAAATAAATAAATAAATGCTTTATTGTCAAAAAAATTTTACAATTTTGTGGACAAAGCTGTTGTAAAAAAAAATAGTTTACAAACATCAAAATTAGCAAACAAAACAAAACAAAAACACATCATAAATATTATAGAAAAATAATATTTAAATCAAGAATTTAGAATATTAATATAATAGAATCCTAAAAGAAGTACATTAGAAATGTGCTTTGTCAGTCGTACTATGTTATAAACATTTTCATAAATATAATGTAAAAAAATAAAAAAGCAAAGTAAAAAATAAAAAATAAAAAACAATTAAAAAAATACATATACAAAATTCGGTAAAAATGGTTGGTAATGGCAACTATCACACTAGGGGTTCATAAGGATAAATTTATGTGTTGTAAAACTCGTTCACGGTGTAGAAGGCGCTTTCCAGTAGGAATGACTTCAAAGCCTTGCGAAATGAAGTCAGAGATATTATGGATTTGATGTTAAATGGCAGGTGATTATGCATTTTTTTTGCATTGTAGATTACTGATCTTTTAATTAACTCTGAGTGTGGGGTTGGAAGATAGAGATCGTGCTCAGTGTTTCTGAGAGGGTAGTTGTGAGAAGGTCTCTCTAATAGAGCAGGTGCATGCTTACGAATTAAGCAAACCGATTCCAAAATGAATAAGCAAGGAAGGGTTAGTATTTTATATCTTTTAAAGAAATCTCGGCAGTGAGTTCTACTGTTAAGTCTCAGTAGGTAACGAACAGCTCTTTTTTGTAGTATAAAAATTCGATCAAATTGAGTCGCACAACATGTACCCCAGAATGGAATAGCATATCTGAGGTGCGACTCAACAAGAGCAAAATAAACAGTTCTAGAGGTAGAAAAGCTAAGCTCCTCGGAAACAGATCTTAACGCAAAGCAAGCAGAACCCAACTTCCTTGATAAAGCGTCGATATGTGGATCCCATTTTAAAGAATCATCTACAAGAAGCCCTAGAAATTTTACAGAGTTTACGACATCAATAGTGGTGCCATTAAGGTCAAAAGGTTGCAGCGTGTTTTTATAAGACAAGACTTTCGTTTTAGAGATGTTCAAACATAGGAGATTAGAATCGCACCAGGATTTAATGGTGATTAGGTCATTAGATACAATCCTATGTAGGTCCGTGACATCTGGGTGGCTCCACGTAAAGCTGATATCGTCCGCAAAGAGACATATTTTTCCACTAATGTTTAAATTAGCCATGTCGTTTATGAACAGAAGAAACAAGATAGGGCCTAGTACCGAGCCTTGAGGCACTCCATATTCCATTGGCCTACAAGAAGACATCCTGTTGTCAACTTTCACAACTTGATTTCTGTTGCTAAGATATGACTTAAACCAATCGAGAGGAGCCCCTCTAAATCCATAGTACTGCAGCTTGTTAGTTAATATATTATGATTCACACAATCGAAAGCTTTGGAAAAATCACAGAAAATTGTTGCCGTAGCGTGATGGTTGTTTAGGCTGGAGTAAACTCTATTAAGAAGGGAAAAAATGGATTCGCTTGTGCATTTGTTACTTAAAAATCCAAATTGATGTTTTGTAAGTATTTCATATCTAGACAGAAATGATTTTTTTTACCAGTCTTTCGATGATCTTAGATAGCGTAGGGAGAAGTGCAATTGGGCGATAGTTCGAAGCTTCTTCTGAAACACCTCCTTTGTGAAGAGGTATGATTATTGCAGTTTTAAGGCAGCTTGGAAAAGTACCATTTTGGAAAGACATATTTATTAAAGCAGTCAGATGCTCTAGAGTGCACTCCGGCAGACCTGAATACATTTTTAAAGTAAGCCCATCAATTCCCGAGGAAGATTTATTTTTGATATCATTAATTGTACTGCGAAGTTCTGATAAAACTACTGGTGAAAAGAAGAAACTGTGCAGGTTTACCCTATGATTAGAGAGATATGAAATTGGGTCATTAGATTGAGATACGGATTTAGTCAAATCTTTGGCTACATTTACAAAATAATTGTTTAGGTCCTCAGGAGAGGTAAGGATAGTGTTGGATAAAGGAGTTTTGTTTCTTAAATCATTTACGATAGACCAGGTTTCTTTAGCTACATTTTTGGCGTTAGAAAGTCTATTATTGTAATAAATATCTTTGGCGGCTTTAATAGTCTTATGATAAATTTTTCTGTATGATTTTACATAATAATTATGAAAAAAGACACTGTCCGAAAATTTCTTTAAATGAGATAGTGACCGCATGTTCTTAGAAGATATACGTAAACCTTTAGTGGACCAGGGTTTACTTCTTTTATTTTTGATAGGCCTAAGAGGAAAAGATTCAGAAGCTATATTAGTTAGAGTTTTTATAAAACGAGAAAATTCAGTGTCGACATCATAAGTGTGAGAGTCCCAGTCAGTTATTTGACATAGGTGTTTGAAATTAATGAAATTTCTAACCGAAAAAATACGGCCTACTTGTCTAGAGGAATTTTCGGCTTTGGATGTAATTGAAAATTTTGTGAAAATTGCTTCATGATCGGAGAAACCTGGACTTAAGACATTACATTCGACGGAGCTAGGATCGAAAGAAGACACAACGTAATCTATAATACTGGCACTTGTCTTAGTAATTCTGGTTGGTGAGTTGACGTGCATGGCAATTCCTAATGACTCAAAGATGGACTGAAGACATTCCTGAGCAGCACAGACACTGGAAAAGTCAATATTGAAATCGCCACATAAGATTAATTTGCTTTTTACAGGAAGGGACTTGAGCAAACTTAGAAGGTTATGGCAGAATAATTGCACATCAGCATCAGGTGTTCTATAAATACAAATAATATAAAGGTCATAAGTATTGTGATAAACGATAGAAAATTCAAATACTTTTTCAGATAATAAATGATTATACTTTGATATTTCCGAAAAATCGTTGTTTGAAGACATTATCATGGTGCCTCCATGAGTTAAATTAGTTCTATTAAATCTGGCAATTGTGGTATAGTTTTTAATAAAAACAAGTTGATTGATATTTTGCCAGTGCTCAGTGATGGCAATTACTTCTGGAAAATTTAGCTCTTCTAACAAAAGATATAATTGGTCTGTTTTATGTCTTAAGGACTGAATATTAAGAAAAAAAAGATTAAAATTACTATTGGTCAATTTTCTAGAGGGTGCTAGATCCTCTTTTCGCGTCATATTGACTAAAAATTTTTACTTTTTGATGGTGAACCACTAGAATAATATTTACCAGTACTTTCACGAATTTTTTGGAGCCGTAAAATTTTTTCCGAGGAGTAGAAAGATCTATACGCTGCAAGGTCTGAGTCCATTTCAGATGAACCAATCCCATAGGCATCGTGGAAGCGATAATACAACTTGCGCAGGGAGTCCTTGTCACTGGGAAGGCCTTCTGAAGCTAGCAATAATTTAATGCTAGTACTTGTATGCCCCTCAAAACACACACTAGATGGCTGGTCGTGTAGATAAGCAAGAAATAGCCTTAAGGTCTTTAGTAAGGAAGGATCCCTTAATCTGGCTAATATATAGCGACCATTTGCTTTATCCGAATCTTGGGACAGCCGCACTCTTGGTGGAGTCATTGGATCAAACTGCAAAAAATCATCTTTCCTTGCAGTTTTCTCCATGCTTAATTTAGAACCCTCCAGTGCCAATGACCTACAAGCTGCTATGGCCTCCCTGTCAGAGCCAATCATGACTGACTTATCCTCCTCAGGCACAAATGTCACTGGTGATTCCAATAATTGAGGCTTTGGTGGAGACAGCCCCCGGCTCTTTGGGATATCTATATTGACATCTTAATGACTAGAAGATGAGACATTATGGGCTGTGGAAGTGGGCGGCGTTTGGATAAGGGTTGGTGAAATTGAATCATTGGTAGGATCAATTATGGTACCAGGTGGCCACAGACTAGCGTTCTTAAGCTGAATTAAGTGATCTTTATTTTGCACCCCAATTTTAAAATCGGAGCGCAAAGTGTCTGCATTCTTAAGCATAGGAAAACAACGCACAAAATTCGTGGTTCCTAATTTTTCTTTGATGTAGTGTACAAGCTGATTTGATTTATACGTGGACGGAATTAAGGATACCACTACATAATGCCATTTCTCTATAATGGGTGTTTTGTTGGGCTGAAGGAAACAGCAAAGGGGATTCCTTTGAACAGTAGATTATTCTGAATCCATGGCCAACTTTGCCGGTGGTAGAATTAAATAAATGCTAGTATTATTGATTTTCAGTTTAGATGAGCATTAACAGCATGAAAATAGGGTAGCAAATTTTCAAATTTGCAGCGGTATATGGAAGTTGAATTTGTCATATCTGGATAAAGGATAAAAAAGTAGGATTGGGTAATGAGGTAATGAATGGAATCGATTTGCGAAAAACATATTTTTTTAAAACTCGGACCATTTTCTTTTTTTGACATTTTGTTGGAAGATGGCTTGAATAAAGAGTAAATAACCGTGATTGTTTTTATCCTGGCCTACTTTGCTTTTCCATAAAATACAAATAAGTGGGAATTATGGCACATTTTTAAGTGGCTTTATTTGGAAAACTGTACATTTTAGACATAGGTTATGTTATACAAAAGTTGTTTAGAATTATTAAGAGAGTTCAACAAACATAAAATATACAGGGTGTTATATTTACAATAACGAAGTCGCGGTCATTTCCGGGAAAACCGGAAGCGATATTCAATTGTTTTTATGTTACAAATGTTCACAATATTGGACCCTGTCCACACACCAAATTCCATATTTTAATCTCTAGCCGTTGTTAAGTGGCGCCCTGGGTAGTAATTTCATTGCCACCCGTATATTATATAAATTAATTTTTTTCTTGTTTCAGATAGGAAGAGTTACAAGACTTATAGAAATGGTGGGACTCTCACTGTCTTCATTATCTTTAATGTTATCACTATATATATTTTTTTCTTATAGGTAAGTTGAATATCACCTTTGTTTTACCCTGCTAGGGAATAATTGTACAGTTCGCCCCCATAGTCGTGCACAAATTTAATTAAAAACCGATAAACACTTACATATTATGATTTTTGACAAAAAAAATTCCGTAAAATCTTAGGGTATCAATTAAATTCGCAACTTTTGAAAGGGCAACCCTGCTCCATGGGTTTCACCTCACAAAATTATAGGATTAGGGAAAGAATGTGGAAACGTACAAATTGCTTTGCGCCAGCAAAAAAAATTGAACTATTTTGAAACGTTATTACAGAGTCAGGCGAAGTTCGATTAAGTTTTGGATACCAGCGTTTAAAAGAGTGGTTTTTTGAGTCTAAATTAAGTCAACAACAGGTTTGTCAACTTTCTATTAGTTTGCTGATTATTACAGTTTAAATGATTGCTGCAGTTTGGATAAATTATATTTTAGCTTATTTGATGATTTGAATTTGAATAGGGTCACGCTTACATACGGAATGTTTTGGAAATTTTGAGGTTTTATGTTTCCCCTAAAAGATGATGCGAATCACCTTAGTTTTATTGTATCAAAAACTAATATTTTAACGTTGAAGTTTAACTTTGGTAATCTGTACCTATCTAATACTGAGGTTGAAAATAAATCAAATTTTTGGGAATACACATTGGTAATAATTTGAAATTTATTAACCACGTAAATAATCTAAAGGAAAAAGTTGCAAGAGGCAGTTATGCCGTTCGTATTGTTTCGAATCAGCTCGGCATTACTGCAGCAAGAATAGCTTACTGTGCATTTGTACATTCATACCTAACTTACGGAATAGCCTTTGGGGTTACTGCAGCAAATAACTTTTAAATTCAACTTTTATTTTCCAAAAACAAGCTGTTCGTCACATGTGCTATGCAAAGTTCTAAGATCTAAATCAATCTATACATCTGAAAATACTAAATTGCGTTGGATAAATCTATCACAAATTATTAACTTATAATCAAATAAAACCTTGAATGAAACAATTACCGGTTAAAAAACTTTCGTTCATCCAAAATGGGTTATTTGAAAAAAAATCATTGCCTTTTAAAAACCCTTCTTAACAACGGGAAATAAAAAATTTCCTGCGGAAATACTTCATTTCCATTTTCCTCACTTTAGAATACCTAAAATCAATTACATGGTTTGCTTTTCATTCCAAGCACTAAAATGCTAAAATATTGCAGCGGAAATTTGTCGCATTTTGGCATTTTCATGTTCAGAAAAATGTTTGAAGAGGCAAGCAAAGCAAAGTTTTCAGGTATACTAAAGTGTGAAATATGAAAATTATGCATTACCAATTAAGACAAACTTCTAGAACAGAAAAAACTAGTTGGTCGCCTCATAACTGATTTCAGATGAACGAAAGTTGATCCTAGAAAATTGTAAAATATATGGTTGAAGTTGATTCATATAAATATCTGGGAAAATTAACCTTAATTTTGAAATTACATAAATTACTTGGGTTATTTTTATAAAAGATATCTGAAAATAATGAATTTCAAATAAAATAAAGTTTTGATTAGCCTTAATTTCACAAAATTGGTATTAAGCTCTATTATCCTTCATCATTTTAAAATTGCAAGTCTAAATTTGTTATCAAAAAAAAACAGTTTAAGTTTTCACTAAAATGGAAACATTAGGACATTCTGTGTATAGAAAAGCGACGCATACAAATAGATATTTAAACGCAAATTCTCATCACCATCTAGCACAAAAAAAATCGGTTATTAACTATTAACTACTAGTATTCAGAGCTATTTCGATTTCTGATCAAGATTCTTTAACATGGGAAACATCGAAACTGACCGAAGCTCTCAGAGGGAATGGCCATTGCACTGAAGATATTACGCGTTCAATTAAAAGACATAGTAAACCAACTCCGCCAAAGGAGAATGATAAAGAGCCACCATTAGGTGGTGTTGTTCTTCCCTACATACTATAGACAAAATAGGACGATTACTTCGACGGTCCAACATACGTACAATCTTCAATACACATAAGAAGATTGGACAATGCTTGCGATCCCCGAAAGATCTTGTACCTTTCCAAACAGAAGGAGTATATAAAATTTCTTGCTCCTGTGGAGAAGTGTATGTGGGAGAAACAGGACGCTCAATATCAACTAGACTTAAGGAACATGAACGATGTATTAAAAAGAAACAAATTGTTCAGTCTGCTGTAGCTGAACACCAGCATAACACTGGCCATTTCATAAATGTAAAGGAAACCAAGGTTCTAGCATCGGTTCCAGGTTTTTATAAACGAAAAGTTAGAGAATCTATTGAAATATTTAAACTTACAAAAAATTTCAATAGATGTACGGGTTACGGCCTACATCACACGTGGAAATCGATCTTAACAGAGGGTCACGGTTCGGCGAGCACAAGTCGGGTATAAAAGCCCGCCTGAATCTGTTCGAGCTCGTTCAGTGTTCAGATCTCGTGGAATAAAGATCTCTGAAGATGCCTCGTGCAATCGAAGGCGAAACGTCGGATAGTAATTCCAATTTGACACGGTCTAATCCCAAGAACCATGATTTCTTAATTGACCAAAGCCGTGAAAGCTTCCGTTCTAATGGAACCTCTTTACTACTTTAAAGTCATCATAATAGTTTTTTTTAGAATTTTTTATATGCCAATATAACTGGTGTATATAAAAATTATGCCCAAATCTTATGACAGGGTCTATATCCTATTAAAAATAAACTAGTAGGTCCACTCCTTGGTAAATCCTTTGATCTATTTCTATCTTCTGCCACATTGTCTTCGCATTGCGCGCTCACTGATTCCTACGGATATGGCCGAATTGTTGCGGAAGTTACCGAAGGCCGCAGCCGGCAAAGGGAAGTCGGGCACTCGCCAGAGATGTATTTAGGAAAATATGGGCACACAATAAAATAAAAAATATCGTTTGATCATCGCGTGAAAAATTACGTGAAAACGGAATATTTTAAAAATTTTTTATGTACTTCTGCATCTACAAGATGTGAAAAAATACGGCAAAAATATAATTTTTTTACCTAGATTGTTTTAATTGTCCCAAGTTTCTCACAACGTGTAAAAATCAATTTTTATCAAATAATATATCGGTATGTCTATCAGCTCACGAGTTAACCGGATAATGGGCATAATCAATTTAGATGAAGGATTTAAAAGGGGTATGAAATGACAAAAAAGTATTTTTAGGGTAAAATCACGTAGTATTTTCTTATTGCGGATTTTTGGGTATACAGACTTTTAATTTTAGTTAGTTATTTGATGGAAACAGCTATATTTTCAGATATTTTATAACCCATATGGTCAAGAATACTCAGCTTTACTATTTTACGTCTACGTTACGTTTACGTGAAGTCAAAACAGGAATTTATTCAAAATACTGAATAGAAACATTTTGTATATTTTCTTTGCAATATACCGATTAGAAGATCTAAACTAACTATAATTCATAAAAGAAAATTTTTTTTTCGACTTGTTGAGACACCCAACAACAGCACACAGTAACGTACTCATTTTCGCCAATCCGATTTTGTTCTGCGACGCAACGCTCGAACCTTGCATTTCGAACGACGTCTCACGGATTTCAACTAAAACGCTTTGCAAGCTGCCAACAATCTGCCGAATTTTGTCGGCAGGAGGAAAATATTTGGGAGGGTGGCGCTATTAGCACAGTTTAAGAAAGAAACAGTTCTCTCACTCCTTTGTTGTGCTCCCAAAAGCCGGCTTTTTTTGCGAGCGGTCGTAAATCACAGCGAACACCTACAGCTAACAACTAGATCCAAGGTATACGAGGCCGTACTCTATTTTATCGCAATGAATACATCTACGGGGAACGATAAATAACTGTATTAGTTACTTTAGGTATTCATATTAATATTTAGAGTAGTAAATGTTTAACTTAATAAAAGGTTAACTTATGGACTAAATTTGATAGGTATTAAAAACAAATGTAAAATAAATATGTATTAGTTATATATGCGAAATGATACAAAGAACTTCCAACAACTAGTTTATTCTAATTTAAATTACAAAAATTATCCAAACGACAATCAATACGTTCTCGACAGGATATCAAAATCGATTGTACTTCAGAAACATTCTACCAAGTTCTTAGAAATAGAGAATTAAAAAAGCTATATCCTAATAGCATAACACTTAAATGGCTAATTGTTAAAACTAATAGTCGTAAATCTAGGTGTAACGGGAACTAGGTCTCGTTTGGCTTCGTTATCAAATGTTCAAATTCCCAGGGGATGATTGCTCACATATACGTAAAAACTAGATTATTTCCGACAGGAATCAATGTTTTTAAAAACTGAAATTGTCCACAAGATCAAACTGGTCTGCATTTAATAAGCCAGACCAAGAGCAAGTTTCTTTCCCTTTTCTCAAGACCGTCTCCAGGTTCTAGCTATCATCTTACATTCTCCAAAAATTATAATCTAATAAGAACTGAAAGCCCTATTGTTGCCATTAAATCTCTCCATTAAACAGTTTGCTCCTAACAGCTAGTTAAAACATTTTGGTTTTAATATTAACATCAAATAGCCATAAGTGCTTTAAAATATAATTTAAAGTGTTTTATAAAGCCTTGTTAAAACTTTTTTTTGTGAATAAATACTGATTGATGCAGAACATTAAGGAAACTTTTTAAATTTACAACCCCACACAGCCACCGCCCCAACAATCGAGCAAATCGTTTTTCTCTTCAAGTTGCATCGGAAGAAGCCTTTCCCCGTTAAGACTGAGGCGTAAGAAAAATGATTTTTTTTTCAAATAAACTACCCCTAATTTTGGCGATAATTAAATAAACAAAAAAATATTGATATTTAAAAGAACTCAAATTGAACATAGTCGGTTCATGCTAGGCTAGGCAGGAGTCATTTATAGTTTTGAAGGCTGGATGTAAATTTTTAGAGCCAAACTAGTAATGGTATATTACCATACAAAATTTGAGAAAAATCGTTATAATGCCTATTTTACCGGAATTAAGTTCTTGGCCAAATTTCAGTGATAAAAATTAATAATTAACAAGTTTTTAAAAGCTCTTTAAACATACCTCGCTGGATCTTCAGGAATCTGAATAGAAGACACATTTTCCCTATTTATGTTAAAGTCCCATCCCTCAACAGGTGCGGCAGGCGCGTCGGCAAGAGGGAAATTTATTGCGCAATAGCCAAGTGCTTGGACTATTTTGAATATACAGGGTGATTCACGTTGAGTGTCCTATTGAAAGTTCTGGAGAACTATAAAAGGGATTTTTTTTAAATTCGGCATACGGACATAATAGGTAATAATCTATATTTTAAAGATATTTTTGCAAGTGCAGCGTTGCCACATCTCTCCGAAACCAATAGCAACATTGAAATTTCAAATAGAACACCCTATATTTTATTGCAGTTTCTGATTCTACGCACGATTTTAAGTAACTTTTGTTAACATCTTCCTATACCTATCTCCTACCATTTTCTCTAAAAAAATTAATTTATGGTTTTTTTTTAGAAAATCACCACGTTAATAAAATTCCATATTTACCTGCGTAAGCGAGATAATTACTAGATTTTTTTTTCTGGGTTAGAGAGTGCATATATTAAAAATAACTATATGTTAGAATAGGGATATATCATACAGGGTGTCGTATAAAAAGGGCATTTTTATCGAAATTTAGTAATGGTGAAAACTCATATATTTTAAATACAACACCCTGTATTTTATGGTATCTTCGAATAAACCAATACCTTACCTACAATATTTCCATAGATGTTCCTATACCCATCTCCCACCATTTTTTAGATACGAGCCAATTTTGAATATTTTCATCCACAACAAAAGCACCCGCCTCGGCACCTGCTTAGCGAATCACTTAACTAGTTAGGCCATGTAAGGTTTTATTTACCTCGTACTGACAAATATTTGAAATAAACAGATAGTTTTAAATACGGTGAATAATCCAAAATGTATTTTTTTAAATACAATTTGTAACCTAAAGGTGCTAGATATTATAAGTGATAATTAAACAAACAAATAATACATAATCGTTAATTTTTAGCAAAAGAAAGATAACTAATTGTTAAATTGCTTAAAATGGCCACCATTCGCATTAAGGCATTCGTGCAAACATGTTAATTGGTTTCTTGTTGTTGCTCTTCGTATTTCCTCAGGATTTAATTCGTCAAAATCTCGACGTACTCGATTTTCCAGATCCTGGAGATTTTGTATTGGATTTCCTACATACACTCGCTCTTTGATGGTTCCCCAAAGGTAAGAATCTAGGGGAGTTAGGTCCGGAGACCGAGGTGGCCAATCCCATGGTCCCAAATGTCTGAACCACCTATCTTCGAACATTCCATATAATTCTTGACTCACTTCATTGTTGCAATGTGCAGGAGCCCCATCCAATTGGTACCAGCAAGAAATCAATAATTGTAGTGGTAACTCATCCAAAAACTCATTAACTGTAGTTTTTAAAATATCCAGATATTTATTCCAAGTTAAATTTTCATCGTAGATACAATAAGCAAATTTATTGTCCATCAGTAAGCAAAAAACATTAAACCCGAATTGAAACTGAAATCTTCGTTCTATAACCAATTTTGGGTTTTCAGTCGCCCAAAAATGACTATTTCGTCTATTAAATATTCCTTCCCTCGTAAATTTCGACTCGTCAGTCCAGATAATTTTTTTCGGAAATAGTGGGTCTTCCTCAATTTTAGTTAGAACTATTTCGCAAAATTCAGTACGTCTCTGAAAATCTTCTGGTAAAAGGCCTTGCTGGGTGATAAATTTAAATGGTTGAATGTTATGTTTGCTTAAAATACATTGAATTGTTGAATATGAAAGTCCTAGATCTATTTCAGCACTTCTATTGATGCTTGAGGGTAAACGTTTAAATATCCAAGTACATTTATTTCATTGCCTTCATTATCAGTTTGTAGTTTTGTGTATGATCTATGTTTTATAATTTTGCCGTGATTTTTAAAATAAATATGAAGGCAAAATAAATAGAAAGCCTAAAATGCTGTGTACACGTACGATAGAATTGTACCAAAAGAGAGGATGTCAGTATTAATGTGTATAATCTAGAGTCCAAGGACCATCATCAAAATGTTATGTTATGCACGTTAATACTGACAACCTCCTGTTGTTTCAGCAACATAAATTGATTTTTAAGGAAATAAAAACTATTATTGCATTTAGTACCTTCTAAATTTTTTCGTGTGCATAGGAGGTAAATGAGGATACATCTCGTTAAATTTTCTGCAGGTTCTTGAAATAACTTTGTTACACTCTCCATGAATGTAAAATAAATTTAAAATATCAATATTGGAATATTCAATTGCGTTTTCCATTTTTACGGAGCATCAATTGAAAACTATCTGTTAATGTCAAAAAGCTGTCAGGAAGAAGTAAACAAAACCTTCCATGGCCTACCAAGCTAAGTTATTCGTTAAGCGGGTGGTTTTGTTATGGTAGTCTTTGAAAACAGGAAAATATTCAAAGTTGGCTCGTATCTAAAAAATGATGGGAGATGGGTATAGGAACATATATGGAAATATTGTAGGTAAGGTATTGGTTTATTCGAAGATACCATAAAATACAGGGTGTTGTATTTAAAATAAATGAGTTTTCACCATTACTAAATTTCGATAAAAATGCCCTTTTTATACGACACCCTGTATGATATATCGCTATTCTAACATATAGTTATTTTAAATATATGCATTCTCTAACCCATAAAAAAAATCTAGTAATTATCTCGCTTACGCAGGTAAATATAGAATTTTATTAACGTGTTGATTTTCTAAAAAAAAAATCATAAATTAATTTTTTTAGAGAAAATGGTAGGAGATAAGTATAGGAAGATGTTAACAAAAGTTACTTAAAATCGTGCGTAGAATCAGAAACTGCAATAAAATATAGAGTGTTCTATTTGAAATTTCAATGGTGCTATTGATTTCGGAGAGATGTGGCAACGCTGCACTTGCGAAAATATCTTTAAAATATAGATTATTACCTATTATGTCCGTATGCCGAATTTGAAAAAAATTCCATTTATAGTTCTCCAAAACTTTTAATAGGACACTCAACGTGAATCACCCTGTATATATATAGACTCTTCTACTAGTTTATTTCTACTACGTCTATATTCTACATATTTATTTTAGCCGCGACTGAATGTAATTCGATAATTATTCTGTTTCAGGATATTAAAAAACAACCGGACGAAAATTCACAAAAACCTGTTTTTCGCCACATTGTTCCAGGTTCTGTTCAGGTTAATAAAATATATTGATCAAGAATTGGACGACAGCCAAAAAATTCTTTTGGACGAGGTAAATAAAGAGTTTACAAATATTTTTATATGCCAATGTTTATACGTTTTGTTTTCATTTACATTTAGAAGCGAAAACGTTTTTTTGTTTTAATCGATTTAATACGTTATATTATTACAAAGACAATATAAAGAGACATGAAACAAAATCACTTTTTTCTAGTTCGAAATATTATCTTTTTATAAACCAATCGATATAGAGAATTTTTGACATGTAAATTCAGTTAAATTTATAATATAAATTTGAATAATTTTTTGACCTTAGATACTTAAATCGAAAATTCAAATAGTATTTTATCACCAAATAACATCGACCAACATGGTTGGGTCAACAACAAAGTCATAAACATTGAAGATCTTAAATCAGTTTAATTCTCTACGTTTCGGTCTATATTAGACCATCTTCAGGAGACTAAAAACACATGTGATAATAAGTAAAAAAAGTAAATATATGTACGTATACAGAATTAACAAGTACAACAATTAGCAATACTGTACAAAAACATTTTTTTTTTTTAATATAAATTATTATGAGTATTACTTACAAAGCAAGTGAGATCCTATAGTATAATGTGTGTATTCCTTACAGTATGTGTTAAATTTGAATGATTCATCTCTAGATACGTACGAACTCCATGAAAAACAAACTCAAAAAATACAATTTTGACACCGTGTATCTCAAAAACGAAGGCCTTACGGATACATACTTATAAGATCTTTTAGTAGTAAAATAGGGCAAAAAAATTACGTCTTCATTTTTAGCTATCATTTAGAAAACACCCTGAATCCTTTTTTGCATACATAATACCTTTATACCACATGCTATTAAGACTTCAAAACCCCACAAAAATTAATATTAGTTTTCAAAATTCTGCTATAATGCCAGACTAGAGAAAATCCGTACTCACAACCATTTTCTCAAGAACCTTACTTCAGAAAACCTACAGGCGAAAATCAAGGCACGAAAGCATTACAATCGCATAATTCTCGAATCCAAAAATGCCTCCAATATACGCATAAGAGGCAAAGTTCTTTCTTGGGAAACAAGAGTCAATCCTTTTGGTTGCTTGTCAAAAATATCAATCAAAACATGTGCAAAAGCTCTTTTGCATCCCCTAACTTCTGGCGAAGAAACTGTTTCCACGTCCAAAGCAAAAGGTCAGCTTTAATCCCACCTCTTCACTTCCTCCTTCCATCAGCACCAGCTTTGCCACTAAGTATGGACAAACTTACCTTGAAGGTTCAAAAGATACGACATATTCTCAAAACCCTTAATATCAAAAAGTCCTTGAAGGTTATTCCAAATGTCCTATGACCAGAGCTATCACAATTCCCGACCCAAAGTAATTCAGTTACCAAAACAATTACCTACTGATAAGAAGTAATTGCCAAGTACCAATTACTCTACAGTATGTCCCAGATTCGCTTCTCTATAAAGGGATCTCGGCTCTTATTATACCTACAGCAAAGGTTAAATGGGCAAAGTTTTAAAGGAAACTTATTGCATTCGATATCCGGCTTCAGATTTACGATCGATCAATTGTTTTTGGAAATATCGGGGAAAAACCGAAAATGGCGGATTTCGTTTTTGGCCAGTATATCCAGAACGGTAAATTTGACAGCTGCCAAAATAAGATGGTGCATACGACACGTCTTCATTGTTTTTTGTTAACCCGCAACCCGCCTCAACTTTCGTTTTTCTTATGACCACCATATTGGATTTTTCGATTTTTGGAAAGAGCCTAAAATTTCCAGTCTAGTGATATTTCACAAGTGCATTAAAGATTTTAGTATCATCGAAATATTACACTTCGTAAAGTTAGGTTTCAGTTTTTTCTAAGGAGGCCATGATTTAAAGTAATGTTAGCCCTCAATGCTTTTCTAAGGAGGCCATGATTTATCTGTAACAAAATTGGATTTTGACTTTGACGTCAAGTTAAAAAGTTGAAAGTATCAAAGCTGTGTTTTAATAAGTCGTAGGTACGGTTTTATCCTAATAAAATCATAAATCTGACACATAAATTGTCAAAACTATAGAAAATGGCCGGCAGTCCGTATTCAAATGAAGAAAAGGTTGACATGTTAGCTCTGTACTTTCAATCATACAGAAACGCCGACCTTACTTCAGCAAGGTATTTGGAGATGTACCCCAAACGACGGCAGCCTCATAAAACCCAATTCAGGAAAATCGTGGTTAATTTAATTAACCATGGTGCCTTCAAACAACCTAGAAGCGGATACAATAATAACAATGAAAATCGAGACAGAAACATTTTACAAGCTATCAACGAAAACCCTAGTGCATCGGTAAGAACTGTAGAACATAAAACTAATGTGCCAAAATCAACAGTACAGAGAGTTTTAAAAAAGAATAAATATCCATACAAACCCATAATAGTACAAGGACTTAAGGAAACTGATTTTCCAAGACGACTACAGTTCTGTGAGTAGTAATGAAAATCCTGATTTTGTAAATCATGCCTTGTGGTTCGATGAGAGCAGGTTCACGAATTGTGGAGTCTTTAATAGGCACAACCTTCATTATTGGGCTGTGCAAAATCCTCACGAAGTGGCAGAGAGACGTCTACAGATCAGATTCGGAAGTAACGTTTGGTGTGGGATCATCGGTAATCTCTAACCAATCTTTTTTAAATAGGCACCAAATGATGGTCAAACAATATTCTTTTTTTTTGGTTAGTTCTTTAATGATACTAAAAGAGTATATTCTAATAAAAAAAAGTAAAACGTTCTACTCAGTCAGTCAACTTATTTTTTTGATATTGTATTACATTTTTATTCAATCATTTTGTATGGTAGTTTCCAAGAACCTATAAAAATAGAATTGGGTTCTATAAATTTATTAACACTTTATCTAAATTTTCTGCAGATTTAGCTAATTCTCTAAAATTATTTTGATTGTCTGAATTTAATGATTTATTATTACCCGGGAAGCCTAGTTCTTGCATTATGAAAAAAATACCATATTAATCAAATGTCGAATTATTTTTCGATTTTCATTATGATTTATAGAAAGGCGTTCAGCTGTATTTTTGAATAATTTAAATTTTAAAGCGCAAGGGTTTGTTCTTTTGATATTTTATGTTTTATTAAGGCACGGTGTACTTCTTTAAGATTTTTATATCACTGAAATAAATTGATTTAGTATTTCCGAAATTAATATGCAATACCAACAAAATAATTTATTACGGTTATTACTTCCCGCTAACCAAATATGTTTTTCCTTTTTATAATAAAGCCGAATAGGTTTCAACGGTATACAACTCATTCATTACGGGATGTTTCGATAATTATTTTTGAAAAGAAAATATCTACTTTTTAACAAAGATAATTTTCCTTTTATAATTTATAGTTTCTAGTACCACCCGGCCGACCCTGCCGCCCTTGACTGTTGGGCACCTGTTTATAAATTATTAATCATTTGAGGACATTGACTTATTGGACCATTTTTGTTTGACTACGACCTAAACGGGCAGAGGTACCTAGAGCTTTTTGTACCAGCCTTATGAGCTATTCTAACGGCTCTTAATACCATTCAAGTCAGGAACTTCTTAAAAGAGCAGTTTGATTAAATGGTCCAATATCTTGGCCTCCTAGATCCCCTGACCTGTCGCCCTTGGAGTTCTACCTCTGGGGTCACACGAAGAATGAAATCTATGAATTTGATCCCCCCGTGACCATAGAAATCCTGAGACAGAGAGTTCTGGACACATTTAAGAATATTAACCGAAATACACTTACCAGGGTTCTACGAAAAACAGTCACCAATTGTCAAAAATGTCTCGATGCGAATGGACGTCATTTTGCAGATTTGTAAATTAATGTTACCCACTTACAAAGTAGTTAAAGCTCATTTAGATTTTTTAAGTCGTTATTTACGTTCATGTTGTATTGAAAATTCAATGCGTTCAATACATTACTTATTTATTAATGTAATCTTGTGACAAATAAATCATGGCCTCCTTTAAAAACATTGAAACCTAATTTACGTAGTGTGGTATTTTGATGACACTAAAATCTCGAATGCACTTGTGAGATATCACTAGACTGGAAATTTTAGGCTCTTTCCAAAAATCGAAAAATCCAATATGGCGGTCATAAGAAAAAGGAAAGTTGGGGCGGGTTGCGGTTTAACAAAAAACAATGGAGACGTGTCGTATACTCCACCTTATTTGTCTTAAAATGTGTCCGAATAATGTAACAATTGGCAGCTGTCGAATTTACGGTTCTGGATATACTGGCAAAAAACTAAATCCGTCATTTTCGGTTTTTCGCCGATATTTCCCAAATTTATTGATCGATGGTAAATCTGAAGCCAGATATCGAATGCAATAAGTTTCCTCTAAAACTTTCCCTATTTAACCTTTGCTGTAGGTATAATAGGAGCCGAGATCCCTATATAGAGAAGCGAATCTGGGACACACTGTATATTTTAAAAAGTAATTGAAGTACCAGTTTCTCCTTTAACGTAATTGAAATTTTTTGGGTTAGGTAATTAAAGTATTTCTTCTGGTAATTCAGTTTCATTCTGTAATTGAAGTACTTGAAAAGTAATTGAAGACCCGAAAAGTAATTCAATTACATAAAATGTAATTGAAGCCGCTAAAGACAATGACGTCTGATTTTTATAAAAGGCCATTTTTTTGTTAGCTGAAAAATCATCTGTCTTTCTGTAAATGGTTACTAGGTTGGTATTAGGTTTTTTCGCCTAGCAAAAGGAATTAATAAAAACTATGATTATTTTAGCGATATATGCAGGGGATAAAAACATAAATTACTATTATAAACAAATTGACATCAAAAGGCTCTTTTTGAAGCTGTTTTTTTTTGTTTTATGAAAAAAATGTCATGTTTTTATATATAGGGTGTTAGTAAATAAGTGCGACAAACTTCAGAGGGTGATTCTGCATAAAAAAATAATGACAGTTTGCTGTATATGTTTTCCGAGATATGGGGTGTTAAAGTTTTTGTTAAAATCTGGCGATTTATATATTGCTCTAAAACCGGTCGAGATATGCCAGTGAAATTTGGTGGGTTTTAAGAAATAGTTATTGCGTATTTTTTGACATGCAATTAAGAATTTTATATTCATCATTGGCGCGCATACGCGTAATGATCTTAATTTTTTTAAAGAAAAAAATAGTACGCCACTGAGACATTTTAAATTAAAAATAATTTTTGAATTCCTCGAACGAATTTGTGACAAAAATTCTTCCTTGCCATTTTTTCGTATGGGGCGCGGTTTTTATGCAAAAAAATAAAACATCTTAACGTGTAATTTTCATTTCTTTAATACATATATTACACAGGCCCACACACATTTTGGTGCCAGCGATTTTTTAACTGTTCCTGGGTTATTTTTGGATGGAGAATGTAAAAAATTTCTCAGATTTTGTCTATCAGATCTAGTTTTTTTTTAAATTGTGTAAATATTTTACGTTGTAACTGTTATAATATATAATATTACTATTGCCAGTTAAAGAAATAAAGACACATGGATTTAAATATTTAATGCAAAAACTTAATTTACATAATTACATTAGTCACTAATCACATAAAAATTTTCTTTTATACGACTTTCTAGAATAGAGTTTACTAGGGCAGTCTCGCTGAAGGCTCCAGTGGTAGTCCGCCATCATGTGGCTATCCCATCGTCCTTGATAACGATCTTCCATAGTTTTAATATCCTGATGGAATCTTTCCCTCTGTTCTTCACTACAGTCACCTAAGTTTTCTGGAAAACGATCTAGGTGGCTGTGGAGGTAGTGAACTTTTATACTCATGTTACAGCTGAGAATATTAAAACTTGAAAGCATAGTTTCCACTAATTCTACGAAATTCTCTGCTTTATGATTGCCAAGAAAATTTTGTACTACTTGAACAAATGAACACCAAGCGTTAGATTCAGTCTCGTTCATTGATGTGGTGAATTGTGGATCTTTAACAAGTTGCCTTATTTGAGGACCATCAAATATACCAGCTTTTAGTTTTTCCGTGCTAATGCCAGGAAATTTACGTGACAATTACCCAAAACAATTTCCATCTCAATTTAAAGCCTTCACAAATTGCTTCATTAGGCCTAGCTTGATATGCAAGGGTGGAAGTAAAATTTTTTCTCTTGGACCCAAAGGTTCGTTGATCACGTTCTGTTTTCCTTGAATCATGACATCTCTTGAAGGCCAATTTTTGTTAACCCAGTGCTCATTTTTAGCTCTGCTGCCCCAAAGGCAGAAAAAACAAGAATATTTTGTATAACCACTCTGCTGTTCAAGGAGGAAGTTAACCATTTTTAAATCAACACAAAATTAAAACATTAAATTTTTCTCACAAATAATGCAATTGTTTCACATTCTTCCTCCATGGTAGTAGAATGACCAATAGGAATTGAGCCATATTTGTTACCTTTATGTAAAAGAACACATTTTAAAGTACGCTTTGAAATGTAAATAAAAAGGCGCCAATCATCTGGAGTGTATTCAGGCAAACCCATTTTTTCTAAGAGCCCTTTTATATTGTTACAGAATACCAAGTCAATTTTCTGAGCGAAAAAAGGCAGCAGATCCTTATCTCTTTTACGATAAAATATAATATTACTACCTGGACAAAGCAGATTTTTTTCTTTTAATCTGGATGCAAGTAATTCAGCGGATTCCTTTGAGAGATTCAGGTCTCTTATAAGATCGTTTAGTTCTTCTTGATTGAAATACTGCGGAGTTGCTAAATCTGCTTCAAATTTGCTGTCGTTTTCTGAGTGAATTCTTTGAACTTCGTCAGCCGTTGATGTTTCTGTATCATCTTCTGTCAGTTCGTGTAGACTGCTGAATGATGGAACGGGTATTTCTTCCGAATGCGCTACAGGCCTTCTTGCAGAATCTAGATCAGGATATGTCCGTTTGTGTCTATTGTTTCCATTTATGCCTTTAATATTAACGAGTCAAAAATAGCAGTTGTCATGATGGTTCGCGGTTCTCTCCAAACCATTGGTACACCAAACTTTAGGCACTTCCTCTTTCCAGTTGTCCACTGTCGCAAATGTTCAACACATGTTTCACATATGAAATGTGGGGCCTAAGATTTATCTTGATCTCCTAGATGAACGTCAAAATAGGCAAGATAAGCTCATTTCACAAAGTCAGAAATCGTTTTTCTGCTCTCTTTCAAGGTATATTCACCACACACATAACAAAATACATCGGGATGATTTACACAGGTACGTCTGCTTGTGGATGCCATTGTTTCAGTTTAGTGTCTTGATACTACAAAACGACCAAAATTTACACAAAATGATAGCACAACTTTACTTGGGAAAACTCAGTAATATACTAAATCGAGTACAGCCAAACAGGTATAGAAGGATCGGGTCATAGGCAGTTACAGGTATAAAAGTAATTAAGAGCAGTGCATTGAGTAGTTCCTAGTATAGGAACATTGTTTCAGGGACAATTCCAGGTATTTGGTTAATTAGATTCTGGGAAATTTCTATTTTGACGATTAAGTACATATTTATCTCTTTATTTGTTGTCCTTTATCAGAAAAATATATCAATTATCCTGTAAGCTGTATCTCAAAAACTAGAGCTGATAGCAAAAATCTGGTGGCATTTTTGGAATCAGTACATTAAAAACATCTAAAATCAGATGTTAGATTTCAGGCACCAAATTTTTGTTTTCATTTTGTTACCCTTTGTTATCAAATAGTCAAGATTTATCTGTTAAATACGAATATTTTAACGAAATGTCATTAGCGTTTCTTCATTCTTAAGCTTTTTAGTTTGCAATAACATCATTGTTAGTAAGTAATAAATTTTTCTTTTATCGAAAAGAATGGGACATTTTACAAATGCGGAATTGTCAGATGCGCATTTTGTTTATGGTCGAAGTAATGGAAATGGTTGGCAAGCTCGACGATTGTATTCTGAGATGTATCCAGGGGGAAGGGGTGGGGGTACCCACACAATATTTGCTCGTTTTCACCAATGTTTGCGCAAGTGTATACGAAATTTCCATAACAATCATTTATGGGCTGACGAAAATCTACATGCAATCTTTAAAGCTCATTTTCAGCATCAGTTTTCAATAAATGTATGGCTTGGGGTAATTGGGGTCCCACGACTAACAGGCGAATCTTACCTTAATTTCCTACAGGAAGAGTTAAAGGTTATTTTTGAAGAAATTCCTCTACAGCTGAGACAACACTTATGGTGTTTTCATGATGGTGCACCAGTCCATTTTAGCATTAATATACGTACATCATTTAGATACGGTATATCCCAATCGTTGGATAGGAAAGGAGATACGGAAAAATCGGCTTGCTCGACCGCCGGATTTAAATCCTCTAGACTTTTGCATTTGGGATTTTCTCAAGTCACTAGTTTATTCCACTCCCGTCGAAAATGTTGATGACCTGAGGAATAGAATTATAAGCTGGCTGTGAAACAATAAGAAATACACCAAAAATATTTTGCGCGAACATGACAATCAGTGAGGCGAAGAGTTGAATCTTGAATCGTCACGTCTAAGGGAGGTCATTTTTAACATTTGTTGTAGATTTACGCCTATTTAAAATGTATGTGTTATTTTTCTGTTATTTTTCTGGTTTAGTATTATTGTATTAGATAGTTCTTGATAATGTACTAAAACAAAAACCGCGCTTTATACGGAAAAAGGCAAGCTTTTTTGTCACAAATTGAACGAGGAACTTAAAAATAATTTTTTAATTTGAAATGTCTCAGTGGCATACCATTTTTTTTTTTTTTTGAAAAAATCATTATTTGATCATTACCCGTATGCGCGCCAATGATGAATATAAAATTCTTAATTTCATGCAGAATTACTGAAGTTTGTCGCACTTCTTGTAGGCCAATGGAATATGGAGTGCCTCAAGGCTCGGTACTAGGCTCTATCTTGTTTCTTCTGTTCATAAACGACATGGCTAATTTAAACATTAGTGGAAAAATATGTCTCTTTGCGGACGATACCAGCTTTACGTGGAGCCACCCAGATGTCACGGACCTACATAGGATTGTATCTAATGACCTAATCACCATTAAATCCTGGTGCGATTCTAATCTCCTATGTTTGAACATCTCTAAAACGAAAGTCTTGTCTTATAAAAACACGCTGCGACCTTTTGACCTTAATGGCACCACTATTGATGTCGTAAACTCTGTAAAATTTCTAGGGCTTCTTGTAGATGATTCTTTAAAATGGGATCCACATATCGACGCTTTATCAAGTAAGTTGGGTTCTGCTTGCTTTGCGTTAAGATCTGTTTCCGAGGAGCTTAGCTTTTCTACCTCTAGAACTGTTTATTTTGCTCTTGTTGAGTCGCACCTCAGATATGCTATTCCGTTCTGGGGTACATGTTGTGCGACTCAATTTGATCGAATTTTTATACTACAAAAAAGAGCTGTTCGTTACCTACTGAGACTTAACAGTAGAACTCACTGCCGAGATTTCTTTAATTCATTAAGGAATTCATTTTGGAATCGGTTTGCTTAATTCGTAAGCATGCACCTGCTCTATTAGAGAGACCTTCTCACAACTACCCTCTCAGAAACACTGAGCACAATCTCTATCTTCCAACCCCACACTCAGAGTTAATTAAAAGATCAGTAATCTACAATGCAAAAAAAAATGCATAATCACCTGCCATTTAACATCAAATCCATAATATCTCTGACTTCATTTCGCAAGGCTTTGAAATCATTCTTACTGGAAAGCGCCTTCTACACCGTGAACGAGTTTTACAACACATAAATTTATCCTTATGAACCCCTAGTGTGATAGTTGCCATTACCAACCATTTTTACCGAATTTTGTATATGTATTTTTTTAATTGTTTCGTACTTTTTTATTTTTTATTTTTTACTTTGCTTTTTTATTTTTTTACATTATATTTATGAAAATGTTTATAACATAGTACGACTGACAAAGTACATTTCTAATGTACTTCTTTTAGGATTCTATTATATTAATATTCTAAATTCTTGATTTAAATATTATTTTTCTATAATATTTATGATGTGTTTTTGTTTTGTTTTGTTTGCTAATTTTGATGTTTGTAAACTATTTTTTTTACAACAGCTTTGTCCACAAAATTGTAAAATTTTTTTGACAATAAAGCATTTATTTATTTATTATTTATTTATTTATTTATTTATTTATTTACTAACATCCTGTATATTGAAGGTTTAAAAAAATCTGCTAATGTTTTTGATTTTTCGGAATAATAAACTTTAAATTTTCATTGAGATATGGACTCTGCTGGTAATTGAAGGACTTACAGAGTAATTTAATTAAACTGTAGTAATTCATTTAAGTAACTGAAGTATCCCAAAAAACTAAAATCCAATTACCAATTACAATTACTTTGAAAAATTAATTGAATTATCAATTCCTTTAAAAAGTAATTGAATTAAATTAATTGAAGTACCCAAAATAATTGAATTACTTTTTCAATTATCTTAATTCAATTACTTGACAGTTCTGCCTATGACAAAGGCATTTTTCCTGAAAGCTGGAAATCTGCTCGTATAAAGCTTGTTCCCAGAAAGGGATCCAAAACTCTTCCCTCTAACTACAGACCCATGTTTCTCCTCCCAGTTATGAATAAGGCAATGGAGGAGTATATAAATAATGATCTTTTAAATTTC
Source organism: Kuschelorhynchus macadamiae (assembly GCA_030620095.1). Classification (NCBI taxonomy): domain Eukaryota; kingdom Metazoa; phylum Arthropoda; class Insecta; order Coleoptera; family Curculionidae; genus Kuschelorhynchus; species Kuschelorhynchus macadamiae. The sequence continues at coordinate 1,673,290 of JAUTXW010000491.1, read as the reverse complement.
TTCACTAAAAATCCACAGCAGATCTTGTTACCTTCGTAACCCACAACTGGAATAAGTCTATCGAATTTCGCGGAGAAGCACACATTATTGCCCTTGACATATCCAAAGTATTGATCAAGTAGGGCATGACGTATTTCTTAACAAACTTCCTGCCTATGGTCTTCCTCCAAAACTTTGTATTTTAAACAGAAGTATTTTTGTAGTGGTTGACGGTCATTCATCAAACTTTCACCAAATCAACGCAGTTGTTGAGTGTTTGAACCTACCCTATTCCTCCAGGATATCATTGATCTGCTTTCATCTACCAGCAATCCTATTTACAGCTATGCTGAAGATAGCACACTCCATCCCAGTGTAGAATTTCCCAAACCTGTCTCCAAGACTAAAATTGATGATAGGCGTAGAGTAATGACTTTATCACTAAACGAGGACCTCATTAAAATAGTACAATGGGAAGTAAAAGACCTTGTCCAATTTAACGCCACTAAGTCGCAATCTTGTTTACTCTCTCACAAATCGTCTCCCAGTACCCACACCATTCAAATGAATAATCAAATGCATGAAGCCAAAGATTTCTTTAGCCTAGTCGGTATTAAACTTCAGAAAGATCTTCGCTGGCTTGATCACATCACCTCACTTGCCACAGCAGCCGCGAAAAAATTGGGTTTTCTTCTCTCAGCTCGAAAATACTTCCCTTCTGCCAACCTGTTTACCCTCTACATTTCGCAGATCAGACCCTGCTTTGAGTATTGATTTGAGTATTGCTGTTGATGACACTCAAGAATCAGTTTGGGTGTTATTTTGTTCTTTTTTAGGATTTGCATGACTTGTTTGCTGTCTGTGAGAATAATAACTTTTTTACCTGTTATACTTTCTTTTTGTATTTGTACGGCACCTTGCAGAATTCAAAGCAGTTCTGCCTGGAAGACAATCACCCCTTTGACTAGAGCCATACTAATTTCCAGGTCGAGTTCTGGTACATACACTCCCAAGCCAACCCCAGATTGATTCTGCGAGCTGTCAGTGTATATGTGTATGTCTGCCTCTTTTCCTGGTTTTTTTGAGTCTCTGGTGTCAATTTCAAAGTTTTTATTGTCTTTATAATTACAGACATAAAAAAAGACTCCAAGTTTCGGTCTCAGTAAATTATAATTATTAACATGACACGTGTTTCCACTTTTCGACCATCATCAGACCTACAAACAACAGAAAGAACCTGTAGTAAAAAATCACACTCACAAATCCTAAAACAATAACTTACAAATAGAATAAAACACATTAAAGTACAGCAAAACAAACAACTACTAATACATATTTGATCGACACTAAAATGAGGTTAAGTCTCACGTGAATAACCAAAATAAAATATTAAAAAGATGCATATCTCTAGCTGGAATCGAACACGGACCGCCTGAGTGGCAAGTATCTATAGACCACTGGACTGGTCGAAGAAAATAACCAAGAACTCTCACTTTATAAATTAGTGAATGAAATTATTGCATTAAATTGTCAATTAGAGTTGGTTCGAAATTAAAAACGTCGTTAACGCAAGTAAGAATAGGACTTTTTATAGCTTTGGTTATTTCTATTTTCTCTAAAAGGTCAAGCTTTTCCCCTTCGGACATTCATGTAAAACATCAACGTCAGAAATGGAAAAGTCATGACCTGACTAACAAATGTCACATGTCTCACATAGGTCATGGAACAATCGCCATAATCTAGCGCGTAAACCCCAGATCGGGACCATTTATCGGTTGTGTCCTTTGTCCCTACTAAATGTCTCTTGAGGGTATTTAATGTTTTGAATGAAATGTTGATATTTATACTTCCGAAGAAAGTAATGCACTTGAACATATTTGTCTCATCCTTAAGTTTTGAATGTACGAGATCATAGGACATTTTTTATTTGTTTATAAATTTATAATATAATTTGTTGTTGCACTCCAAAGGAATACCCTTGTTCATAGCAATCTGCATTATAATATCACGCTCTTTATTAAACGCTTCTCTTGACAATGGTAAATTAGATCAAAATACAAGAGTTCTAACCACACTACAGCACAACTTGTTACGTTCTGGACCCGCGTTTCGCTAACCAAGTTAGCATCATGAGCAGATGATATAAACTAAAGTAACTTAACGTAATCTAACCTAACCGAGACTATTTATAGGTAAACGTGATCACACTTGGTTGCACCTGACTGCACCGTTGTCAAGTAAGCAATAGAGGGGACTACAGGGAATAGGCCCTCTGTCTTTGTTTAGTGCTTTCTTACCACATTTAACTATTTCTATACTCTCAAATGCATCCAATAATCTATTATTAGATACATTTTTAATTAACTTAAGATAATTTATTCCTATTTGGTAATTGTTTTCTAAAGCATGTTGGGCAACGCTTGACTTTTCTGTTCTTCCGTATCTTAAATGTGCCACGTGTTCTTTAAAACGAATGTTTATGGAGCGTTTAGTTTGCCCAACATATTTTAGATCGCAGTCATTACAGCTAATTTCATAGATGCCACTCCTCTCCTTCAAATCGACTTTGTCTTTCGGGTTTCCAAGGAGATTTTTCAAACTGTTCTCCGTTTTGTAGGCTGCTCTAAAAACCTACATTTTTAAATACTTTTTCTAGACCTCTCGTATATCTGGGATCATATAAGATTACTATGCCCTTATTGGGAGCCTCAGCTGCTTAAAGAGTAGTGGCATCTTTTAACATTTTCTTATGCTCATGTCTATTTATTAATTTATGTACAAAATTATCATTATATCCATTACTTTTAGCTATATTTTTAATCCGATTCATTTAATTGTTAAAACGTTCTTTACTTAATGGAAAATTGATTAACCTGTGAGTGCTCTGGCCTCCCACTCGATTTCAGCTAGAGAAATTCATCTTTTTTTGATACTTATTCATGTGAGACTTAACCTTATTTTAGTGTAGATCAAATATGTGTAAGTAGTTGTTTGTTTTGTTGTACTTTTTTGTGTTTTATTCTAGTTATAAGTTATTGTTTTAGGATTTGTGAGTGTGATTATTTACTAAGGTTCTCTCTGTTGTTTATAGGTCTGATGATGCTCCAAAGAACGAAACACGTTTCAGGTTGATAATTATAATTTACTGAGACCGAGACGCGGAGTCTTTTTCTATGTCTGTTATTAAAACTAAGTCTCTTTGAGAAATATGGACAATTTCTTCGATTTTTTTTCTCTATCTTTATTTAAAGCAACCAAGCTACCTGGTGCTTAGGCGTTCGGCCTTCATGGTCTGCTCGTAGATAAAAAAAATAGGCAATTTTTTCCTTAATATAGGTTTAATCTAAAGGAACACGGACACTTGTTTATATAAACTTCTAGACCTAAAATAAGGCATACAATTACGTCCTTCATTTTTAGCCATCAATTAAAAAACATCTTGTATTTTAGTATCATCTCTATGACGCTTGTACGGTACTGATGGAGTACTCAAAGACAGCCATGTTCACGTGGATGTTCATCGAGGGACTGTATCTCCACAACGTCATCACCGTAACAGTATTTCAAGAGTATCTGCACATAAATTTTTATATTTGGTGTGGCTGGGTGGTCCCCGCCATCATGACCCTAATTTGGTTGACTGTGATGATCCTGAAGGAAGTTAAAACGTAAGTGAGCCAAATGTAATTCTGTTTGTTATCAAAGTATCACAGGTTTACTACTTTATCTCTCTACCACAATTAGCTTTTTAGGGTGAATTTTTAAATACTTTATTAAGGCGCAATTTTGTTCTACCATCTTGGATTAAAATTTTCAACAATTGATTTTTTTTCCTTTATTTTCACAACTAGTACTTTTTATAATTATATTAAGATCTATCAATTAAACAACTTGACGTTTTCTCCTTTTTTCTTTTAAAACATACAAAGCAAAATAGGCCTTAGCAGGAGCACCTGCTTTGACGCATGAATTTTTCGGATTCGTCGGCGAGTTATTGTAAGCACAATATAAAAGTTCCGACGGACTGTGCTCCTTCTTTCTTGTTAATGTTCAGTGCTAATTCTTGCTTAACCGATTTGTTTATGTGTGAAGTGATGACTGCTATATGTCGAAATATCGTATCGTTGAGCAGGCATCAACCGGTTATAATTACATATTACTGAAAAAGTATTTTTTTCTTTCCTGGACGTATGGCGTAAAAATGTAGAATGAGCAAAGCTTTATCGACTGAACAAAAAACGTTAAATAACGTAATAGCAGTTTTTAAAAGAGCAGTCTATGACTCTCGTTATATTATATAAAATGCCTTAAATATTAAATGGATTTACTTGTCTGACCTTAAATTCGAGCTGAGAGCTTATAATAAAAAAAAAACCGGCCTCCTCAGAAGCTCTAAACTACTATAGAAGCCCGATGCGCCAAACGTTCAAACTAGACTCACCGTAATTTAATAAGGATAATGGTTGCCTCGGCTTTTAAACACTGAAGACTGGTCTAGGTTAGTTTTGATGTGGTTAAAAAGTTTATAAACCCCATATTTTTTATCATTTGTGATATAAAATTAACGTTACTTAAAAACATTGGTAAAAAAATCGGTAAATTAGATTTCCCCGGAGTTCCCTGGTTATGAATCTTTCCTTTTATCATGGATAGTAATTTATGATTATCCCTTTGTCGGAGAGGCTGACTATTTGGTTTTTTTTATTAATTATTTACGAGACAATGGCTTTTGTATGGAACATATTTCGCAACAAACACCTCACTTTATTAAGGAATATAATTATATACATAGTTATTTGATGACAAAGAGGTATGTTCAGTGAAAAGATCCATCCTTTAACACTTTTTTAAATAGGATGTGTTCATTAAATTTGCCAAAGTGAAGTGTTAATTCATTTTGTTTTATTATAACGCCCACTTTGTTATAATTATGTTAACGCTTTTAGATCTAACACTGGGTTATTGCAGTCGAAAGAAACAAAGTACAGTTTTAAGCATGTATAATTCTTTTTTTGTTAATATTTCATAATAGCATATAGAAACATGGTTTTGTCCTATCCTTTTAAAAATAATTAAGCGTAGTGAGATTAATTGAAGATAATAAAATAACAAACACTATGTTACGATTATATGACTTTTAGTTTATTAGTATATTTTTATTATTAATTTATTAAACTGGTTACCACGGCTACTAACTATGAAAAGTCAAAAGATAAACACAAACGAAACAAGTTAATTTTAAAATACACTCAGATTTATTATCTATAAATGTACATTATGTAATGACATCAGTGGCGGCTCGTTTTTTAACCTTTTTATGATGTTAATTATCCATAGTTTTGGAGCGATGTTTAATACTTAGGGGAAATAATATGAATTTATAAGATTTTAAATATATATTTTTGGTCTTAAAAAATAGTTATGTACCTATATCTTAAAGCTAATTTCGATTCGATTCGATCGATGCAAAACTTCTTCCGCCTCCGATGATCGGAACGAACTAATTTACATTAATTCTATAACAAGCGCCTGCAGCAGCAGTTTACGCCGCTCCCATCTCTATTTAGCTTACGGACATTCACCATTGCGTTGCCATAGCAACTGCCGTAAAGTGCGGGACACGAAAGAAAACCGGGCGGAGTCAATCGGTTTAGGAAGGTCGCCCAAGAAATCTCTTTAAACCAGTGATGTCCCGTCGTTCTTTAAATAATATAGCACTCCTTTTTGACTATACGCACTTCAGATAATTAAAAAATTTAACTATGCTTAATGCACCTTTATCTATATTTGTCTGTTTTCTTTCGTGTACCACACTACTTTATCTCTTTTATGTTGCAAAAACGGCGAACTTTGGAATTTTAAAATGATTTAATTTTGATTTTTCTTGATCGATTTACCTATAAATATATTTTTTCTTGAGTTCTGTCATTAACGGTTCCCAGGCTACTGCCTACGTCCACTATTATTGGACCACCCAGTATAGTGATACACGATCTTATCACGGGCAGCCAGCACCAGATCCAGTGAACGAGATTTATCAAAATTTTAATTTATGCAGTTCGACTTTGGGCTACTCGGGTATGCTAAAAGTGGCCGTCTGTCTCCGTTTGTCATATTACTTTATACAGGGGCCGTCATTGTGAAGTACTATACAGGGCGTTTCCTAATTGCTTGCTGATGTTAAAGGGGGTGTTTTTATGTCCTAAGATAACTGCATGAAATTTGATACACGTCTTCTATGCGTTAAGGAGCATACGGACTTACCCAGGTTAATTACATATGCACGTCACTGATAGAAATTTCAAGAATTGATTGCTACTAAAACATGCCCTTTTATGCATAAAAGACATATCAAATTTCACACAGTTACTTAGGTATAATAGCATTACAATTAGGATTTTAAAAAAATGTTTTTTTAATGCCCTGTATCTCCAAAGTTAAGACTTTTAAGTTCATATTAAACTTTTTTCTTAAAAAGGTCCAAGAATCACCCCCCTTTAACATTAGCACGCAATTAGGAAACGCCCTGTATAGTACTTCACAATGACGCCCCCTGTACAAAGTAATATGACAGACGGAGACAAACGGTCACTTTTGGCATACCCGAATAGCCGAAAGTCGAACTACACAACATTTTGATAAATTTTGTTCACTGGAATCAGTGCTGGCTCCCCTACAAATATGAGTTCTGTAGTTTTTCAAAATTTTAATTGCAATATTAGATATTTTTTGACACCCGGTAGTGAACAGAAAATTAATTATTTTGAAGCAGTTTACTGACAGCTACTTTATGAACAATTTTACAAAATATATGAAAAAAACTAAGCCATTTTTGAGGTTGACGGCTGTGATTCTAATGGTTCGATTCCTTCTAAACCGTTGTCTTCCTCTGAAAATGATGAGGTTTCGTCGTCACTACTTGAAGATCCCAGTGTGATAACTAAATCATCAATAACCGTTTCAATTTTGTCATCTACTTCCCAGTATTTATCTTCAATAGAACGAACATGTTTAACATACGATTTCCAATTTTCAGCCGATATTGAGTCAATCGCTTCCAATGTTATTTTATTTCAATTTTTAATTCAGAATTCACCGGTGTTGCGCTCTCGAATATATTTTTTTACTCCTGCCCATGCAAGTTCAATAGGGTTGAGGTGGCACATGTATGGAGGCAGCCTTAAAGGTGTATGACCGAGCTTACGTAAAAGACCGTCAATTTAGTTACTTTTTTTCTCTAGGCTTGTTGACTGATATTACTTCATATAATTGATATTTTCTCCATGTTGGATCACATACAAGATTGTTCGATTTAAGCCACGATATCATCTGAGCTTATGTAGAGTACTTAGTTGGCAGTTTATCTTTTACGTGAGAATGATAAGACGCATTATCCATTACCACGACTAATTTGGAAGGAATGTTAGGTAGAAGCTTCTCGAGCAACCACTTTTCAAAATTATCTCTATTCATCTATCCATGATAGTCTCCAGTTGTTAGTCCCGAGCGAAAAACTAAAGCAGCACCTGGAACAAATCCGGCTTCTGAACCAGCATGAACTATAATAAAGCGACTACTAGAGTGGATTCCCTGAACAACACCTGTAACACTTTCACTTTGCCAGCATTTGTTCACTGTCATCATTATCTACCCAGGTTTCGTCTAGATACACAATATTGCGTCCTTCTTGCCTATATTGCCTTACAGTTGATAGATATTTCACCTGCCAGTGAAAAATATTTAGTCTCTCAATCAGCAATTTTTGTTTATTTTGGCACTTGCGCCAAACAAAACCATTTGATCGTAAAAGCCGATTTAAGGTTTTATACCCGTACTGAAAATCTATTTTGTTCTTTACAGCACGAAGTAGAGGTTTGCAGGTCGGAACATTCTTCAAGTTTATATAAAAATCCTCTATTGTTCGTCGAATTACTTGAAAATCACCATCGTCAATTTTATCTTTGTATGATAATCAGGGTCTTTTTTTACCAGGAGATTTTAGAGGTGGAGTAGAACATGAGCGATCATTATGTTCTCTTTGAATTTTTCTTACACTACTTTCCGAAACACCAGTGTAAAACGCAGCGCGTTCTCTTCGATTTTGAATTGGAATGATCAAACTATTATTTTCGGCTTCTCTAGTACAGGCTTCTATAACGCTCCAAATAACTTGACTTGCACCGCTTCGAATTGTTTTTCCTCTTTTGCCCGCCATCGTTACTTCGAAATAATAATTCAAATTCATTGCAACGCATTTATATAAAAATGAAAACAAATGCTCGAAATGTATAGGCGCCACTGGAAATAGCTAGAACCTTCTAGCGGCAAGTGCATGGAGAGTCTAGGCACATCTCAATTGCAAGTGGACCAATGCGAAATTTACTAAATCCTCGATTAATTTTCCGTACAGCTTTTATAGGTGAAGCGGCAAACTATTACAACAAATAAAATAACATAAAATTTATTTGCTTACACAAATTTTACTTTTCCGCTTGCTTAAGACTATGAATCTTTATTTTAAGGACCGCCCGGTTTTTTTTCGTCTCTCGCACTATAAACAAATCTAAGCGCGAAAGCCGGCGTGCGGGTGGAGTCTGATGCAGAATTTGTTACTGCTGCTCAACGGGTCGCTCTTATGAAAAGATGTTCAGCGCGCTAGGTTTTTAAGTCATTATTATTTTTTGAGTATATACCGCACTAGTTTTGATAGAAAATATTGGTATAATTAAGTAAATAATGTGAATTTATATAAAATATAATACATTTTAATAATAAAAATCTATATTATAAAATGCTTAATATTTGAAAAATATTTTTATTTTTAAATAAATTGAATGGCGAGCCGCTACTGAATGACATTTATTGTCTTCTGTGTGTTCTATGTTCGATATATATCATAGGTCAAATTTTAATAAAAAATGTGAATTTAATTCAGTTATCTAAAATATAAAAATATGTTACATAGATAGTAAATACTACAATTTGTAACCCAAAATTAAAGTAAACCAGTATTTGGTTATTTAAGATACAGGGCTAATCTGAAAATGTTGCATTTTCGCGTCATTGTCAGGCACCCCTCGTATCTCAACTATCAGATAACTTATCGAAAATGTGAAAACTGTTTCTTATATAACTTTTCACACAGAACTCAATTCCGCCTCCGGAATTAGTATACAGGGTCAAAAAGTTATCCGACCCTACTTTATTTTTTTAAATGGATCACCCTGTATATTTATAGACTATGAAGTTTGCCTTTTTTACCTTTTCAAGAATATATAATAGTATGCTCTGTTTCTCAGAAACACACAAATAAATGACAATTTTCTGAAATTAAATGACAACAAACAAAAATATATGTCAAATCCAGGGGCGTGCGGTGAAATTTTAAGAAAGGGGAGCAATTTTTAGAAACTTACCTATTTGTAATGTAATTCGATTCTTCGATCATTTTTTGCAAATTCGTCAATGACGTCATCATAAAAACGTGGATGCTCCGACATATTTTGGAGAAGTTTATTTTCAATGGACAACAGCGATGTATGCGAAAGTCTCTCCTGCCCCGTTGAATTTCTCACGAAATTTGTATACGTTTAAGTGTTGAAAAATTGCGTTATACTGATGAACTTGTAGCAGGTCTTGTCAATACTAATTCACATAATTTCGACACTTCGGTGTAGGAATCTTCCAGCTCCTTGTCTTTTAAAAATTGCATTAGTTCCTTAGCGTTATTTTTTGCGCTAATGGTATCAGTTTCGTAAATCACTTTTAGTTCAGATCCCAGTAACACTCGGTCGAAGAACTGGCCATAATGAAGAAGAGATTTAAACACATCTTCTGGAAAAGTTTTTCGTTTAAATGCATCTAAATTGCAGAGCTCGAGGAATTTAAAATCATTTAAACCGTTAAATCTATAGTTTATTTGTGGCTCTACATTTAACGTCATCGTTTTATCCCAAAATAGGTCAAAGTCATCTCTTTTTTGGCTTAACATGGACTTAAAATCATCCACTTTTTTTAGACAAAAAGCAATATCATTTGTTTTAGTTTGTAATATATTAAAAACATTGTCCAAGAATGGAAATATTTCTGAAAATATGTTCAACAAATAATTAAAACTAAAATCTCGTTTCAAACAGTCCAAAAACCCCCTCGAACTATTTATTGCTTCTGAGTCCCACGTTTCATTATTTTCTATTATATTCTCAAATAGTTCAATCAGTGATTCACGATTTTCAGATACTGTTAACACAAGTCTTCCATTATAGTTCCACCTAGTAGGAGCTACTTCGGGCAATCGTTTGTGGACAATGGAGTCCAAAGCTTGTGTACGTTTTGTTGACTTGGAAATTTATGAGCAAAATATTGGACAAACACAGCACTTGGGAAGGTTTCTCGAACTTTAGCTTGCAGATCCCTTAATTGTTCTGCTATCACTGCAGCTCCATCATAGCTTTGAGCAACTAATTTTTTCTCTCCATTAATTTTTAGTAACGTTATAAACTACGGTATATAATGCATCTGCTGTACGATTTTCGGACACATTCTTAAAACCTAAAAATCGCTCTTGAATACTACCATCTGTTTTAACGTAGCGTATTACTATAGATAATTGGCTAAAATTAGTGATATCAGTTGTTTCGTCCAGAACAATAGCAATGAACCGCGCCTCGCCAATCTCCTGCTTGATTATTTTTGGAATAATGGTTGCAATAGCGGAAATTAAATCATTCTGGATTCGATTCTACGTTTCCCGAAAAACGCTAGACTGCTCTAAATGATTTTTTAAGTAATCATATTTAGCCATTAAACTAAGAAAATCTTAAAAAATTTCTCTATTTGAAGAAACCTTTGTGTAGACATGACCTCTAAATCCCAATTCGTGCTGTCCGAGAAAACAAACAACATCGATAAGTCTTCTTAATATTTTCCTATTTTTATCGACTAGTCCATTGTGTTGGCGGTGACTAATTTCCAACTGTTTATTAAGAGCGTGTTCAATTCTGGTTTTGCCGGAGACTCTTTCTTTTATGACGGCCTGCAAATGCGCTTTGGACATAATGTGTCCTTTTACAGCTTTATGGAAATTGTTTAAATTGGAAAAACCAGTTTTATTCCAGAGACCTTTTTTATTTTCAAAAAGTAAACATGGCCAACAAAATAATTTACTTATATGTTCACACCCTGTTAGCCATTTAAATTGTTCGTATTGTTTTTCCGGATAAAAATGTCTAATACACTTTTTCACTTTTGTGGATAAATTTTTCATAGGCGGTTTTGCCCATCCTTTGGAAATTGTTTCAAGCTTATCAGCGAAGTTTAATGTTAAAAATCCCTTTATTATTAAGGCACACACCAGACATTCACACACACTCTTCTTACTAAATGCTCCAACTTTTTCAACGTTATTACCGACAGCCGAAGTTGACGGTATTTGCATATCCACGTCCGTATTATTGTCTTCCATATCGCACCATGCACGACGCGACGTACGTATCACACAACACACAGATAGCCGTTCAAACAAAGAACCTACTCTCACGATAGCTTCCGCCCCCACTTAAAGCACGCGACCGAAATGCAAAAATTGCAAACAGCCGGTGGAAAGTTCAATAATCTCTGGCTCGACTCATAGGAAATCAAGCATACAGGACTTGGCTGCAGAGAAGCTAGTGGACTGCATAGGTTCTATTCCATTTTCTATTGTCGCTCGGTCGGAGTCAAGGCCGCATTTATTATAGGCTTGATAATTAGGATAATATTTTAGCATTTTTAATATAAACTAAATTAATGGTTTCATATTTCAAAAATTACATTTTAGAAGATGTTTTGTAATTTTTTTTGGGGAAGTAGTGCTTCCCTTTGCTTCCATGGACTGCACGCCCCTGGTCTTTCTCTATCTCATCGGTTTTTGGATCAACTTTTGGTTTATAAAGCAGTTTATAACCGTTATTTTGGTATTTTCATTTAATTAATGTCTATCAATTTCTTTGAATAATGGCAGGGTATGAAAAGTATGAAAAATATGATATGCTGGTATGTTTTATACAGAGTAATGAAAATTTTAAAAGCAAATTTAGTTCAGCAAAGCTCATTTGTTCACCCGCGTTCTAAAACGTACAACAAAGAGAACAGGGAAAGAAAAGAGATAGATATTTTGGAATGTATAGAAGCAACACCTTCGTCTTCATGTAGAAAAATTGAGAAAGAAATTGGTGTGCCAAAAATTGACGGTCAGAGGTTCTTGAAGAAATATAAGTATCATCCATACAAACTTAATATAGTGCAACTGTTTTGCCAGTGGTATTTGCAACAAAACGATTATAATGATTTATTTGGCAGGCTTGTTATTTGGTTAGACGAATGTTTTTTTTAAGTGCGGGAATTTTTAATCGTCACAATACCAAAAACTGGCATAATGAAAATCAGCATTTAATGTTTGAAAGGACACATCAAGGACGCTTTGGAGTTGGGTGTCATGTTTTATTTTGGGCATACATATGAGATTTTTGAAGGAGGTCTTACAGTACGTAAATTCCTAGAAATCCTTGAGGAAGTTATTCCAGAACTGCTCGAAAATATTCTATTAGCACAATATAGCCAAGTCATAACTCTAGGCTCTAGCTAACTTTTCTCAAAGATGGATAGATACCAACGGACCTATTAGATGGCCTCCACGATCTCCAGATCTCTCAATTCTAGATTTTTTATGGGGCTGTACATATTATTATTATTATGTATTTCATAGATTGATTAGTTATGTCTAAAGTTTCTTAATATTCGTGTTAAGTATTTTTTATAAATTCGTAGTGAACGTAAATAATAATTGCAGGAAAAATTATTATAAGCCGAGAATAAAACAAAAAAACTTAAAACTCCCTTCTTTACGGTTCTTAACTAATAATTTTATATTAATATACCTTACAACAGTAAATAAGTCAAAAATATAGGAGCGATAAAAACAGTGGATCTTTCCTTGTAAAACATCTTTAAAAAAGATAAACTTACAAAAATGTACCAGATCCTTTTTAAACATAGTGTGACTGAACCGAATTGAACTTAGCATATCTTAGACAAAATGGATTATTGTTAAAAAAACACTATGAAAAAAACTGAGATTGTATGCAAAATTGACTTAAGTCATTTCTTTCTTCGGTCTTCCCATTATAGCTAAGCTACACTTTCTTTTCGTCTTAGTTTTACAGAGGTGCAAAATTTGTCATTCTGTCCTGACAAACCACTGTAATCCCTGCTGCTTTACAATTCTAATATTCACGTGCCTCAAGAATATTGCGAAACTCACCTAGACGAGGTTTGCATTTCAAATAGCGGTATTGGGTTTCAAAGATGTCGAATTCTTTATATATTATAGTTTGTGAAAACAACGTAATGTGGACTGACATAGAAAGAAAGACATATGAAGAAATTTAAATAAAGCGTGTCAAGACGTAAGTGTATGATAATTAAGATAAATGGCTGAGAGTTGACTTATCTTCATTGACAGTGGTAGATATCACATTTGTTGTCTTCATGAACCTTTTGTGGCGAAAAGAAAGTGTATATGTATGTTAGTGCTCTTTCCAACGAGTTGTGTATAATATTTTTCCCACAACACAAGAAAAAATTAATAAAAAATGTATTGCGTATCTTTTAAAAACATAAATGATTTAGTAATGCGCCAGCCGATCCACAGTATCTCGTTTAGTACAAGCTACCGGGACAAGATTATTTTTTAAGTTTTTTTGACTGATTATGTATATTGCAACTATAATATTTTCGCTTTCCCGGGGGAATTTTGGGATAACAAGTCTCCTACTTGTGTCCTTACTTGCGGGTTTCCAAGTATCCCCACACCAAAATCTGTTCAGCCGTTTACTTGAGACTGACCAGACTGAACAGACCGACAAAGTTACTTTTGCACTTAAAAAAATATGATTATGAATAATGAGAAAATGAAAGGTTTAAAAATTTAAACAGTTTATAAAATTTGTTTGTTGATGTTCTTTTTGTAAAACCAAATCAGTCTTTTATATTTATTATACAAATTGGAAAAGTCTATTCTGCAATGTGAAATGAAAGAAAGATGGGTGTATTTCGTGTAAAACCCGTCTTTCTTATATTACAATATTTTTACTAACTGAGGCACAAAATAATTATACAATTATTAACTAAATTACAAAAATTTTATTAAATTTTGTTACAAATTGAATCACACGGTTAAAATACATACACTGGTAATATTAAACAACAAAACTATAATTAAATTATGTAATAAGTATTAATAAGATATTTACAAATTTATCTTGTTATCGTTATCCGATGATTCGTCGCTATCACTCTCCCATTCAGAAGAGTCCGATAATAAATAATCCTCCTCATTTATACAAAATGGAATCACAAAAATAACTACTCCGTTGGCTGATACCACGACCGACATTGAATTACATTGTGACTCCTGGCTTTCGTTGGGGGCATTACATGGTAGTATGTTTTCATTCCACGTACACCAACGTCTTAACAAGAAAATGATCCTTGTTTGGAACATGTTCTGCATCGCAGCAGACACAATGATCCATTTTAGTCAAACGACGATCGCGATTTCGCTCTTATTAGAGCTCATCAGGCCGCCATAGACTAGCGAGCCCCGTGTAGGGCAAAAGCACAAAATGAACTACTCCGCCGGCTGATACCACGACCGGCATTGAATTACATTGTGACTCCTGGCTTTTGTTAGGAGCATTAAATGATAGTATGTTTTCATTCCACGTACACCAACGTCATAACAAGAAGATGATCCTTGTTTGGAACATGTTCTGCATCACAGCAGACACAATGATTCATTTTAGTCAAACGACGATCGCGATTTCGTTCTTATTAGAGCTCATCAGGCCGCCATAGACTAGCGAGCCTCATGTAGGGCAAAAGCATAAAATGAACTACTCCTCCGGCTGATACCACGACCGGCATTGAATTACATTGTGACTCCTGGCTTTTGTTGGGAGCATTAAATGATAGTATGTTTTCATTCCACGTACACCAACGTCATAACAAGAAGATGATCCTTGTTTGGAACATGTTCTGCATCATAGCAGACACAATGATCCATTTTAGTCAAACGACGATCGCGATTTCGCTCTTATTAGAGCTCATCAGGCCGTCATAGACTAGCGAGCCCCGTGTAGGGCAAAGGCACAAAATCGAATCACAAAAACTTCCGCACTGTGCACTAAAATCTTATGTACAGTGATAGGCATGTAGTCCCACGAATACAGATCTAGATGTAATTTAAACGTGATACCCCAACTCCAAAGCGTCGTTGTTGTGCCCTTTCAAACATTAAATGCTGATTTTCACTAGCCAGTTCCTGGTATTGTGACGATTAAAAATTCCCGCACTTGATAAAAAGCATTCGTCTGACCAGATAACAAGTTTGCCAAATAAATCGTTATTATCGATTTGTTGCAAATACCACTGGCAAAACAGCGCCCGGTGCTCGGCATCGCCAGGATGCAAGTGTTGCACTATATTAAATTTTTATGGATGATACTAATATTTCTTCAAGATTCTCTGACCGTCAGTTTTTGGTACACCAATATACAAACGCCATACTGAAATTAGGTTAATATGAGTCTTTTAAAATCGTATAAATTAATTTCTTTATTAATTATATTATATTTAATTAATTATATTATATTTAGATAACAATAGATATTTAATTAAATTAAATGAGATTTTAATGTCACAGCTTAAATGATGCAAATTAAAAATAACACAATCAATAAGGAAAAAATTTAATTTAAACTAATTAAAAGAACCGGCTTGCTAGTGCTTTGTTGGTCCTCCTTGATTGTCAATTACAGCCTGCAGACATCTAAGCACTGATACAACTAATTTTCTGGTGTACTCAGGTGAAATTCTGATCCAAGCTTCGGTAATTTTTACTTTTAATTCATTTTTGTTTGATATTGGTGCACTATTAACTGTATTTTTTAAAGTCAACCACAAGATTACAAGACTATCAATGAACACGCATTTATGTTTGGGGGTGCCTGTATTCGCTGGGAAGAATTGTACTATGCTAGAAACATCGATGAAAAAATAAAAATTTTTAATCAGAATATCCTAAATCACATTAATAAGCACGCACCTCTAAAAACCAAAAAATACAAAGAAAAGCCCTTTATGCCATGGATCACTAATAACATAAAAACACTGATTAAAATAAGAGATAGAGCACATCGTAAGTATCAAAAAAATAAAACACTAGGTCAACTTTAATATTACAGACATCTTAAGAATTTTACTAAACATGCAATTTTAAGAGAAAAAATAACATACTTTAATCAAATGGCTCTAAAAAAGGGACGAGAAAAAAAGGAACGAGATATACACGATTTTTTTCAAATAATCAATAACCTACCAGATACGACATCTGAGGAATTGATAAGATTTTACGAACACAATCGGCTCTCTGATAAAACATTTGAATTTCAGCTCATAGACGAAATGGCACTGCACAAAATTATTTGTTCTATATCTTTTAATGCTGTTGGCGAAGATGGTCTATCAATTAAGGATATAAAACTTTCTTTACCTTTTTGCACAAATCCGTTAATTAATATCATAAATACATGTATTCTTGAGAACAAATACCCTTCATTATGGAAAAAAGCTATAATTAAACCAATTGCTAAAGTTGAAAACCCTAAGGACTTTACAGATCTGAGGCCCATCAGCCTTCTACCAGCTGTGTCTAAGATAATTAAAAGCACATTTCGATTCAACTCTCTTATTTTGCAGAAAACCAAAATATAATATATACTTAATAATATTCGTCAAAACGAAGAAAAAAAAAATAGTACCTGTATGGCTCTCTTAGACTTTAGCAAAGCATTTGATACCATAAATCATAGTATGTTATTGGCCAAGCAACGCTACTTCGGTCTATCCGAAAACGCTCTTGAATTTTTCAAAAATTGTATCAATAATCGAGAAAGCCGCGTATTAATTAGTAAAGAATTGCTTAACCTAAGTTCAGATTTTCAACCAGTCACTCGGGGAGTGCCTCAAGGTTCCGTCTTATCTCCATTGTTATTCTCAATATATGTGGCAGACATGGACAAAGCCGTGAAACACGCGAGACATCAACAATATGTGGACGATTCTCAAATATGTTTACCAATTAACAACAATAACATCGACATAGTGCATGAACTCCTAATTTCCGACCTAAAAAACATTAGCAACTATGCAAAGGATCACAACTTAAAACTAAATGCTTCAAAATCACAAATTCTAATTTTTAACGCTAACAACAGTATCAGAAAAAATATTGAAAATAATCTAAATATACATTTAAATAACAGCATAATTCCAATTGTCGATCATGCAAAAAATTTAGGCGTAACTTTTGACAGTGCAATTTCATTCGATAAATTTAAAAAAGTACTTCTCTCCAAACAAAAATATTTTTTGTGTGAAACTCTGGTATTATCATTGTTTGACTATGGAGATGTTGTTTACGGGGATTCCTTATCATCTCGTACTAAACAAATGATACAAAAGGTTCAAAACTCATGTATAAGATTTTCCTACAATATTCCTTATAGACACCATATTACCCCTTACTTAACTAATGAGAAGATATTAAACATGAATAATCGCAGGAAGTATCATATATATTCTTTTATTTATCGCGTAATTAAGACAGGCATTCCCAGTTATTTGTCAGCAAATTTTTCAACTTTTACACACACGCATAGTACTAGATACAATCAGCAGTTTGTAGTGCCACAGCATAGAACTTCTGCCTTTCAGCGCTCTTTGACATTTGTCGCTACTCAAATGTGGAATAAGTTATCGAAAGATGCAAAAAATCTTTGCCTTAAGAACTTTTCCGATAGTAATTAAGTTCTATATTAACTATGTATATACTCAATGTACCGTCTAAATTGTTGTTGCTGTTGTGATTTATCATTCTTAGTAGTAATTTGCCCGATTGTCCCATCCAACAAGACTTATTAACTCTACCTCCCACACCCCACCGCACTACGTCGGCCAGCTTTCGCCTTCTTCTCAACCTCTCATTTGTCTAACTCCACAAACACTTTTAAAGAATAAATAATTTACCAATATTTTTCCTTGCACGCTTGCACAATTATTTACATATATTTGTATTAATTGATTAATTATATATACTAATTATTAATATTGTTCATAAAGGTTTTTCTTTAGGGTAGCCTCACATTGTGCACCTTGTTTAGGGGCGCAATGTAACCGGTTTTGTAATCGAGAGGCTCTCCAATTTGTGGAATAGGTTAAACAATTTTTTTTATACCAATACCATGTTATAAATTGGTGTATCTATTTGACAAATAAATGTTTTTTGAATTTGAAATTTTCGATTACATTTAAATCTGGTGACTGGGCTGATGTTTTGATGATATTTGGGCAATTATAAAGCAACCAACTTCGAACCCGATATGACGTGTGCTTTGGATCGTTGTCGTGATAAAACCCATAATTGTCAACAATGTCCAATTTTTGGACACTCGCAACAAGATGCTGTCTTCATATATCCAAATACATGTACTGGTTCATATTTCCTTCTATAAAATGCATATTACCTACTCCTGCAGACAACATACACCCCCATAACATGACCACTCGTTACTGTAGCTTTAATAATTTGCAGTTTTAGTTCTTCATTAGGTTTTACTAGAGAAGCTGAAAATAATAGTTTGACTATTCCAATTCGAAATCGAACAGAACGCGCTGCATTTTACACTGGTGTTTCGGAAAGTAGTGTAAGAAAAATTCAAAGAGAACATAATGATCGCTCACGTTCTACTTCACCTTTAAAATCTCCTGTTAGTAAAAAAATACCTCGATTATCATACAAAGATAAAATTGACGATGGTGATTTTCAAGTAATTCGACGAACAATAGAGGATTTTTATATAAACTAGATTTTCCGTGCGGGTATAAAACCTTAAATCGGCTTTTACGATCAAATGGTTTTGTTTGGCGCAAGTGCCAAAATAAACAAATTAAAACTCATTTTTCGCTGGCGGGTGAAATCTCTGTCAACTGTAAGGTAATATAGGCAAGAAAGACGCAATATTGTGTATCTAGACGAAACCTGGGTTGATGATATGATATATAATGATATGACAGTGAACAAATGCTGGCAAAGTGAAAGTGTTACAGGTGTTGTTCAGGGAATCCGCTCTAGTAGCCGCTTTATTATAGTTCATGCTGGTTCAGAAGCCGGATTTGTTCTAGGTGCTGCATTAGTTTTCGCTCGGGACTAGATGAACAGATGAATCAGTCGTGGTAATGGATAATGCGTCTTATCATTCTCACGTAGAAGATTAAGTGCCAACTAAATACTCTACAAAAGCTCATATGATATCGTGGCTTAAATCGAACAATCTTGTATGTGATCCAACATGGAGAAAATATCAATTACATGAAGTAATATTAGCCAACAAGCCTAGAGAAAAAAACTATAAAATTGACGGTCTTTTACGTAACCTCGATCATACACCTTTAAGGCTGCATACATGTGCGACCTCAACCCTATTGAACTTGCATGGGCAGGAGTAAAAAAATATGTTCGGGAGCGCAACACCGGTAAACTTTCAATTAAAGATTTAAATAAAATAACATTAGAGCGATTGACTCAATATCGGCTGAAAATTGAAAATCGTGTGTTAAACATGTTCGTTCTATTGAAGATAAATACTGAAAAGTAGATGGCAAAATTAAAACGGTTATCGATGATTTAGTTATCACACTGGGATCTTCAAGTAGTGACGACAAAACCTCATCATTTTCAGAGGAAGACAACGATTTAGAAGGAATCGAACCATTAGAATCACAGCCGTCAACCTCAAAAATGGCTTAGTTTTTTTTGATATATTTGGTAAAATTGTTCATAAAGTAGCTGTCAATAAACTGCTCCAATATAATTAATTTTCTGTTCACTACCGGGTGTCAAAAAATATCTAATATTGCAATTAATATTTGAAAAACTACAGAACTCATATTTTTCTAAAATTAACACATCAATGTAGTTATAGTAGGGGAGCCAGCACTAATTCCAGTGAACAAGATTTATTAAAATTTTAACTTATGCAGTTCGACTTTGGGCTATTCGGGTATGCCAAAAGTGACCGTCCAAAGTCGAAGGGCATAAATTAAAATTTTGATAAATCTCGTTCACTGGATCTGATGTTGGCTGCCCTTGTAAAATCTGGACTTGTAAATCGTGTATCACTATATTGGGTGGTCCAATAATAGGGAACGTAGGCAGTAGCCCTGGAACCGTTAATGACAGAACTCAAGAAAAAATATATTTATAGGTAAATCGATCAAGAAAAATCAAAATTAAATCATTTTAAAATTCGAAAGTTCGCCGTTTTTGCAACACAAAAGAGATATAGAAGTGCGGTACATGAAAGAAAACAGACAAAATATAGATAAAGGTTCATTAAGTTTTGGAAAAGAAAGTAACATGGATGTATTCTACTCGGGTATTTCTTAAGCAATATAATAGTATATTCTATGCAAAAAATAAATTTAATATAGTTTGTATAAAAGAAAGATCTCAAAATAGCAGTAGAATATTAATTAACCATAGCAACTGACCAGTAGTTTTGATTTAGATAATAATTCGCTTGTATTACGCCCAGAAGTGTCTAAAATTATCCTTCAACATTAATAATTCGCTTTTCATATTAAAAAAAAACTTCCATAATTGACAAAGTTGGAAAAGGACCTACAACATTTTCTGCTATTGTTTAAATACATCTATCAGAGAAATATGTTGAAGAGCTATACTGAACCAATTCAAACTTATTCTCAACAATCTATAAGCCAATATGTCTGAAACCAATATCAGGGAACGCTTGAAAGTTTAAAACCTAATTTAATTTTTTCAATTTTTCAGGACTTGGGCATTTTATTACTTCCTGCCGTATTTTTGGATATTGGAAGGACCTCGTTCGACTCTCATAATGGTAAGTGGAAAACTTTCTCTGAATTTTAGCTCGTAAGTATTCTATTTAGTAGAATCTATTGTCTTGAAACTTTATGTATATCGGTTGAGTTTACGGCTAGGAAATATGAAACTAGAAAACTTTATATACTCTATTGGTTCATTCTTGTTATGGACAAATTTATTCTTCCTTATCCAAAATTGGATATTATTAATTTAGATCCAACAATCGTTGTCAAAATTAACTTGATAACGATCAGAGCTATAATTGAACGCTATAGATAATAGTAGTTTACCTAACAAGAGCGGAATTGAAAATTAATTGCGTGCAGAAAAATCACTTTACGCCCGTGTAAGGTACACTATTTTTTCTACAAGCGTACGGAAAAACCCAAAAGTTAAAAAGAATCGTTTATCTATATCAAATACATAAGCAAAAATTAATTATTATTAACAACATTAATAGTAAACGTGTAGTTTGTAACATTTTGTAAATTAATTGCAGAGGCTAGATTTTTTTCCAAGGAACTCGGGGTTGGGTTTGGATTTTCCAGTTCTCTTCCACGAGTACTTATTGCTCTAATTGTTGCCAAGGGGGTAACTTTTTGGTTGGAAGAGGTCAATTTGGTAGACTGCACTGGTGAAAGTTGGTGACTAGTGGAAGGAATGGCATTGATGGCAATACTTAATTGGATAGATTCTTTTGAAGACTTTCTAAATAACTTTCTGCCACGGTTGAAGATTTTCCAACCTCCGAGGCGCTTGATACTTACCCGACAACGTTTGCCCAGATCTACGGCAAAATTTCAAACAGATGTCAGTATGATTTTTTGCTTACTAATTGTCCTATTTTACTCAATTAGTAAATTGTCAAACCCGAGTTATTTGTGAAAATCGGGTAAGGTTTCAAGTCCAGGCAAGTAGTATAGGCCTATGGTGAGTCCATATGATCAAGAATATAATAGGTTATTATTTTATATTGTCAAAATCGGGTAGCTTATTATTTTAACGTATCAAAATCGGGTATGGTTTCAAGCTTGGGTAACTGGTATATAACTAATTGCCTATATTTTCCAAAACGCCCTTCCAATGGGTCTGTTTGAAATTTGCCCAGTAATACATAAATCATATTAAGCTCAGTTAAACAGTATTCAGTAACTTCAAGAAGCCCATGAAAGGTATGGTTTAATGCAGTGTGGGTTGGTCGAGTCAGTGTATTTGTAAAATTAGTTGGACTCCAATTATCTAGCCAATTTTGCATTTTTAGCAAAAAACAAAATTTAGGATCTCATTGGGGGCTGTTAGTATTTGTTTGGTAAACGGTTCCTGATATTTATCTAACAAATGTTTTCCCTTAAGGGGAATTTTTAAGTTCACAATTTTCCGCTATGTCAATATAATACTAATAAAGTCTGCGGTATCTTGTGAATGTGACAAATTTTTAACAAAACCTTTTAGAGCCTCTATAATAAAGGGATTAAAGATTTTAAGAGCTATTTTTACATTTTGTCTTTCAAGAGATGATGGTTTAGGAACGTATGTGTGTGCTTGATTAGCTATATATCCAATACATTCCTTTTTTTATTTGAACTGTGAGAGTTTATTGAAACACTGTTAAAACGAAATAAAATAAGTCTATTGAACTAGAACAACAAAATTCACATCCGACTTCTTGCAAGTCCAAAAACAGAGTCCTCCTCTAATATTAATACAAATTTCAAGAAACATAAAGTTCCACCCCCTGTGCCAAAATTCCTCGCTTTGATTGGTCCTATTGGTTGGCAAAAGGGGTTTTTTTCTATCTTCGTAAACTTTCCCATGGTCAAAATAAAAACATTTATTACAGATAGTAAAATGGGAATTTGGAGAAAGCTTTACTAAGAAGGGTCGTTTCGGTATTTTCTTATCATAAACCCTAAATGCAATAAACAGTTCACTATCGGTGATGGTTCCTTTTATCGAACGTGCAACAACATAAAATCGTACAAAAAAGTGAAATTCCCACAATTATGTACATACAGAAAACTAAGTACCTACAAATTGTTACACTTCTCAATAGCAATAGATAATTAGCCTAGATTAAAAAAGTAAATGTAAAATAAAATAAATATGTACAGTATGTTATGCAGTAACAATGAAAAGAAAAACAAATATATACAGTGTGATATGCGCAAATTTTAACTTTGGCAGACAAATGTGGGAGACATTCAGTCGCCACAATGGAAATAGAGCCTTTAAACTAAGTGTAGTTTGTCCTGTTCTAGTTCATATAGGTTTTAGAGAAGATCACAGAAAAGGAAGCACATTTTTTTTGGCCTGTCTCAAAATCGGGATAAGAAAATGTTTGGTAAGGTTTTGAATTAAGCCAGTTGTTAAAAATACATTTCAGTAAATGAACAGTGTCTAAAAGGTAAAATAGGGGTCTTAGAGATGTGAGAATACTATACTGAATTAATTAAGGGGTGAAAAATTATTCATTGTTTTACTGTTTACTGCATTATTCTCAATATCTGTACAGGGTGGTCCACATAACGTAACCTA
This sequence comes from Kuschelorhynchus macadamiae, assembly GCA_030620095.1. Lineage (NCBI taxonomy): Eukaryota > Metazoa > Arthropoda > Insecta > Coleoptera > Curculionidae > Kuschelorhynchus > Kuschelorhynchus macadamiae. The sequence continues at coordinate 1,649,772 of JAUTXW010000491.1, read as the reverse complement.
TCCCCTTATCTCAAAAATTAAAAGAGATACCGAAAAAAACTGTTTATGAAAGTTGCTTGATATTTCAAGGACTGCTTAAATATTAACGATCTATGTATACAGGGTGCTTCAAAAATTAGATATGATATTAAACTTCATTATTTTTCATTAAACACCCTATATATTTTTATATATTTTGATTGCTCTCCGAAAAACAAGTTAAGTTTGTATATACATGTATGTTCGAATTCGGCGCCGTTTAGCCTGAAAATAAAAAAAAAGATGAAAATTTAAAAAATTGTGTCTCCAAAAAAAAATAATTAATAATACTAGTCAATTTTTTGTTGGTATATTTGAAATAATAAATCAATTAAGTAGGATCCAATTCATGTTAATTTTGTACCCTGGTTGCTTTTTTATATACAGGGTGGTCCACATAATGGGTTAAATTAGTGATAATTCAATCCCAGAAAAAACAGTTTTTTTAAATGGAACACCCTATATATTATACATTTTATTGAATAACCTTTTAGTTACCTTTCATTTGGTATGTATATGTCCTATACCTAAAACTAATATTAAAGGCGCTGTTGCGTTTTATTTTCGGCCATGTCATTTTTTATAATAATCTCATAAGCATAACTTCCGTTTTATGCAAAAAATAAATCACTCTCTAATTTTTACTCTGAATATTATTTATTTTAAATTAAAAAAAAAATTTGAAATATCATTACAATAAAATAATTAAAAAACACAAAAGTTCCAAACTAATTACATTTTTAAATAGTTTTCTATATAACCTCCATTATTTGCAATACACGTCGTATAAATTATTTGAAGTTTGTCGATTGCCTTTGTCATTTTTTATATCAAGCAACCAAAGGTTGTTGCATTTATATAATTTTTATAATTTCCATGGAAACCAAGTAGTTATAACCTGTAACGCAGATGACATTGAGTTTTTGTCAAATATTAAAAAAATAATTATGTCTACGTATAGCATTGAAGAACGACTTAAATTACATGAATTTTATATCAGTAATGGGAAAAGTGCTGCTTTAGCTTTAAGAGAATACCAGCAGACATATCCTGGAAGACGAATACCTACAAGGCAAATATTCAAGAGAATTTTAAAAGACTTAGAGACTGGTGTTGTTGTAAATAAAAAGAAGAACAAGAAAAACATAATTTTAACTGACGATAAGAGGATTGAAGTAAGATTATACTATCAAGATAACACGGAAAATTCTTTAAGGGATGGCCAACGAGATTTAGATATTAGTAAGACGACCATCATGAGATCACTAAAACTTGATAAAATTAAACCATACAAATTCCTTCCTGTTCAAAAATTGTCTGAAATAGATTTTGAAAACAGGCTAAATTTTTGCACCGTTATAATGGATCAGTATTTTGAGAGAGACATTTTTAAGCATATATTATGGACCGACGAAGCTACATTTAGTACAGCTGGGATTTTTAACCGTAGGAACACTCACTATTATTCCCACAACAACGAACATCGTGTAAAGGCCATAGAAAAGCAGGGTCACCGGTCTATAAACGTTTGGTGTGGAATACTTGATGATAGGATTATCGGACCAATCTTTTTTGAACGAACGTTGACTGGACAGCGCTACCTACATATGCTTCAAAACGACATATTAAATTTGATTACAGCACTGCCAGAGAATGTGAGACATGGTATTGTAGCTTTTCAACAAGATAGTGCTCCCTACCACACAATACCAATAGTCACAAATTACATAGGGGAAAATTATGAGATGTTAATAGGGAAAAACGGACACATTCCTTGGCCACCAAGAAGTCCCGACTTAAGCCCCCTAGATAATTTTTTATGGGGGACTCTAAAAGATAAAGTGTATAAAGAAAGGACCCATAGCATAGACGAATTGAAAAACAGAATAAGAGCCGAGATTACCCATCTTAATGAAAATGGTTCAGTCCAAAAGGCAATCGACAAACTTCAAATAATTTATACGACGTGTATTGCAAATAATGGAGGTTATATAGAAAACTATTTAAAAATGTAATTAGTTTGGAACTTTTGTGTTTTTTAATTATTTTATTGTAATGATATTTCAAATTTTTTTTTTAATTTAAAATAAATAATATTCAGAGTAAAAATTAGAGAGTGATTTATTTTTTGCATAAAACGGAAGTTATGCTTACGAGATTATTATAAAAAATGACATGGCCGAAAATAAAACGCAACAGCGCCTTTAATATTAGTTTTAGGTATAGGACATATACATACCAAATGAAAGGTAACTAAAAGGTTATTCAATAAAATGTATAATATATAGGGTGTTCCATTTAAAAAAACTGTTTTTTCTGGGATTGAATTATCACTAATTTAACCCATTATGTGGACCACCCTGTATATAAAAAAGCAACCAGGGTACAAAATTAACATGAATTGGATCCTACTTAATTGATTTATTATTTCAAATATACCAACAAAAAATTGACTAGTATTATTAATCATTTTTTTTTGGAGACACAATTTTTTAAATTTTCATCTTTTTTTTTATTTTCAGGCTAAACGGCGCCGAATTCGAACATACATGTATATACAAACTTAACTTGTTTTTCGGAGAGCAATCAAAATATATAAAAATATATAGGGTGTTTAATGAAAAATAATGAAGTTTAATATCATATCTAATTTTTGAAGCACCCTGTATACATAGATCGTAAATATTTAAGCAGTCCTTGAAATATCAAGCAACTTTCATAAACAGTTTTTTTCGGTATCTCTTTTAATTTTTGAGATAAGGGGATAGGTTACGTTATGTGGACCACCCTGTACAAAATACTATGTACCCAATTTCTAACCTAAATTTTCTATAATGGTCTTGATAAAAGTATATAATATTTCTGAATTAAGTTTAGCTAGAGGAGATATATGAATGACTTCTGTAAGGCTTGAGCAAGGACTAGTGATCATAATGCTACTGCAGGTGAAGCTAAGGTACCTTTATTATTTACTGATGTCCTACGGTATTGCCGTTTAAGTGTTGTCCGCCTAACTGCCGGGGTAATTACAAAACCGGACCAAAAGTTCACGTGTTTAGTTTCCCGAAAGACAGTGCTTTGCAAAAAGAATGGCTACGAGCAATTCCGCGGGATGATTTAGTGCCCAATAAAAACACTAAATTGTGTGAGCTACATTTTTCCTAAAGGTTCAGAACAGGATCCGATGTGAATTCAAAAAGTAATGTAACATATTTTTCTTTATCTGTTAAATATTGAAAAATTTTACGAGCATAGGTTAAAAATAGTTTCTTTCATCGATATGAGGATCTGCTAAAAATCTATTACAAATAGATTATGTTAGGTAAGATAATAGCAGCATGACTTCGCAAATATAGCAATGAAGGCTTATTGTAAATAAAATTGAACATAACACAATGGTGCCTGGTGAATATCGATACCTTTCTTTTAAAATACTTAACAAAGTTAACTCTTCTGAGAGAAATTCTAGATTTTGAGTGAGTTCGTCAAAACCTTTTAGGTTTAAAAGCATATCAGTCACAAATTTAAAATTTTTTTTATATTGTCATTGTCAGACTCAACTTCATTTGAATTGTGAGTTTCTGTGGGAGTTTCACTAGTACTGGGGATTTGACTTGACTCGGTATAGTGTAAATCACGAGTTTCACAAGGATCAGGAGTGTCGCTATCAAGATTTATGGTTATTGACATATCATATTGTCAATTGTGTCAATTAAACTTTCTATTTCATCCAAAACTGCTAGATAAAAATGGTGATTTTAAATTTGTTATTGAAACACAAACAGATTGACCATATAAAAATGTTTCTAATTTTAAATCGCTATTTATAACAATTGCCCAAGTTATTCTATCTGTATCCTTTACCGAAAAACCACCTTTTCCTTAAATTAAAATTTCGAAATACTTTAAAAAACTTTGAAAACATGTGGTCTTTCTAGCCCTCAAATCAAACTCTTCTTTACTTTGCTCTATGGCTTGCAAAAGACTAGTAGTTCATCAAGATTCTTATTTTTACTTTTGCGTTCAAGAACGTTTTTTGACAAATAATTGGGGCAATTTGGGATAACCGTTGGTACATAATTTTCCGCATTAGTGCAGAAAAGTAGCTCTTGCCAAACTAAAATGATTGCGGAAAAGTGAAGTTTTCCGCACGCTTGGATGAATATTTAACACGTTCGCGCCGACGTGTACCACCATGTGGTACACGGTGGTTGGCCAGAATAGCCGTTGTGAGCCACATGGTGGTACACTGTTCCTTGCAAGTTTAATGAGTTCTAGAAACGCGACGGCTGCAAATAGAGTTTCAAAAATGGGTTACGGCTGTATGTAAAGGTGGTACACAACCTGTGGAGCATTCGTTTCTAAATCGGGGATGTTTTGTGGTACACAGCTTGTGGTACACACGGCCGTGAATCGCAAGTTTGGCCTTCATAGCCTAATCATGTTTGCATAACTGCTAAATAAAACAAATTTTCATAATTGTGTATTTTATTCACGTTTAGTAAACTACAAAAAACGAAAATCTAACTTTTTATACAAAAAAAAAAAACAGTCAAAACTGTAAAAAACTTTGTTGTTTGATTACAGAATATAAAACATATAACAAACTTTCATATTGTGTATTTTATACATGTTTAGTAACCTAAAAAAAAAAACGAAAAACGTAAAAACCTAACTTCTTATACAAAAAAATAGTCCAAACTGTAAAAAAACTTTGGTTAGAGAACATAAAACATAGAACTAAAACTAACATAAAAGTAGTTATTTGGAATGCTTCTCGTTGAAACATTCTAAACATAGTGATGGTTGATTGTCACAATCAGCACAGTAAGTTATCACCCTTTTTGTTTTGATCCTTGCTTCTTTTGACCCTTTTTCATTTTTAATTTTCTCATAACACGAAACGCACCGTTTTCTATTCTTTCTGACAGTGCCTTCATGTTTCTTTATATTATGGGTCGGTTTTGTATTTCTTCTTGGCGCCGGTACATCATGATTGTCCTCTATTTCTTGTTCGTTGTCATCACTAAATAGTGATTGAATTAAATCGTCCCTAAAAGCTAACATGTCAATTTTCTTGCTATTATTCTTCTGATAGATTATCCATGAGTTCACAACGGCAGTGCCTAAAATGATTTCGAAAACAACTTTTTTATACCATTTTACTGTTTTTCGTAGGCAAGTGTAATACGAAGACATTTGGTCGGATATATCTACACCTTTTTTGGAATTGTTATAATGTATTATGCATTGTGGCTTCTGTACATCTTCCCCTTTCCTGTTCTTCTTTCCGGTAGCAACTATTTCATCCGTATGTTCAGGTAGAGTACTAAGCATGATGACTGGTCTTTTATCTACCCATTTGTAAACACGCACACCTCTAGTGTTCTCCAATGCATACATTTCACCTTTTTTTAGCCTTTTATTGCAAACTTCTTTCGGATTGCCTTTTCTGTTAGAGCGCAAGGTTCCACAAAGGTGAGTATTTCTCTCCAGAAGATATTCCGCTAATTTTACGCTGGTGTAAAAATTGTCGGTGTATAATACTCTACCTTCATTTAGTAAATTTTGCATTAATTTCATTGTTACATCAAAAGTATGGCCTAGTTCACTTACGGCCTCGTTTTTACCACAGTATACTTTGAAATCGTAAGTATACGCATCGATTGTACAAATCTTGTATAATTTGATTCCGTATTTATGAGATTTGGCTGGCAAGTATTGACGGAAAAGCAATCGACCTCTCCATGGTATCATAGTCTCATCAATTACCACTTCCTTATCCGGTGTGAAGGAATCTTCAAAGTTTTTCTGGATATTTTCCAAAACTTCTTTCACTTTGGCCAATCTATCAGGGTTTCCTTCATTTTGCTCGTTATCGGCAAAATGAATGAATTTGAGCAACAAATCAAACCTATCACGCTTCATGGTTTTACAAATGAGTTCATTTCGGTACATTGGGTTTCTGGACCAATAGAGGTGAATTTTTGGAAGATGGTTGATCCCCATAATCATTAGAATCCCCAAGAAGTTCCGAATTTCTTTTTTGTTGGTGTCAATCCATTTCCGTACCACTGATCTTCGGGGAAGATTGGGATGACTTCTAATATACTGGAACGCATACCTATTTGTTTCCCGTACTATGAGTTCCAGAACCTCTTGATCAATAAACTGGCAATAAATCTTGTAAGCGTCACGAAATTCTTGTGGATTAAGCTGGAAACCATTTCTCCCAGTAAAAGGAATATTGTTCACAACTTGTCCGCATGGCCCCCAAGTATCATTGATGTTTACAGCGTTTGGGGCGTTTACTGTCGGATCTACTGGAACTTCAGGAAGTTGATCAATGTCTCCATCACTGGATTGTTGATCACTGTCTTCAGCAGGATTATCGTCAAAGCTTTCATTTTCTGAGGGCAGATAAGAAGAACCTGAATCCGCAAATGGGTCACTTTCCTCATCCGATGAAGCTGAATCTGCAAGATAAGCTGGCTGGAATCGTGGTTGCCGCATATTTCTAGGAGCGGACAAGGGCTCATCTCCAGAGAACAGTGTAGGAGACAACGGATGGTTACCAGGGGATGGTGGCGTATACACAAGGGCCCCTGCTACAGGCCCAGGGGATGGTGGCTCATGCTCAGGGGACGGCAGCACATGTTCAGGGGATGGTGGCATATTTCCAGAGGATGGTGGCTCATGCTCAGGGGACGGCAGCACATGTTCAGGGGATGGTGGCACATGTTCAGGGGATAGTGGCATATTTCCAGGGGATGGTGGCATATTTCCAGAGGATGGTGGCACATCTTCTGGAAAAGCGGGCCCGGGCGGTGGGACAATATTGGGGATCGGCGCTGCCTGATCATTGGACGGTGAAACAGTGGTGGAACTTAATGCGTCTGTCTCTTGGGATTGGGCCGCTAGCTTAGCAGCAGCCTGCAAAATCCTTTTTGTCCTATTCATTATTGCATCTGGTTACTTATTATCTGAAACAAAAGAAAGATATTTATAGTAATACTTTTACAGCGTGGCCACCGGTGGTACACGACGTCCCTAAAAAGAAATTTATTTTATAGCCGTCGTGCGCCACCGGTGGTACACGCTTAAAACCACTAAAAATGAAATAAAAACATAAAATACATCTATATAGAACTTTATTTATCACAAAAATACAAAAATATTTACTTGTAACAAAAAAAAAATTACGGCCCCTGGTGACCACATCCGAAATCGGCTATGTCGCGAACGTGTTAAAAACTCTCTTTTTAACTTTTACTTTTTATGTTTAGTAAATAGAGGCTGCCCAACAAATTCGTCAGATATACTGACGAAACCATGAAACGTAATCTCGCAGAGTAATTTTTTTACGATTTACAATACGACACTTACAAAATCTAGGTTACCTCATCGTCATGCCACAGCCACATTTGGGTTATTTTGGGCTTTATTCTCCTGGTTTATTTGAATAGAATTAGTACTTCTGTTTATAATTTCCTATACCCATAATGTAATTTTATTCCGTTTCTATACGAATGGTCCCAATTAAATTTTCCAACATAAAAGCTTCTCTTTATTTTCATTATTTGCATTTGCATCAAACGTCAAATTCAACATTGTAGACCTTATTATCAATTGAATACTGATATCCTTTATTTTATTTTTGAGGGTGTAATTATTAATTAATTTCGGTCTAGAACGGCAATATTGGGTAAATGATTAGAGTTTATATACAGATAAATCTTTAATCGATCTGCTTTTTCATAGGTTTATATTTGAATGTATACAGTATACAGAGTATCCCAAAAAGTTCTAACGAATTATTTATAAGTGGTACAATAGCGCAGTTGGTTAGAGCCAATGGACTAATGATCCAGAGGTGTGGGTTCGATCCCCGCTCGTACCATAACTTTTTCTGTTGATTATAAGTAGTATCCTTGTTGTGACATTAGTGTAACTTATTTGCTCCCAACGAAAGTAAGGAGACAAGAGTGTAATCCAAAGCCGGTAGTGGTGTTAAATACTCAACGGAGTAGTTATTTGTGTTGATTCCATTTTTTGCATTGCCCTAGAAGGGGCTAGGAATTAGTGCGGTCATAAATGTTTTGAACGATTGGCCATATACAATGATTATTCTAATAATTACACAGGGTAACAAAATGAAAACAAAAATTTGGTACCGGAAATCTAACATCTGATTTTAGATGTTTTTAATGTGCTGATTCCAAAAAAGCCACCAGATCTTTTCTATCAGCTCTAGTTTTTGAGATACAGGTTACAGGTTAATTGATATTTTTTTCTGATAAAGGACAACAAATAAAGAGATAAATATGTACTTAATCGTCAAAATAGAAATTTCCCAGAATCTAATTAACCAAATGGATACCTAGAATTGTCCCTGACCCAATGTTCCTATACTAGGAATTACTCAATACACTGCTCTTAATTACTTTTATACCTGTAATTGCCTATGACCCGATCCTTCTATACCTGCTTGGCTGTACTCGATTTAGTATATTACTGAGTTTTCCTAATAAAGTTGTGCTATCATTTTGTGTAAATTTTGGGCGTTTTATAGTATCAAGAAACTAAACTGAAACAATGGCATCCACAAGCAGACGTACCTGTGTAAATCATCCCGATGTTTTTGTTATGTGTGTGGTGAATACACTTTGAAAGAGAGCAGAAAAACGATTTCTGACTTTGTGAAAAGAGCTTATCTTGCCTATTTTGGCGTTCATTTAGGAGATCAAGATAAATCTTGGGCCCCTCATTTCATATGTACAAACTGGAAAGAAGAAGTGCCTAAAGTTTGGTGTACCAATGGTTTGGAGAGAAGCGCGAAACTATCATAATGACTGCTATTTTTGTCTCGTTAATATTAAAGGCATAAATAGAAACAATAGACACAAATGAACATATCCTGATCTAGATTCTGCAAGAAGGCTTGTAGCGCATTCGGAAGAAATACCCGTTCCATCATTCAGCAGTCTACCCGAACTGACAGAAGATGATACAGAAACATCAATGTCTGACGAAGTTCAAAGAATTCAATTAGAAAACGACAGCGACTTTGAAGCAGATTTAGCAACTCCGCAGTGTTTCAATCAAGAAGAACTAAACGATCTTATAAGAGACCTGAATCTCTCAAAGGAATCCGCTGAATTACTTGCATCCAGATTAAAAGAAAAAAATCTACTTTGTCCAGGTACTAATATTGCATCTTATCGTAAAAGAGATAAGGATCTGCTGCCTTTTGGGTTTGCCTGGATACACTCCAGATGATTGACGCCTTTTTATTGACAGTTCAAAACGTAGTTTAAAATGTGTTCTTTTACATAACGGTAACAAATATGGCTCAATTCCTATTGGTCATTCTACTACCATGAAGGAAGAATATGAAACAATTGCATTAGTTTTGAGAAAAATTAAATACGAAGAACATCAGTGGGCAATTTGTGTTCGATTTAAAAATGGTTAACTTCCTCCTTGGACAGCAGAGTGGTTATACAAAATATCCTTGTTTTTTGTACCTTTGGGACAGCAGAGCTAAAAATGAGCACTGGGTTAACAAAAATTGGCCTTCAAGAGATGTCATGATTCAAGGAAAACAAAACGTGATCAACGAACCTTTGGTTTCAAAAGAAAAAATCTCACTTCCGCCCTTGCATATCTAATGAAGCAATTTGTGAAGGCTTTAAATCGAGATGGAAATGGTTTTGTGTATTTGTCACGTAAATTTCCTGGCATTAGCACGAAAAAACTAAAAGCTGGTATATTTGATGGTCCTTAAATAAGGCAAGTTGTTAAAGATCCACAATTCATCACATCAAAGAAGGAGACTGAATCTAACGCTTGGTGTTCATTGGTTCAAGTAGTAAAAAATTTTCTTGGCAATCATAAAGCAGAGAATTACGTAGAATTAGTGGAAACTATGCTTTCAAATTTTAATATTTTCGATTGTAACATGAGTATAAAAGTTCACTACCTCCACAGCCACCTAGATCGTTTTCCAGAAAACTTAGGTGATTGTAGTGAAGAACAGGGGGAAAGATTCCATCAGGATATTAAAACAATGGAAGATCGTTATCAAGGACAATGGGATAGCCACATGATGGCGGACTACTGCTGGAGCCTTCAGCGAGACTGCCCTAGTAAACTCCATTCTAGAAAGTCGTATAAAAAAATTTTTTATGTGATTAGTGACTAATGTAATTATGTAAATTAAGTTTTTGCGATAAATACGTAAATCCATGTGTCTTTGTTTTTTTAAGTGGCAATAGTAATATTATATATTATAACAGTTATAGTGTAAAATATATACCCAATTTTCTTTTTTTTTTCTTAAACTAAATCTGATAGACAAAATCTGAGAACTTTTTTAGATTCTGCATCCAAAAATTACTCAGGAACAGTTAAAAAATCGCAGGCATCAAAATGTGTGTTGGCCTGTGTTATCATTAATGAAACATAATTGTCTACTTTACTTCATTTGTGGGAATATCATTAGGCGAATTGTTAATTTTTTATTTGTAAAACGTTGGCCACCCGGTATGATTTTTAATGATTTTTGAAGACCTTAAGCATGAATTATTTCCTTGACGTTAAGATGTACAGGGTGTTCGGTTATATTTTGAACCGGGTCTATACGCTTTATTTCTCAAGATATCAAAAAATTTTACACACAAAATTTCATGATTTAGTCTGAATCATCAGAATCAAAAAAACATATGAACATTGGAAATTGGAAAAATGAGCATCAGCTTTGTTATTTTATGGAACACTCTGTATATTTTTAGTTTATTGAAAAGAGCTCTTTCTCCTGATTCCAAAAATATATGGTTTGTCTATGCTCATTGTAACCATTATCCCATAATTTTGAAAAAACGTGGAATAATTATCCGCTCTGGCTTAAGTATAGTAGAAATAATAGAAAGCTTTGGTTTCATTTGTTTTTACTTCAAAATGGCCATTCTGTCACTTATTTATCAACTTGTTTTAAAATATCAGCCGCTTTGGCGTATTGGAAAAATAAGAAGGCTTTGAAATCAATAATTATTGTTCTTATGTTTTTCCTTCAATATGGCCGTTCTGTCATCACTTAAGGCCGTTTTACATGTTGCAATAAATAAATAAATAAATAAATAAATGCTTTATTGTCAAAAAAATTTTACAATTTTGTGGACAAAGCTGTTGTAAAAAAAAAATAGTTTACAAACATCAAAATTAGCAAACAAAACAAAACAAAAACACATCATAAATATTATAGAAAAATAATATTTAAATCAAGAATTTAGAATATTAATATAATAGAATCCTAAAAGAAGTACATTAGAAATGTACTTTGTCAGTCGTACTATGTTATAAACATTTTCATAAATATAATGTGAAAAAAATAAAAAAGCAAAGTAAAAAATAAAAAATAAAAAAGTACGAAACAATTAAAAAAATACATATACAAAATTCGGTAAAAATGGTTGGTAATGGCAACTATCACACTAGGGGTTCATAAGGATAAATTTATGTGTTGTAAAACTCGTTCACGGTGTAGAAGGCGCTTTCCAGTAAGAATGATTTCAAAGCCTTGCGAAATGAAGTCAGAGATATTATGGATTTGATGTTAAATGGCAGGTGATTATGCATTTTTTTTGCATTGTAGATTACTGATCTTTTAATTAACTCTGAGTGTGGGGTTGGAAGATAGAGATCGTGCTCAGTGTTTCTGAGAGGGTAGTTGTGAGAAGGTCTCTCTAATAGAGCAGGTGCATGCCGCAAACCGATTCCAAAATGAATAAGCAAGGAAGGGTTAGTATTTTATATCTTTTAAAGAAATCTCGGCAGTGAGTTCTACTGTTAAGTCTCAGTAGGTAACGAACAGCTCTTTTTTGTAGTATAAAAATTCGATCAAATTGAGTCGCACAACATGTACCCCAGAATGGAATAGCATATCTGAGGTGCGACTCAACAAGAGCAAAATAAATAGTTCTAGAGGTAGAAAAGCTAAGCTCCTCGGAAACAGATCTTGACGCAAAGCAAGCAGAACCCAACTTCCTTGATAAAGCGTCGATATGTGGATCCCAATTTAAAGAATCATCTACAAGAAGCCCTAGAAATTTTACAGAGTTTACGACATCAATAGTGGTGCCATTAAGGTCAAAAGGTTGCAGCGTGTTTTTATAAGACAAGACTTTCGTTTTAGAGATGTTCAAACATAGGAGATTAGAATCGCACCAGGATTTAATGGTGATTAGGTCATTAGATACAATCCTATGTAGGTCCGTGACATCTGGGTGGCTCCACGTAAAGCTGGTATCGTCCGCAAAGAGACATATTTTTCCACTAATGTTTAAATTAGCCATGTCGTTTATGAACAGAAGAAACAAGATAGGGCCTAGTACCGAGCCTTGAGGCACTCCATCTTCCATTGGCCTACAAGAAGACATCCTGTTGTCAACTTTCACAACTTGATTTCTGTTGCTAAGATATGACTTAAACCAATCGAGAGGAGCCCCTCTAAATCCATAGTACTGCAGCTTGTTAGTTAATATATTATGATTCACACAATCGAAAGCTTTGGAAAAATCACAGAAAATTGTTGCCGTAGCGTGATGGTTGTTTAGGCTGGAGTAAACTCTATTAAGAAGGGAAAACATGGCATCGCTTGTGCATTTGTTACTTAAAAATCCAAATTGATGTTTTGTAAGTATTTCATATCTAGACAGAAATGACAAAAGCCTTTTTTTAACCAGTCTTTCGATGATCTTAGATAGCGTAGGGAGAAGTGCAATTGGGCGATAGTTCGAAGCTTCTTCTGAAACACCTCCTTTGTGAAGAGGTATGATTATTGCAGTTTTAAGGCAGCTTGGAAAAGTACCATTTTGGAAAGACATATTTATCAAAGCAGTCAGATGCTCTAGAGTGCACTCCGGTAGACTTGAATACATTTTTAAAGTAAGCCCATCAATTCCCGAGGAAGATTTATTTTTGATATCATTAATTGTACTGCGAAGTTCTGATAAAACTACTGGTGAAAAGAAGAAACTGTGCAGGTTTACCCTATGATTAGAGAGATATGAAATTGGGTCATTAGATTGAGATACGGATTTAGTCAAATCTTTGGCTACATTTACAAAATAATTGTTTAGGTCCTCAGGAGAGGTAAGGATAGTGTTGGATAAAGGAGTTTTGTTTCTTAAATCATTTACGATAGACCAGGTTTCTTTAGCTACATTTTTGGCGTTAGAAAGTCTATTATTGTAATAAATATCTTTGGCGGCTTTAATAGTCTTATGATAAATTTTTCTGTATGATTTTACATAATTATGAAAAAAGACACTGTCCGAAAATTTCTTTAAATGAGATAGTGACCGCATGTTCTTAGAAGATATACGTAAACCTTTAGTGGACCAGGGTTTACTTCTTTTATTTTTGATAGGCCTAAGAGGAAAAGATTCAGAAGCTATATTAGTTAGAGTTTTTATAAAACGAGAAAATTCAGTGTCGACATCATAAGTGTGAGAGTCCCAGTCAGTTATTTGACATAGGTGTTTGAAATTAATGAAATTTCTAACCGAAAAAATACGGCCTACTTGTCTAGAGGAATTTTTGGCTTTGGATGTAATTGAAAATTTTGTGAAAATTGCTTCATGATCGGAGAAACCTGGACTTAAGACATTACATTCGACGGAGCTAGGATCGAAAGAAGACACAACGTAATCTATAGTACTGGCACTTGTCTTAGTAATTCTGGTTGGTGAGTTGACGTGCATGGCAATTCCTAATAACTCAAAGATGGACTGAAGACATTCCTGAGCAGCACACACACTGGAAAAGTCAATATTGAAATCGCCACATAAGATTAATTTGCTTTTTACAGGAAGGGACTCGAGCAAACTTAGAAGGTTATGGCAGAATAATTGCACATCAGCATCAGGTGTTCTATAAATACAAATAATATAAAGGTCATAAGTATTGTGATAAACGATAGAAAATTCAAATACTTTTTCAGATAATAAATGATTATACTTTGATATTTCGGAAAAATCGTTGTTTAAAGACATTATCATGGTGCCTCCATGAGTTAAATTAGTTCTATTAAATCTGGCAATTGTGGTATAGTTTTTAATAAAAACAGGTTGATTGATATTTAGCCAGTGCTCAGTGATGGCAATGACTTCTGGAAAATTTAGCTCTTCTAACAAAAGATATAATTCGTCTGTTTTATGTCTTAAGGACTGAATATTAAGAAAAAAAAGATTAAAATTACTATTGGTCAATTTTCTAGAGGGTGCTAGATCCTCTTTTCGCGACATATTGACTAAAAATTTTTACTTTTTGATGGTGAACCACTAGAATAATATTTACCAGTACTTTCACGAATTTTTTGGAGCCGTAAAATTTTTTCCGAGGAGTAGAAAGATCTATACGCTGCAAGGTCTGAGTCCACTTCAGATGAACCAATCCCATAGGCATCGTGGAAGCGATAATACAACTTGCGCAGGGAGTCCTTGTCACTGGGAAGGCCTTCTGAAGCTAGCAATAATTTAATGCTAGTACTTGTATGCCCCTCAAAACACACACTAGATGGCTGGTCGTGTAGATAAGCAAGAAATAGCCTTAAGGTCTTTAGTAAGGACGGATCCCTTAATCTGGCTAATATATAGCGACCATTTGCTTTATCCGAATCTTGGGACAGCCGCACTCTTGGTGGAGTCATTGGATCAAACTGCAAAAAATCATCTTTCCTTGCAGTTTTCTCCATGCTTAATTTAGAACTCTCCAGTGCCAATGACCTACAAGCTACTCTGGCCTCCCTGTCAGAGCCAATCATGACTGACTTATCCTCCTCAGGCACAAATGTCACTGGTGATTCCAATAATTGGTGGAGACAGCCCCCGGCTCTTTGGGATATCTATATTGACATCTTGATGACTAGAAGATGAGACATTATGGGCTGTGGAAGTGGGCGGCGTTTGGATAAGGGTTGGTGAAACTGAATCATTGGTAGGATCAATTATGGTACCAGGTGGCCACAGACTAGCGTTCTTAAGCTGAATTAAGTGATCTTTATTTTGCACCCCAATTTTAAAATCGGAGCGCAAAGTGTCTGCATTCTTAAGCATAGGAAAACAACGCACAAAATTCGTGGTTCCTAATTTTTCTTTGATGTAGTGTACAAGCTGATTTGATTTATACGTGGACGGAATTAAGGATACCACTACATAATGCCATTTCTCTATAAAGGGTGTTTTGTTGGGCTGGAAGGAAACAGCTTTTTTTGGAGACCTATTGACAGGCATTTGGACATCTGTTGTATCGGTTTGGGTTGATATTGCGGTGGTGTATATCTTCTTTATTGATTGTTGTTTAGGCTTATCAGCAAGCTTCTCGAGGGTAAGTGCCATTTGTTTTACACTATGCCTCAGCTCAGCCATCTCTTTAGTCAACTGCTCCTTCGATGAATCATGCACCTGGACTTTGACAGATTCATTTTGAGATTCCATTAAAATAGATGATAGATTGAAAGTATCCTGCCTAATTTCTTTAATGGATTTAAATAAGGATTCTTGTATACTGTCAGATATTCCAGAAAGGAGGCTGTGAATATCCTCAATTTTTTCTAGCAGTATCTTCCATTTGGAGTCATGATTGAGTAAGATGTCGTAAATTTCGCCAATGATCGGAAGGATGTCGTTGTTTTTCTTTAAGCAGGAACCCAGGGCTTCGAGATATTCTGAAGAGATTTGAGTCTTTTGGAGATCTGATATTTTATCATGCAAATATTTCAGAGTTGGAGAGTCGCAAACAGTGCAAAAAAATCTTATGTTGTTGAATTTTTGTTTGTAGAGCACTTTTGTCGTGGATTTATCCAGTCCTGTACAGACCATACAAAAATCTCTTCGGCACTCCCCACTACAGCAATAGACTTGCAGCAAGGGGTTGCACTTGCAAGATATTGTGCGCAATCTCTCTTGCAAGTTGTTTTACAAGCGGCAATTGTGTTTCAATCGCAATATGTAACCAATTTTAGAAAATTAAATTTACTTCTGGACTTCAGCCTACTTCCCTCAAAATTGTTTACACTTGGCAATTTGCTTAAACTTGTCGCGCGAGTTAAATTATTATTACAAGTTAAAATGTACCGTAAAATAAGTAAATCCAACAGGAAAAAAGTAATTGCTGCTGCATTCTCTTCTGGAAACCAAGAACGTGGAAAGAAGATGATGGGCTATACCATGGTTAAACCAAGAAAGGTGAAATATAAGACTGACTGAAGAATTTTTGTCATCGGACAAAGAAAAGTACGCTAATTATTTAGGAATGGATCAAAACACGATTGAAATATTACTGCTTCCCATACGCCATTTTGATATTTTCTTTTAATATGTTAAACAACCTAATCAAAATCGTCAAAATGATTATTATAAATCACGTAGGCCCCGTTAAGAAGTATAACTTCTAACCACAAAATATAGTACGCCAAGAATCCGTTCTTTCACTTCTAGAGGAACTTTTATTTTGGTCGGTGATAGAAATATAACTAAATTCTTCCCCAGACTTGCGGGAAACTTGCAATAAAAATCGGACAAAAGGCCGTTTTACATACTGCAATTCTTTCTTGCAAGTTGCACTAGTCTTGAACAAAAGCATGCGCAGTGGCAAGACATTTTTATCTTTTGTCAAACTGCGCATACCTTTGTTCAAGACTATTGCATATTACAAAGAAGAATTGCAGCACGTAAAACGGCCTTAACCGTAGTCGTACAATTCTCTTGCAACTGCAAAAGACTTGCAGGATTTTGTCAAACTGCGCATGCCTTTAGGCCGTTTTACATGCTGCAATTATTTCTTGCAAGTTGCAATAGTCTTAAACAAAAGCATGCGCAGTAGCAAGACATTCGTACCTTTTGTTAAACTGCGCATGCCTTTGTTCAAGACTATTGCATATTGCAAAGAAGAATTGCAGCATGTAAAACGGCCTTATGTTCAAGACTATTGCATATTACAAGAAGAATTGCAGCATATAAAACGGTCTTTACTTAGCCACTTTTTTGCCTTTATTTTCAAAACTATGGGATTTACTCATCAAGAAAAAGCCAATGTTTTAAAAATTATTTATTTATTACATTATGAAGAATTTTGAGAACAGAAAAACTTAGAAAAAAGAAGACAACCACTAGCAATGAAGATAACGATTTGGAAGTATTGTTATATTTTGAACATAGAACGATCTATCGAAGACGCAGTGATAAACTTAAATAAAAAACGGTGGAAAATTTTTGAAACCTTGAAGCACTACAAGTATAAACCTTATAGGTTTAGACCGGTACAAAATTTTCAAGAGATGTTGACAAGAATACAGAATGATTCTAATATCTGTAGGAGAATTTTTTTCACCGACAAGGCTGCGTTTACCACCGCAGCTATGTTTAATAGAAAAAACAAACATTTTTGGACAACCACAAATCCCTATAAAAAACAAATGGTGCGAATTCAGGGTCGGAAGTCTATTAACATTTGGTGCGGTATGGTAGATAATAGAGTTTTGGGGCCTGTAGTAATACAGAATACTTTGAATGGCCAAAGATATTTAGATCTTCTACGAAATCAGGTCGATGAGGTTTTAGAAGAGCTACCTCTCCAAGTTTTGAACAACCTTATTTGGCGCCAGAACGGTACCCCTCCACACAATTGCATCGCAGTTACTGAATATCTAAACAACAAACATGATCTGTGGATAGGAAGAGAGGATACCTTAAGAATAAAGTATATTACAATAGACCAACCACTATTAAAAATACAAGCTGAAATTAACAATTTAAATCAAAATAATTCCGAATTCACTTTTAAAGCCATAACTCGCAAATTTTCAGAATTATTACAGAAATGTATATTAAATCAAGGCGGCTGGGTAGACTAAATTTAATAATATATATTCTTAATAATTTAACTTTTTTATTTGTTAGTTTCCTGTTTGTTTTCTACACATATCGTTATTGTAACTTGTTTAATCATATCTCAGAGCAAAGTATTAAAAGAGCGTTAGCTAATATTGATCCAAATAAAGGACCGGGCCCTGATGGTATCCTCGCATTTTTTCTGAGGTCATGTCCAAGTCTCTGTCAACCATTGTATATATTATATAGCAAGTGCATTATGGTTGGTATCTACCCAAATCTTTGGAAAGTCGCACAAATATGTATTCAAATCAGGTGTAAAGACTAGCGTGGCTAATTATAGACCAATTTCATTGCTTAGTCACTTTGGAAAATTATTTGAAACACTTATTTATAAGCAGCTATTTTTCAATATAAAATGTATTATAGATTGTAATCAACATGGTTTTTATAGAGGTCGCTCTGTTCTTACAAATTTAATTTCTTTTACTCAAAATATATATGAAGCTATGGAGAGCGATCTGGAAACGTGCGCTGTATATACCGATTTTTCCAAGGCTTTCGATAAAGTCCATCACCCTACACTTTTAATTAAGTTTAATAATTTCGGAGTTCACGGCAACTTGCTTCGGCTTATGGAAAGTTATTTAAAGAACAGGTCACATATGTAGCTCTGAACGGTGTTCGATCAAATTATGCAGTTGTTACCTCTGGGGGTGCCCTAAGGGTCACATCTCGGTCCTTTACTATTTATTATTTTCTTAAATGATATTGAAGAATGTTTTACTCACTCAAGTTACTGTTTGTACGCTGATGATCTTAAAATCTCTAAAACCATTAATAACGATGTTGACCTTAGAAATCTGCAAACTGACTTAAATTGCTTTTCTCAATGCATCATGTTTACTAAGAAAATATTGAAGCCTTACAGTCTGTACATAAATAATTCGAAACTGAATTATAGCGACACGATCAAAGATCTGGGTATAAGTTTGGATTTCAGGCTCACGTTTGATAAACATATAGAACTAATTACACAAAAGGCGTTAAGAAATTTAAGTTCTTTTACGGCGTATTACTACTGAGTTTTTAAAAGTATCCTCATTAATCATTCTGTTTAATACACTAGTTAGACCTCTACTTGAATACGCGACTACAGTTTGGAATCCTATGTATCAAACATATATAACTCGAATAGAATCTATACAGAAAAAATTCGTTAATGCTTTAAATTATCTTTTTAATAGAGAGAGACATTTTTTTACGTATACCGATAATTTAAAATTTTATAATATGCAGTCACTGGAGAGTCGGCGAAAATGTTTTGATATATTTTTTGTTTATAAAATAATAAATAATTTAATCGAATCAGAATACTGCTTAAACAAAATTTCATTTAACGTTAATTCATATATTCTTCGCAATAGGCTGCTTTTCTATGTACCCAGATCAAGCTCTAACTACTTTTTAAATTCACCATTTATGCGATGTACGCGAACGTTTAATAATCTTGTCCGGAGCGACTGCGATTTGTTTAATTTACATGTCCTAGCTTTTAAGAGACATGTCAAAGATAATTTGAGTTAGGATTATTGAGTTTTTTGTTTTACTAATACTTTTTGTTTAACAAATTGAGTTTACCTAACCTAGGTTTTTCTTAGCAATAAGTTATTATAAGTTTAGTTATAGTTAGCTTGCTCAAATGCATTGTATACAAACTAATTGTAACTTTGTGCTATCCTGTCATAGGGCAGATCAAAATGCCTGTTGGATGGCCTTATAAATAAATAAATAAATAAATAATTAAATACAAAAATAATACCAAAAAGCTTGTTATTTCATTTGCTTATGCTAACATCTCTCCTATCATTTCAAGTAATAATTATAGTAATTATTAGGTATTATTATTTCCGACAAGTAGGTAGGTATATGAGTTAATGACAGAACGACCATATATGAAAAGCAAAACAGTTGAATTTGATAAGTGAGTGACAGAACGGCCATTTTGAAGTAAAAACAATTAAAACCAAAGCTTTCTATTATTTTTACTATACTTAAGCCAAAGCGGATAATTTTTCCACGTTTTTTCAAAATTATGGGATAATGGTTACAGTGAGCATAGACAAACCATATATTTTTGGAATCAGGAGAAAAAGCTCTTCTCAACAAACTAAAAATATACAGGGTGTTCCATTTAAAATAACAAAGCTGAAGCTCATTTTCCCAATTTCCGATGTTCATATGTTTTTTTTTGATAACAAATAGTGATGCCGTCGAGACGAGACGAGACGATAATAGGGCTTCTCTCGTCTCGTCTCGAAGACACGAGATAAAATTCGTCTCTTGTCTCGCTCGAAAGGGGCCTTCTCTCGTTCGAGAGGACGTCTCTCTCGTCTCGTCTCGATTCTCTCGATTTATCGACAAAATATTTACGTTAAATCACAGGCTCTGTTGCTAACTGAATTTCCGGCGTTCTTGAGGTATCTATTATGTAAAAACCGGTTTTGATATTTTGAAAGAAAATTAAACGCAAGATGCCCTTAAAATTTTAAAATTAACTCCAGACCTTGAAGAAGAAACCGATAGTAGTGAAGACGAAACCGAAAAAGTAACAACATAAATGCGCAGAGTCCACTAGTAGCAAGACTTAGGCAATTGTTTAAAAAGATTAAAAATTCTAAACAATTGCAAAATATTTTAAGGAGCTTTTGTTCTTCAGCAGGAGTAAAGTATACTTCAATAAAGATCGATGTTTCAACAAGGTGGAACTCTACTTGTGAAATGATAAGAATCGCATTGCAGGTAAAAGATGCTCTTGTTCCTCTATGTCATACCAATACAATTTTAAATAAATATAGTATTAAGGATGATGAATGGAAAATTTTGGGAATCTTATATAAATTTCTCAAATACTTTAAATCTGTAAGTACGCTACTATGTGGGGAGACTTATGCAACGTTGCCATTAGTTATTTTAAGTTTTAATATACTGATCGATAAGCTCGAAACGTCTTTAGCCGAGATTGACCAGAAGCCAGATAGAACGTCTATCGAAGAATCAATAATTAATGCTTTCCAGGCTGCAAAAGAAAAAATGTTAAAACATTATAAAAAACAAACTGGATCTACTGTGCTGTCCTCTTTTTAGACCCACGACACAAAAAACAGGGCTTTACACAAACCAATTGGGGAAAAGAATTGCTTGAAGGCTCTGAGAAGAAGTTTGAAGAAATTTTAAAAAGATACGTATCCGCTAAATCGTGGCAATCATCTCAAACAACGGAAATTGAAACAATTGAATGATCATCAAGTGACGAGTTAAATGTATCATACTTGTTTGATTGTCCAAGTTCTACCGTAGATACATAGAAATTAGAGATTAACAGATATTTTGAATCTCCTAGAGCAGACAAAAATACAAATATCATTAAATGGTGGTTTGAACATCAGGAAATATACTCAAACCTAGCTAAAATGGCAAGGGATTTGTTAGTTATACCAGCAACTAGTGTGCCCGCAGAAAGACTTTTCTCCAAGGCCCTTCTCATAATTAGAAAGTATAGAAACAGGCTTACTGCGGAATCGGCAAAGAGCCTGTTGTGGTCAAATTCATGGTATACATCTTCTATTAGTACGTTACTGACACAACAATAAATTATAGTTTAATTAATTTTAGACTTTAAGTTTATATATATTATAATAATTATTTTTTTATATATATTATTATCATTTTTAGTTTTGTTATTAGTTTGAAGTAAAATGTTCATACGACGGTCTAACATAGAGATTCTATAATGTGCCCAAGGATGAATCGAACAGAATGCAAAGTAATTTTTAGCGTATCAAAGTTTTTGAAAAATCCAGTTGCCTTACAGTAAGTATAAATCATCATATATACGATTTCCAAAAACGTTATTTAAAAACTAGTTTTGAATTAACAAACGTGCTCACATGCCAAGTTTTAAATTAATTCAATTGTTTTGACTTTTTTTTTAATTCTTTCTTCAACATTTCAAATTTTTCATGTATAAATAAGCTTTTTTATAGAAAACTAAACATTAAAGTTTATCAAAAATTATTATTTGCTGCTTAACAAAATTTATTTTTACACATTTTAATGAAAAAAATTTATCTACAGTAAAAAATGTACAAAGTATTCGAAAAAGTCAAAATAATCCCATTAGTTTAAACTTTGAAATGAGGGCTTTTTTATTAATTCTATGGTATTTTGATATCTTTTACAAAAAAACTCACTTTATATACACTTCAGGAAATGGGTTAATATACTGTCAAGGCATTTTTAAAAAATATTTTCATATGCCAAAAATTACTTTGCATGGAATCGGCATTGTTCTGGAAATACTAAAATTTTAACTCAGAAATTTTAGTTCGATTACATCGCTTTTTTATTTATTCACAGACACAGTGTATATCTGGAGAAAAACCTTATTTTTGATCAGATGAACAAGTGATATTTCATTTTTATATTTTTGTTAATTTGTTTGTAATAGATATAAATTTAAACAAGTATTTTTTTTTTATTTCGTTTGTTATAGGCTATTACCTGCTTATATTTATACCTTTATATTTGTCTTTGTTTTTGTATATGAAGTTTGTGAGGCTAAATTAACAATATCAATTCTGTCAAACTATCTTTTTGACACGCGAATCAAAAAAATAACTACGCTAAATCAAAATGTTGCCTAGATTTTTAAATTAGGCCTAGGTATGTTATTCTTATTTTATTTGTAACTAAAGATACGAGGTTTGTTAAATTACATTATGTTGCATTTTCCCGGCGTTTAATATGGAAAAAAAAAATATAATTTTTCCTAACCAAACTTTGTAACTCTAAAGGATGGTAGAGATTTATCTATTTTTTTTACCGAAATATGATACAGGGTGTGCTACAAAAACGCATGTTTTAAACTTATATCTTTTTAAAGGGAATACTCTATGTATATTGTTACATATTTGGATTCAATTTGAAAAAATAAGAACTTTTGGTGTTTAGATTTACATTTTTACCTGTTTTCAAGATAATGGCAGCTAAGAAATGAAAAATTGACATTTTCAAAGGCTGTCAAATCTCGTCGGATCAAATTAGAATAAAATAGTTTGAAGTTTCGTATCTTAGTTTTTGAAAATGTCTCTCAAATTTATTGCGAAAATGCTGATTTTTGCTGGCATTAGTTAAATAGAGTTTTAAAAACTAAGAGTGCAAAGTGCGAATCGTTTGAGATTTGACAGTCCTTCATAATGCAAATTTTAATTTTTCAACTGTCAATATCTCAAAAGATGCTGCATTAAAAATATAATTTTGATTCAGTGCGTTTTTGCGGAAGATTCTGTATCATATTTCTATTAGCCTTAAATATATTCAGTCGATTCTCTACAATTCAGTAAAAAAATCGGCTCTCTATCTTTAAAAATATTAAAGTTAAGAGGGCGCAAATTATAATCATATAACCCTGTACGCTACGTTATCTAAATATTTCAAAGATAGATTTGCAGTCTGCTTTAAAAAGAAATGTTTGTATATTTTACAATACTTGTGTAGGACGTTTGAACAAGTTCTCATTGATCTAATCGGGACATTTTTTAAATTAATTTAAAACTCTCATAACGCCAACTGTTATACAAGGAATGTATCCGCCCAGGTGTAGAAGAACCGCTGATGATCAATGCCTATCTAAAATCATTGTCAAATGTTCACCAGAAAATGGGCTACTGGTTTGGTTATTTAACCGGCCTCATATTTTGAAAAATTATAAACAAATTAGCAATGATAATGCAAAGGTAATTTCAATGAGCCTGTATAGTGTATGATGTTATTGTTTTTTAAACAAGGCAAGTATCGATATTCTCTATATTTAATTTATTGGATGCGTAGTCCATTTTAATTAAGGGTTTATTTTATGTCGATATGTCGAGAGAGCTCGAGAGAAAACGATAATTCCTCGTCGAGAGAGGCATCTCCTCTCGTCTTGTCTCGCCATCAAACCACGAGGGAAATGTCTTCTCTCGTCTCGACAAGACAAGACAAGACGAGACGAGAGTCGATAATTTCTCGACTCGACGGCATCACTAATAACAAATTCTGACGATTCAGACTAAATCCTAAAACTTTTGTGTGTAAAATTTTTTGATATCTTGAGAAATAAAGCGTATAGACCCCGTTCAAAATATAACCGAACACCCCGTACAGAGTGTTCCATTTAGAATAAGTGAAATTTTTCTAATAATAAAATGGGATTTTTTTCAGCCAATCTGTAGAGGTGATACAAAATCAATTATTTCGATAAAATAAACTTATGGGTTACAGAATTCGATCTGCGCTGTTCTAATTATAAACGTTTAGAAATTGAAGACTGTGATGCAAGAAGGGGATATGTGCAAATTTTTGAAAAATGAGATTATTGTGCCTATAGGTAGCAGAACATCGTCTTTATCGGTGGTGCAAATTTGGGATATGTGTGATAAATAGCTACCGAGTTATAACGAATAAACACATATCCCCTATGATGTACTGGTGCAAGAAAGATATATGTGTCGTGTAACTTATCCCGTTCTTGCAGCGTAAATGATTGTACTTTTAAAACACGCCAAACATATCCCGCTCCTGCGGCAGTAAAATGACGCAATGTTTATTATTTACCCATGCCCTTAGCAACAGTGTTGTAGTGCGTAGTGCAACGGTCTATTGTCGTTTGTCGTTTAGTTTAGTTCTTTCCAGCGGAGTAAGACGGTATTGCGCGTTTGTTTGTTTGTTTTGTCCGCAAGCCAGGCTATTATAGAATTATTATTATGGATAAACGTAATGAATCTGCGGGACCAAGTGGCAATAATGAAACTGAGAGTGAGGCAGAGTTGAGTGAGCCATTTCACAGTTCGGGCAGTGAATACCAGCCATCGTTGCCAAGAAACCAGCCATCCTCGCCAATGTTCTCTTCCTCTTCTGAGAATGAAACCGTAGAACCTGTAGAAGGAAATGAAACAATAAAAGCAGGTGGTAGAAAAAGAAAATGTAATGTGAAAAGTTGGAAAAGGAGTGTACAAAAAGTTCAACGGGCCAGAGGAGAAAGTTATAAGTCAATGTCTACTGGAAAAATGGTACTGGAACGCAAACAAGGCACTGACTGTAAATGTGAAAAAGAGTGTTTGAAAAAGCTTTCTCCTAATGAAAAAAACGAAATATTTACGGCATTCAATGGTCTTGCAGATCAAGAAAAACAAGATTCGTACCTCTCAAGTTTAATAACTGTTAACACGATTAAAAGACGTCGTAAAGATGTTGTCAATTCACAACGAAATTGCAGCTACAAGTATAAGGTAAGCTACTTAAAAGACTAAATTTTTACCATGTTTTTATTAACTCGCTTTCGTGTCTGTCTGTCTGTCCGGTATAAATCTTGCAATCGAGTTTGAAGTTAACCAATTTCAATAAAATTTGGTACATGTTCGGTGAAAATACGTAATGTTATGTCCGTAAGAGGTGGCCAAGGGGTCGGAGGTGTTCAAACGTAAAAATTCAGCACTTTTAAACCAAAGTTGTTACTTACTCGCATATTCAGTTTCCAGAATTAACTTTTTTTTAAATGAGGGAATAGAGAGGGAAATCTGCGTCGGTGGTAGGTCGTTAAGGGGATGAAAGGGACTTTTTACAGTTTTTTTTACAGTTTTTAGCTGGTTTTTAAAAACATGGTATGTTAAATAATGTTTTTTATAAATAATTATTTCTATTGAGTAATCTAATATTGTTTCAGTTGAGAAAGGGTGCATTCGAGTTACCAGTCTGTAAGCAAGCTGTATGTTTAATTCATGGAATCGGAAAGAAGCGCTTAGAACGTATTGCAAATCACCTAACACTCAGTGTAACCCCTGTCCAGGACAAACGAGGTAAACACATTAATAGAAAGAATATGATTCCGGAACCTGTGAGAAATCAAGTTCGTGAGCATATCGAAAGCTTTCCTAAGCAAATATCGCATTATTCTAGAACAAGAAGCAGTAGGCAGTATTTGTCTCCTGATTTGAATCTTAAGATTATGTACGATCTATATCTTAAGAAATTTGAACCAGAAATTTACAAGCAAAAACAAGACAATCTACCCTTTAAACCTACAGTTTCTTATGATTTTTATGGTCGTTATTTTCGCGAAAATTTCAATTTAAGTTTTGGCAGTCCGAGAAAAGATACGTGCAAAAAATGTGACATATTGCAAAACAAGATTCAGGGAGCGGACTCAGAAGAAGAGAAAAGTAGTTTCGAAACCCAAAAAAAACTACACCTTCTTAAGTCCGAATGGTTTTACAAGGAACTGAAAGAAAAATCGAAAGAAGCGGAAGTCAATGATCATGTCGAAGTTTTGTCTTTCGACTATCAGCAGAACATGCCCCTTCCCAAGGTGCCATCTGGGGACGCCTTTTATTTGCGACAACTATGGGTCCAAAATTTTTGCATACACTCGGCGAAAAACAAAACGGGACATTTTTTTATGTATGATGAAACTACCTGTAAAAAAGGAGCCAACGAAGTTGTAAGTTTTCTACAATATTATATCGAGAACGTACTTGGGCCTGATATAAAGGTTTTGTACTTATTTAGTAACAACTGTTGCGCTCAAAATAAAAACCATGCCCTGGTTCGATATCTAGCCACTTTGTGTTTTACAGAAAGGTTTGACGTAATTATGCATCGTTTTCCCGAGCCAGGGCATAGTTTTTTACCCTGTGACAGGTTCTTCGGGATAATTGAAAAGAAAAAACGTTATATAGATCGCATTTTTTTACCGCAAGAGTACATGGACATTGTCAAGTCATCTTCACGTAAATTTCATGTCGTTCCTGTTACCCAAAGTATGGTGTTGAACTACACTGATCATTTAAAAAGTTTTTTTTGTCCGTATCCAAAATCTAGATCAAAAGAAAAGTTTGGCATTGCTTCTTATCGCGTATTCAAATACACGAAAAATGGTGAGGTTGCCTGTACCCCCTCGGCTAGTGCTAATGCTCATTTAATAAATTTTGTTTTGTTGAGAAGCAATGCAAACCCTACATTAAATGGTGTGGAACAAGTTTATTTAAATAGGCTGCCATTAAAAGATGCGAAATATAAAAACGTTATGGTATTGGCCAATGAATATGTAGGCAAAGGTGAGATGGGGTTTTACTTGTCTCTAACATCCGATAAAGATTTAGGGAATCAAGATTCGGAAGCTAGTGAGTCCGAGAACACTGATGTAGAATAAGGATACTATTCGTATATCTGTAAACTTTTTTTTATTAATATGAATGTATTTTTTTATTTTGACCTAAATCTCCATAAGATGTACATGGGTCCCAGCCTTCTTTTCTTCTGGATTTTGTCCTACAAATCTTATTTTAACACTTTTGCTCTACCCCGAACAATAAACCCACAAAATCCAGAGGCAGAAAAGGCTCGGACACCATCTGTACAGGGTGTCCCATTTTCGTAGGTTTTACGGGGTTTCCAGCTTATGAGTAGAGATAGAGAGATGCGGTTTTCGCGACACCGTGCTACTTTTCGATGAAACTAAAGAGGCCGCAAACAGATTTGCCCTAACCATTTTAGTTTCCGTGCTACAGGGTGATTTTGAAAATTTGTCATTTTCGGACACCCCCTGTAACTCAGCTATCGTAAAATATATTTAAAATGTTTCAACTGGTATTTATAGATTTTTTCACGTAAAATTCAGTGGCGTACTCAGATTTTTGCTGAGAGTCATAGTTTTTGACATATTGGCATAACCTACTATTTTTTAAATGGGACACCCTATATATTATTTTTTCATCTTATTCTTCGTGTCGAGAGCTTTTCAAAAACATACCATAAGTCATATTTATTTTCATAAATAACATGAAAAAATGCATTTTTCTTTAAACGGATTTATGGCATAGCAGATCAATCGAAATAAGAGAAGGTGGCTGTGGAGCCATGGAAAAAGTTAACAAATATTTATTAACGAAATAACAAAGTAACAGCATCAGAAAAAATTAGGAAGTAGGTAAAAGGTAATAATTATAATTTCATTAAAACTACAAATATTGTTCAAATTGTAGACCATTATGTGTCCTACAAGTGTGACAAATTTTAAAAATTCTTTTCAATGCATTTTCTATTGTAAATGACTGTCTTTGTAACTCTGCAAAAGCGTTTTCGGTGGCCATTCTTAGTTGTTCTAAGTTTTCGTATCGCCTTACATAAACCTTGTTTTCTAAATAACCCCACAAAAAGAAATCTAAAACTGAGAGGTCAGGGGATCGTGGTGGCCATCGAACAGGTCCGTGTGTTCCTATCCATCTTCCAGGAAAATGGTCGTTAAGCCAGTTTTGACTTATTCTGGCATTGTGGGCTGGAGGTCCGTCTTGCTGGAAATAAATCCTATTTAGTTGAGCCAAGGGAACATCATCCAAAATTCCTAATGCGTCTTCTAGGATTCGCACGTAACCAATCGAATTCAGATTTCCTTCATATATTTGGTAAACTATTTTTCGATTGAAAATAAAACAGGAGACATTGAATCCAAATCTGCTCTGACGCTCCCTAGGAAAAATAACATGGTTGTTTTCTTGACTCCAAAATCGCGTGTTGTGTCTATTTAAAATCCCTGAACTAGTAAAATGTGTCTCGTCTGACCAAATAATCTTTTTTTTTAAATCGATATCTTCTGCCTTCATATTTATAAACCAATTGCAGAACTACAATCTGCGCTCTGCATCACCAGGATGCAGATGATGCACAAGTTTGTATTTATAGGGTTTGAATTTGTGCTTTTTCAAAATTTTCTGCACTTTGGTTTTCGGTACACCCGCATCTTCGTCTATTTTCCTGCAAGATGTTTCAGGAGCTGTCTGAACGAGGGCTAAAACGTTGACCTCAGATTCTTCCTTGTCTTTATTGTAAGTTCGCGATCGAGGCTTGTTAAAAGATCCATATCGTCAAAGATTATTTTTAATTTTTTGAAAAATTCTTTTTTCTGGTTGTCTTCTCTCGGGATATCTAAGATAAAATAAAGCGAACCAATAAAGTCAAAATGAGGGAAGATAAAAAAGAACTAACCTATTCAGATAAAGCTCTGCCGCCTGATCTGCATCTTCATTAGACAATATAAAACACGCGTTCATATCATATTTCTCAAAATATTCAAATTTTTGATTCTGAGCCATATTAAAAACAATAATTATAATAGACGTCAAGAAAAATTTAAACTCAATAATGCCAAAAATGACAGCAGTAATGGCTGCCTGATCATATTTTTGTTGGCGTTGCCATGGCTACCACAGCCACCTTCTCTTATTTCGATTGATCTGCTATGCCATAAATCCGTTTAAAGAAAAATGCATTTTTTCATGTTATTTATGAAAATAAATATGACTTATGGTATGTTTTTGAAAAGCTCTCGACACGAAGAATAAGATGAAAAAATAATATATAGGGTCTCCCATTTAAAAAATAGTAGGTTATGCCAATATGTCAAAAACTATGACTCTCAGCAAAAATCTGAGTACGCCACTGAATTCTACGTGAAAAAATCTACAAATACCAGTTGAAACATTTTAAATATATTTTACGATAGCTGAGTTACAGGGGGTGTCCGAAAATGACAAATTTTCAAAATCACCCTGTAGCACGGAAACTAAAATGGTTAGGGCAAATCTGTTTGCGGCCTCTTTAGTATCATCGAAAAGTAGCATGGTGTCGCGAAAACCGCATCTCTCTATCTCTACTCATAAGCTGGAAACCCCGTAAAACCTACGAAAATGGGACACCCTGTACTCTGTACCTAATGTTTTAAAAATTCGTTGCTTTTGGGTCATATAACTATTTTTAGTTTTTATTTGTTACAAGTTCGTTGTTTCATTCTTAGTTCTTGTTTTGTTAAAATTATTGTCTTAGAAATATAATAAAAAAATGTATACAAAAAAGTGTTGCATTTTCTACTTATCCCTTTCTTGCACCATCCTATGAGCCGAGTTAAGAATAGGATGAACATATACCGTTTTTGCACCACACAACTTTTTTTCTGTTTTCTAGTTTATTTCTGCGAATAAATTTATCTAATATAAACAAAAATATTCAACTTTTCTCCCTCTTTCATCAATAACATTAAATGCAATCTAAAAAAAAAAAAAAGTTTTTTGCCTCTCCTGTAAAATTTAAAAAATGTTACATATCCCCTTTTTGCACCAGAGTCTTCAATTAATAACCTTCAAAATCGACCAGTCTCGGCTGGAACACCCCGTGTAATAACAATATTTAATCTATTTTATAATGATTATAAACTCACCAGTTTAGTAAAGTGCACTCGGGTCAACTAAGAAAAGCTTCTTTGTTACTTTATTCATAGTTCAACAACAACAGATTATAATAGAAACCAAACTAACTGAAAGTAATCCGCTAATATTGAAAATGTATGAGAGCTTTAACGAAAAATTCTCCTGAGGCATTTTTGCTCTAACATTTTAAATTAATAGTAAATGAAATGCCTTTCAAAAACTTGTCCGGGTTACTTATACTAGGATATTGGAGTAGAAAATACAATGGAGTGTGTACTAATATACAGGGTGTCCCGAATTGCAGTGTCCAAACTTTAACTCTGCATTCAAAATAAACACTAATTTTCTATGTAAACATATATCGGCAAATGCTTCGTTTTCGAAATACAGGGTGTTAAAGTTTTAAGAAAAAAATTGTTATTTAGTCATAACTTTTTTAGTACTTGAGATATTGTTATTAAATTTGGTAAACAGCATTTGAGTAATAAAAGGCATTTTTTGATTTGAAATATTTTTTAATTTTTCATCAGTGGCGTCCGTACGGGATTTTTTATTGAATATTCGTGAAGAAAAAATGGTACTCTACTGCTTTTTCTGAAAACAAAAATCATTCCTAAAATCCCCACTCAGTTTGGAGCAAATTTGATCCCCTGTCTTTTTTTCGTGCGGTGTAAGGATTTCGAGTAAAAAACTAAAAACCATTTTTATGTATGGCACAGTTAAAATTTCCATTATTGTTAATTTCAGTAGCAAAACCTTTAAGGTGGGATTGTAACAGCAAGTTTTTAAAATTATTTGGTTTCCGATATTTATTTCATGCATTCCGGGTGAGTTCATAATTTCTGAACAACGTATGTAGGGTTTCTAGAATAAAAGCTGGTCTGGGCATCCTATTAAAATCTAATGTCCTTGGTACTTACCATCATTCCTTCATTGTCGACTCTTGGTATGCCATGATTGCATTTTTGTGATAATTGAACAATTGCTAGGTGCCTCTTTAAAGTATGACAGATGAGTTTATAATTCTAAAATCGTCGATTCATTTTGTAAAACGGTAATTAGAATTAATTCAATTTTGAAGATGATACTTCATTTTACAGAAACTTCTCTTTATTAACTAAGTTCGTAATTAATTTTACAAAAACTAGAATTCATAACTTTTATTAACTTAGATCGTGAAAAAAATTTATAGAGCACTTTAAATATCATTAAGGATTAATGTGGGCCTTAAAATTCACAATAATTGCTCAAAATGAGCTCCTCTAACTTCGACACATTTTCGGCATCTGCTCTTAACTGTGTCAGTGGCATGGCGTATAAAATTCGTATTGGCTCACAAAGTTTCACAGGCTTGCTCTCTCCTTAGAATCAGTTCTTCTCTTATATGAACTGGTCTGGAATAAACTAAATTTTTCAAATAACCCCACACAAAGAAGTCGACAGGTGTGAGGTCAGGGGAACGTGGTGGCCAGGCTGTAGCTCCTAATCGTCCAATCCACCGTTCTGGATAATTATTATTTAACCACTCGCGATTTACAAGTGCAAAATGCGCGGGAGCCCCGTCCATTTGAATCCAGAATTCGTTTCTAAGATTTAGAGGAATATTTTCTAGATATTGAAATAACTCATTTTGCAGAAAATCATTAAATAACTGTCCATCTAGGCGTGGTGGTAGAATATGGGGCCCGCAAAAAATTTCATTTATTACACCACACCAAACATTAACAGAAAATTCTTGCTGAAATGCTTTAGTTCGTACAACACGTGGATTGTCATGGCTCCAGATTCGTAAATTATGAAAATTTACTGAGCCGCTTCGGGTAAATGTGGCTTCATCAGTCCATACATTTTTTTTTTTGAGAAGTTCTCGTATTTTTCTATTTGGCGCAAAAACCAATTGCAAAAACTGACACGTTTTTCGGCATCACCAGGTTGTAAGTTTTGAACTGGCTGCATCTGAAATGGCTTCCTGTGATCTTTCCTCAAAACGCGATGAACCTTATTTTTAGAAACAAAAACTGCGTTGCCTTGTAAATTATGAGCTGTTCTTCGTAGGCTTATTGTCCTATCGTTTTCAAACTTATTTAAAATTACGTTTCGATATTGTTCATTTCTCCTACCTTCGTTTCTCGGATTCTTTTTGAGTCCAAAATTCCTAAACATTAAATGCGTTTTAATAAAAACTTGTTTGCAAGGTAATCTTCTATTTGGAAATCTTCGTTGGTATTCCCGTACTGCTGCATTTGCATTTCCATTACAGAAACCATAAACGAAATGAATATCAGCATACTCAAAGTTACTGAATAACACCATTTTGAAATCACTAGTTAGACTGATAATTACCTTTTTGTATAAACTGTAATGTACCTGACATTTATTTACTCTAAAAACTCAAATGCCACACTTTAAAAACGAAACTAGCAATTGTTCAATTGTCACAAAAATGCAATCATGGCATACCAAGATGTTAAAGGTTTGGCCACTGAAATAATTAACAATAATGGAAATTTTAACTACGCCATACATAAAAATAGTTTTTAATTTTTAACTCGAAATACTTGCATTGCTCGAAAAAAAGGCAAGGGATCAAATTTGCTCCAAACTGAGTGTGGATTTTAGGAATGATTTTTGTTTTCAGAAAAAGCAGTAGCGTACCATTTTTTCTTCAAGAATATTCAATAAAAAATCCTGTACGGACGCCACTGATAAAGAATTAAAAAATATTTCAATT
This sequence comes from Kuschelorhynchus macadamiae, assembly GCA_030620095.1. Taxonomy (NCBI): domain Eukaryota; kingdom Metazoa; phylum Arthropoda; class Insecta; order Coleoptera; family Curculionidae; genus Kuschelorhynchus; species Kuschelorhynchus macadamiae. The sequence goes on along the minus strand of JAUTXW010000491.1, from coordinate 1,616,833 downwards.
CAAAAAAATTTAATAACAATATCTCAAGTACTAAAAAAGTTATGATTAAATAACAATTTTTTTCTTAAAACTTTAACACCCTGTATTTCGAAAACGAAGCATTTGCCGATATATGTTTATATAGAAAATTAGGGCTTATTTTGAATGCAGAATGCGCTGTTAAAGTTTGGACACTGCAATTCGGGACACCCTGTATTTACTTCCCTCGTAAAAGGGAAGAATTGTTATCGTGAAAAAATCAGCCTACTAGGTTTTACAGATCTTCCACGTTTTACGGTCCCTAGATGCCAAAAAACATTTTTTCCTACGATCATGCGAAAAAAAAACTTTTCTTCAGGATTTATCATTGGGAAAGTACCACTTTTCTGTGAGAAAAAGTATTTTTTCTGGACTACTAGCACTGAAATAGTCATTTTTCTAATAAGTGGGCAAAGTGATACTTTCCCGAACGCAAAAGCGGTTAGACGGATAAGCTTTAAGTGCGGGAAAGACACTTTGCGCAAGTGTTTTTCTACGAGTTTTAACAATTCTACCTTTAATGGATGCCCAATTGAAATGTTATGGTTTACCAATATGATGGTAGGCGGTAAATAAGTAAGATATGTTAGTCACCAGACGCAATACACTCACCTAACATCGACCCAATATTATCTCTTAATGATGACTATTGCTAGCTCTAGTCGGGTAGGTACGGATTCTTCTTTCTCGTTACGCTACCTATACTTCCATATCACAATCTCTTACTTTAGATGTAATATTTAAGTTGAGCGCCACCAAGTTTTAATTTAAGTTAAATAGAACTTGGAACAAAAAAGTAAATGCATTGAATCTAACCACTATCAATAGGTAAAGACTTATAAAAACCGACACGTTTGAAACAAATGACTTTTATTGTTAATTTACAATATTCGGTGACTTATCTCAAAAAAAAAAAAAATGTACTGAAAAAAAAAATGATTGTTAACTCAATTCCATCCACGAGGAAGCTTAATAGCATCCAGCATAAACAAGAGTTTAAATTTATTGTAAAGTTACATTAACTGACTAATCCCAACTAAATTATTTGATTTGAGGTACGTAAATACAAAAGCCAGAAGCTTATTCTTTATCTATACCACTCCAGATTAATAACATTTTGATTACACAATATAAACAAGAATTAGATCAAATAATCAGTTTAGAATCCCAATAAGTTTCTTTCCCCCCCACCCCCCCTTAAATGATTGAAGTTTAATTCACGTTAAAACAAATAATTATGTTACAAACGATAATGGATAGGGTTAAGTATTAAAAAAAATAAATTTTGATTAGCCACATGCTGAGTGGCAGTCCAATAAATATCTATAAAATGTCTATTACATAGATTTGAATGTCTTAGATATTAACAATAAAACTGCAGTAATTAGGTAGAGCTACGAAGCCGGCTGCGTTTTACCTTACAGAAATCCTGCACAGTATGCTATATACTAGACAAGGTGACACCAGTAATTAAATTAATATGCATAAACAGTTTAATTAACAGAAATAGTAATATGTAAAGTACCTATTTAAGACTAAATTTGTTCCTTCCGAGTACCAAAAAAAATGAGTTTGTCAACTATAAACTAGTAAACGTTAAACTGGTTGATGTGAATAACACTAGGTAAACTAATTTTAATCCTAAGAAAAGTACAATCTATATGTTAAGTTTCCAAATATTATACTACTAGCCGAATACTCTAGTCACTAGTGTAGACTGTAAATGGTGGTAAGGCAGGTAACATCCAAGTGTTCCTCAGTGATCACTTGTCCTACAGCTCCGGTACGTAGACCGTATCCAAGACATCATGTCTATTCCATCAAAAGAAAAGTTCCAAATTCCATAAATAACTAGCAGTTAGGCAACCATACCAAAACCTTGCCAATGGTTTGTCTTTAAAGTTCCAAAATAATCCCAAATGAACTTCAAAGGTTCAACCTTATACAAAAACCCTGAAACAAGAATTGCCCCATGTAGAATAATATCTACAACAAAGTTTGGAATATAATTCCAGACAGGCAAAACAGCACACAATATATACGAGAATATAATACAAAATTCTTACCTCATTGTAGCTACGAGGGTACCAAAAAAATTGCTTGATGAGCACCAATATTAAGATGACCGATGTTAGTGGCACGTGGAAGTAATTAAGACAAAATCGCCATGTAGGCCGTAAAGTTCAAACCCAAAATTTACTAAACCATAATATTCAACTTTACTTCGTCAAATCGGATCCTTCTAATCTCCCATTTGGGATGGAATTAAGTTAACAAACAAAAAAAAATTCAAGTACATCCGACACTTCCGTCGTTGATGAGACTTGGTGCTAAAAAGAAAGATCTTTTCCTTAGCCCTTCTCACGTATACAAAATGGCTTCCATCACACAATATTACCAAACACGGTAAATCTACATATCCTTTACTACATTCCAAAACATTATTTGAAAAAAAACAGCTCTTCTCAGTATCAACAAAATAATGTTGGTACAATAAATCCCCTAAACTAAATATTAACTTGTCAAATTCCAGTTCGGTTTATAACAAAAATAGCCTTTATATCCATGAGTATTGGAAAGAGATAAAAATATATTATTACTCCTCAACTGATCCAAGCTACCATGTATTTTGTCCAACCAAAGAATAACCATCTAAATTAGTAATATTAGCTCGCCGATGCGTCAAATCAAGGACTTCTAATAAGAAAGAAAAAGAGAGAGACAATACATCCACTTCTGTGCTTATTTCGGCTGCATTATTCTATCGATTGAAAGCATATGGTTCTGAAGTGACCTATCATAACCCCGTGTAAAAATCTGACAACTGATAAACAATAACAAAGCAGATCTTTGTAGATTTCGAAATATATAATAATGAACAAATGAGGAGCTGACATCCAAAAACCGATAAATCCATTTTTATGATTTTGAGATAAACGACAAAAACTTCTAGGCGCCAATCCCCTAACAAATTTCAACTTCTAAGCTTTTGTATTTGTGTGTTTGAGATGTCAGATGAAAATGGGAAAGTTACGTTAAAAAATATTTAGTAATGTTTGTTTTTTAAAAGAAAAAAAAATGGATTTATCGGTTTTTGCATGAAAGTTGAAATTTGTTTTTTCTAACAACAGAAAAACAGCTGTATAGTTTGTCAAAACATATATTTTGCATAGAATATACTATAATAGAATATATAACAACTAAAAATAATATTCTTTTAAAAAAAATAAACAATTTATTCTAATTAGAGCTTTAAATTTACGCAAACAAACGATTTTTTTAAAAACTAAACAAAAACGCACTGCTCTTCGTCCAGGCAATCACATACTTCATCTCCATTGTCCTCTTCGGCCGCTTCCCCTTGAGAAGGACCATTTAATAGGGTTTTATACCATTCTAACTTCTGGTTTTCCTCCCAGTTCTGTCCGAATTGTTGGACCATAAGCTGCCTTAATGATTTTTTCTTCTTTTCTGGTATCCCCCGATCCAAAGTTAATTCCGTAAAATATAAATCTAAATCTATTCTTCCCGGCTTGAGAAGTGTCTCGAATTTTTCCTGGCCACTAGTAAATTGATAGTATGGTAAACCACACATCCTAATATTCGTTCCGATTCCGAATCGTCTGAGAAATATCTTTTTCAAACTTGAAATTCCCTTAACTTTTTTTAATGTATCCAAAAAATTTTTTACCTCAAATAATCGCCAGTCGATGCCAAGCTCTTTTACTTCCCCAACTTTCTCGTATATAGTTTTATATTCTTGAGTAGAAATCAAAGTGGGATGCTTTCTGAGCAACTTCTCTAGTCGCCCGAAGCACCTGTCAGCCGGTAAAAATGAATGGCCTCGCACAGGGAAAATTAACTGAATTTCAGTTATGTGAATTGGAGCTTTGAATCTCAGCCAAAAATACAATGCATGGACAACGTGCGAATTTTTATTTTGTCCTGCACAACCATCGCAGAAAAGTCGTACAGTAGATATACCGTCATACGTCAGAGAGTCCAAAAAATTTAACAGTGCCGACGCAACCTCGTTAGACCCCCTTCCTGCCACATTTTCAGTCCAGGTATAAAATATCGGATTTCTAGAATCTCCTCCAACACAGCAAAAGCAGTAAAGACTTATCTGGTGGGCATAGAAGGCATCATTAATATTAGTCCTAGGCAAGGGTTGAACCTGCTGGAGATCAAAACAAAAAGTGGCAGTATTTGGGGGCTTTTCTTTCAAAAGATCGTAGAAAGCATTCGCCCTTTTCGTGTGCACTGTTAATTCTGTTCTTAATTCGTTCTTCTTTTTTTCAGTACCTGCGTCTTTGATCATAGATTTCAGTCGGGTACATTGAGCGCAAACATCAGAGGCTGGACTAGAAAATCCTATGTTAAATTCATTCACAAAAATTCTGCGGAACATGCTGAATGCAACTCTGTTCTCCTGAGGACTTTGACGCTGGTAAATTCCATGCAATTTTTTTATATTGAGTTCAGCAGGCATATAAATTCTACAAGACTTAGCCCTATTATAGTGGCTTTCTTTCGCAGGCAAAGAATTCAGAAAGTTTCTTACGCTTTGTTTTTTACCTGTCGATTTTTGCGAGATTCGATCGCCTCCTCTCTTTTCTTTAGGTATGTCGCCGGTGGAAAGTGTTTTGGCAACGGTGTTAACACGGTCTTTTTTAATATTAAGAACTTTAATAAAAAAATCTTGACATACTCGAATCTTCTGTCTTGAGAGCCGTTTGGGTAAATAATAATACACAGAAAAATCACGTTTTCGGGGCCTCTGCTTCAAAGGCCTCTGGCGTTCAGTGGGTACAACAGCTAAGAAGTGTGATAATCTTACACTTTGGTCAATATAGTCACTGCTTTCATAAAACTTTTGCCGTATTGATCGTATGTCATGTAAAGCGAGACGACTGCAGCAATAGGCAGGACCATCATGAGTGCATGCCCTTACAAATTTTTTGAGCTCTGGGTCTTTGTCTACGTATCTGAAAAAAAAAGACTCTTGATAACCTTAGCATGACTGGCTTGAAAAAATAAAATTTAAAAAATATAAAAAAAACTCATGCACGCCTCGAGCATTAAAAAATTAATCAAATTTTTAAAAAGTTCTGTGTTTGTGCAATTTTTTTGTTAAATATTTTATTTTATACTTTTTAGTATCATTTTTAGGCACCCTGTGTAATAAATTTACAATTATTGGACACCATAATATTGTATTTTTATAGGATTTGCCTACATATACCAAATCTCAGCCAATTCCGATAACTGAGACTGTTTTGTACCTCTTAGCTTTATTTTTTACTCACCCTGTATAAGATATTCACGAATGGACACAGTAATATTTTATTAACAAATTTGGGCTATTTAATATTTTTTACACACCAAGTATAACATTTGAAAACATATTATTATATTTTCATCAGGTTTCTATAGGTATACCAAATTTCATTCAAATCCGATAACGGCGACTAGTTCAAAAATTACTTGAAAAATTTGATCCTCAGATACATACTATCTAACGAACATACTAGTGAAGATTTAAATAAAGTCTTTTATAAATGACCCAATAAAGCAACTAAATTTTTCTAATTTCCTTGTAAACGGTTTGTAATGATGATATACTTAGATGTAGATAGAAAATCTTTAAAAACGATTGATTGATCGATCAATGAAAATGTTAGGTTAAGTGGACTAAAACAAAAATAATACTATTTACTATTTGGCTTACCTCCCATCCTTTGACCTTTGCTTTTTCGTCTTATTAATTTGCTTTTTACGTGTACCCTGATTTATATCTTGGACAATACTCGCATTTCCATCCATTCTAATTCACAATAAAAATAAAACCAAAACACCACTTTTTAACGGTTTTAATAATCTAATATCTGCTTTCTGCAATACTACTTTTACCTCCACAATAATTTTAGGTGGTATCCCTCCATCTCTGCAACACTCTCAGAACTTTCATAAACTGTAAAAACTATTTCCTATTTTATCTAAAATAATTTCTTATTTATTTCAGCTACTCGCTCCCAGATGGCGAAAAAAATATTTAAAGGGTTTTGCTTAGATTTTGGATTTATCGGGCTTTGCTTGAAAGGCCCTACTTTGCACCTCATTTTCGGTGTGATTTAACGGGATATGTTTGGTTTTCAGTATACCATTCGATAGAATAGGCCGAAAATATCCAAGTTCCACGTCTAACTCAAAAATGACAAAAATGGATTTATCGGTTTTTGGATGTCAGCTCCTCAAATGTGTTTAAATTTATGAGCTTGTGAAATTTCCAACCAAAATGTGATATGCTATTTGACCTGTAAACAACAAAATTCTTCTGAACTAACTGATATAAACAAATGGACTCTTAGAATATTAACGCAAGAAAACTATATACAGGTAGATTTTTGAATGTTCTATTAGATTATCTTATCAGAAACATATGCCACTTAGATTTTACCTTCATTTGTTTGTCTTATACGATTGTTGACCCAGTCTTCGAGTCACAGCATATTAAAAATGGTAATTCCTATTAACTGGAATATCTTAAAGTGAATTTTATATATAAAACAGTAATTATATTATAATACAGGACAATATGAAAGTATATTACATTGGCTCTATCAAAAATAACAAGAAGTTTCTGAAACTAGCATTATTTCTGTAACTTAGGTATCACTGTTAAATTTAAGACTGAATATAGTATAAAAGTGTGTTTTTAATTATAAATTAGACTAAAATGACTTAGATATCACAAATGATATAGTACTAAAAAAATGAAAAAGTGTAAAGCGAAGATTTATTTTACTGGCATATGTACTGAAAGACATATATGACAAATCTAACGGTAACAGAGTGTTACAAATTTTACAAACTTTTTACCCATTTATATAGGTAGGCTCTAAGCGTGGGTAAAACAATATTTCTTAGACGTCATAAAATTGTAAAAAACCTTAAATAAATTAGAAAACTTTTTATTTTAACTTAAAACAGAAATAATATCACTTATCATTATTAACAACATTAATATTGAAAGTACAGTTTGTGGCATGCTGCAAATTTAAAGCTGTGTGCAACTGATTTCCTGGAAACCTGATGAAGATGGTTCGTTATCCGGCGTTAATGAATAAAATGGAACTTCAATGGTTTTCTCGCAAATTGACAAACTTGGTATTTCAACTGGATGATTTTTTGCACTGCCACTTAAAATATTGTTGCATAACTCTTTTTTGTATGTAGTTGAGTCGCTATTACATCCCTCCGCTACTGTTGATGACTTCCTGCCTCCTAAACGCTTTACTTCGGTTTTTTCCGGATTCGGCAAAGTTGCAGAGAAGCGTCGAAAACTATGTCCCGTGTAGAGTTCAGGGTTGGGCAATTTTAGAAATGCCGCAATTTCTGAAGGCATCTTCCCGAAACTGAACACTGTCTTCCCTTCTTCCCTCTTTTAAAATTTATAAAAAAAAACATTGACGCGATGTTGATGGTGGTCGTGAGACTGTATATTTTCTATAAAATAGTAGATACTTTCTATTGTTAATTTCGTCGGATATAACAAAAGAACGTGAAGTGTAATTTTTTGAATCCTGAATTTTGTTCACAATTAAATTTCCCTTGTCTTCAACGTCAACTGTTGTTAGTTTTGCTAATTCTTCTCTTCTGCAGGCGCCTACTAGCCCAAAAATAGTCGCAACTTTCAACAAAAGATATATGTCATGTGGCGCGAGGGTCTATAACGCTATACGTAGCCACGAATTTTGAAAATTTTCAAAAACCATTAAAAAGTGTTCATTTTTAGTAGTAATTTCCAGATTTAAAGTAGTTTTTAAGAAAATGCATTTTGAAAATCGTAAATATTCAAGAAGTACACTGCGAAATCTCTCTTTTATTATGTCAGGATAATCTCTCTTTTATTATGTCAGGATAATTTCCAAAAAAACAAAATAAAATATTAAAAAAAGTATTAAAAAAGATTCATGTCTCTAGACGGGATCGAACCCAGACCACCCGAGTGAGACACCGAAGCAACCACCCACAGACCACTGGACTAGTCGAAGAAAAGAACCAAAAACTCTCACTCTATGAATTAGTGAATGAAATGAAGGTTGCCTACAATTATTATTACATTAAATTGTTAAACATTAGGGTTGGTTCAAAATTAAAAACATCGTTAACGCAAGTGAGAATGGGACTTTTTATAGCTTTGGTTATTTCCATTTTTTCCAGAAGATCAAGCTTTTTCCCCTTCGGACATTCATGTAAAACATCAACGTCAGAAATGGAAAATTCATGACCTGACTCCAACAAATGATTGGCAAAGGCCGAAACAGTCTCAGTTACATCCGTATTTCTGAATTTGTTGACAAGGCTTAAATGTTCTCTCACTTGTGGAAATTTTTCGACCTGTTTGTCCCACATAGGTCGTGGAACATTCACTACAATTTAGTGCATAAACCCCAGATCTGGACAATTTTCGATCCCGTCTAGAGACATGAATCTTTTTTAATACTTTTTTTAATATTTTATTTTGTTTATTCACGTGAGACTTAACCTCATTTTAATGTCCATCAAATATGTATAAGTAGTTGTTTGTTTTGTTGTGCTTTAGTGTGTTTTATTCTATTTGTAAGTTATTGTTTTAGGATTTGTGAGTGTGATTATTTACTAAGGTTCTCTCTGTTGTTTGTAGGTCTGATGATGCTCGAAAGGGCGAAACACGTGTCATGTTTGTTGTGAATTGTAAAATTATAATTTAATGAGACCGAGACTTGGAGTCTTTTTCTATGTTTGTTATTAAAACTAGGTCTCTTTGAGCAATATGGACAATTTCTTCGATTTTTTTTGAAAAAAATAATCCCTGTCTTGGTCGGTAAAAAAGACGTTGTATATAATGACTGCCCCTATCACCGACCAATCATTTTTTATTAATTACATTATTTGTAATAAATTATAACATTTTAATATATAAAATAAATTAAAACATTATATTTAACCTACTAGTTAATAACAGTGGCGGATCTTCCATAGGGTCATTTGGTCAATGAACCCCCAAAAATATTTCAGAAAATAAATTATTAAAACGCGAACCTTGGGAAAAGTAAAATACGCTACACTTTTAGCCGCGCGCGATGGTTCGAATAGTCTCGTTTCGTTCCTTAGTCATAATAAAATACGCTATACTAAGCTAGGCTGGGCAGTCCGAATTGCCCTGATTACCTTAAAGCTTGACAAAAGTACCCGAAGATGTCACAGGTACCGAGCGGCAGCCGAACGTGATAGCAAATGGAATATGAAATCGCGATTTGGGTCATCAGCCCGTCTCTTCTCATAATTGGATCGATCGGTCGCTGCATCACGTCGGCATGCAGAAGTTCAGTTGTTCAGAGGTCGCACGGTCGATATTCTAACTCGATATTGTTTCGGACCTTTTTAGTCGATGAAAATTGATTTATATACTGTTTTTTGTAATATATATTTTTTTATTTTTATGATCCATGTGTGAGTTGGAGTTAAGTGTTTGAGTTGTGAATGTAGATGAAATAAAACGTGGGGAGTGCAAAATATTAAACAACTAAAGAGTGCTAACAAACTTAATTATGAGAAAATAACCGAATTCGAGGTAAGTGGTCGCAACTTAGTATACGACAAACTAGTAAAGACAAAAAGAAAGAGGTTCATCGAAACTTTCGCAAAAGTATGTACGATTTAGCTAACTGGATATGTGGTTGTGAAGTCTCTAACTCATTTTACTGTTATGTTTGTTTGTTGTTGTCTAAAGACTCGTCGGCCTCATTATGGTGCAAAGCCGGTGTTAAATACTTAATAAATAATACTAATAAATGCTTTATTGTCAAAAAAATTTTACAATTTTGTGGACAAAGCTGTTGTAAAAAAATAGTTTACAAACATCAAAATTATCAAACAAAACAATACAAAAACACATCATAAATATTATATAAAAATAATATTTAAATCAAGAATTTAGAATATTAATATTATAGGATCCTAAAGGAAGTACATTAGAAATGTATTTTGTCAGTCGTACTATGTTATAAACATTTTCATAAATATAATGTAAAAAAAATAAAAAAGCAAAGTAAAAAATAAAAAAGTACGAAACAATTAAAAAAAAATACATATACAAAATTCGGTAAAAATGGTTGGTAATGGCAACTATCACACTAGGGGTTCATAAGGATAAAATTATGTGTTGTAAAACTCGTTCACGGTGTAGAAGGCTCTTTCCAGTAAGAATGATTTCAAAGCCTTGCGAAATGAAGTCAGAGATATTATGGATTTGATGTTAAATGGCAGGTGATTATGCATTTTTTTTGCATTGTAGATTACTGATCTTTTAATTAACTCTGAGTGTGGGGTTGGAAGATAGAGATCGTGCTCAGTATTTCTGAGAGGGTAGTTGTTAGAAGGTCTCTCTAATAGAGCAGGTGCGTGCTTACGAATTAAGCCATTCCAACAGCAGCAACCGATTCCAAAATGAATAAGCAAGGAAGGGTTAGTATTTTATATCTTTTAAAGAAACCTCGGCAGTGAGTTCTACTGTTAACTCTCAGTAGGTAACGAACAGCTCTTTTTTGTAGTATAAAAATTCGATCAAATTGAGTCGTACAACATGTACCCCAGAATGGAATAGCATATCTGAGGTGCGACTCAACAAGAGCAAAATAAACAGTTCTAGAGGTAGAAAAGCTAAGTTCCTCGGAAACAGATCTTAACGCAAAGCAAGCAGAACCTAACTTCTTTGATAAAGCGTCGATATGTGGATCCCATTTTAAAGAATCATCTACAAGAAGCCCTAGAAATTTTACAGAGTTTACGACATCAATAGTGGTGCCATTAAGGTCAAAAGGTTGCAGCGTGTTTTTATAAGACAAGACTTTCGTTTTAGAGATGTTCAAACATAGGAGATTAGAATCGCACCAGGATTTAATGGTGATTAGGTCATTAGATACAATCCTATGTAGGTCCGTGACATCTGGGTGGCTCCACGTAAAGCTGGTATCGTCCGCAAAGAGACATATTTTTCCACTAATGTTTAAATTAGCCATGTCGTTTATGAACAGAAGAAACAAGATAGGGCCTAGTACCGAGCCTTGAGGCACTCCACATTCCATTGGCCCACAAGAAGACATCCTGTTGTCAACTTTCACAACTTGATTTCTGTTGCTAAGATATGACATAAACCAATTGAGAGGAGCCCCTCTAAATCCATAGTACTGCAGCTTGTTAGTTAATATATTATGATTCACACAATCGAAAGCTTTGGAAAAATCACAGAAAATTGTTGCCGTAGCGTGATGGTTGTTTAGGCTGGAGTAAACTCTATTAAGAAGGGAAAACATGGCATCGCTTGTGCATTTGTTACTTAAAAATCCAAATTGATGTTTTGTAAGTATTTCATATCTAGACAGAAATGATAAAAGCCTTTTTTTAACCAGTCTTTCGATGATCTTAGATAGCGTAGGGAGAAGTGCAATTGGGCGTTAGTTCCAAGCTTCTTCTGAAACACCTCCTTTGTGAAGAGGTATGATTATTGCAGTTTTAAGGCAGCTTGGAAAAGTACCATTTTGGAAAGACATATTTATCAAAGTAGTCAGATGCTCTAGTGTGCATTCCGGCAGACTTGAATACATTTTTAAAGTAAGCCCATCAGTTCCCGAAGAAGATTTATTTTTGATATCATTGATTGTACTACGAAGTTCTGATAAAACTACTGGTGAAAAGAAGAAACTGTGCAGGTTTACCCTATGATTAGAGAGATATGAAATTGGGTCATTAGATTGAGATACGGATTTAGTCAAATCTTTGGCTACATTTACAAAATAATTGTTTAGGTCCTCAGGAGAGGTAAGGATAGTGCTGGATAAAGGAGTTTTGTTTCTTAAATCATTTACGATAGACCAGGTTTCTTTAGCTACATTTTTGGCGTTAGAAAGTCTATTATTGTAATAAATATCTTTGGCGGCTTTAATAGTTTTATGATAAATTTATCTGTATGATTTTACATAATTATGAAAAAAGACACTGTCCAAAAATTTCTTTAAATGAGATAGTGACCGCATGTTCTTAGAAGATATACGTAAACCTTTAGTGGACCAGGGTTTACTTCTTTTATTTTTGATAGGCCTAAGAGGAAAAGATTCAGAAGCTATATTAGTTAGAGTTTTTATAAAACGAGAAAATTCAGTGTCGACATCATAAGTGTGAGAGTCCCAGTCAGTTATTTGACATAGGTGTTTGAAATTAATGAAATTTCTAACCGAAAAAATACGGCCTACTTGTCTAGAGGAATTTTTGGCTTTGGATGTAATTGAAAATTTTGTGAAAATTGCTTCATGATCGGAGAAACCTGGACTTAAGACATTACATTCGACGGAGCTAGGATCGAAAGAAGACACAACGTAATCTATAGTACTGGCACTTGTCTTAGTAATTCTGGTTGGTGAGTTGACGTGCATGGCAATTCCTAATGACTCAAAGATGGACTGAAGACATTCCTGAGCAGCACACACACTGGAAAAGTCAATATTGAAATCGCCACATAAGATTAATTTGCTTTTTACAGGAAGGGACTCGAGCAAACTTAGAAGGTTATGGCAGAATAATTGCACATCAGCATCAGGTGTTCTATAAATACAAATAATATAAAGGTCATAAGTATTGTGATAAACGATAGAAAATTCAAATACTTTTTCAGATAATAAATGATTATACTTTGATATTTCTGAAAAATCGTTGTTTGAAGACATTATCATGGTGCCTCCATGAGTTACATTAGTTCTATTAAATCTGGCAATTATAGTATAGTTTTTAATAAAAACAGGTTGATTGATATTTAGCCAGTGCTCAGTGATGGCAATGACTTCTGGAAAATTTAGCTCTTCTAACAAAAGATATAATTCGTCTGTTTTATGTCTTAAGGCCTGAATATTAAGAAAAAAAAGATTAAAATTACTATTGGTCAATTTTTTAGAGGGTGCTAGATCCTCTTTTCGCGTCATATTGACTAAAAATTTTTACTTTTTGATGGTGAACCACTAGAATAATATTTACCAGTACTTTCACGAATTTTTTGGAGCCGTAAAATTCTTTCCGAGGAGTAGAAAGATCTATACGCTGCAAGGTCTGAGTCCACTTCAGATGAACCAATCCCATATGCATCGTGGAAGCGATAATACAGCTTGCGCAGGGAGTCCTTGTCACTGGGAAGGCCTTCTGAAGCTAGCAATAATTTAATGCTAGTACTTGTATGCTCCTCAAAACACACACTAGATGGCTGGTCGTGTAGATAAGCAAGAAATAGCCTTAAGGTCTTTAGTAAGGAAGGATCCCTTAATCTGGCTAATATATAGCGGCCATTTGCTTTATCCGAATCTTGGGACAGCCGCACTCTTGGTGGAGTCATTGGATCAAACTGCAAAAAATCATCTTTCTTTGCAGTTTTCTCCATGCTTAATTTAGAGCCCTCCAGTGCCAATGACCTACAAGCTGCTATGACCTCCCTGTCAGAGCCAATTATGACTGACTTATCCTCTTCAGGCACAAATGTCACTGGTGATTCCAATAATTGAGGCTTTGGTGGAGACAGCCCCCGGCTCTTTGGGATATCTATATTGACATCTTGATGACTAGAAGATGAGACATTATGGGCTGTGGAAGTGGGCGGCGTTTGGATAAGGGTTGGTGAAACTGAATTAAGTGATCTTTATTTTGCACCCCAATTTTAAAAACGGAGTGCAAAGTGTCTGCATTCTTAAGCATAGGAAAACAACGCACAAAATTCGTAGTTCCTAATTTTTCTTTGATGTAGTGTACAAGCTGATTTGATTTATACGTGGACGGAATTATGGATACCACTACATAATGCCATTTCTCTATAATGGGTGTTTTGTTGGGCTGGAAGGAAACAGCTTTTTTTGGAGACTTATTGACAGGCATTTGGACATCTGTTGTATCGGTCTGGGTTGATATTGCGGTGGTGTATATCTTCTTTATTGATTGTTGTTTAGGCTTATCAGCAAGCTTCTCCAGGGTAAGTGCCATTTGTTTTACACTATGCCTTAGCTCAGCCATCTCTTTAGTCAACTGCTCCTTCGATAAATCATGCACCTGGACTTTGACAGATTCATTTTGAGTTTCCATTAAAATAGATGATAGATTGAAAGTATCCTGCCTAATTTCTTTAATGGATTTAAATAAGGATTCTTGTATACTGTCAGATATTCCAGAATGGAGGCTGTGAATATCCTCAATTTTTTCTAGCAGTATCTTCCATTTGGAGTCATGATTGAGTAAGATGTCGTAAATTTCGCCAATGATCGGAAGGATGTCGTTGTTTTTCTTTAAGCAGGAACCCAGGGCTTCGAGATATTCTGAAGAGATTTGAGTCTTTTGGAGATCTGATATTTTGTCATGTAAATATTTCAGAGTTGGAGAGTCGCAAACAGTGCAAAAAAATCTTATGTTGTTGAATTTTTGTTTGTAGAGCACTTTTGTCGTGGATTTATCCAGTCCTGTACAGACCATACAAAAATTTCTTCGGCACTCCCCACTACAGCGAATTCTGTAACAGTCCTTTTCCGAAACGATTTTTTGGCAAGAATCGCACTTAAATTCAGCCATTTTATAAAGAAATAAAAAATTAAAATTTTCAAAGGAACAAAAAAAGTGAAAATTAAAAAAAAAAGATGTAGATAAATTTTAAGTAAATATTATGTAAATATTTCCAGTTGATAAATCAAAATCTTTAAATAAATCAAAATCTTTAAATGTCACGCATAAACAATATTTAACTAATAACCGGATCCGGGTAAACAAGGTCAAGTTTAGTTTATAGCAAACGACGAACTGATGATCGGGTCAAAGCACACAAAAACAAATTGAAATCAAAACAGTTCAAACCAAAACAAAACAAACGTTCAAATACCGGCAAAACAATATACGAGCGAAAACACAACCGCCTCGTACAACTGCTGGATGATGATTAAAACACTTAAAAGAAAAAATAAACAAATATGCGTTTTCTGCAGATCACATGAAATATTTGGTGAACTATGCTGCGGTCGGAAGTGTTGATATTCGCACTCAGCTAGACACAGCTTATAGAAAATCTCTAAGAGATTTTATTCAAAATGTATCCAAAAATATTTAACAAAATTATAGACTGTCAAAAATTTTGTGGGGCATTCGAGCTGGCACTACGTGGCCATGATGAAGCGGCTTTGTCTGAAAATCAAAGGGTTTTTCGAGGGCTTATAAATTTTGTTGAGCAGTTGGGCCAAGATAGACTATCCGCTTTAGCAATGTTAAGTATCGAGAAATCGTTTATAGAAGAAATGTGCGTGCAATTTTAACGAACGTGTCATTCAGCATTTTTCCAATTCTAAAGAACGAAGAGTATACCTGAACTTCAAGAGAATTTAAAGCTCAATTTAAGGATAAGATATTTATTTTTATTTTAAGTATGCCTATTTTTAAATTTGTTATTGACCTCCCAATATAATTCACCCCGAGCCGCCACTGGCTAGTAAATATCGTTTAATACTTACGTTAATGTATAAATTAACCTTAAATAAACTTGTTTACAAATCAGAAGCACTTGTTAAGAAATTTGTTTGGGTTGCTACCGTGATGTATGGCTAAAGACTGACGTAATTAACGTATTTTTCAGCGGGTTGCCGCTAACTCGTTCAATTTTCACGGCGGGAAGTTCATAAATTTGAATTTCAAATTTCCATGTTTAAACTGGCAATACTTGACTGTTTTAATAAAAATATGTGATGGTGGTAATAAGTACTAGGGTGCTGATAGGTGCACTTACATTATATGTATAAATGTTATTAAATGAGTATGTGCAGAATTTGTGTTATATATACGTGGAATTTTGTACGAGGGAAGTTCTGCGTAAAACCGAATTAAATTATTTTTTATTTGAACACTCTTCATATCATACATACATTAAATAAACCCCTTCTTGCTGATTATAAAAATATGTTCTTAGTCTAAGGCTGATACCTTTATGTTGAAAAATCCAGAGAAATTTGAAGAAAACCTTGCAAATGATTGGACACTGAATGTTACAAATTCCTTTAAAAAAGTTAGAATCATGTTTAATTCATATAAGAAAAACACATTACATATCACTTGATAAACACAGGAAAGTAGTCGGCATCTTGTTATAGCTATTTTGAATAAATGTTTATGTACTCAAAGTTTTATAGAGTTAATGTAATCTTAACTAATATTTCGTTCAAAGTCATGCATTATTCAAGTTTTATGATCGCGTATACGTGTCTAAAATTCTTAATTAAGGTATAAATATATATGAAGCCAGAACTTTAAGTTGTTCTTGTAGATATCTTATGTTTACAGAGCCTTGGATGGAAAGAAGGTTCACTCTTGCGAGCGTGATAATCATGCGAGAACGCACGAGGTTTGTGTGTGTAAATTTTAACTTTCTTAATTTCTTTCTTTGTAACCTCGTAAAAATCACCCTTCAAGAGTTAATTATTTTTATATAAAAAACTATTAAGTGCTACCTGATATTTTTTAGCACACAACGACTAGTGTTTTACATGGGTTAAACTTAAGAAAAATCGATAAATTCCCTTTACCCTCGCTATGATTCTTTTATTTTATTAGTGTGAAGTGACATGTTGGATTGCACAAAGGATGGTGGGAAGAAAGCAAAGCTGTACTGTAATCTTTTGAGGCCTTTACGCAATAAAAACAGGTCTAACCTGTCATTTTAATCGGCCCTAGGTTCGCCTCACAATATGCGTCATCAAAACTTGCGCGTAGGAACATCTTGTTTTCTTCCCATTATGGCGCAAAGCATTTAACTAAGCATTAACTAATCAGACTGCTTAGAGTGTGACAGATCACATAAATGTCAATGTCAAAAATGATTCTAAAAGTCAGTTAAATTTATTACGTGATTAAAAGTTTTGTAAAACCGGCTAATTGTAATCCAACTCTGCGAAAAGAGAAACAGAAATTTCAATTTCTGTGCGGTTCTTCGGTAAAATGGTATACAAACGAAAGAACTAACGGTAAGGATTACTCCTTCACCATTCTGTCGAGAATCGACCAAAACATGCCGCTATGTTGGTTTCCAGGGTCAAGGAGCCATCTGGTGGTATCTGCCCCGGCAAGGCTCATCAGGCAGTTTCCTCGGGGGTTATCGGTATTAAAACCGAAATACCCAAACACTGAAATAAACAAGGTGTCATGTCATTCGACTTTGAAAGTTGACGAGGGAAATAGGCAACCAGTGGCGCCATCTCTATGTACTATGGTGCAACTAAATCGCCTTAGATGCGACCTACTTTGGAGCAGAAGACGACACATCTGTGCAGTGCAGTAGAAGAGAAACAGAAATTTCAAATTCTGTGCGGTTCTCGGTCGTAAAAAGTGAGAGACGAAAGAACTAACGGTAACGATTACTCCTTTACCATTTTGTCGAGAATCGACCAAAACATCTAAAGCGATTTAGTTGCACCATAGTCTCTACAGATGGCGCCACTGGTTGCCTATTTCTTTCTCTCTCTCTCTCTCTCTCTCTATATATCTATATATATATATATATATATATATATATATATATATATATATATATATATATAATCTCTATATCACACTTTATTTTTGTACACATTATGAGGTCCATTCAATAAATAGTTTTCTTAGTAATATTTTTTTTAACATTTTGTGAGGCCGCCATTTTCTTCCGCTATATTGGATTTTTACCAGAACGAAACCATTTCATCCCCGTGTGATCCTTGATTTTTGACGAAAATGAGCTAGGCGGCGAATAATTCATTGACTGTTGAATCAAATTTAAATACAATACAATAATATAAATACAAAAAAATATAAACGGACTTGAACAATGGGCCATGTAGATTCAACATTCAAACACATTGGCTGAACATTAACCTTAGTAAAACTACAATCTAAATCTAAGCCAAGTTTTTTTTACTTGATTGAGAGCGCGAAAGGCACAAGTAATTATTTAAACTTATTATTTAAAGACGATCAAATTATTTAACGCTCATACCATTTAGAGAAGTGAAATATTATTTAAAGATTCAATTCAGGAGGTTATACCGTTGATGGGGTTACTTCTACATACAACTTTTACATTTATTTTTTCTATTTTTCCTTCCGTCGTAAGAAGGAAATATTGCAATCGTGAAAAAATCCCCCTCCATATTTTAGGGTGTCTAGATCCCTGAAATCATGTTCTTCCATTTCAGTCAGAGTCTGTCGCCCTGTGTAATATCGGTACGCTCCATATCTCATAAACCACTTATCTGACGTCAAATTTTAGACGTTTATACACATATATATATATATATATATATATATATATATATATATATATATATATATATATATATATATATGATAATATGTCCCTCCCATTTATTCCCCTTCCCATGAAGAAGATAGTAGTAGTAGTAGTAATATGGTTTATTTAGCAAAAATGCTACTCTTACATTCTATTTAAATACAGAACTTATACATTTTATTAATATTACAATCAGATTATTTTATAAATATATCAATCTTGGTTATTTAACAAATATTCTTTTAACAATTTTTTAAATTTATTTAAAGACCTTTGTGACCTAATAGATGGTTTTAATTTATTATAATTTATTAGACCATTATAAAACAGCGACTTATAGCTTAACGATTTCTAAATTCTATTTAGGTAAAAACTTTGACAATTTCTAGTGTCATATGCGTGATTTTGACAATTTAGTATAACAAAATTACATAAATATGCAAACAAGAAAAAATATTAAATTTTTGACATTTAACCATTGTAATTTTTTCAACATGATTGATGTCTTTATATATTTATTCATGCCTAAAATTATAGGCATTGCTTTGTGTTGTAATATTTGTAATCTGTTTTTAAACCTTCATTGGCATTATATAAAATTGTTGAACAGTAGAGGTAATGGGGTAAAATTATTGTATTATATATCATCTTTTTGGAAAAATAGTTCAAATCTTTACTAATTCTTTTTAAATAGTTTGTTTTTTGCGAAATTATAAAAATTACTTTTTCAAAATAAATGTTAAACTTTAAATTTAAATCAATTAAAATTCCTAAGTATTTAAAAGAAGTAACCATTTCTAAATTTTCATTATCAATTATACTATTTTTATAAATATTTAAATTATTATTTCCAAGTATCATATACTTGGTTTTTGATACATTTAGTTTTAATTTATTTACTTTAAGCCAGTTACATAAAAGTTTCAATTCAAAATTTAACTTACTTGTAATGTTATTAATATCCATTCCGTTTAAATATATTAAAGTATCATCAGCAAATAACTGAATTTTACAAGAATTTAAAATATTAGGCATATCATTTATATACAAAACAAACAATAAATCTTTTGAGAAAATTTGTTATTAATTTTAGTTTTTTGTGTACTACTTTCCAAATAATTTTTTAGCTATTTAAAAACCGAACCCCTAAAACCATATTGATATAGTTTACATAATAATCTTTTTCTGTCAATTGTTTCAAATGCACGTTTGAAATCCAAGAACACTGCTGCAACAGTTTCATTTTTATCTAAACTCCTTTTTCCAGCTCTCAATTACGTACTGTATTGCAGTTTCAGTTGAATGTCCTTTTCGGAAACCAGCTTGAAAGTGTATTAAAATTTTGTTTTCTTGTTCTAAAAGTTTTTCAATATCCAATAATACATTTATAGGTCTTAATTCATTCCATTTCTTGGAATTTTTAATTTTTAGAACTGAAGTTATATCCGAACATTTCAGTTCATCTGGTATTTCCCCATTTTTTAAACAAAATTTTATAAAATTTACTATTCTGCTTCCAAGTACTTCAAATGTCTCATTCATGACAATTTTTGAAAGAATTTCCAAATGATTATTATTAGATTTTAATTTACAAACGAGTTTTTTTAGTTTATTTATAGAAACGTAATGAAAAGTTTGCGAAATATGTTTAGGTTCTGGTAATACATATTTCTTCATTTCCAGAATCTATTGTGGCTACAATTTCTTCGATACTTTTGACAAAATATTTATTCAGTTTTTCAGCTATAACTAGTGAATCCGTTTCTCCGATATCATTTTCAAAAATAATTTCGTTTATTTCCGATCTCTGTTTTGGTTTTACTAAATTTTTTAATGTTTTCCACATTTTTTTACTATTATTTTTATTTTCTTCAATTTGTGTCTGATAATATGATCTGATAATATGACCTTTTTTTCAGTTCTTAAAATATTGACACATTGATTTCTAGATGTTTGGTATCTCTCCCAATCTTCTGTTTCTAGTAAGAGCAAAGTTTTTGTAATATAAATCTCTTGATCGTTGGGCTTCTAAAATCGTTTTATTAAACCAGGGTGTTAATTTTTTTCTTAAGGAAACCATTTAACACTTAGTAACTTTATCAATACATTTCTTTACATCCTCCATAATGTTCATAAGTATTAGATTTAAATTTAGTTCATTTCTAGACCAAATACACTTATTTAATTCTTGCAAAAGTTTTTTGTAGTTAACGAACTTCATAATTTTTGTCAAAGGCTTGTTTTCTTCCACACTTAAAATTTTTGCATATATCCAGTCATGATCACTTATCTTGGGGGATTTTTTAACATCTGCTTTAATAGAATGATCATTTGATATTAAAAGGTCAATTAAAGTTTTTGAATTTTTGGTTATGCGGGTATATTCTTTAATGAGTTGTTTAAGTCCATATGAGTTGATTATTTGTTTCAATTTTTTTATATAAAAATCATCATTTACAAAATTTATATTGAAATCACCTATGTGAATTACTGTATTGTCATTATCCCAAAAATATATACATTGATTTTGAAAAAACTCCAAAAATTAGTTTACATTTCCACTTGGTGATCGGTAGTAGAGACATAAATCAAACCAGTATTAAATTTTTCATTTTGTTCACAACAATTTGGACACACAGTATTTTCCACTAAAGTTTGACATTCTGTTGCTTAATGTTCTTTGTTTCCACACTTTAAACAATGTTGTAATTTTGTACACGTTTTCGCTGTATGGTGATAACCCGTGCAGTTAAAATATCTCATTACGTCAATATACTCGTAAACAGAACAAACCGAAAATCCGATAAATAACACTCCTTTTTCAATAATACGCTTAAAATTTTCAACATCTAATTCCACAATTGCAATATATTTTGTTTTCATTTTTTAATTCATAATTACATTCAAATTTAAATTTTCCGGGTAATCATTTTTATTTTGAACAGAATTTATCAAATTTTCTGCTGGTATTTCGTCTTCTATACCAACTATCTTTTTTGAAATATAGTTTAATAATTTTCTCCCAGACTACTTTCGGCATTCTTTTGTAATTTTATATTATCGTCACTTTTCTCACACTCAATCTTGATTACTCCATTTTTTAGATCCTGTACTTTTGTAATTTCTATTTTTAGAACTGTTGGATTTATGTACTCTCCCAAATCTCTTCCCGTTATTTTCTTTTCCTGGTTTTATCATCAAATAATTATTATTTACTGTAATATCCTTTTTTTTAACCATGTTTTCATCCTTATTTTCTTGATTTGTGGGTTTTACTGCTATATCATTTTTAGTTTCGGTTACATTTTTGTTTTTGTGGCTTAAACAGCTTGCATATTTAACTGTAGCCACTTCAGAATAAGTTTTTGATTCAGTTTTTGAAGAACCTGGATAATTTCTTAAAATTTTCTCTTGAAGTAAAATTACTTTTTCATTCAATTCTGTAATTAGTATATCTTTTGAAATAATAATTTCCTCTTTAGACTTTATAATTTCCTCTTTGTTTTTTATAATTTCCAAATACAAATTTTTCCATTCCGCTACTGTTACATTTTCAAAAAGTCTGTTAAATATGATCAGAATTTAGCTCAAAACAGCAATAGGCCTATACACTGGCCAATAAATGTGTAAATATAGGTGTGAGTCACAATAGACCACAGAGTAAAGTGAAAAAAGTCGATTTTTTTCACCTGAAAAAGGTACAAGAATGTTTTCGTAGTATCTCCACCTTCTGTATGGGTGTGGAAAAAATTATGTTTTCCTTATATGCATTGATGCTTTATAGACTATGCCACTCAAACGCCCAATTTTGGGATTTTGCTATTTTTTATGGTGATTTGAAAAATAGCTCCACCAAAAAATCACACATAACCTTAATTTACTCGGAAACTACGCAGAAATCGACCAAAGTTTAAATTGGTAACTAATGTATATTTTTGACAAGGAGTCAAATAATGGACAAAAATATAGGGTGTCCCATTTAAAATTTTATAGTTGATGTCGTCCCAGCAAACTTGGGACATTCTGTATACATGGATACACTACATTTTAAAAGAACTTTAAATTTAAAGAAACTTTCGTATGAAACTTTTTATGTATCTGTTACGGATTTTCAGATAGTATAGTAAGTACTTTTATGTGGAACACCGTGTATATAAGAAGTTCTGGCTAAAGACGGAAATTCGAGAATTTCTAAAATTAACCCAACGTTGAAATTGGCGAATTTTGTATTATTGTACAAAACAAGATTTAATTTTTTTGTTATTTTAATAGAAAACATTAAACTGCAAAATTCGTAAAATTTTATTTTAAGTTCCATTGTTACTCTAAGTTAGGTGAACATTAGGAGTTCAGATTCGGGCCCCAAAGTTGAGAACTTAGATCGATTTAATCTGAATCCTTTGAACCTGTTTATTGAACTTGAATGCTTTGAATCATTAGTATTCTTCAGATAGCTCCCTTTGAAAAATTGCATTGTTCAGCTTTTAATTTAACAATTTTGCTATGTCATGAACAATTTAAACGGTTGAATTAAATTTAATTTAGGTAATTATTGCTTCTACCCGTTAAAATTATAATCATATAAATATGTTTTTGACGCCGTTTTATTTCGCAAATTTTTATTATATAAACAATAGTTGCATTTTGCACTATTAATCACGACCACAAAACGGACTCTCGTAGAGCTTTCTGCCTATTCTCGTTTGCGGTAAAATTATTGTTTAAACAATGCCTATCGGAAGAAAACTATCATAACTCGTTAACAATTAAAGTTAGTCATATTTTGTACATTTATTTGGCAACACGTTTTTATGTACTCAGTTTCAAATCCATATGTAGCAAATTGCATTTGCAAAAAAGCTCATTTGTTATGTTTTTTGTATTTTTGCCCAAAATGAAATGAAACCTTAGATAACATGCTCAAAGAAGAAACGTAAAGATACCTAGGCTTCCATCAAAGCACCAAAGTTAACCACACTCATATCAAATCAGAGCTCAAGACGGAATTTATAACCAGACTCACAAAACTACTAAAAACAAAATTGAACTCCAGAAATCTAGAAAACATTCACATACTCATACGCTCTGAATTCACCAAACACAGGAAGTTACATCCCAACGGATGCAACGAAAGACTCACTATCGAGAGAAAAGAAGGAGGGAAGGGCCTTATAGATATACTATAACTAAATAAAAAACAAACAAACTAACTTCCCCAAGACAATAGTGAAGACAGACAGATCTACGCAGCAGACCAGTCAAATCCAATCACGACTAAAAAAGATGAACACCTGGTCTGAAAAAACCCTTCACAGAAGATACATATACCACATAAAGCAAGACCACATACACAAAAAGCTTTCATATACGTGGTTACAAGAAGGGCAGTTCTTTTCCGAAACAGAAGGCTTCCTGGTTGCCATCCAGGACAAAGTCATAGCAACCAGAAACTACCGAAAGCACATCATCACGACACAACCATTGAAGACGACATGTGCAGGAGATATCACCAGCAGAGAGAAACGATCGATCACATAACGATGATGAATAATGATTGCACCGCGAGACACAAAAGAAACCGATGACCACTACCAGAGAATCAATCTTCCGTAATAGAACTTCAACCCTTTGATAGCCGTTCATAAGTGGAGACGGGTTTCAAGCCATAATTTAGATTTGTAATCAAGAATTAATTTCCTTAAAATTACATATTTTGATTATTATCCAAAAAAATTGTATAAAGTTTACATTAAACAAATCTTGATATAATTTTTAATATTATGTTTACATAACACGACGTTGACTGGATCAAGTTTCAAGTTCAAACAATGGCGTAATTTTTTGAACTTTTTTATATGTAGTTGTTCAGAATAGGAAATACACCAATATCGAAGCGTATAGCGAACTCATTTAAATTTTTGTTAACCCAGTGCTCATTTTTAGCTCTGCTGTCCCAAAGGCACAAAAAAACAAGGATATTTTTTTAAATGTACTACTAGTACACAAACTTTTTTGGCTCATCAAGACCGCAGGGATAAATAATACCTTCCTCTCTTTTGTCCAGTACGCCATTTGCAAATTTTGAGAAAATTTTATGTTTATTTTATGTACCTCGTATATTCCTAGCGTGGTATATAGAATTGAAACATTGATTAAATAAAAGCATGATCTCGTAGAATCTGTGGCATGGTGAAAGAGCAATTCTTCGGGGTATTGTTAAAGATACAGGACATCAAAAACACGGTGATTTTAACGAAAATGTGACCACATGTCTTAAAAGATTCGGTATAATTATATATCAGAAGAATGGTCAAAATGAGGTACATTCAAATATATGTATATTAATAAAAAGGGTGTCCCATTTAAAAAATACAAGTTTGGGACGCCAGAAATTTGGAGCCACCTTGTATAATTAAAAATATTTTTTAATTGTGCTCCTCGATACCTTCTACGACTTTTGCATCTATATTTTTTTCCATTCCTAAAAATAATAGGATATTATACATGCTGAGCACTGTCACACTATTTGGACGCCTATATTAGCTTACGGAATATTTGCTTTAGCTGTCCTGCAATAAAAATTTTAATCCCCAAAGGAACGTCCATAAACGCTACCTTTTAGGTTAACCAGCTGTAGCGTAATTAGTAGGAACATTCGAACTTGAAATGCACCAGCGGACCTGTATACAAATATACGCTAATTAGTTATATGTTTTTGTTTCAGATAAACCTGTTGTTTCTCCTCAACATTATACGGGTCCTTGTGGTTAAATTGAGACAAACCCGGTCCAGCGAGATAGAACAAGTCAGGTAAGTTAATTGGTTTTTATGGAGATTTCATCGTAATGAGTGACTATGAAACTATAATGAACACTATTCAGGCGGTGGCTCAAAAATCGTAAAAAATTGAAAACATTTTTGAAAAAAAGTATAATTTTTTTTAAATAAATAACACAGGGTAACAAAATGAAAACAAAATTTGGTGCCGGAAATCTAACATCTGATTTTAGATGTTTTTAATGTGCTGATTCCAAAAATGCCACCAGATTTTTTCTATCAGCTCTAGTTTTTGAGATACAGGTTACAGGTTAATTGATATTTTTTTCTGATAAAGGACAACAAATAAAGAGATAAATATGTACTTAATCGTCAAAATAGAAATTTCCCAGAATCTAATTAACCAAATGGGTACCTGGAATTGTCCCTGACCCAATGTTCCTATACTAGGAACTACTCAATACACTGCTCTTAATTACTTTTATACCTGTAATTGCCTATGACCCGATCCTTCTATACCTGCTTGGCTGTACTCGATTTAGTATATTACTGAGTTTTCCCAAGTAAAGTTGTGCTATCATTGTGTGTAAATTTTACTCGTTTTGTAGTATCAAGACACTAAACTGAAACAATGGCATCCACAAGCAGACGTACCTGTGTAAATCATCCCGATGTTTTTTGTTGTGTGAGGTGAATACACTTTGAAAGAGACCAGAAAAACGATTTCTGACTTTGTGAAAAGAGCTTATCTTGCCTATTTTGGCGTTCATTTAGGAGATCAAGATAAATCTTGGGCCCCACATTTCATATGTAAAACATGTGTTGAACATTTGCGACAGTGGACAACTGCAAAGAGGAAGTGCCTAAAGTTTGGTGTACCAATGGTTTGGAGACAACTGCGGAACCATCATAACGACTGCTATTTTTGTCTCGTTAATATTAAAGGCATAAATAGAAACAATAGACACAAATGGACATATCCTGATCTAGATTCTGCAAGAAGACCTGTTGTGTATTCAGAAGAAATACCTGTTCCATCATTCAGCAGTCTACCCGAACTGACAGAAGATGATACAGAAACATCAACGTCTGACGAAGTTCAAAGAATTCAATCAGAAAACGACAGCGAATTTGAAGCAGATTTAGCAACTCCGCAGTGTTTCAATCAAGAAGAACTAAACGATCTTATAAGAGACCTGAATCTCTCAAAGGAATCCGCTGAATTACTTACATCCAGATTAAAAGAAAAAAATCTACTTTGTCCAGGTACTAATATTACATTTTATGATAAAAGAGATAAGGATCTGCAGCCTTTTTTCGCTCAGGAAAATGACTTGGTATTCTGTAACAATATAAAAGGGCTCTTAGAGGAAATGGGTTTGCCTGAATACACTCCAGATGATTGGCGCCTTTTTATTGACAGTTCAAAACGTAGTTTAAAATGTGTTCTTTTACATAACGGTAACAAATATGGTTCAATTCCTATTGGTAATTCTACCATGAAGGAAGAATATGAAACAATTGCATTAGTTTTGAGAAAAATTAAATACGAAGAACATCAGTGAGCAATTTGTGTTGATTTAAAAATGGTTAACTTCCTCCTTGCACAGCAGAGTGGTTATACAAAATATCCTCGTTTTTTTGTGCCTTTGGGACAGCAGAGCTAAAAATGAGCACTGGGTTAACAAAAATTGGCCTTCAAGAGATGTCATGATTCAAGGAAAACAAAACGTGATCAACGAACCTTTGGTTTCAAGAGAAAAAATCTTACTTCCGCCCTTGCATATCAAGCTAGGCCTAATGAAGCAATTTGTGAAGGCTTTAAATCGAGATGGAAATTGTTTTGGGTATTTATCACGTAAATTTCCTGGCATTAGTACGGAAAAACTAAAAGCTGGTATATTTGATGGTCCTCAAGTAAGGCAACTTGTTAAATATCCACAATTCACCATATCAATGAACGAGACTGAATCTAAAGCTTGGTGTTCATTTGTTTAACTAGTACAAAATTTTCTTGGCAATCATAAAGCAGAGAATTATGTAGAATTAGTGGAAACTATGCTTTCAAATTTTAATATTCTCGGCTGTAACATGAGTATAAAAGTTCACTACCTCCACAGCCACCTAGATTGTTTTCTAGAAAACTTAGGTGATTGTAGTGAAGAACAGGGGGAAAGATTCCATCAGGATATTAAAACTATGGAAGATCGTTATCAAGGACGATGGGATAGCCACATGATGGCGGACTACTGCTGGAGCCTTCAGCGAGACTGCCCTAGTAAACTCCATTCTAGAAAGTCGTATAAAAGAAAATTTTTATGTGATTAGTGACTAATGTAATTAGTCTTCTGTAACAATATAAAAGGGCTCTTAGAGGAAATGGGTTTGCCTGAATACACTCCAGATGATTGGCGCCTTTTTATTGACAGTTCAAAACGTAGTTTAAAATGTGTTCTTTTACATAACGGTAACAAATATGGTTCAATTCCTATTGGTAATTCTACCATGAAGGAAGAATATGAAACAATTGCATTAGTTTTGAGAAAAATTAAATACGAAGAACATCAGTGGGCAATTTGTGTTGATTTAAAAATGGTTAACTTCCTCTTTGGACAGCAGAGTGGTTATACAAAATATCCTTGTTTTTTGTGCCTTTGGGGACAGCAGAGCTAAAAGTGAGCACTGGGTTAACAAAAATTGGCCTTCAAGAGATATCATGATTCAAGGAAAACAAAACGTGATCAACAACAACAAACCTTTGGTTTCAAGAGAAAAAATCTTACTTCCGCCCTTGCATATCAAGTTAGGCCTAATGAAGCAATTTGTCAAGGCTTTAAATCAAGATGGAAATTGTTTTGGGTATTTGTCACGTAAATTTCCTGGCATTAGCGCGTAAAAACTACAAGCTGGTATATTTGATGGTCCTCAAATAAGGCAACTTGTTAAAGATCCACAATTCACCACATCAATGAACGAGACTGAATCTAACGCTTGGTGTTC
Organism: Kuschelorhynchus macadamiae; assembly: GCA_030620095.1. NCBI lineage: Eukaryota > Metazoa > Arthropoda > Insecta > Coleoptera > Curculionidae > Kuschelorhynchus > Kuschelorhynchus macadamiae. The sequence continues at coordinate 1,588,668 of JAUTXW010000491.1, read as the reverse complement.
ATTTGTTCAAGTAGTACAAAATTTTCTTGGCAATCATAAAGCAGAGAATTACGTAGAATTAGTGGAAACTATGCTTTCAAATTTTAATATTCTCGGCTGTAACATGAGTATAAAAGTTCACTACCTCCTAGATCGTTTTCTAGAAAACTTAGGTGATTGTAGTGAAGAACAGGGGGAAAAATTCCATCAGGATAGTAAAACTATGGAAGATCGTTATCAAGGACGATGGGATAGCCACATGATGGCGGACTACTGCTGGAGCCTTCAGCGAGACTGCCCTAGTAAGCTCCATTCTAGAAAGTCGTATAAAAGAAAATTTTTATGTGATCAGTGACTAAAGTAATTATGTAAATTAAGTTTTTGCAATAAATACTTAAATCCATGTGTCTTTGTTTTTTTAACTGTCAATAGTAATATTATATATTATAACAGTTATAACGTAAAATATATACACAATTTTTTTTATACATCCAAAAATTACTCAAGAACAGTTAAAAAATCGCAGGCACCAAAATGTGTGTTGGCCTGTGTAAACATTCATAATTATCTGCTTATGCAAATTTAATATTCCATAGGCCCCTAAGCCTCCTTTTAGAAATAACTGATGACGGAATTCTCCGCGAAACCCCGTGCCAATCTGTGGCTATAACCGCTAAATTTTTCATACTAATTTCACTCAGTTTATAAGGAAATCAAAGGTCACAATGTCGATGAAAACTTTAATGAATTCTTTTACAGCTTTTGTTGCAGGTCTGGGCACCCTTGCAACAGAAAAAAATAAAACTATAGATTAAGAATAAAAAATTACCTTTCCATAGGGATTGTATAATGAATTATAGGAACTTAGAATGCTTAACTGGTTGAAAAACCATACAAATGAAAGCGATTTGGGAAGAGTATCAGTCTTTGAAAAAACATTGAAACAAAACAAATTCAGCTAGAAAAACAGCTTTATTATGATGATTTAATCGTCAATTCCACGAAAAAAACAAAAAGTCATGAAATATTGTTAACAATATTCAAAGCAAAAATAGTACCAAAAAAAAAAGAAATCTCTGATCTACATTATAATAAACTAACAAAAAAATCCTAATGAAATTGCCTTGATCGATTTGTACGTTGACTAAAAAGTATCTCCCAAATTCAATGTTTTTCGAACCTATTGCCAGTAACCCAATAATTGATACAGTGATGGAAATGGCTAATATTTTATTAATATTTATTTCTTGAATGCCTTAAAAATGTCATTGTCGTACCCATATCTAAGAAAGGTGACCCCTGTCTAGTACAAAACTATAGACCTATTTACCTATTGAGCTGCTTCTCTAAAATTTTAGAAAAAATCATTTATAACAGAATATTCTATTTAAATTTAATTATGAAAATTTTATTAACCTCAAGAGTTGTAAAAAAGTTGCTTTCAGTTGGAGAAAAATAGCTTACTAACTAATGGTTGGACCGACGAAGAAAAGGCCACTATTCTAATAGTCTAGTTAAGATGACCGGAATTAATAGACCACAGAACAGACAAATGGAATGGAAAATTGGACATATGCCTAGAGAATGCCATATGCATATACCCAGAAGTCTAGTTTCCAGGTCACTAACGAGGCTAAGGCAATACAGTCTCAACATCCGACTGTAACATTCAGTCGGTATGACGCAGGTGTGTATGAAAAAAGGATCTGAGATAGTTCTAAATGAGATATGAAAAAAACAAGACGCTTATAGACCAACGCACTGTTTCCGATGCTATAAATTTGGACATATACAAAGAAAATGCCGTGTAGAATATAGGTGATCAATATTAAATAGTACTGAACTATTTTAAAGACATTTTTTCCCAAAGTAGCAACTATTAAATTATTTAAATCAGGGGCGCGCAGTCCATGGAAGCAAGGGAACCAGTGCTTCCCCATAAAAAATTACAAAACATCTTCTAAAATGTAATTTTTGAAATAGGAAACCATTCATTTAGTTTATATTAAAAATGCTAACATATTATCTTAATAAACAAGCCCATAATAAATGCGGCCTTGACTCCGAGCGCGCCACAATAGAAAATCAAATAGAACCTATGTGGGCCGCTAGCTTCTCTGCAGCCAAGTGCTGTATGCTTGATTTCCTGTGAATCGAGCCAGAGGTTATTGAACTTTCCACCGGCAAATTTTGTCATTTCAATCGCGTGCTTTAAGTGGGGACGAAAGATAGCGTTGGAGTAGGTTCTTTGTTTGACAACTATCCGTGTGTTGTGTGATACGTACGTCGCGTCGTGCATGGTGCGATATGGAAGACAATAATACGGACGTGGATATGCAAATACCGTCAACTTCGGTTGTCGGTAATAACGTTGAAAATGTTGGACAATTTAGTAAGAAGAGTGTGTGTGAATGTGTGGTGTGTGTCTTAATAATAAAGGGATTTTCAACATTAAACTTCGCTAATAAGCTTCAAATAATTTTCAAAGGAAGGGCAAAACCTCCTATGAAAAATTTAACCACAAAAATGAAAAACTGTATTAGACATTTTTATCTGGAAAAACAATACGAACAATTTAAATTGCTAACAGGGTGTGAACATATAAGTAAATTATTTGGTTGGCCATGTTTACTTTTTGAAAATGAAAAAGGCCTCTGGAATATAAAGCTGTAAAAAGACACATTATGTCATTTGCAGGCCGTCATAAAAGGAAAAGTCTTTGTCAAAACTTGCCGTTAATAAACAGTTGGAAATTAGTCACCGCCAACACAGTGAACTAGTCGATAAAAATAGGCAAATAATTAAACAATTATCGATGTTGTTTGTTTTCTCGGACAGCACGAATTGGGATTTAGAGGTCATGACGAAACAAGGGTTTCTTCAAATAGGGGAAATTTTCAAGATTTACTTAGTTTAATGGCTAAATATGATAATTGCTTAAAAAATCATTTAGAGCAGTCTAGCGTTTTTCGCAGAACGTCGAATCGAATCCAGAATGATTTAATTTCCGCTGTTGCAACGATTATTCTAAAAAGAATTAAGCAGGAGATTAGCGAAACGCGGTTCATTACTATTGTTCTGGACGAAACAACTGATATCACTAATTTTAGCCAATTATCTATAGTAATACGCTACGTTAAAACAGACGGAAGTATTCAAGAGCGATTTTTAGGTTTTAAGAATATGTCTGAAAATCGTACAGCAGATGCATTATATACCGTAGTTTATAACGTTACTAAAGAAATTAATGGAGAGAAAAAATTAGTTGCTCAAAGCTATGATGGAGCTGCAGTGATGGCAGGACAATTAGGGGGTCTGCAAGCTAAAGTTCGAGAAACTTTCCCAAGTGCTGTGTTTGTCCATTGTTTTGCTCATAAATTAAAGTTAGTTTTATCCCAGTCCATCAATCACATTAAAGAGTGCAAAGTATTTTTCGTTACCTTAAATGGCATGGCTGCTTTTTTTTCCAAGTCAACAAAACGTACACAAGCTTTGGATTCCATTGCCCACAAACGATTGCCCAAAGTAGCTCCTACTAGGTGGAACTATAATGGAAGACTTGTGTTAACAGTATCTGAAAATCGTAAATCACTGATTGAACTATTTGAAAATATAATAGAAAAGAAACGTGGGACTCAGAAGCAATAAATAGTTCGAGGGGTTTTTTGGACTGTTTCAAACGAGATTTTAATTTTAATTATTTGTTGAACATATTTTCAGAAATATTTCCATTCTCGGACAATGTTTTTAATATATTACAAACTAAAACAAATGATATTGCTTTTTGCCTAAAAAAAGTGGATGACTTTAAGTCCATGTTAAGCCAAAAAAGAGACTTTGACCTATTTTGAGAGAAAACGATGACGTTAAATGTAGAGCCACAAGCCAAGCGCCTTCGAACAGACAAGGTGGGAGATGATCAAACATCATACGGACGCCTCTTTTATGAAATAATCGATCAAATTCAGCAACAAATAAACTATAGATTTAGAGTGTTACTGCGATCTGAACTAAAAGTGATTTACGAAACTGATGACATTAGGGGAAAAAATAACGCTAAGGAACTAATGCAATTTTTAAAAGACAAGGAGCTGGAAGATGCCTACGCCGAAGTGTCGAAATTGTGTGAATTAGTATTGACAATACCTGCCACAAGTTCATCAGTAGAACGCAATTTTTCAACACTTAAACGTATAAAAAATTTCGTGAGAAATTCAACGGGGCAGGAGAGACTTCCGCATACATCGCTGTTGTCCATTGAAAATAAACTTCTCCAAAATATGTAAGAGCATCGACGTTTTTATGATGACGTCATTGACGAAATTGCAAAAAAATTATCGAAGAATCGAATTACATTACAAATAGGTAAGTTTCTAAAAATTGCTTCCCTTTCTTAAAATTTCACCGCACGCCCCTGTTAGATATAAAATATTGCAACAGCGAAATAAAAAAGACGGAGTGAACGTTGTAAAAATTCCATTAATTAAAAGATATATTTTTCATAAAACCGACAAGCCCTTTTTAAATGTAAGTATATAATTTAAACACTAATTATAATATTAAGGTAAATATAATTATGAAGTCCTGTATTATTTCAAGATAATACTAATTATGATAGAAGAATCTCGTTGTTGGGGAAAAGTTTCGTATCAAAACAACTCTGGCTAACGAACAGCTCACCAATTATTTTGTCTAATAGTTTTGACCTATTCGGGTGGCTTCGGGATATTTACATATCCTTAATAACTGGATATGGAAAGGTTACCTCCTCGGGCTGGTATCGTATATCATATGATGAAAGTTATGGCGAGTTTAATAAAATAAATTGCTCAAATTTGGTCTGTGTCGACAAAAAAATGACCTATTTTGAAACGTTATTACGCAGTCAAGCGAAGTCCTATTAAGATTTTCATTAGAATTCTAAAGTTTTCATTGAGTCTAAAACTTTCTATTGATATGTCTTTTATCCAGGGTATTTAAATGACTACTGCAAATTGATCAAATTTAAATTAAGAATACTAGCTTGCAATATTTCAAAACTACTTAGTGACATCAGTTGAGGCTGGCAAACAGATTGATGTTATTTACACTGACATATCTAAGGCTTTTGACAGTGTTTGCTATCAGCTTCTGTTAAAGAAATTACAACAAATTGGTTTTTTTGGAAAATATTTTGAGTGGATCAAATCGTATTTATTTAATCGTCGCCATCAAGTCAACATATGTGGTTCAGTTTCCAGGGAGATTCTTGTGACAAATTCTTTTCCTCGGTCTCCTCAGACTTCAATCCTCTGCAGTCTGATATAGAAAGGCTCGTCAAAAGGTGCAGAACTAATTATCTCTCTCTTAATATCTCGAAATGTCAAGTGCTCCCTTTTTACAAACGTATTAATCCCATACCCTCTACCATACCCAGGCGTTATTTTTGACGAAAATCTAACTTTTAATCTACATATTGGTAACATTATACTTAAGGGTTTTAGACTACTGGGTTTTATAAAGCGACATACGAAACACGTAACTGATAGCAAAGCAATTGGGTGTCTCTATAACTCGTTAGTTCGTAGCGTTCTAGAATAGTGTTGTACAATATGCAGTCCATCATACCATCCATCCATATTCACATCGACAGAATTGAAAAGGTGCAAAATAGGCTTTTAAAATACATAAATTTCATTTCCCATATCAAGGTACGTCATCTACAGGGACGCTCAGTCCATGGAAGCAAGGGAAGCAGTGCTTCCCGAAAAAAAATTACAAAACATCTTCTAAAATGTAATTTTTGAAATAGGAAACCATTAATTTAGTTTATATTAAAAATGCTAAAATATTATCTTAACTATCAAGCCCATAATAAATATGGCCTTGACTCCGACCCAGCCACAATAGAATATCGAATAGAACCTATGCGGGCCGCTAGCTTCTCTGCAGCCAAGTCCTGTATGCTTGATTTCCTGTGAATCGAGCCAGAGGTTATTGAACTTTCCACCGGCTGTTTGCAATTTTTGCATTTCAGTCGCGTGCTTTAAGTGAGGGCGGAAGTAGTTGGAGTTGGAGTAGGTTCTTTGTTTGAACGGCTATGAATGCGTTGTGTGATACGTACGTCGCGTCGTGCATGGTGCGATATGGAAAACAATAATACGGACGTGGATATGCAAATGCCGTCAACTTCGGCTGTCGGTAATAACGTTGAAAATGTTGGAGAAGTTAGTAAGAAGAGTGTGTGTGAATGTGTGGTGTGTGTCTTAATAATAAAGGGATTTTCAACATTAAACTTCGTTGATAAGCTTCAAATCATTTCCAAAGGAAGGGCAATATAAGTAAATTATTTTGTTGGCCATATTTACATTATGTCCTAAGCGCATTTACAGGCCGTCATAAAAGAAAAAGTCTTCGGCAAAACCAGAATTGAACACTCCATTAATAAACAGTTAGAAATTAGTCACCGCCAACACAATGAACTAGTCGATAAAAATAGGCAAATATTAAAAAGACTTATCGATGTTATTTGTTATTGGGATTTAGAGGTCATGACGAAACAAGGTTGCTTCAAATAGAAGAAATTTTCAAGATTTACTTAGTTTAATGGCTAAATATAATGATTGCTTAAAAAATCATTTAGAGCAGCCTAGCGTTTTTCGCGAAACGTCGAATCGAATCCAGAATGATTTAATTTCCGCTGTTGCAACCATTATTCTAAAAAGAATCAAGCAGGAGATTGGCGAGGCGCGGTTCATTGCTATTGTTCTGGACAAAACAACTGATATCACTAATTTTAGCCAATTATCTTACTATAGATACGCTACGTTAAGACAGACGGAAGTATTCAAGAGCGATTTTTAGGTTTTAAGAATATGTCTGAAAATCGTACAGCAGATGCATTATATACCGTAGTTTATAACGTTACTAAAGAAATTAATTGAGAGAAAAAATTAGTTGCTCAAAGCTATAATGGAGCTGCAGTGATGGCAGGACAATTAGGGGGTCTGCAAGCTAAAGTTCGAGAAATTTTCCCAAGTGCTGTGTTTGTCTATTGTTTTGCTCATAAATTAAATTTTAGTTTTATCCCAAAAAAATTCGTGAGGAATTCAACGGGGCAGGAGAGACTTTCGCATACATCGCTGTTGTCCATTGAAAATAAACTTCTCCAAAATATGCCGGAGCATCGACGTTTTTATTATGACGTCATTGACGAATTGCAAAAAATGATCGAAGAATCGAATTACATTACAAATAGATAGGTTTCTAAAAATTGCTTCCCTTTCTTAAAATTTCACCGCACGCCCCTGGTCATCTAATAATAGAGCTCTTCTTTGCTGGCAAACCCTTGAATTTAGAAGAAAGAAGGCACTTCTGGTCTTTTTGCATAAATTGGTCAATGGGGGAATTGATTGTGAGGTGCTGCTAGGATCAGTCCCATTTTTAGTTCCTATTAGGAGAACAAGACAATCACAGCTGTTTGTTGAAAAGTACCACCGAAGAAATTATGGTTTTAGTACTTTTGTTGACCGGCTAGTTCACAATTACAATCGTCACTTCTCAGAATGTGACATTTTCAGGCTAAGCACTTTGCTGCTAAAAAGGCAGTAACCGGATTGGTTTTTTTGATGTTTTTTGGCCCATATTAATTTTCGTTTTTGTTTATGTAGTTGTGTAGTTTTATTATTATTCATGTAGGTATTATTTTGCTTCAATTAAAAATCTTTCTCATTGTTGGTAATTTTTGTTTGCTAATCTGACATATTTTTCTTAGAGTTATTGACTTCATTATTTATTTATTTAACGTTATTTGCGAATACGTGCCATCTGGAATGTTTAGCATCGGCTACGTCCTTACAGTATTATTATTCTTGGACAGCTGGATCACCAGATTTAATTTTTTTTACCGTTTTAAACTTAAAACTAATCGCAAAAAACTGTTTTTAAAACTCATCATATTTGTTAGGTTTATTTTGTTTTAATTGCTGTAGTAGCTATATTTGGTCTTAGTCTTAAATCTTTATAGTGCATCTATAACATTATATACTCTAGTTTCCGCGACATCTTTTCGAATATTTAAAAGAGTTTACCAGTTGGAATTAACCAATTAAAGCTTCCATCTTATATTAACGATGCAAGGCAACAACATTGTGGTATTTTAAATTTTAAATCAAATGCCAAATAATGTAAGTAATTAGTAATAAGTCATGTTCAGAAATGTTTTAAATATAGAAAGAAATTTTACGTGCTTCTTGAACTATATTTTATTGCTAATTGTCTTTTCAATTAATGCTGACGTTTCGGTAGTTAGGTTTTTCCATCTTCCTTAGGGTCACAGTAATGAAGAAATTGAAATAAACATATATAGACAAAACTAGACACTAATATTTTGTTTTTTAAAAAATTAGAAAATTAAAATAAAACATCTAAAATTAAAAAAAATTGCAACATTTTCTGTAGTACAGATTACAGCTTAAAAAAGAATAAAGTTAATTCAACCAAAGGAGTGTAAATTGATTACAAAATAGAATTAAGTACAAACTGGGAAACATATCTGAATTGAAAAACTAGTAGAATCTGGTACGATTTTCCTTAAAACCGATTAAAATACGTAAAAGAAATAACTGTACAGGGTGTCCCACGTAAGATCCTCTATCCCCTTATCTCGAAAGATATACAATTTAGGAAAAAAAGTTATATATAAAGTGTTATTGTTTTTAAGTGAACTATTATATTATATACCTTTCATGTATACAGGGTGCTCAGTTTTTCCTGGTTAGGAGTCAACTCCTAAAAATTAAATGGGACACCCTGTATATTATCCTGGATATGGATTCCTCATTAAAAATAAGTGTAACTTTCATTAAGATATTGTATACCTTTCTCTCGTCGTTTAGGATATAATAGCCGTTTTATTTAATTTTTTGCTAAAAACGTATATATTTAAGGTAGTAGAAAAAAATATAAGTATATAATATTTGGTGAAGCTGCCATTTTTATATTAAAGACAACACCACAATATATAATTTAAGTTGTTTACTTTGACTACAAATTATACAGGGTGATATCAGAAATTCAATCGATCGGAATATATAAAATTACTTATAAGTCAATAATCTTAAATGGAACACCCTGTATATTATTGCAGATTTCGATGGTTCACAAAAAATTAAAGTAACTTTGTATATAATAACCTATACCTATCTCTAACTTTTTTATGCAATAAAAAATACCTTTGGTTTAAATTTAATGACCAAATACGTCACAAATATTTTTTAACGGGCTGACCATAGTAGATTTTCAACAAAATACTGTAGTTTACAATTTTAACTAAGATGTCTGTATTCTGTATTTCCTGAGAAAATAATTCATTACAAATCATAAAATGAAACCAAATATTGCATGTAATTAACTAACGCTGCAAAATCAAAACTGCCATGGAAAACAAATAAAGTGCTTTGGAAACCAACGTAAACAATATTTGTCAAATAATATAATAAATTTTGGTTTGTTGTGCGTTAAGTTCATCTTTATCTTATAATGTCTTATACTGCCGAAGAAAGGTTGAACTTATATCAGTGTTATCTTCAAAATAACAAAAGCGTTGCACTGACTATAAGAGCATATCATGAAAAGTATCCGGAGAGAAGAATACCGGAAAGATCCACGTTTGGGCGAATTGAACTAGATCTCGAACAGCATGGTGTTTTAAAATATGAAAAAAGAAATAAACCTAAAAGTATCTTGGATTATGAAACGCAATTAAATATATGCTTATATTTCGAAGAATTTACAGAAAATTCCATCAGAGATGCAGAAAAAGACTTAAGTATTGCTAGAACTGATATTCATAGGACGCTGAAAATGAATAACTACAGGGCGTTTAAGTTCGCTAAATTGCAACACTTAGAACCTACCGATCATATTCTACGATTGGAATATTGTGACCTAATGATGGATCGACATTTTCGTAACCCTAATTTTTTTAACCAAATTTGTTGGACGGACGAAGCGATATTTACTACCTCAGGGATATTTAATAGAAAGAATACTCACTATTGGTCTCAAGAAAACAAACACAACATCAAAACTATTCAACATCAAGGTCGTCGTAGTGTTCATTGTTGGTGTGCGATTTACAGGAATCAAGTAATAGGTCCTCTATTTCTGGATAACCATTTAAATGGTGCGAGGTACCTAGAGCTACTGACTAACAATATCAGGCCGTTACTAGAGGTCAATGGTAACATAAATAATATTATTTACCAAATGGATGGAGCACCTTGCCATAACACCATTCAAGTAAGAACTTATTTAAGTGTTAACTATGCAGAGGTCGTTGGACCAAATGGAAATGTTCGTTGGCCTCCGCGGAGTCCAGATTTGACGCCCCTGGACTATTTTCTGTGGGGAACATTAAAGGATAAAGTATACAAAAATAAACCTCAAGATGTTGATGATCTCAAGAATCGAATAAGGGAAGAAATTCAAAATATCAATGAAAGTGCTGCAGTAAGAGATGCCTTAAGAAAAATGGAAGTCATCTACACAACTTGTATTGCCCAAAATGGAGGCCATGTGGCAAATTTACTTTAATTTTCCCTTTTGCATTAGGTATATTGGTCCTTTCGTTATACATGCAATTGTTTTTTTGATTTTACACATTAATTCATTTGTAATTATGTAAATGTTCTCTATTAACTTAACTTCTTACTACATACTTATTTAATAGTTCACAAAATTTACATATTGTTAAATGTTAAAACAATTCTATATGTGCTAAAATTTCGTATTCGTTGAAATAAAAGATTAATATTTTTGTTATGTCGGCCATAGGTATTTTATTATATCGATCATTGGAAAGAATTAATTTCTCAGAAAATACAGACATCTTAGTTAAAATTGTAAACTACAGTATTTTGTTGAAAATCTACTATGGTCAGCCCGTTAAAAAATATTTGTGACGTATTTCGTCGTTAAATTTAAACCAAAGGTATTTTTTATTGCATAAAAAAAGTTTAATAGCGAATATTTTCTAAACGGTTAGAGATAGGTATAGGTTATTATATACAAAGTTACTTTAATTTTTTGTGAACCATCGAAATCTGCAATAATATACAGGGTGTTCCATTTAAGATTATTGACTTATAAGTAATTTTATATATTCCGATCGATTGAATTTCTGATATCACCCTGTATAATTTGTAGTCAAAGTAAACAACTTAAATTATATATTGTGGTGTTGTCTTTAATATAAAAATGGCAGCTTCACCAAATATTATATACTTATATTTTTTTCTACTACCTTAAATATATACGTTTTTAGCAAAAAATTAAATAAAACGGCTATTATATCCTAAACGACGAGAGAAAGGTATACAATATCTTAATGAAAGTTACCCTTATTTTTAATGAGGAATCCATATCCAGGATAATATACAGGGTGTCCCATTTAATTTTTAGGAGTTGACTCCTAACCAGGAAAAACTGAGCACTCTGTATACATGAAAGGTATACAATATAATAGTTCACTTAAAAACCATAACACTTTATATATAACTTTTTTTCCTAAATTGTATATCTTTCGAGATAAGGGGATAGAGGATCTTATGTGGGACACCCTGTACATTGTAAACATCAAATCTTTACGTTTTAAGGTCCCTAAATGACGAAAAATATGTTCTCTCGATTCCGCCGGTCTGTCTGTTCGCGGCATAGCTAAAAAAATACTTACCTGATTGACTTCAAATTTTGGCAATTGCACGAGACATCCTCAGGGATCTTTACTTCACGATATTGGAACACTGAATGCGTTCGGAGAGATTCAGGGCGGGTATTTATCGTCGACCTGTGTTTACCGAAGCGTGACTCGGTGTAACGATCGGTTTCCACGTATGATGCAGACTGAAGCCCGTATCTCTACTAAAATTGTTAGAATCCTTACAAAAATTTCAATAGATTCTCTAATTTTCCGTTTATTGAATCCCGAAACGGATGCAATAACTTTGGTTTTCTTTTACATGTATGACATGTCTAGTAGAATATTGGTGTTTAGATACAGCAGATTGTACAATTTGTTTCTTTCTAATACATCGGTCATTTTCCTTAAGCCTAGTCAATTTGGATCGTCTAGTTTCTCCGATATAGACATCACCACAGGAACGAGTAATCGCATATACTCCTTGTTGGATGTTGGACCGCCGAAGTAATCGTCCTATTTTGTCTGTAGTGCCATGTATGTAGGGAAGAACAACACTACACTAATGGTGACTCTTTATATTTCTCCTTTGGCGGAGTTGGTTTACTATGTCTTTTAATTGAACGCGTAATATCTTCAGTGCAATAGCCATTCCCTCTGAGAGTTTCGGTCAGTTTCGATATTTCCGATGTTAAAGAATCTTGATCAGAAATCGAAATAGCTCTGAATACTAGTGAGTTAATAACCGATTTCTTTTGTGCTGGATGGTGATGAGAATTTGCGTTTAAGTATCTATTTGTATGCGTTGGTTTTCTATACATAGAATGTCCTAATGTACCATTTTCCTTCCTTTAAACACGTACATCTAGAAAGAGAATTATTCCATTAGATTCAATTTACATCGTGAATTTGATATTATGATGTTGCTGATTAAGGTGGTCCAGAAATATAAGGAGATTATCCTGTTCATGAGGCCAAACAACAAAAGTATCATCAACATATCTAAACCAGTGCTTCGGTTTTAGTGGAGCGGATGTTAGAGCAATATCATCTGAAATTAGCTTCTAGACCAGAAAGAACTACATTTACAACTTTGGACAACATTACCAACACACAGGCAGAAAAAATCCATCAAGAAGTTACACTTAAGCAACAAAAGAAGTTTAAAGTCCTCCTGAACAGAAAAAATCCAGTGAAACTTCCGCAGAACACAGTTATCAACCTGTCATCGAAGCCGTTATACGAACCAGAACTTTCCGTCCTTTCCAAGGGCCAAAACTTCGCAATAGCACCGAGTAGCATTCCCGTAGAAGACATAGTATCTTCTGTTGAAGTAGCAATCAGAAGATTACCAGTGGAACAAGCCGATGAAGTCAGATATGAGACAGCGAAGATCATTAAAAACTCAAAACCACCGAAGTCGAACCTCTCCGCAGCCGACACAATAGCAATGAAGAACTTAAACGAAGAAGCAAACATTCTGGTACTTCTAGCAGAAAAAGGCAACGCCACAGTCGTGGACAGAACAGAATATGTGGAACAGATTACTCAACTTTTGGACAACACCTAGAAGGTTATGCAGGCAGACCTCACAAGTAGAATAGAAAGACGCATTACCAATTTGATCAACACATCCAGTCTACCACCAGCGGAAAAAAAATCATTAAAACCAAGCAGCTCCAAGACTCCTAGGTTCTACGGTCTTCCAAAGATACACAAAGACAACGTATCACTTCGACTGATCGTCAGTGCAATAGACTCGCCCATATACAAACTAGGTAAATATCTTTCAAAATTTTTTAATCCATTTACTGGAAAAACAGATTCTTTTATTAAAAACTCTGCACATTTCTTGGAAAAACTCAAAACAGTTCAGTTAGATCCCGAAGATATTTTGGTCAGTTTCGAAGTAGAATCACTTTACACAAATGTTCCTGTCAACGACTCAATTTCCATTATATCAGACATACTAGATAACAATAATCTTGATAAGAACTTAATAGACCTAGTGGAAGCTTGTCTTATATCTACTTATTTCATTTTTCAAGGAACTTTTTATGAACAAACTTCAGGGGCAGCTATGGGATCTCCTATATCACCTGTGGTAGGGAATATCTTTATGGAAGCCTTTGAGGATATTGCTCTAACATCCGCTCCACTAAAACCGAAACACTGCTTTAGATATATAGATGATACTTTTGTTGTTTGGCCTTATGGACAGGATAATCTCCTTATATTTCTGGACCACCTTAATCAGCAACATCATAATATCAAATTCACGAAGGAAATTGAATCTAATGGAACAATTCCCTTTCTAGATGTATGGTTCAAAGGACAGAAAATGGTACATTAGGACATTCTGTGTATAGAAAACCGACGCATACAAATAGATACTTAAACACAAATTCTCATCACCAACCAGCACAAGAGAAATCGGTTATAAACTCACTTCGGCGGTCCAACATACGTACAATCTTCAATACACATAAGAAGATTGGACAATGCTTGCGATCCCCGAAAGATCTTGTACTTTTCCAAACAGAAGGAGTATATAAAATTCCTTGCTCCTGTGGAGAAATGTATGTGGGAGAAACAGGACGCTCAATATCAACTAGACTTAAGGAACATGAACGATATATTAAAAAGAAACATATTGTTCAATCTGCTGTAGCTGAAGACCAGCATAACACTGGCCATTTCATAAATGTAAAGGAAACCAAGGTTCTAGCATCGGTTCCAGGTTTTTATAAACGAAAAGTTAAAGAATCTATTGAAATATTTAAACATACAAAAAATTTCAGTAGAGGTACGGGTTACGGTCTACATTACACGTGGAAACCGATCTTAACACAGGGTCACGGTTCAGCGAGCGCAAGTCGGGTATAAAAGGCCGCCTGAATCTCTTCGAGCTCATTCAGTGTTCAGATCTCGTGGAGTAAAGATCCCTGAAGATGCCTCGTGCAATCGAAGGTGAAACGTAGGATAGTAATTCCAATTTGACATGGTCTAATCCCAAGAACCATGATTTCTTAATTGACCAAAGCCGTGAAAGCTTCCGTTCTACAAATCGGATTGTGATAATTCAAGCAGAATCTGTTACAACATAATAACTAATTTTTAGGTAATCAATGAGTCCCAATTATTATTTTTTAAACCACAATACATATAAACGGCAAAAAACTCTATCTCACTTAAATACGTCGGTCCCTTCCCTTCCAGTGGCGGCTCGTGGTGAATTATGTTGGAAGGTCAATAACAAATTTAAAAATAGGCATACTTAATATAAAAATAAATATCTTGCCTTTAAATTGAGCTTTAAATTCTCTTAAAGTTCAGGTCTACTCTTCGTTCTTTAGAATTGGACAAATGCTGAGTGACACGTTCGTTAAAATTGCACATTACTTGTATAAACGATTTCTCGATACTTAACATTGCTAAAGCGGAGAGTCTATCTTGGCCCATGGTGTTACGTAGAAAAGTCTTTATTCTAGTTAAGGTCGAAAAACAACGCTTGCTTTCTACAGTTGTCATTGGCCAAGTACACAGTAAAGTTAATATTATGACGGTTTCAGAAAACGTATAGGTTATTATTTATAAAAAGTTGAAGCATTGAAATAGCTCCAGAACTTACATCAAAATCAGCACGATCATAAATAACTTGCAGTTTAGTTTTTAGTTTTAAGTAATTTATACGAGGAAAGTCTTTTTTAACTAAATTTAAAATATTATCTGGAAAATTATTGTTGTAATTTTCAAATTGATCACTATAAAATAGTTGGCTGATCACTTAATGATCACTGAAACTAAACCGATGGTGCATTTCGGAAATTATTATGTCACATACCTCCAAAGCAACTCGACGTTTTCATTTTTATGTAGCCGTTTACTAACATTAGATGAAATTGAAGGCATATCTGAAGATAGGTCGTTTAGAATTTTATCGCGAACTGCTTGGATGGAACGTTTAAAGGAGTCTATATATGTTATTACTGATAAAACATCGACAAGACGTTTTTGAAGTTCATTAAAAAGTATTTCAGTAAGGCATTATAAGATGGAAGTTTAACAAAAATAAAAAAATTGTAGTATGGAGTTGCATCACCCTGTATATTATAACTATTGAACAATAAAGTGTATTGAACTAACAACATAATGTAGGTCAGCTGTGTCAGCAATTGCTGGCAAAGCAATGAACTTGTCTATTGCATGATTTTGTAATGTATAATATTAATTAGAATAAAACCAATTCATAGAACGAACAAGTCGTATCATTGACGTAACCTTAAGGGTTGAACCTAAATTACTACATGGCGATCCTGCCAGCCCTCTGGGTTACTATTTTAGAAAAATTAGAAATAAATGGCATAGGAGGTAAATTAATTTCCATAGGTTATAGTTTTTTAAACCTGTATGTAGGAAGTGTACAGTTTAGAGTAAAATGTTATATATTCGAGACATTACCATGTCATACCAGTGGAATAATTCGAGATTTTTTAAGGTCATACAAAGCTAAATTAAATTACAAAAAAAATACTTTAACTCTTTTAAACAATAAAAAAGAAGTAATCTTAAATTTGAATGCTACAGATAATCACATTTTGGTGATTCCTCCCAGGTGTGAAATTATTCAATACATTAAAACGGGACTAAAAGATGAGTATGTGGTTTTACCGAATGAAATATGCCAGGGTGTATTTGTGGCAGGTGTAATAGCACGACCAGAAAGGGGCGAAGTACCGGTTAGAATTTTGAACACGCGTGAAAGGTTTGTTTAAAAAATTGTTTGCCTAAAGCCGAAAGCTTGAATGACTATGAGTGTTGCTAATTTGGTACTAATAGTAATTCGGTCGAAAGAGTAAAAAAGTTGTTCAGTATGCTAAAATTAAATTATTTAAATCACGAAGAAAGAAGCTCCATAGAAGGGCTTACTGCTAAATTTGCGGATATATTTCATATGCCGGGGGATAAACTATCTGTTACAAATATTTATAAACAATCAATTCAAGTCAAACCAGGTATACAACCGGTATACGTGAAACCTTATAGGCTGGCACAAACCCAAAAAGAGGAAATAAACAGGCAAATTTCGCAAATGTGTGAAGATGATATTATTGAAAGAGCTCAGAGCGAATGGTCCTCTCCAGTGTTGCTGGTACCAAAGAAGAGTGATTCATCGGGACAGAAACGTACAAGACTCGTGTTAGATTACAGATTTTTAAACCGTAATTTATTGATATTAAGTTCCAGATACCACGTGTAGATGATATTTTAGATTCTCTTGCAGGTGCTCTTTATTTCTCTCATTTAGATTTAAGTCAAGGTTACTATCAAGTAGAGTTAGACGAACAAAGTAGGAAGGTAACAGCTTTTATGACTGACCGAGGTCAATGGCAAATGAAAAGACAGCCAATGGGGTTGAAAATTAGTCCTAGTGCTTTTTCTAGGCTAATGACAGTCGCAATGGCAGGTCTCAACTACGAAAAATGTTTTGTTTACCTAGACGATTTAATTGTTTTTGGGAGAAATTTAGACGATCATAATAAAAATCTTATGGATGTTTTTTTAAGGTTAAGACAAGTAAATTTAAAATTAAACCCCTTAAAATGCGACCCTTTAAGAAAGGAGATACTTTATCTAGGGCACATTGTCAGCGATAAAGGTATATCACCTGATCCGGACAAAGTAAAAGCCTTGAAAGAATACCCTGTTCCTAAAAACGCTGACGAGGCAAAACGGTTTGTAGCTTTTTTGCGGAAATATCTGTACCGTTAAACAAACTATGTAGAAAGTATGCAAGATTTGAGTGGACGATTGAATGTAACAAAAGCTTTGAAACCTTAAAAAATGCTCTTATAAATTATCCAATTTTAGATTATCCTGATTTTTCAGAGCAAAATGAGTTTATTCTTCAAACGGACTCGTCCAATTTTGCTATCGGGGCCGTGTTATCAAATAAAAATAATAAACCTGTAGCATATACGAGCAGAACTTTGAATAAAGCGGAAATTAATTATCCCATTATGCATAAAGAATTACTAGCAATCTTTTGGGCAGTGAGGCATTTTAGGCCGTATTTATATGGACGTCGATTTAAAATACGAACAGACCATAAACCACTTTTATACTTATTTAGTTTAGCTGACCCTTCAAGCAGATTAACAAAATTTCGTTTGGGGCTCGAAGAATATGATTTTTATGTAGAATATGTAAAAGGTAGTGAAAATGTCACTGCCGATGCTTTATCGAGAATAAAATAGGAATCTAAACTAGGAATCAGTGCAGGAATGTAAAAGAACAAAAATTAGAGGTAACTAAGAATAATACACATGTTGGGATTGATCAACCGAACATTGTAACAATTCTTAAAAAACCAAAACATTGTACTGAGCTAGTCATAACGACATACTCAAACATAATATCTATGCAAAAAGACGTGACAGAACACGTGGGGAACTTTTATTATGTACCATTACACTCTACTTTATTTTATTGTCAGAATACCGGATCAATGTTGGCGCGAGACGAAATGTTGAGGGATCTGACTGAAATAAGTAATAAAACAAAAGTAGAGGAGTTATATATTTTAAAAGATGAGACTAGTAAGGAATTTATTAAATGCGTAGGTAATGGCATAAAAAATATGTTAAATTGGAGGGGCCCCCGTATACATATTATAAAAGGAGTAAAAAGAATAATATATGTGGATGAAAGAAAAATTATATTAAATGATTTTCACTTACTCCCCACTAGTGGTCACGCAGGTATAAATAGAATGTTAAATAATATAAAAAAGCACTATTTTTGGTCAGGTTTAGATAAGGATGTTAGAGACTTTGTTAAAAAATGTGATAAATGTCAAAAACAGAAGCATTCTAGTCACTATACCCGAGAACCTATGGTAATTACTTCTACTGCTGACTTCTCTTTTCAAAAGGTATATTTAGACATTGTAGGACCTTTGCCCACTGATATAAAGGGTTTTACATATATTTTAACGATTCAGTGCGAAATTTCAAAATTTGTTGAGGCATACCCTTTAAAAAATAAAGATGCTGTATCGGTCGCAAGATCTTTTGTGGAAAACTTTATTTTGAGATATGGGATACCACAGGAGATTGCTTCGGATAGAGGATCGGAATTTATCTCTTCCACAATGAAGGAAGTATGTGTTCTCTTAAAGATAAATCAGAATTACGCCTCTAGCTATAGACACCAGAGCGTCGGCTCCTTAGAAAATTCCCACAAGGTTTTAGGGGCATATCTAAGAATGCAAACCGAAAATCTAAGCGACACTTGGAGTATGTGGATTCCCTATTGGTGTTTTTCGTATAATACAATGGTTCACACTGAAACTAAATATACCCCTTTTGAACTAGTTTTTGGTAGAGTGTAACATACCAAGTAATTTAAGTAATCCTGTGGAACCTCTTTATAATTTTGAAAGTTACCCTCTTGAACTAAAGTATCGATTACAACGAGCACACGAAGATGCTAAAACCAATTTATTGAAATCAAAAACTAAAAGAAAACAAACTTTTGATAACAGAGCCAATTCGATTGAATACAAATAGGGTGATTTGATTTTGGTAAAAAATGAGGTAGGTAATAAATTAACGAGTCCTTGTTTCCTAGGTCCATATTTAGTTGTTAAAAATGACACAATGGACACACCAAATGTAATGTAAATTAAAAGATAATAAGGAAACTGTAATTCATAAAAATAGAACTAAATTGTATTTCAGTAAGAAACTAGATAGTAAGCAGTACTAGGGATACTAATTATACTACACTATATTTAAGGTATTATGGCGCCGCTTTTCTATACGTCTATTTCTCTACTCTTTTACTTCCTTGTTTTCCTTTCTTCTGTTCTTTCTTGCACCATCTCTAAATTATAATATTAACCATTATTTTATTAATTATCCAATAGACATGTGGAAGAATTTCCATTAAAATAAAATGTAAATTCTTTCAATGTCTCAGGAGAGATGTAGTATGGAGTTGCATCACCCTGTATATTATAACTATTGAACAATAAAGTGTATTGAACTATCAACATAATGTAGGTCAGCTGTGTCAGCAATTACTGGCAAAGCAATGAACTTGTCTATTGCATGATTTTGTAATGTATAATATTAATTAGAATAAAACCAATTCATAGAACGAACAAGTCGTATCATTGACGTAACCTTAAGGGTTGAACCTAAATTACTACAAAATCTACATTTTGTAAAAAGCCTTTCAAACCAACGGCTTGGTTAACTGTGTTGGCATCTTCTTCCATTTCAATTATTTTTTCTAAATATAATAAAATGTCTGCCTGATAAACAAACACAGTTTCTACACAACGTACATTGAAGTACCACCTCATGGGAGCAGCTTTAGGTAAGCGAACTTTAACTAACTTATCAAGAACTGCTATACTTTTTGGAGATCGACTAAAGAATGTTGAAAAACAACGTAAATTTGCAAAGAAAACTATTACATTTTTATCTTGACCTGCTGCTTTCTGTAATATTAAATTGAATTGATGGGCATAGCAATGTATAAAATTAACGGCAGGATAATGCTCTTTAATTTTTTTGTACGCCTCCTAATTTTCCATTCATAGTGGAGGCCCCATCGTAACTTTGCCCAATTAATTTCTCGGGGGTATTATTAATGCCTGGATTTTCTAATTCATGAAGAATTACGTCTTCAAGGTGTAAAGCTGTGGTCCCTAAAGGATTTACAAATTTAACAAATCGTCCATGGACAATGCCAAACAAAATATAACGTATTATAACAACCATTTGGGTTTTGGTGGAACTGTCAGTTGTTTCGTCTACTTGCCCAGCGACATATTTAGCTGATTGAATGTCTTGCTTAATTTGTTCCTGAGCAACAGCCAGCATAGAGTCAAGTAGGTCATTTTGAATGGATTTAGATGTTCCTTTAAAGACAGTTGCATTTTGCATATACTCTTTAAAAATTGAATCCAACTCCTCAACAAAATTTATAAGCCCTCGAAAATTTTGAAATCAATTTTTTTCTATTATTTAATGTTTCTCAATGAGTCCCGGTAGGATGAAAGTATTTGTACAACTACTATGTGTCTATAAAAACTTAAGGTAAATGACATAATTTCTTATGCTTGTTTAAATAATATTGTTTATATTATGTATCAAAACATTCCGTAGACGGACTAGTTTACATGTTGAGGTATGTAATGTTATTAAATATTTGCTATAATTAATTTAAAGTTAAATATTTTAATTCAGTTGCGAAGAAGCCAAAACAGATTTAAGTTTTATAGTATAAGTGTTGCAATACTTATTTAGTTTCATATGTTCGGTTTATATTTTCTTTTGTTTTGTATGTTTCGTCTATATGTGTTACCACTTTTTGATTCGTATCATCAAGGAGTCTAAAATAAGAAAACATATCTCACATACCAAAAAATGTATTTAAATTCTAATTTACAATATAAGGATTCCAGAAAATAATACAAATTATAGGTTATATATTTATTGAACTTATGGCAAATACGTCTATGACTTCCCGTAACTCGAAAAAGTTCATCACCCTCCTAAATATCTTTTCGGAAAATGAAACTGAAAGTTAGAAGCTACAAACCGCTTTTTAATGGCACTTGTGCATTGTCCCTTTATTTACAGACACTCACCAATACAGACATGACACATTTTTTGCTAAAAATATGTTTTCCGAGTCAAAAAAACTCAACTTATATTCAGAAATGTTTACCGTTACAATATTTCCCCATGGGCTGTTATACGAGAAAAAACACTAGAAAATAATTTTATGATAAGTGCTTATAAGGTCTTTGTTGCAGATATTTGCTTTCCGCTTCCAGCTGCGGGTCATTTTAAATTGACCTAGATTAACGAAAAGCAAAGTGGAAGTGAGCTATTTCGCTAATCGCAACTAAATTCGTTTAACTTATTACCTTTTGGTTTATATAAAGCGCTGGAAGCAAATTATACTCTAGTGGAGCTTTAATGTGACACAGCAGCGAACTTGTGACGTCGAGTTAACCAGTTTATACTAACTATAATAATAATAATATTGATAATAATAATAATTCAGACAATAAGGACCCGTCAAATTACCGACCTATTACGTGCCTTCCAACCCTATATAAAATCATCACAACCACAGTTACCAGGAGAATAGAACAACCTCTAGCACACAAAAACATTCTAACGGAAGAACAAAAAGGGTGCAGGAAAAACAGCCGAGGATGCAAGGAGCAGCTCATTATAGACAGCGTCATCATGGAACAAATCAGGAAAAATTATAGAAACCTTCATACTGGTTACATAGATTCTAAAAAAGCCTTTGATTCGATACCCCACAGTTGGCTAACCAGAGTACTAGAATTATATAAAGTCAATAAAAACATCAGGCAATTTCTTACGCAAATTATGAGTAGTAAGAGATCTACATCAGACGAGGTATGTTCCAGGGAGATTCACTCAGCGCTTTGTGGTTTTGCCTCTGTCTCAATCCCCTCTCAAACACACTGAATAATACAAACTTCGGATTCCAAATTAAACACTTAAAAAATAACCTACACAAAATAAACCATCTCTTGTACATGGATGACATAAAATTATATGCAAGCACAAAGGCACAGCTAAAGGAACTCCTTAAAATCACAGAAACGTTTACCCTGGACATCAACATGTCTCTTAATTACTTTTATACCTGTAATTGCCTATGACCCGATCCTTCTATACCTGCTTGGTTGTACTCAATTTGGTATATTACTGAGTTTTCCCAAGTAAAGTTGTGCTATCATTTTGTGTAAATTTTGGTCGTTTTGTAGTATCAAGACACTAAACTGAAACAATGGCATCCACAAGCAGACGTACCTGTGTAAATCATCCCGATGTTTTTTGTTGTGTGAGGTGAATACACTTTGAAAGAGACCAGAAAAACGATTTCTGACTTTGTGAAAAGAGCTTATCTTGCCTATTTTGGCGTTCATTTAGGAGATCAAGATAAATCTTGGGCCCCACATTTCATATATAAAACGTGTGTTGAACATTTGCGACAGTGGACAACTGGAAAAAGGAAGTGCCCAAAGTTTGGTGTACTAATGGTTTGGAGAGAACCGCGATATCATCATGACGACTGCTATTTTTGTCTCGTTAATATTAAAGGCATAAATTGAAACAATAGACAGAAATGGACATATCCTGATGTAGATTCTGCAAGAAGGCCTGTAGCGCATTCGGAAGAAATACACGTTCCATCATTCAGCAGTCTACCCGAACTGACAGAAGATGATACAGAAACATCAACGTCTGACGAAGTTCAAAGAATTTAATTAGAAAACCACAGCGAATTTGAAGCAGATTTAGCAACTCCGCAGTGTTTCAATCAACAAGAACTAAACGATCTTATAAGAGACCTGAATTTCTCAAAGGAATCCGCTGAATTGCTTGCATACAGATTAAAAGAAAAAAATCTACTTTGTCCAGGTACTAATATTACATTGTATCGTAAAAGAGATAAGGATCTGCTGCCTTTTTTCGCTCAGGAAAATGACTTGGTATTCTGTAACAATATAAAAGGGCTCTTAGAAAAAATGGGTTTGCCTGAATACACTCCAGATGATTGGAACATTTTTATTGACAGTTCAAAACGTAGTCTAAAATGTGTCCTTTTACATAACGGTAACAAATATGGCTCAATTCCTATTGGTCATTCTACTACCATAAAGGAAGAATATGAAACACTTGCATTAGTTTTGAGAAAAATTAAATACGAAGAACATCAGTGGGCAATTTGTGTTGATTTAAAAATGGTTAACTTCCTCCTTGGACAGCAGAGTGGTTATACAAAATATCCTTGTTTTTTGTGCCTTTGGGACAGCAGAGTTGAAAATGAGCACTGGGTTAACAAAAATTGGCCTTCAAGAGATGTCATGATTGAAGGAAAACAAAACGTGATCAACGAACCTTCGGTTTCAAGAGAAAAAAATCTTACTTCCGCCCTTGCATATCATAAAGCAGAGAATTACGTAGAATTAGTGGAAAATATGCTTTCAAATTTTAATATTCTCGGCTGTAACATGAGTATAAAAGTTCACTACCTCCACAGCCACCTTGATCGTTTTCCAAAAAACTTAGGTGATTGTAGTGAAGAACAGGGGGAAAGATTCCATCAGGATATTAAAACTATGGAAGATCGTTATCAAGGACGATGGGATAGCCACATGATGGCGGACTACTGCTGGAGCCTTAAGCGAGACTACCCTAGTAAACTCCATCCTAGAAAGTCGTATAAAAGAAAATTTTTATGTGATTAGTGACTAATGTAATTATGTAAATTAAGTTGTTGCAACAAATACTTAAATCCATGTGTCTTTGCTTTTTAACTGGCAATAGTAATATTATATATTATAACAGTTATAACGTAAAATATATACACATTTTTTTTTTTTAACTAGATCTGATAGACAAAATCTGAGAACTTTTTTACATTCTGCATCCAAAAATTACCCAGGAACAGTTAAAAAATCGCAGGCCCCAAAATGTGTGTTGGCCTGTGTTGTGATTGAAAGTGACCCCCTCTATCCACTGTTTGAGTTTGATCCATCACTTTTGGGCTACCCTGTATATGTTTTTAAAACAAATATGGTGATTTAGCATAAATTTTGAAAAAAATAATTGTTTTTTTTTATTTTCAGGAAAGCAGTCCGAGCGGCTATTTTCCTATTGCCGTTGATGGGTACGGCACACATTTTATTCCTCTTAGACTACCGGTTTAAGGAAGCTTGGAAATTTCGGCTATGGTCCTACACAACTTATTTTCTGAACACGTTTCAAGGGTTTTTTGTGGCGGTGTTGTATTGTTTCCTAAATGGAGAGGTAAGTGAAAACAAAATTCGTGACCATTACAGGCTGAAAAGGAAACACGTGATAGTTGAGGTAATTAGAGTCAAAAACATCTTATACAACCGAGAGCCAAACCGTTTCTAAGGCAACAAAATATAAATATTAAACTTGATTTACCGTAATTTAAGCAAATTATTTGAAAACAGGAGTCAACTAGTTGATTAGACAATTCAAAAAATTAAATTTGATAGAGGTCAATGGTATATAAAGAGAAGAATTTTTGCGTATTTTTCATTTTCCTACCGCTCGATCCCAAAATTTCCCTCGCAGTAAATATTTCTCTTTTACATAGAAAAGTAGTTTAACGTCATTTAATCGACTCTACGTATTAGGAGATATGCATTGATGTTCAAGAAACTGTTGCAAGCAAAACGAGACTGATTGTCTCCTTCATCTAGCCTTGGGCACGCTGATAAGCAGGAAGAAAATTCAAATTTTCTCAAGACTAAACCAAAAAGACGAAATTTAATTTCATGTCAAGTCGGGAATAAATACTTAACTCAATATAAAATAAAAAGGATTCGGTATATATATGAAAATAATTCATTACGATTACCTTTTCGATTTTCAAAAATCAATTTATTGGATATTCCCAGCTTTCGTCAGGTCTGGTTATTTCCATCGAGTGAATCTTAAATCAAGTGAAGGTTATTAAATTTTTTATAAAAAAAAATCAGTATCGAATATTATTATGTTTAATATTCATTATTACAAAAATATTGGCGAGAATTTTACCAGCTGAGCCTTCATTCTGCAGAAAAAACTTACCTGAACTTAAGCAAAAAATTAATACATAAAGATGAATATAATAATTATTCAGGACCGCCCTCTATAACCAAATTAAAACAGATATTTGGTTTAATACACCCAAAACCGCTTTATTTTCAACGTACAGAGAGTTAAGGAATTTTTTTCATTTAGACTGGAATTAAACTTGATGTAGTAAGTCTCTGCCATTTGCATTGACAATTTTATGTTGAGTGCTTCAAGTAAGTGCAGCTATGAAGTTGTAAATTTGAATATTTCTGAACATTACGCTATATTTCTCTGCTTAAACACAAACCCTACTGAATCTACCTTACAAAAAATAGTTTCAGGAGTACTTTTTGGATTTTTTGAAACATGAGGGTTTATGGAGTTGACTGTCCAAATGTTCAATGTTTTTGTTAGAACTCTTTTGTAATATTTTAATTTATCCTTTCCGTTAAGAAAACACCATACTAGTAAAAACTCTAAAAAAATCAAGCTTAATTAACTTAAAAACAGAGTTACAATGTTCTCTGATCTACTAAGGCTTGACACAAGATACCTCTTCCTTAGTAAAGAAGTAAATAATATATACAGGGAATTAAAATTATTTGTTCGCAATGCAAAAGATTTAAGAATCTTAAATTCAGACAATAAGTCAAAAGAAGCCATGTGGCAAGGTAGCTAAAATATCCAATAAAAACAAAAAAATAGTCTCAATCTGAAGGTGGCAGAGAATTTGAGTTTTCTTGGTTACAATGTAACTCTTTTAGACAAAACTTTTTTCATGGCACCTATGTGTAGCAATAATTTAATGAAAATAATTTATTATCTACCTTTTTTTGAACTGTTGATATTGACCATTATTAGTTGCTATCAAAAAGAACCTCTTGACTTTTTTTTCGTTAGACGAACGGTTTTGGATTGAAAAAATAAGATGTTTAACAATGATAACTATAAGGTACAAAATTATTTTTAAATATTACATCTCACAATAATAATATTATTACCTGTTATTTTTATCATTAATAATCATTTAATTAGCGAGAGAATGCTTTCGTTCATAATTTATTATTAATGATTATTATTATTTCATAAATTAAATTAAAAATCAAACTTAACTAACATCGCATTTAAGCGAAGCAGGCCATGATCTACGTTAAGAAACAAAACACCAAATTGTCAATCACGTTGATATTCATTTTGATAGTTCCTGTTATTGACATCTAATTTAATGTTATGTAAAAAGTATTTTTACAACAAATCATGCCTTTTACGAATGAAGAAGCCTTTGATATATTGAGAATTTATTTTCAATGTTTTGAAAATGCGGCGATTGCTTCTAGGCAGTATGCACTGCGTTATCCCCTCCGAAGACACCATTCGAGAATGGTTTTTCATCGTTTAGCCTTACGTTTAAGGCAACATGGCCAAGTGCAACCAACTCCAACTTTGAGAAGAAATCGTAGAGTAAGAAGAGAAGATAACATTATAAATGTGTTGGCTTATATTCATGCAGACCCCCATTTAAGCATAAGAGAGATCTCCAGAGATTTAGGAATATCCTATGGCTTAGTGCAAAAAATATTAATGGATTTTAAAATGCATCCATATCACATCGTGATTCATCAAGCCCTAAATGACACTGACTTTGAACGTAGGCTCGATTACTGCTACTGGCTTAGAGACTTCATTAGGGAAAACCATCATATTTTGTCACAAATATTGTGGACAGACGAAGCATCGTTTTGCAGTAATGGCAGAACGTGCATTACTGGTCGGACATCCACACTGGTTACGTGAAGATTATCAGCAGGGTCGATGGAGCGTCAACGTCTGGTGCGGTGTTATTAATGGTGCTATTATCGGTCCGCACATCTTTAATGGC
This sequence comes from Kuschelorhynchus macadamiae, assembly GCA_030620095.1. Taxonomy (NCBI): domain Eukaryota; kingdom Metazoa; phylum Arthropoda; class Insecta; order Coleoptera; family Curculionidae; genus Kuschelorhynchus; species Kuschelorhynchus macadamiae. The sequence continues at coordinate 1,561,472 of JAUTXW010000491.1, read as the reverse complement.
AATCTAACCGGTGACATGTATTTGAACTTTTTATTTAACGATTTACCAGGACTCTTAGAAAATGTGCCTTTACAAGTAAGAAGAAACATGTGGTTTCAACAAGACGGATGCCCGGCACATTATTCACGAAATGTGCAAGATTTTTTGAACAGGCATTTTCCTAACCGTTGGATTGGTAGAGGCAGTCTATTTTTCTGGCCACCACGGTCCCCCGATTTAACCTGCCTTGATTTTTATCTGTGGGGCCGATTAAAGGATTTGGTGTATAAAACTTGACCAACTACTCGAGAAGACATGGTAGTCCGAATTTAAAACGCCATAAATATTATACCAAGAGCGGAAATTGAGACAGCTGTCAACTCCACCCAGAAGAGATTGGACCAGTGCATTCAAAATAATGGACAACATTTTGAACATTTACGACAAAACTATTAATTTATTTTTAACGTTCATTTTTAAAGTTCCATGTTCTTGTTTTTAGTGTTATTGCTCCTGCTGTTGTTGGACAGTTTTATTAAGATTTTTCATTGTTAAACATCTTATTTTTTCAATCCAAAACCGTTCGTCTAACGAAAAAAAGTCAAGAGGTTCTTTTTGTTAGCAACTAATAAGTGATTACGAAAATGATTTTTATTTTGAAAAAAAGCAGTGGCGTGCCATTTTTTTAATAAAATAAAATAATATTTTGGTCAATATCAACGGTTCAAAAAAAAGGTAGATGATAAATTATTTTCATTAAATTATAGAGAAATTTATCCCCTTTTAAAATATGTAAAACTGAATATACCATTACATTTTTTTTTTTGAAAAAAACTAAAAACCATGCTACTAATTCAGTTAACGCCATCTAGCGACGCCAGCAAAAGTCAAAAATTCAAAACCAAATAAGCGTTTTGTAGTGCAAATTATGCTCTTTCATATGAGCCTAAGTTTGCTAAAATCGGGCAAAAGAAACGGGAGACATCTTGGTTTGTTTGAAAAAACAATTGAACTTCCCCCACGGCTTTATTTTGATATATAGAACAAAACATTTTAGACAAAAAGTGTAGGGAAATGGTCACTAAATATGAGAATGATATCATCGATATATTTTCATTAGGCAAAATTCTATAAAAACCCCATTTTTCTACTTGGTGTTGGTTGTTACGTCCTCTAGCGGACGTTTGACAAACTCGAAAACAATTTTCAGCAATTTCTCTTGGCGACTTTTATTATGATTTTTTTTTCTCAAATCTATACGACCAATATCTTATGAGATATGGCCGCTCGCTACCCTTAACTGATCACCCTGTATATTGAGAGTACCGCAGATGGCATCTCGGTGGCCTCCTATGCTGATGACACTAATGCCCTGGTTGTCAAGCACAGTTACATTTCACTGCGGGCAGGGAGGTATGTACTAGAATCGAGTTATGGTCGGAAAATAATAAATTAAACTTAAATAAGAATAAAACTACAATAAGAACCTTTTCGATGAGAACTAACAATCCGGTAAATTTTAAACTGCTTGAATCTCAGCAATCAAACTAAGTTGTTAGGAGTCATGTTCGACGAAAACCTTCAATGGTCTTCTCAAATTAAAGAACTGTGTGGTAAACTATGCAGCAGTTGCTATGCACTCAACTTTATGTCACATTGCAGCCGGGATGTTTTTTTAACATTATACTATGCAAGTATCCATTCCAAAATGAAATACGGGATATTAAATTGGGATGTGAGGACGGAAAACTCTTTTGTTACCCGAAGCACATCGCTCAGCAATGTATCAAAAATATATTTATTTTATAGGATGTGTATTGTTTAATAAATTAAGCAATGTTATTAGAGATACCGCCAAGTGAGTTTACTTAGATGTGCCTGTTGTTTTTGTGCTGTCATTTATTTGTCTACATTTTGTTACCTTTTAATTTTAGTTTTTATTATTTGACGCTTTCTTCGATTATTGTGTTTTCTTAACACTTTTCAAATGAAGAAGTAAATGATTTGATTTGATTTGATTTGATTTAAGAACATATCCAGAAATACATTTTTTATAATACACTATTAACGAATTGCGTACAAAGGAGTAAGATTATGCATTTTTTTATCAGTACTTGGAGGTAACATCCCTAGTGCATCTTTTTTCTTAAAAAAATTGGGCAACATCAGTTTTTAAGTAATTTGTTTAATAAATAGCATGAGCGTTAGTGGTTTTAAAATTCCAAGTCGATGACGATATTTTTCCGATTTTTTTTCCGGAGAATCTGCCGGTTATATCAGGCAATCTTTCCCCTTGAAAATTAAATATGACCTAGAAATTCTTGCCAGTAACTGGTTTAAATTGATAGGAAGGAAATGAACTTCTTAAAATCTACTTTAGTTGAGGAACTGTTGTAAAAAAATCGGCAAATTTCTGGATTTTTTGGATAACATCCTATCTATAACGGTTCCGTTTTATGACAATATTTTATTTACAGGTAACTATAATGTAGATTTTTCAAGAGACACTCCTATATTAAAAAAATGTCAAGTTATTCTTGGCACATTTAATTTAGAATAGCAGGTTATACAACCCAAATATTTTAATAATTCCAATAATAAGCATAGTATCCTTGATTTTTTCTAATAAAAATATCCCTATTTTGAAAAGTTATTCTTTACCAATATCGCAAGCAGTTTCTGATCACTGTTTAGTATATACAATCTTTAGTATAAACATAAATAAGGACAATTTTGAATATATATAGTATCGAGAATATAATAAATGCTGCATGGATGCATCACAATTATCGTGGGATAGTGTTTATTACACGAGTGACGTAGACAAAGAAGTGGATATTTTAAATTCCAATATTAGATACTTAATAGACAAACATGCACCTATAAAAACAAAGAAAATATACAATAAACCTTTTACTCCATGGATTACAAATAACATTAAAAAACTAATTAAACTAAGAGACTTAGCATATAAAAAATATCTAAAAAAATAAAACGCAAGGCCGCCTACCAGGTAAAATTTTAAGAAGGGGAAGCAATTTTTAGATACTTACCTATTTGTAATGTAATTCGATACTTCGATCATTTTTTGCAAATTCGTCAATGAAGTCATCATAAAAAGTCGATGCTCCGACATATTTTGGAGAAGTTTATTTTCAATGGACAACAGCGATGTATGCGAAAGTCTCTCCTGCCTCGTTGAATTCCTCACGAATTTTTTTATACGTTTAAGTGTTAAAAAATTGCGTTCTACTGATGAACTTGTGGCAGGTATTGTCAATACTAATTCACACAATTTCGACACTTCGGTGTAGGCATCTTCCAGCTCTTTGTCTTTTAAAAATTGCATTAGTTCCTTGGCATTATTTTTTGCGCTAATGTCATCAGTTTCATAAATCGCTTTTAGTTCAGATCGCAGTAACACTCGGTCGAAGAACTGGCCATAATGAAGAAGAAGAGATTTAAACGTATCTTCTGGAAAAGTTTTTCCTTTAAATGCATCAAAATTGCAGAGCTCCAGGAATTTAAAATAATTTAAACCGTTAAATCTATAGTTTATTTGTTGCTGAATTTAATCGATTATTTCATAAAAGCGGCGTCTGCATGATGTTTGAACATCTCCCACCTTGTCTGTTCGAAGACGCTTGGCTTGTGGCTCTACATTTAACGTCATCGTTTTCTCCCAAAATAGGTCAGTCATTTTTTGGCTCAACGTGGACTTTAAATCATCTACTTTTTTAGGCAAAAAGCAGTATCATTTATTTTAGTTTGTAATATATTAAAAACATTGTCTGAGAATGAAAATATTTCTGAAAATATGTTCAACAAATAATTAAAATTAAAATCTCGTTTCAAACAGTCCAAAAACCCCCTCGAACTATTTGTTGCTTCTGAGTCCCACGTGTCAATATTTTCTTTTATATTCTCAAATAGTTCAATCAGTGATTCACGATTTTCAGATACTATTAACAAAAGTCTTTCATTATAGTTCCTTTTAGTAGGAGCTACTTTGGGCAATCGTTTGTGGACAATGGAGTCCAAAGCTTGTGTACGTTTTGTTGACTTGGAAAAAAAAGCAGCCATGCCACTTAAAGTACCGAAAAATACTTTACACTCTTTAATGTGATTGATGGACTGGGATAAAACTAAATTTAATTTATGAGCAAAACAATGGACAAACACAGCACTTGGGAAAGTTTCTCGAACTTTAGCTTGCAGACCCCCTAATTGTCCTGCCATCACTGCAGTTCCATCATAGCTTTGAGCAACTATTTTTTTCTCTCCATTAATTTCTTTAGTAACGTTTTAAACTACGGTATATAATGCATCTGCTGTACGATTTCCGGCCACATTCTTAAAACCTAAAAATCGCTTTTGAATACTTCCGTCTGTTTTAACCTAGGGTATTACTATAGATAATTGGCTAAAATTAGTGATATCACTTGTTTCGTCCAGAACAATAGCAATGAACCGCGCCTCGCCAATCTCCTGCTTAATTCTTTTTAGAATATAGGTTGCAACAGCGGAAATTAAATCATTCTGGATTCGATTCGACGTTCCGCGGAAAACGCTGGACTGCTCTAAATGATTTTTTAAGCAATCATCATTAGAGACCGGAATTATAAGCACCAAACTATTAAAAAAAAGTGCTTAAAAAAGCTGCAGATTTCTTCAAAATAAGCATCGTAATCCGTAAAAAAAGCAAATATAAGTTGGTATATGAAATAATAAAAAAACTCCCAAAAAATAAGTTTTTTATTTGAAAAACTATTTAAATAATCAAAAAAACATTATAACTAATCAAATATAAAATATATAATAAAATATAAACATTTCAAAACTCTTAATATAAATATTGAACACTTTATAATCGCTGGCCTTCCCAAAAGAACCGGCACGCTCAAATATCTCGGGCACGGTTTAGCATAGTATTATTTTATTATGGAAGTTTTATTATTTAGGTAACTGCTTCTGATCTATCGTTTTAGATCGATAGATCAGAAGCAGTTACCTATAGAAAACCAAATTTTTATTATAATATATAAAAGAGTTTTCGAGATATTTGACCGTTCCAGTTATATTGGGATGCACTGTAGAATTAAACTTTACTCGTTTTGAAAACAATGAATTATTAAATATTGTTCTATATGTTCCATTGTTAAATTGTGTCTCCTATCATCTAGGAGATATTTATATTTTGAAAAACTCCTTTCCACATCGACACTGGTAATTGGTGCGTACTTAAAATTTGACAAAACATTTGGATCCGTACAACTTAACTCTGGAACATTTTGATGGCCACTTAAAACTAATGATATGTCTACTAGTTTTTGAAACCCGGTATTTTTTTCTAAAACATCTGCCATTTTATTTTTTATTAAATTACCAATGTGTCCAGGAATGTCATTAATGGTTTTCTTGAAACTTTCTATCAAAGCAACTGAGTCCACCAAGGGAACCTGCTGTTTTTCTAATAATTTGATTGTGTTGCTTACGGAACTGAAATTTGCTTTGATAAAAGCCAAATTATTTTGAAGCTCACAATTGTTAAGAATGCTTTGACAGTCCTGAAGTGATTTGCTTGAGTTTTCCGAAAATTCAAAAATTAAATTTTTAAAATTTTGAAAATTTTCCGCATAATAAATAGCGGCGTCAAGCCATGTTCCCCATCTGGTTAACACTAGTTCTGGAGGAAGTGGAATATTTGGACAACGTTCTTTAAACATTTGTACTCTTAAAGGGGCTTTAACAAATATTTTTTTGCCATTACTAATTAACTTATTCACTAATGGAAATTGTAATCGTATGGTTTCGGCAATACGATTGATACCATGAGCTAAGCAAGTGCAGTGGATTAAGTTGCTGTAAAAAACTTTTAAATTTGTTGACGCCTTGACCATGTAAGCAGCTGCATCTGAAAGCAAAAGTAGTACTTTTTCACTTGGTACAGCTTCCGGTAAATAAAAGTTAGCTAGCCCTTCATGTACAAATTTGGATATAGTATTACTGTTTGTTTTGCTCAATTCTTTTGAACTTATTAAATATCCTTTTGTAGGAGTCTCGTGGCACAAAACGCCAATGATCAAATTTGCGATATAACGCCCACGACTATCTGTAGTTTCATCAACAGTAATCCATACATAATTGCTTCCAATCATTGCTTTGATTTGTTTAATTGTATCGAGACATACAGGAGAAATATATGTCTTGCGTAGAGTACTTTTTCTAAGAAATTTTTGAAGTGCTTGTTTTTTAATTTGTTTAAAAGAATATTTGCTTTAAGCATGGCATTGCAAAGGTCTTGATTAAATTCTTGTTGTTCATTACGGCCGGAAGTAGATGCCAAGGAAGAACCAATTGTTTGTTGTTTAAGCTTATTAACTTTAAACTTTTTCATTTTTTCTAAGTGTACTTTTGTTTTCAAATGTTGAACTATGTCGTACTTTTTAACACATTGAATCTACAACAAAAAGCACTTTTTAGCTGCCTTTATCAAAAAAATATTTATTAAGAATATGCACCATTCTAGGCTATACCAGGGTAATATTTCTTAATGACAATTACCTGCTAATATTTAAGAGAGTGCTGTTTTTAAGATAATTTTTAAACTAAAAATATTTCGAAATTATTTTCATTCCTAAACAATTTTGATCTCCTAACATTTTTTCCTTAATAAAATCAAATTCATTTTACTTGGGTTAAGTCAGTGAAAATATAGAGGCATTAGTGGATTATAGAATGCTTGCTTCGAAGCTATTTTTTAGATACTTTTTATTTATAAAACAATGGGGCTAAATATTTATTATTTTTTAATACATGTCGTGCGTGTCGTTACCACTAATTATCATGGGATTTTCTATATCACCAAAAATAATTATTATAGGTACGCAATACCTATATTATTCTTTGATATGTCCTAGAATGATAACTCGGTGTTTTATGTAAAACTTACCGTTTTAACGCAAGCTTGACAAAAAACTTTGCCATTTTCGAGTTTTAATTCTGGGTTGTCGATTATCCATACCCTTAGATTACCGGCCATTTTTTATTAATTAATATTAATATTTACGCAGCACAGTAGGTACTATCTGAACGACAAGCAGTAACTAATAGCAAAGTTTTAATTCTGGCGTGGATCAAAGGCGCACCGCTACTCCATCATGCCGCCTGATTTATGGCTTTTTACCGGGGCGCTCGAAGAGTAATTTCGCTTCGCGCAAGGAATATTTTTATACGAGAGCTTTTAGTATATTTAGTAAACTTTGCTAATAGCATCCTAAAACTACGTGAGTGCCCACACATCTGTTTTTAAAATTATTATATATCGATCGGGTCTTTCCCTAAAAGACATTCTGAAGTTAAGGTGCGCGTTTGTTTTCAATGGAATAAAAAAAGGCCAAAAAAAGCAAAATAAGTTCTGATTTTATAAAATAAGTTCGAAATTAAGAAAAAAGCAAAAAAAGCATATTTTTTTGTGAAAAAAATAGTGTTTTTGTCATTGTTATACCTAAAAATTAATATTTAATTGAGGTGCTTACAAATTTAAGCATAAGCAAAATTGCTTAAAATCCGGTCTCTAATCATCATATTTAGCCATTAAACTAAGTAAATCTTGAAAATTTCCTCTATTTGAAGAAACCCTTGTTTCGTCATGACCTCTAAATCCCAATTCGTGCTGTCCAAGAAAACAAACAACATCGATAAGTCTTCTTAATATTTGCCTATTTTTATCGACTAATTCATTGTGTTGGCGGTGACTAATTTCCAAATGTTTATTAAGGGCGTGTTCAATTCTGGTTTTGCCCAAGACTTTGGACATAATATGTCTTTTTACAGCTTTTTGAAAATTGTTTAAATCGGAAAAACCAGTTTTATTCCAGAGACCTTTTTCATTTGCAAAAAGTAAACATAGCTAACAAAATAATTTACTTATATTTTCACACCCTGTTATCCATTTAAATTGTTCGTATAGTTTTTCCGGATAAAAATATCTAATACAGTTTTTCATTTTTGTCGTTAAATTTTTCATAGGCGGTTTTGCCCTTCCTTTGGAAATTATTTGAAGCTCATTAGCAAAGTTTAATGTTGAAAATCCCTTTATTATTAAGACACACACACTCTTCTTACTAAATTCTCCAACATTTTCAACGTTATTACTGACAGCCGAAGTTGACGGTATTTGCATATCCAAGGTCGTATTATTGTCTTCTATATCGCACCATGCATGACGCGACGTACGTATCACACAACACACGGATAGCCGTTCAAACAAAGAACCTACTCCAACCATAGCTTCCGCCCCCACTTAAAGCACACGACTGAAATGCAAAAATTGCAAGCAGCTGGTGGAAAGTTCAATAACCTCTGGATCGATTCACATGAAATCAAGCATACAGGACTTGGCTGCAGAGAAACTAGCGGCCCGCATAGATTATATTCCATTTTCTATTGTCGCTTGGTCGGAGTTAAGGCCGCATTTATTATGGGCTTGATAATTAAGATAATATTTTAGCATTTTTAATATAAACTAAATTAATGGTTTTCTATTTCAAAAATTACATTTTAGAAGATGTTTTGTAATTTTTCTTTGGGGAAGCACTGCTTCCCTTCCTTCCATGGACTGCACGCCCCTGCCACCTACAGTATTACAGACAGCTTCAAAATTATACTAAACACGCCATAATTCGAGAAAAGAATGCATTCTTTAAAAATCTATCAAGCAAATCAGGTAAATTTTTTTGGTCTACGGCCAAAAAGTTAAATCCTACCCATAAAAATTTTTCTGAAATATCTCTCAGTCTATCTGATGTGGGTAAACTTAATTTATACTTCTCCGAGTGTAACAATATGTCGGATAATACATGCGATGAACAAGTTTCCTTTTATCAGCAAAACACTCATTACCCTCTTAGATAATTCGGATTTTTAAAACTAATTCTATTGGTGAAGATGGTCTCTCACTTAAAAATTTGAAATTATGTCTGCCTATTTGTGAAAATCCCTTAATGAATATTGTTAATACTTGCGTAATAAATGGCGTCTTTCCGAAATTTAGGAAAAAACCATTATAAAACCTATCTGCTTAAGAAACCTAACTCTAAAGAACTAGAAGACTTAAGGCCTGTCAGCATCTTTTCCCTAATTTCTAAAGTGCTAGAAAAACATATTTATAATCAAATAATTTCATTTTGTAATTTATTACATAATTGTGGAATGTCAATCGAGTTTTAAAAAGACATTTAGCTTTACTACTTGTCTTTGTAATCTTTTTAATAAAATCAGACATAAGGAAGATAAAAAAGAGTTTGCTTGCCTATGCTTGCTTGATTTCAGTAAAGCAGTTGATACTCTAGACTATTATTTATTTATTTATTTATTTATTTTCACCTATTGCAAATAAATGATTTTATATATGTGTGCGATTGTGGTTTAGTACGATTTACTATAATTTATACATTGTAATATAATAATAATATATACTTTATAATACTAATAGTACATGACTCATTAAATATTACATACATTTTCAGTTCAGGCAGGTATAACAATATTTTATAAGTAAGTTACACTGTTTTGACATTATTATCTACAATCCAACTATTTATCTTTTTCCTAACTCTGGTATATGGTTTGCATTTATAGAAATCTGGTATGCTGTTATAGGTCCTGGGACCAACGTAACACATATGCTTTTGTGTAGTGCTGTATAACATTCTTGGAACATCTAAGGTTTTTCGGTTTCTATGTCTAGTTTGTACATTATGGTGAATATCATGTTTATAATACTCTGTTTTTAACATGAACCTAACAACAACTTTGGTATACAATAATTTTAAGTCAAAGAGCTTGGACTCTTGAAACAGTAATACAGAAGGATATCTTAACAACATATTTTTAATGATACATTTTTGTGCTGAATTTAGTGATCTCATAATATTTAAGGATGCCAACCCCGAGACTACTAAGCCATAGCTTAGGATAGACTCGACCAGTGCACAGTAAACCTTTCTCAATGTCATGGTATTTAATATGGTCCTAAGTTGAAGAAATTTGTAAATCAGTTTACGAATTTTACCTGTAACGTATTCTACATGTTTGTCCCAGCGTAAATACTGGTCCAAATATATCCCAAGGTACTTAACATGATCTTTTTTGGATATAAGAGTTGTGCATCTACAATTAGCTGAGCGGTCACATCCCGAGCCATGTACCGCAATAGTTTGCCTAAGAGGCTGTGTGCTCGCTGTCATTGAAAAGGTTACAAAATGTGTTTTGTCTATATTAAGTGTTAGTAAACTCTTATCTAACCAGATTTTAATTGCACTTATGGCACATTCACCACTGTATCATCCGCAAAACATATCACATTAGCATCACGACAGATCTCCGTAATCTGATTTACGTAAATAGTAAATAACATTGGCCCAAGCACGGTACCCTGTGGCACACCGAACTCTGGCGACAAAGCACTGCTATAAGTATCCTCTAGTCTAACTTGGTGTGTTCTGTTAGCTAAATATGAATGTATTCATTTATACGCATGACCCCTTATGCCAATTCTATCTAGTCTCTGTAACAGAATTCGATGTGACACAGTATCGAAGGCCTTTGACAAATCAAGGAAAACACCAAGACATTTTTTACCATTATTAAAACTTTTTACAATGTACTCCGTCACCCTACACAAGGAATTTTCTGTTCCAGCACTCTCCCGAAATCCATATTGATTTGATGAAATTAACTTGTTATGTTCCAAGAAATTATTTATCCTGAGTTTAATGCACTTTTCAATCAACTTACTTATACTGTTAGTTAGCGCAATGGGTCTATAATTGGTTGTTAATTTCTTGTTTCCAGATTTATATATAGGAACTTGCTTTTTTAAAGATTTCCGGGAAAGTACCTTCTGCAAAGATTAGATTTATCAGATGGTGGAGTGGTTTAATTAAATTCTTATAAAATCTTTTTATGATGCAAGTTTTTACAGGATCATTACCTGACGCATTCGTTCTAAGGCTATTTATCTGCTGTAATAGTTCTTCTTGTGTAAGTGGAGCCAGGAAACACGTATTTGGATTCACCTTACCGGTCTCTGGCGACACCCGATTCATAGCAATATTTCCAGCAAGCTTTTTACCAATTTTACTAAAAAAATTATTGAATTCATTGGAAATGTCTTTAGGACTTGTTAATTCAAGACCACTTTCAGATAAGATAGTTTTAATTATTTGACCAGAGTCATTTTGATTAGTTATTTCTTTAATAGTATTCCAAGTTTTTCGTGGACAGCCAGAGTCTTTATTGATGAGTCGTTTATAATAATTATTTTTTGATATTCTTATAAGTTTTTTAAGCTTATTCCTAAAGTTAGTATAATTTAATTTTGCATTTAAGCTGTTGGGATTGAGTGTTAATATTTTTTTTAACTTATTTCTCTTTCTAATAGAAACCAATAGACCTGCAGTGATCCATGGCTTTATACGATATTTTTTGTTTGAAATGGTAAACGAAATTGTCGAATCGGTAATATATTTATTGAGCTTTTGAAGTAAAGCATCTGTACAATCATTAACCGTTGTTTTATTTAGCACTTCTTGCCAGATCTCTGTGGCAAGTAATGAACTTAACTTATCGTAGTCTAATTTGTTAAAACACCTGACTTGAGAGGGAGGTCTGTACTGATTGTCAGTCCTAATATTCAAAATAATAGGGTAATGGTCAGATACATCAGTTATAACTACCGCTGAATTTATGTGTTTAACTTTAGAATTATTACATTTTATAAAACAATGATCAATAGGATGCTAATGGTTAAGCTTCATTACTTTAGTTTTTCTGGCAATTCAATGGGGTTTTTAAAGTCTTATCTAACTAATAGATTTCACTGTGTGGCCATACAAAGTGGATAGGTCTAAATATAGTCCAGTTATATTCCTCTTGAAAGAGGCGTACCACAAGGATCCATCTTGGGGCCTTTGCTGATCTTTTTGTATATTGCGGACATGGAAAGAATAATTAAACACTCCAAACATCAACAATTCGCAGACGATTCTCAACTCTGCAAACCTTTTACTATAGATACTTTACTTACTTCACAAACAAACTCCAATGAAGATCCTAGCGAATTAAATACGTTTACCAAAAATCATAACTTAAAGTTAAATGCCTCCAAATTTTGCGTCATATTTTTGGATCTAATAAAAATCTTTTGGAAAATGTAACAACTAGTTTTCAAGTTAAAATAGATGATGTATCCGTACTAAATGAAACTGTAGCTAAGAATTTGGGTATTTTTGTCAATAATAAACTAAATTTAGAGGCTCATCTACCTAGTGGTATAAAATATTCATTATGTGATCCTCTAGTGTTATCGTTACTTGACTATAGTGATGTCGTCTATCCCAACTCACTAAGCGCACACACTAAACATTCTATACAAAAACATCAAAATGCGTGACTAGTCTCGGTCTCGGTCTCAAAACGAGACCGAGACTGAGACTTGAAAAAGTATTTCGAGACCGAGACTTGGTGTTCCAGACCGAGACCGATACCGAGAGTTACCTATCGAGACTCTCGGTCTCGATCTCAAAGTGAAGTAGCAAAATAACTAATGTTCGTAAATTATTTGTTTTGATAAACTAATTCAAAAAATATATGTTAGGGGGTAAATTAATGGATGCAAAAAATAATTTTTCTATAATCAATTATATTATAATAGCATTGTATATGTTCTTATAACAATGATACTAGTGAGATAGTCAATTAAAAAACGATATAAATAACCATAAAAAGAGAATTTCCCAAATTTAGAAATTCTAGCAGCCAAATTCCACTTTACATGTCGAAAACCGTAAATTGCTACCCTGTTCTCAAAGAGAGACACTTTATCACAACTATACTATATAGGATTTTGATATTGTGATCTTTATAAATTTATAGTCGGTTTTTATGTTTAATTATTGAAAGTAACTAAAATCCAATTTTAGTTTTTTGGTTCAATAATTAATAACTAATAGACTGTAAAAACATCGCAATATCAAATTCTTATGTAGTATAGATACGGTAAAGACTCCAACAGACAAAGTAATTGTGGTGATTTTTGTTTAAAAAGTTTCCGACTCAAAATAAACAAAAAATTGTTTAAAAAAATCAGAGAAAATTTTTCTCAACATTTTCTTCTTTAATCGCTTCGATGGCTTGCTAATTAAAGAAGGTACGTGTTTTATAGAACAATATTTTTGTATTGATTTTGTTTGAATTTGCAAATAATGGACGATATAAAATTTTTAACTATATGTGTATAATAAAAATAATGTATATACATACGGACAAGATTTTCAACAAACAAAACACAAAGTAGAATTTGGCTTAGGATTTTAAATAGATGATCAACAAAGCTAATTCAACTATAATGCTTAAAAAATAACGAACTGTTCTAATAACAAAGTAAAAATTTAACTTTCTAAACATACATTATAAGCATATTTCTAGATTTTATTTTAACCTATATAATAAACCTAAAAATATTATTTTCAAGTTACTTTTATACCATGAATGAATACATAATAAGCATTTGCTTGAAGTTTCATTTAACATGCTTCTTAGTTTTGTATTAATTAACCCTGCTTGTGAAAACAAACGCTCTACTGCTACGGAGGCCGCCTGTATAGACAAAAGATCTTTTGCCATTTTGGCTAAATTTGGAAATTGTTTATCGTGTGCTTTCCACCATTCTAAACTATCTGTACCCTTTGGAGCGCGCTTTAATTGTAAATATTCTTTTATTTCTTTTCTCCAATTTTCGGAATCACTTTCTTTTTCAAATAGTGATGTATAATCGATGTCATAGTTTTCATCGCTTGAGGAACTTGATATTACTGATGATTCAGCAGGCACAATATAATATTTATCCTTGTACATTTTCTCAAAAAAGGCAATAGACTGATCTTTCAGGCGAAAAATTAAACAAGTAGATATTTGTTTAATAAATAAATTTACTTTTAAAATCTACTCCACTTTTAAAATTTAAAGTTAATTTACCAAATAACAAAAATAGTTGATTCACAAGTTGTATTATGAACCATAGCGGCCATTGTGCAAGCACAACGTGCATACCCCTAAGAACGGTCCTGGTTAAGAAAGTAAATACGCATCAAAGTAATAAAAGTTTGGTTCAAAATAGCAAAGTTTACAGAATACCTAAGGGTGCTTTGCTCGGTCCCTAGAATGCCCAGCACGTTGCTTGCATGAGTTCGGCAGCATTATACAGTGTGTCCTTATTTTGTGTTTAATATATCTTATTCTTGTGTGGACTTTCTGTTGATGTCCAAGGAACAAGGGATATGTGACATTTATTTTGATACACCTACTATTATATATCTTCCTTTACTGATTCCACCTGTTGGCAACATCATTTCGAATTATAGATTTTTGGAATAATTTTTTATATAAATATACCTACATTTTTTCTACTTTACTGAAATGTTCAAACATTGGTACTTTTTACATTAAATTTTTAAGATTGGAAAAACTCTGGGTTTCGAACGAAGGCTTCTATGTACTTTTGTCTAAATAACATCTCGGCGAACAATTATTATTTTTAAAATTTTGTTTTCGAGATCACCGAGACTTTCGAGACCGATACCGAGACTAAGTAGGTCTCGGTCTGGGTCTCGAAGCATCGAGACCGATACCGAGACCGAGACCGTAAACATTTTCTGATTTTCTGATTCAGTCTCGGTCTCGGTCTCGCGAACCCCTATGCGTGTCTACGTTTCGCACATAATATACCATTTAGGAACCATATTACACCGTATCTCAATAGATATTCTATCCTGTCAATGGCGAGAAGGCGCGAGCATCATATGTTCTTATTTATTTTTCACATATTACCAATTAATCAACCTCCATATTGAAAGTCTATATTCACAACGCAGAAGCATAACTATGGTACTCGATACTTATTTTACGATCTCACAGCATAGGTCAACAGCATTTCAAAAATCATTCAGCTTCGTCGCAGTTCAGATGTGGAATAATATAAAACAACTTCAGTTACGCAGCTTTAAGACACATATAAAAAATATGTTGTTGCATTCGCAAACTTAATTTTAAGTTGAACCGATGAATTTGCATTATCTATGGATACTGTTACTGCTTATTTATTTAGTAAGTTATTGGCAAGCATTTCTATATTCATGCTGATTTTTATATATTTACATAGAACATGCGGTCACTATCTCATTTAAAGAAATTTTCGGACAGTGTCTTTTTTCATAATTATGTAAAATCATACAGAAAAATTTATCATAAGACTACTAAAGCCGCCAAAGATATTTATTACAATAATAGACTTTCTAACGCCAAAAATGTAGCTAAAGAAACCTGGTCTATCGTAAATGATTTAAGAAACAAAACTCCTTTATCCAACACTATCCTTACCTCTCCTGAGGACCTAAACAGTTATTTTGTAAATGTAGCCAAAGATTTGACTAAATCCGTATCTCAATCTAATGACCCAATTTCATATCTCTCTAATCATAGGGTAAACCTGCACAGTTTCTTCTTTTCACCAGTAGTTTTATCAGAACTTCGCAGTACAATTAATGATATCAAAAATAAATCTTCCTCGGGAATTGATGGGCTTACTTTAAAAATGTATTCAAGTCTGCCGGAGTGCACTCTAGAGCATCTGACTGCTTTGATAAATATGTCTTTCCAAAATGGTACTTTTCCAAGCTGCCTTAAAACTGCAATAATCATACCTCTTCACAAAGGAGGTGTTTCAGAAGAAGCTTCGAACTATCGCCCAATTGCACTTCTCCCTACGCTATCTAAGATCATCGAAAGACTGGTTAAAAAAAGGCTTTTATCATCTCTGTCTAGATATGAAATACTTACAAAACATCAATTTGGATTTTTAAGTAACAAATGCACAAGCGATGCCATGTTTTCCCTTCTTAATAGAGTTTACTCCAGCCTAAACAACCATCACGCTACGGCAACAATTTTCTGTGATTTTTCCAAAGCTTTCGATTGTGTGAATCATAATATATTAACTAACAAGCTGCAGTACTATGGATTTAGAGGGGCTCCTCTCGATTGGTTTAAGTCATATCTTAGCAACAGAAATCAAGTTGTGAAAGTTGACAACAGGATGTCTTCTTGTAGGCCAATGGAATATGGAGTGCCTCAAGGCTCGGTACTAGGCCCTATCTTATTTCTTCTGTTCATAAACGATATGGCTAATTTAAACATTAGTGGAAAAATATGTCTCTTTGCGGACGATACCAGCTTTACGTGGAGCCACCCAGATGTCACGGACCTACATAGGATTGTATCTAATGACCTAATCACCATTAAATCCTGGTGCGATTCTAATCTCCTATGTTTGAACATCTCTAAAACGAAAGTCTTGTCTTATAAAAACACGCTGCAACCTTTTGACCTTAATGGCACCACTATTGATGTCGTAAACTCTGTAAAATTTCTAGGGCTTCTTGTAGATGATTCTTTAAAATGGGATCCACATATCGACGCTTTATCAAGGAAGTTGGGTTCTGCTTGCTTTGCGTTAAGATCTGTTTCCGAGGAGCTTAGCTTTTCTACCTCTAGAACTGTTTATTTTGCTCTTGTTGAGTCGCACCTCAGATATGCTATTCCATTCTGGGGTACATGTTGTGCGACTCAATTTGATCGAATTTTTATACTACAAAAAAGAGCTGTTCGTTACCTACTGAGACTTAACAGTAGAACTCACTGCCGAGATTTCTTTAAAAGATATAAAATACTAACCCTTCCTTACTTATTCATTTTGGAATCGGTTTGCTTAATTCGTAAGCATGCACCTGCTCTATTAGAGAGACCTTCTCACAACTACCCTCTCAGAAACACTGAGCACGATCTCTATCTTCCAACCCCACACTCAGAGTTAATTAAAAGATCAGTAATCTACAATGCAAAAAAAATGCATAATCACCTGCCATTTAACATCAAATCCATAATATCTCTGACTTCATTTCGCAAGGCTTTGAAATCATTCTTACTGGAAAGCGCCTTCTACACCGTGAACGAGTTTTACAACACATAAATTTATCCTTATGAACCCCTAGTGTGATAGTTGCCATTACCAACCATTTTTACCGAATTTTGTATATGTATTTTTTTAATTGTTTCGTACTTTTTTATTTTTTATTTTTTACTTTGCTTTTTTATTTTTTTTACATTATATTTATGAAAATGTTTATAACATAGTACGACTGACAAAGTACATTTCTAATGTACTTCTTTTAGGATTCTATTATATTAATATTCTAAATTCTTGATTTAAATATTATTTTTCTATAATATTTATGATGTGTTTTTGTTTTGTTTTGTTTGCTAATTTTGATGTTTGTAAACTATTTTTTTTTACAACAGCTTTGTCCACAAAATTGTAAAATTTTTTTGACAGTAAAGCATTTATTTATTTATTTATTTATTTATTTATTTATTCTTTAATTTAATTTTTGTTAGCTGCACTGGCCCATTTTTCTAAGAAATAATAGAATTTAACTAATAATAACTATAATACTAGTCACATCCTCTTAAGTGTCCGCCCGCGCATGCTTCCTGCATTCTGATCCCCCTGATGTCCGCTATATAACTATAACATATTGATAAAGTGCGGGATACGAAAGAAAATCGGGCGATCCTTAAAATAAAGGTTCATAGTCTTAAGTGAGCGGAAAAGTAAAATTTGTGTACGCAAATAAATTTTAAGTTATTTTATTTGTTGTAATAGTTTGCCGCTTCACCTATAAAGTGCGCCAGCTAAGCGATACGGAAAATTAATCGAGGATTTAGTAAATTTCGCACTGGTCCACTTGTAATTGGGTGCCTAGATTCTCCATGCACTTGCCGCTAGAAGGTTCTAGCTATTTCTAGTGGCGCCTATACATTTCGAGCATTTGTTTTCATTTCTATATAAATGCGTTGCGTTGAATTTGAATTACTATTTCGAAGTAACGATGACGAGCAAAAGAGGAAAAACAATTCGAAGCGGTGCACGTGAAGTTATTGCGAGCGTTATAGAGGCCTGTACTAGAGAAGCTCAAAATAATAGTTTGACTATTCCAGTTCAAAATCGAACAGAACGCACTGCATTTTACACTGGTGTTTCGGAAAATAGTGTAAGAAAAATCGAGAGAACATAATGATCGCTCATGTTCTACTTCACCTTTAAAATCTCCTGGTAAAAAAAGACCCCGATTATCATACAAAGATAAAATTGACGATGGTGATTTTCAAGTAATTCGACGAACAATAGAGGATTTTTATATAAACTTGAAGAAGGTTCCGACCTGCAAACCCCTACTTCGTGCTGTAAAGAACGAGTATAAAACCTTAAATCGGCTTTTACGATGAAATGGTTTTGTTTGGTGCCAAAATAAACGAAAATTGCTGATTGAGAGACCAAATATTTTTCACTGGCGGGTGAAATCTCTATCAACTGTAAGGCGATATAGGCAAGAAGGACGCAATATTGTGTGGAAACCTGGGTAGATAATGATATGAAAGTGAACAAATGCTGCTTAGTTGCTTTATTATAGTTCATGCTGGTTCAGAAGCCGGATTTGTTCCAGGTGCTGCTTCAGTTTTTCACTCGGGACTAACAACCGGAGACTATCATGAAGAGATGAATAGAGAAAATTTTGAAAAGTGGCTGCTCGAGAAGCTTCTACCTAACATTCCTCCCAAATCAGTCGTGGTAATGGATCATCATTGTTTTATCATTGACTCGGAAAGAGTGTGAGTCTGGGCAACGGTTATTAGAATCGCGAAGCAGGCCCTGTTTCTTTTTACACATTTAAATTTTTATATTCTAATATTTTGTATTTCAATTGTTTGTATGTCTTATGAGGCAAATAAAAAGTTTTGACAGACAGACCGATGGAATTGAGAAAACGTGTTTTTCGTCATTTCGGAACCCTGAAACCTAAAGATCTGAAGAAATCTCGGTGGGTGATTTTTTCAAGATTTCAATATTTGCCTTTTACGGGGGAAGTACAAAGGTGAGCGTTTCAATGTGATACATATCGCGATGAATTATAAATTTTTATTTTTGTATGTTGAGCAAAATACAAACGTAAATACGAAATTTATAGTGGAGATTTTTAAAGAATTTACTGCAAGTAAACAAATAGTAATTTTCTATTTCATCTAGCCTTGGGCCTGTTGAAACCGAGCAAGAAAATTGAATTGCGAAACTATATCAAATTAAAGAACGTTTGCGTGGGATTCAGAAACAAATATTTGTAAAAGAAATAACTCAATATAAAATAAAATGCGTTTAGGAAACAATATATCGAATATCGCATATCAAGTTTTAAAAATGGTAGTTTCCACATGATTGTGACAGTATTTGGTGTAGAACTGCTTTTGGGGCTTACACTATTATTCTCTATTTTATACACGACAAAGTTAACTTTGGAAGATTAAAGTCGATAATTAGAATATAAACGAAGAGCGATTTTTTAGAAAATATATATCGTTGCGCTGTATTGGATTCGTATTAAAACTTTACCAGTTTTTTCATATATCAAAATTGATTTCTGTGCAAAATTTCAATCAAATTATAAGTTTAAAAGACTAATTTTATAAAAGTTTATTACGCCGCCAGATTGTTGCGCCATTCATACCAGAATTTTACCAACATAGAACGAAAACATTCATGGCTTTGACCAATTAAGAAATGGTCATGGTCCGTGGGATTAGATCGTATCAAAATGGAATTACTATCCGACGTTTTGCCTTCGATTGCACAAGACATCCCCAGGGATCTTTACTCCACGAGATCTGAACACTGAATGACCTCGTAGAAATTCAGGAGGGCGTTAAGATCGGTTCCCACGTGTGATTTAGACCCATATCTTTATTAAAAATTTCAGGTTATAAAAGGTATTGATTAGTGAAAGTAAAATCCAGGTCCGTACTTGAATTAAAAATGTTGATGATGGTTGAGCACGAAGAGTTTCAACGGGCTTTTATTCTACTTTTAAATTTAGTTGATATTAGGCGACCTGTTTCTACCACATATACTTCTCCACAGGTGCAACGAATTTTATACACTCCTTCTGTTTGAGAAGGTACAGGGTTTTTGGTTATAAATGCACCCCCCTATTAACTTTCATATTTTTACAGATACAAAAAAAAGTTAAATATAAAAGTTTCTTTAAATTGGACAAATTTTTTTATTGTGTAGTTTTTAGATATACAGGGTGTTTCGTTTTTCAGGAATCAACATTTTGGTTTTTTAAATGGAACGCTCTGTATATTATCGTCCAAAATGATAGAGTTTTTTATCCCGATTCCAACGATACATGGTTTATTGATATTTGCTTTGGTTGTTTTTGAAATATTTCGATTTAAGTTTTCAGTAGTTGGCAATGACGCTTGGACGATATTATTATTAATATATGCATTATTAATATTATTCTCATATCGGCTGAAAACATCCCGATTATAGCGTTATAAAGTTTGATAATATTTTCACTTAATAACATACAGAGTGTTTTTCTCAAATTGTAGGACTAGTTCAAATGGTAGATAGAAATACGAAAAGCAACTACAAGAAAACGCTTAATATGTTTGCACGAGCGCTTTAATGCTTAATGGTCATTTTAAGCAATTTATCTCTTAGTTATCCTTTTGTTATAAATTAAAGAGTATGTATTTGTTTGTTTAATTATCACTTACTAGCAGGCCGGCAGACCTTCTTTCTTTTCCGTTAGATGGCGCTATGAGTTTCCATTGGAACTATAAGAATATGCGGCGCATTCACCACATCGTCCAGAAATGTTATTGAAGAAAAAACATATTGGTTTTATAGAATAAATACGCAATAAAACTCGGTAACGACCATTTCAAAAAAAATCATGTAAATTCATAATTATTTGTTGAATTTGAAACTGTCTGTTAATTTCAAGTAGTTGTCAGGACGAGGTAAACAAATCCATCCATGGCCTACCTAGCTGAGTTATTCATTAAGCCGGTCCTTTTGTTGTGGATGGTCTTTGAAAACAGGGGAATATTCAAAATTCGCTCATATCTAAAAAAATGTTAGGAGATGGATATAGGAACATGTATGGAAATATTGTAGGTAAGTTATTAGTCTATTCGAAGGTATGCAACTGTGGTTATGAATACTTCTAAGACTACATACAAAAAATGCAAGATATCTTAATAGACAATTGTTTTAAGCCTGTTCCAAGGGACCCAACTACGTACCCAGAAAAAAAAACAACGAAAAATAAAATAAAAAGTTAACCAGTAACCCCCGAAATTCAACAAAACTTGTTTGCGACCGGTCGAGATATATGAGGCCGCGGGATATTTTATCGCAGTGAATACATCTACGAGGAACGATCATTAATTGTATAAGTTACTTTAGGTATTCATATTAATATTTAGATTAGTAGATGTTCAACTTAATAAAAGGACAACTTTTGGACTAAATTTCATACGTAAATGAGTTATTGGTCTATTCGAAGGTATCATAAAATACAGCGGAATGTATTAAAAAAAATGAGTTCTAACAATCATTAAATTTCGATAAAAATGCATATTGCTACGACACCTTATAAGATATTTTGTCATTCCAACATGTAGTCATTTTAAAAGATATGCATTATCTAACCGAAGAAAAAAAAATAGTATTTGGCTCTCTTACGCTCGATATTAAATTTTATTGACCTGGTGATTTTCAAAAAAAAAATCATAATTAATTTTTTTTCAAAAACGGTAGTAGATAGGTATTGGTAGATGTTAACAAAGGTTAGTTGGAATTTCGTGTAGTTTTCGAAACTGCCATAATATATAGGGTGCTCTATTCAAAATTCCAATGTTGCCATTGGCTATCTGGCAACACTACACAAAAATATAGATTATCACCTATTATGGCCGTATGCCGAATTTGAAAAAGTTCCCTTTTTTAGTTCTCCGGAACTTTTAATAGGACACTCAACGTGAATCATCCTGTATTATGCTTATATCTCAATCTTAATCAAAATATTTAATTAAGTTAAATATTTACAAAGTGTTGAGTTTTTGCCTAAAATCGTTTGGGAGTAAATGTAATAAAAATATTTATTTCGACAGATTTTTTTCTGTTCACTGAAATATTATGCATAACATTTTCTGTCTTCTGCAAATGCATTATTTACTTGCTGCAAACGAAGAAAAATGCTTTGAGCTATTTTGTTTGAGCTAATCCGTATTCTCGAGATACAGTTGGCAAATTAATTCGTCAAAGAGATTTCCTTTTCAAACGATTAAGGTACATTCGGTGGACGCTTATATTCGGTCTTTTTTATTCCAAGACTAAAACTTTTAATAAAATAGTTTATTGTTGTTTCGTATAGAAAATTGCTTTTCAAAACGAGTCAAAGGACCAAATTTAACTGAAACATGTTATTTTTTTGCTTTTTTAAATGATTCTAATGCAAATTACTACAACTTACACACATTTAAAAGAAGGTTTCGCGATTTGTTCATTTAAACGTTTTACTTTCCTAGTAAGAGAAAAGAATTAAAGAAGTAAATAAATCATCCCAACCGGCAAAAACTGGAAAAAATTTGGTGTGTCATTATAAGGCCTGGAAAGCTGGTCCAAACATCACGAAAAATAATAAAAAATTGATTTGACTACGAAAAAACTTTTAAAATTATTTAAAAGACCCAAAACCCCAGAAAACATAATGTAAAAATATATATACGGACTGGTACAAGAAAACAAATATGAAAATATATATATATATATATATATATATATATATATATATATATATATATATATATATATGATAGATATTTTTATTCCACGGACACCAACGTCATAACAAGAATTTGATCCTTGTTTGGAACAAGTTCAGGCCACCATAGACTAACCAGCACAGTGTAGGGCAATGGTATCACAAAAACAACTACTTCGCTGGCTAATACCACGACCGGCATTGAATTACACTGTGCCTGGCTCCCGTTGGGAGCATTAAATGATAGTATATCTTTATTCGACATACACCAATGTTATAACAAGAATTTGATCCTTGTTTAGAACATGTTTTGCATCACAGCAGACACAACGATCCATTTTTGTCAAACGACGATCGCGATTTCGCTCTTATTAAAGCTTATCAAGCCGCCATAGACTAGCCAGCCTCGTGTAGGGCAAAGGCATATTTATATATATGTTGAGTCTTAGTCCTTTACGGATGGAAAAGCGTAATGTGTTTTCATTCCACCAGAACAAAACCTAAACTCCACTGAACAAAGGGCCCAAACTATCTAGTAGATAAAGGAAATGCAACTGTAGTTATGAATACCCAAAACTACATACAAGAAATACGGGATATCTTACAAGATAATTGTTATAAGCCTGTTCCAAGGGACTCAACTACGAACCCAGAAAAAATCTACTAAAAATAAAATAAAAAGTTCACCAATAAACCCTGAAATTCAACAAAAAATTATACTACAGGAAAAGTCGAGTAGATGTCCTAAACTCTGACTTACCAAAAATACACAAACCACATGTAATTTAACTCTCGGAGCATTGCCTTAAAAATACTTATTTTTCATTCAACGGGCAAATGTATAAACAAATTGATGGCACTCTAATGGGCTCCCCGCTATCACCGTGTAGTCGTGAATTTATTTATGATATACTTCGAGAAAGAAGCTCTTGAGAAAGCAAGTTTAAAAGCCAAATTATGGATTCGTTATGTGGGTGACATATTTATTATAAGACAAAACTTAGAGTACAATTTACTCTAGAGTTAGAAGAAAACAACAAACTTCCATTTTTAGATGTTCCGGTCACAAAATTGCATAACGGACATTTCGAATAAATCGTGTATAGAAAACCAACACATACGGACAGATATTTAAATGCAAGATCACATCATCACCCTGCACAAATTCAAGCTATGGCTAATACCCTAGTAGCCAGATTCGTGCGATTAACAAAAACACCGACAAGACGAAACGAACTTAAGGTAATATCTAGTGATTTAAAGAAAAATGGCTACACAAATAGCACCATAGAGAAAGCTATTAATGCGCAGGTTTCCTGAATAACGAACAAAGAAAATGATGAACCGGGAAGGCAACCAGAAGTTTAACCATATGTAAGAGGCACAACAGACAGCATCGGGAGAAGTTTTAGACAACACAACATACAAATAATACACAAGGCACAAACAACTATAGGTAAACTGCTTAGAAATCCAAAAGACAAAATCAAATTTGGAAAACCACGGAATATACAGCATTCCGTGCCATGACTGTGAAAAGATGTACGTGGGACAAACTAACAGGCGAATATCAGCAAGAATAGAAGAGCATAAACTCAGCATCATAAACAGACAAACAACCTCAGCTCTATTCCGACATCATCAGGAAAACGACCACAAAGTAAATTTTGATGGGTGTAGGGAGATTGCTAATATAGATCATTATAAGACCTGAATAATCTGAGAAACCATGCAAATTGAAAAACAATATAAATATATATATATATACAGGGTGTCACACGACGAATTGCGGCGATCGATTTCTCAGAAAGTCGGCTTTAGAAAAATTTGAAATTTTCTCAGCTAACTAAAGTCGATGGGAGCAATTCGCGCAAAATATTTTCAAAATAACGGTACTTCCGGTTATACCGGAAGTAGACGTCAACTTTCTTTTTTTAAATAGAACACTCTGTATATTATCGAATTTTTGAATTCCTCGAAAAATTCTAGGTATACTTTATGTATAATATCCTATACCTAAGTTGAACTGTTTTTGAGATATTTTGAATTTTATGTAAAAAATGACGTTTGTAGGTCGAGACATAACTATGAATATCTACTTATCGAACTCTCTATTATTTATTTGCAGGTGGCTTCCTTGTCCAAAAGGATCCACTTTAGTGGCCTGTGCTGGTATGTTTATAATAAATAAATATAGGGTGATCAAAAACTGACATTATAAATATACTTTAAAAAATCATTAAAAGTTACTTTTTTCAAATGGAAACCCCCAATTTTTATAATTTTATCTTATTTAACACTTAAAATAAGGGTGACTTTGTATAAAGTTGTCTATTCCAAAAATTTATAGTTTTTGAGTTATTGACGATTTAACATTTTTTTATTCTAATGCCAGAGGGCTCCTAAGTTTTCTTGTTAGTTGGCCATGATAGGGAGGCCTGGCGAGAGCAAAACCAATTGGTTACTATAGAAACTTAATATTTATTGTCGCTTGACAACTAACTACTGAAATATTATTTATTTATTATAGTAATTAAAATAATTATTAAACTAACAATCATGCCGGGGCGATTAAATTACACACACGAGGATTGTTTGAATTTGTTTATTATGTATGGGAAATCTAACAGAGTTTTAACAAGAACATGCCAGATATTGGCTGATAGATATCCAGATAAACAGAAACCGTCACCGAACAGCGTTAAACAAATGTTGGAAAACTATAAAAATTGTGGAAATGTCAAGGCAAAAATTAATAAGAGGAAGCCCATTGTTGATAATGAAAATGACGCATGCAATTCTGAGATATTTTGCAGCATATCCAATGACATCCTTAAGAAACGTTTCAAGACAATCAGGAATCTCGAGGAACTCAGTGCATAGGATTCTGTTAAAACATAACTTCCGACCTTATTTAATATCATTGGTTCAACGTCTAAAAGACACTGATTTGCCAAAAAGAGTACAGTTTTGCGAGTTTATTTTAACAATGGTACAAGATAACCCTAGATTTTTGGGCAATATAATTTGGACCGATGAAGCAAAATTTACTAAACTTTTCAATAGATACAATTCCCATTTTCGGAGTGATTCAAATCCTCATGCAGTAAGATCGCGGAACTTTTAAGAATCCTGGCAATTTAATTTATTTTGTGCAGTAAGGAACGATGGAATAATAAAACTGAATTTTTACGAAGAAAATTTGAATGGTAAGTTATACATTGCCTAAACACAAGGACTTTTTTAATGAAAAATAATCCATTTAGGTAATATTACAATAATTTTTTTTACCAATTTAGCGTCAATCCAAAATTAGATAAAACATTTAGTAAATATAACATAAATAAATTAAATTAAATTATTTATAGAGGTCATACTACACTACTTCATACAAATACAGGTCCACATACCGTAACACATCATATCTAAAAAAATATATCGTCCCAAGTTTTATAGGAAAGTTATCTTTAGTTAGATATTTACAAGCTATTTATACAGGGTACTTTAGAAAGTCATAAAATACTAAACCTTTTTTTTATTGAGCGACTCTTCAGATTAAATTAATTGAATTTTGATGTATTTTGTTTCTTCTTAAATCAATAAATCGATGAATATTATCAAAGCATTTCTTTCCGTAAAATTATGTCTATAAACTTTTGTAGGAGAAAGATATCTGAATATTCTTGGAGAGTTGTACAACGAATATTTAAGTAATTTACCTTTGGCAGAACATAGTCAATATTTCTACCAACACGATGGCGCCCCACCACATAGAACTGTTGCAGTTACTAACTTTTTACAAGCTACGTTTTACGACGAGAGGATTGCCAACAATGGACCTTTCCTGTAGTCTCCTTGTTCCCCTGATCTGACAGTCTTAGACTATTTTATATGGGAAACGATAAAAGGAATCGTTTATTTTAATCCAGTAACAACGAAAGAGGACTGTATGGCAAGGGTAAAGGACGCGTTCGAAAGAGCGGCCACCCACGAGGGATTTATCCGGAGATGTGAGAAATATTTGGAAGTACAAGATGGACATTTTCAACATTTATTGAAAAAATAAGTTGTGCTCTTGTGTAGACTAGACTATAATGGGAATAGGCTTTCTTTAATTAATTTTTGTCTTCACGGTTTCAACATTTTTATAGTTTTCCAACATTTGTTTAACGCTGTTCGGTGACGGCATGTTCTTGTTAAAACTCTGTTAGATTCCCCATAGATAATAAACAAATTCAGATAATCCTTGTGTGTGTAATTTAATCGCCCCGGCATGATTATTAGTTTAATAGTTATTATAATTACTATAATAAATAAATAATATTTTAGTAGGTAATTGTCAAACGACAACAAATATTACGTTTCTATAGTAACCAATTCACCCTTATTTTAAGTGTTACATAAGATAAAATTATAAAAATTGGGGTTTCCATTTGAAAAAAGTAACTTTTAACGATTTTTTAAAGTATATTTATGTCAGTTTTTGATCACCCTAGATTTATTAATCATAAAAATATCAGCACAGGCCACTAAAGTGTACCCTTTTGGACAAGCGTAAATAAATAATAGCGATTTCGATAAGCAGATATTTATAGTTATGTCTAGACCTGCAAACGTCATTTTTTACATAAAATTTAAAATATCTCAAAAACAGTTGAACTTAGGTCTAGGATATTATACATGAAATATACCTAGAATTTTTCGAGGAATCCAAAAATTCGATTATATACAGGGTGTTCCATTTAAAATAAGAAAGTGGACGTCTACTTCCGGTATAACCGGAAGTGCCGCCATCTTGAAAATATTTTGCGCGAATTGCCCTCATCGGCTTTAGTTAGCTGCCAAAATTTCAAATTTTTCTGAAGGCTACTTCCTGAGAAATCGATCGCCGCAGTTCATCGTGGGACACCCTGTATATATTTATATATATATATATATATATATATATATATATATATATATATAGTGTGTATCAACCAAATGGAATAAATTCGATAATAAATAAATAGGGGCGTGTTCGGAAAAACGGTTGGACCTGTCGATTGGTATTTTTAGTTGCTCATTTTCTCCAATAAAAACTTTTTATACAGGGTGTGTCCTGTAACAGTGGTCAATGCCAACTTTCTTATTTCAAATGCAACACCCCGGATATTATTTAATTTTTGGATTCTTTAGGAGATTCTAAACATATTTTATGTTCAATGTCCTATACCTATCTTCAACTATTTCGGCAATATTAAGTGTTTTCAAATTTATTTTTATTTTATTTATTTCGAATTTATTATTCTTCATGAAAGTGGCCCTGGTTACTGAACTATTTATTTGATTACAAAAATTCGCTACAACACACTCAATACTTATTTACCATTTAGGTCTTCATATTAAGAATGTAAGCAAAAACCATTTTAGCGTTCCTTTTTATTGATATGGAACAAAAAGAGCCAGTTTTGTTTACTTTTAAGTTTTGTTTACTTTTGTGTAAAATGCCTGGCCTTTCTCTTTGCAAGACAGTAGTTGTCAGTGTCAGTGTCATAGTCTTTTGAATTTCGTTAACTGCATAATACCTAATATCAGAAAAATGGTTCATTTAACAGAAATGCATAAAATAACAATTCTACAAATGATTGGTTATGGAGATAACACACGAACACAAGTGGAAGTTGCTCGCTTATTTCATGAAAAATTTCCAAATTTGCCGCATATATCCCAATGGACAATTAGTAAAATAGAAAAGCAGTTTCGCGAGCTTGGACATGTGAGGCAGATAAAAAAAGCAGCTGCCAATTCAATAAAATAAATGATGATACTAAATTGGATATTATGCTTGAGTTTGAGGAAAACCCACATATTTCTAGTCGACAAGCCGCCGCAATGTTCGATATTAGCCATTCGTCGATTATTCGAACATTAAAAGAAAATAAAATGCATCCCTATAAAGTGATACCAACTCAGGAGCTCATGGAAGACGATTATGATAGGAGAACTTATTTTTGTGAACAAATGATGGCTATGTTAGATAAACAATGTTATTCAATTAGACCATGTTTTGTTTTCGGATGAGTGCACCTTTACACTTCACGGTCATGTAAATCGTCAAAATTGCCGCTATTGGTCTAGGGAAAATCCTCACTGGATCAGCGAAGAACATACTCAATATCCTGAAAAGGTTAATGTTTGGGCAGGAATTGTTAGGGATCATATCATAGGCCCCTTTTTCATTGACGGCAATTTGAATGGCGATAATTATTTAGCACTGCTCCAAAATAATGTCGTGCCATTTTTGACAAATTTGTATCCGGATCCAGCAAACCCACAAGTTCCAGCGAATATGATATGGTTTCAGCAAGATGGAGCACCGCCCCATTACCAAATTAATGTCCGGCAGTACCTCAACGGAATATTTCCAAATCGGTGGATAGGGAGACGAGGATCGATAGAATGGCCAGCGCGATCCCCTGATCTGACGTCATTAGACTTTTTCTTATGGGGACATATTAAAAATGTTGTATACAAAACTAAACCCCTCGACTTAGCTGACTTAAGAAGACGAATAACGCTTGCCATCAGATCGTTCGCGGCGAGCATATTCAACAGTTCCTAAATTAACTTTTTACTTTTGTTTATACATTATGAAGAAATAAATAATTTTATTTTTTTAATCTTAATTTTTGCAATAAATTTGAAAACACTTAATATTGCCGAAATAGTTGAAGATAGGTATAGGACATTGAACATAAAATATGTTTAGAATCTCCTAAAGAATTCAAAAATTAAATAATATCCGGGGTGTTGCATTTGAAATAAGAAAGTTGGCATTGACCACTGTTACAGGACACACCCTGTATAAAAAGTTTTTATTGGAGAAAATGAGCAACTAAAAATACCAATCGACGGGTCCAAGCGTTTTTCCGAACACGCCCCCATTTATTTATTATCGAATTTATTCCATTTGGCTGATACTATATATAATGTAAAGCATCATAATCGAATTTGCTTTCATTTTCGATTGGCTATCGCATATGCCAATAAATAGAACGTTTTTGGCTTTAAGCCGGAATTATGAACTTTCAAGCACACCTACAATTGAAGAACAATTAAATTTTTAACAATTCTTATTCTGCCGTACGGAGATCACATATGTATAACAACGAAGAAAGGCTCTTGTTAAAATTTTGCAGCTTCGTAAGGAATCATTGACACGTTTACAACAAAAGAGTTCTAAATTGAAATGGGGCGACGAACAAGAACAAGCTCTTAAAGTTTTTGTAACAGAACACTTACTTCAAAAGTTTTATTGTGTCTCCCAAATCCGAATAAAACGTTATACTTTTTAAACTAACGCGAGCGTCAAAAATATCGTGCCTTAGATATTTTCGAGAGCAAACGGAAAAATACATGTATGTAATTGCTTTTAACCAGAGCAGTTTTATATTTCATAAATGAAAAGCTGTCTTGTTTCCGATGATAAAGAATTGCCTATTACGTGAGGATTACTGATGAAATAAAGTAGGTTTGTTTTTATCACGATTTTATTAGTTTTACTCCTACGTTTCTATATACGAAATTGTATGTCTAAAGTTCGCCACACGAGGGTTTGTTCTCACGTCATCAATTGCCGTCATTTTTTAACAAATAAAAAATTTCGAAAATTTACTGAAACAAATTAGTGACGTCATAAACAATGGTTGTTTATAAAAACCAAAATGGCGGACCTTCAACAGCTGATTTTTTAAAGCTAACCTAAAAGGTGGGTTATGAAATTAAGTTATTTATCAAATTGCATCATGGCCACGTAGTGCCAGCTCGAATGCCTCACAAAACTTTACACAATCTATAATTTTGTTTAAAATATAAAGATTTTTGGATACGTTTTCATTAAAATAAAAGTAAAGGATTTTCTATAAGCTGTGTCTAGCTGAGTGCGAATATCAACACTTTCGACCGTAGCATAGTTCACCGTGATCCGCAGAAAACGCATGTTTTTTTATTTTTTCTTTTAAGTGTTTGAAGTCTTTAACACCGGTTTTGCACCATAATAAGTCCGACGAGTCCTTAGAAAACAACAAACAAACATAACAGTAAAATGAGTTAGAGACTTCACAACCACATATCCAGTTAGCTAAATCGTACAAACTTTTGCGAAAGTTTCGATAAACCTCATTGTTTTTGTCTTTACTAGTTTATCGTATACTAAGCTCTGGTAAATTGCGACCACTTACCTTGAATTCGGTTATTTTCTCAAAGTTAAGTTCGTTAGCACTCTTTAGTTGTTTAATTTTTTGCACTACCGGCATTTTATTTCATCTACATTCACAACTCAAACATAGACCACCTTAAAATTGGTTACTTTTGCAAAAT
Source organism: Kuschelorhynchus macadamiae (assembly GCA_030620095.1). Classification (NCBI taxonomy): domain Eukaryota; kingdom Metazoa; phylum Arthropoda; class Insecta; order Coleoptera; family Curculionidae; genus Kuschelorhynchus; species Kuschelorhynchus macadamiae. Next base: position 1,530,345 of record JAUTXW010000491.1, on the reverse strand, counting down.
TAAGTTCGTAAGCACTTTTTAGTTGTTTATTTTTTTGCACTAGTCACTAAAAACATTTTATTTCCTCCAACTCACACATGGATCATATAAATAAAAAAAAATATTTATTAGAAAAATCAATTTTCATCGATTAAAAACGTCGGAAACAATATCGAGTTAAAAGTGAACAATTGAACTTCCGCATGCCGATGTGATGCCGCTACCAATCGATCGAAGCGAAGACGCGCTGTGAGTTTGAAAAGAAAGACATGCACAAAAGTAAAGGTAAACGGGGTAAGGGGGGGGGCAGAGAGAGAAAGAAGGGAAGGAAGAAAGAAAGAAAGAAGGAAAGAGATGTAGCAGCATTTAATAAAGCATAATTAATTTGCTTATTGGGAGGCAAAGAGTTGGTTAAAGTATTCCTTTCTAAAAGATTTACAAGACAATGTACATTGAAGTAGATTTCCCGAGAGCGTATTCATAGATTTGACAATATTATACGAAAAACATCTCTTAAAATATGTAGTTTTATGTCTGGGAATGGTTAAAGTTTTTCTACGCAAATTTAAATTATATACATCAGTTCGAAATATTATTTTGTTATATAAATATGGGGGAGAACGATATTTCAAAATTTTATAATAAAAACAGGAAGAATGTAATGTTCGCCTATTGTTCATATTAAGCCATAATAAGTCTTTGAGTTTATGAGATACTCTGTGTCTACGTCTAATCCCAAATATGAAGGGGATGCAACAGTTTTGAACTTTTTGAATTCTGCGGGAGTCAATACTATCCAGACATGGTCCATAGACGCTGTCACAGTGATTGAAGTGCGGCAAAACGAGTGAGTCACATAGCTCTTTTTTAATACTTTGATCCAGGTAGTGCCTTTGTGGATATATAGACTTCAGAGCGTAATAAGCTTTTTGAAGTATAAAAGAAACATGATGTTTGAAACGAAGCTGAGGGTCAAGGATTAGGCCTAGACTCTTGGCCTTTTGAACTATAGCTATACTTTTATTATCAATTTTTATATCAATTAAATTTTCGATTTGATTTAAAATATTTTGATTACCAAATAGCAAAAACAGTGATTTATTGGGGTTTAATTTTAACATATGATCAGATGATAATTTGAAGATTGAGTTTAAATCTGAGTTAATATTATCGTTTGCTCTAATATAATCTAGAGAATTAAAAGAGTAGAATAATTGGGTGTCATCTGCATATAGATGGTAATTGCAAAATTTTAGACAAGTATGAAAATTGCTGGTATATATACTAAATAATAGTGGGCCCAGTATGCTCCCTTGAGGTACTCCCGTAACAACATTAAGAGAGTCTGAAAGTGAGTGTCCAATTTTTACCTGTTGTGACCTGTTTGAAAGAAACGACTTAATAATATTTGAAGCTTTTTCTGAAAAACCTATATAATGTAACATGGAAATTAAAATGTCATGATTTAATAAGTCAAATGCTTTAGTAAAATCTAATAAAATCAGAGCTGTAATTTTACTATCATCTCGAGCGTGAAAAATTTGATCTGTAACATCAGCCATAGCCGTAGCACAGCTAAAGTTAGGACGAAATCCGGATTGTTTTGGTGGTAGTATATTATAAGTGTTAAGAAAAGTTTGTATTTGAGTTTGTAAAATTCTTTCTAGGATCTTTGAAAATGTAGGAAGTATACTAATAGAACGGAATTGACTTAAATCTTTGGGATTATCAACTTTGGGAAGTGGTGTAACAATAGCTTCTTTCCATACTTTAGGATAATAGCACTGCTCGATACACTCATTTACAATGTGTGTAATATATTGAGTAATATGAGGACAACACAACAAGATTAAAGTTATATTAAGTTGGTCTGAACCGAATGCTTTGGTTTTGATTTTTTTAATAATATGTAAAATGTATTGGTTATCGACGGTCACAAATGTCAAAGGAATGCCCTTGGGAGTTTTAAAATTATTTGAATAAAAATTAATTAGATTGATGTTAGGAGTGGTATTAGTTTTGGTCGAGTTTATAAAGAACGAATTAAAGACATTTGGGTCTTCATATGAGTTATTGATTTTTTTTACCTTTGATGGCCGCAATTGGTTAAGTTCTAACCATTTTTCTTTTACTGTGCTATTCTGAAACTTATGTCTATAGTATACTTTTCTTTCCATTCTTATTGCCGAAGTTGTAAAGTTTCGTATTTGCTTATAGTAACTCCATTTTTGAGGTGAATTATTTTTTTTTAAATCACGCAATGCCTTATCCCTCAATTTTTGAAGACGTTTAATATTATCCGTAATCCATGGCTGGTAAGGTTTTTTCCGTCTAGTGAATTCTTTAATAGGGGCATGATGATCATAAAGTGCGATAAGATTTGAGTTTAAAAAGTCTATTTTATCATCTATATTTTGCATCTCAAAAATGGAATTAAATGGAATGTTTTCTAAATCGTGCTGAAAATTGTCTAAGTCGATATTTTTTAATGGTCTATATAAAATTTTGACAGGTTTTTCAGGGTTTGAAATGATATTAACTTTGCAAAAAATCAAAGAATGATCGGAAAATTGACAATCAGCAACTTCCGTATGAAGTATCTGATCAGAATTTGTGAAAATTAAATCAATAAGAGATCCCCCGGAATCCGTTACCCTAGTAGGCTCCGTTATAATCTGCGTTAGATTAAAGGGTTCCACAGTAGATAAAAGTCGTTTTGTTAAATTATGGTCTAAGTCCAGGCAATTAATATTAAAGTCCCCAATGCAAAATATGTTATCGTAACATGAGAAAATATGTGCTACAGTGTCCTCAAGTTGATTTATAAAGGAGTCAGGGTCAGAATTAGGAGGTCTATAAATAACACCGATTATAAAAATTTGTTTTTTTAAATGTACCTTCAACCACATGCTTTCCAAAAATTCATAACTTTCAGAAAGTGTAACGTTATATTTTAAGTTGTCCCTAATATAAACCGCCACGCCCCCACCCCGACGTCCTATCCGATCATTCCGCTCCAAACTATAGTTAGGTAAGAGTATATTTTCACTCGAAAAATCAGTGGTTAACCAACTCTCTGAGATACCTATGATGTTAAAATCTTTATCAGAGAAAAAATGTTTAAAGTCGTCAAAATGTGGAACGAGTGAACGAGCATTTATATGTGATATGTCAAAAGTCATGATAGTTTTAGCTGCTATGAAATGAATAAAAAGAGCTAGAGGTCAAAGAGATAGAAGGAAGATAGAAGAGTGCAATAAAGGAAAAGATAGTAGACAGAACACGACAGTAGACAAATTCAACTGGATATACGCAGAACAAGAAGTGGAGGACTGGAGGAAGGACAGATGGAAAAGACAAATAAAGCTTGAAGAAGAAACAAAAAAAAGAATAAAGAAATATAATAGACAAGTTAACAAAATAATAAAGTAGGACGAAGTAAAGATATTGGGTTTGATAAAGACAGAACAAAAAGCACAGGCGTCTACCTGCCTAGAAATTTTGGAAAAACACAAAGAAAGTAATATAAAGTAGTACATTATGTTAACATCAAATTAACTATTACAGTATCTTAATTTCAAACTAACTACATAAATCGAAGTGAGAGTATTTATATATTTAAAGTAAAACACATCTGTAAAGTAATAAGCACTCCCATGAAATACTTCACTGAACAAATAACTAAAACCTATTAAAGAAAGTAAAGGTACTATTTTTAAACAAGAGAAAAATATTTTCCTGTAAGTAAAAAACAAATAAATAACTTCTGTTTAAACACCTAAATATACCCTGTAAGAGCAATTAAATTAACATAGGTAATAAAGAGAGAAAAAAAAAGAAACTATATATCCTTCATTCAGTGGTTCTAACACTGAATAATCCATCATACATAGGACAAAACAGGTTACTCTCTTTTAATTATTATAACTAAAGCAATCCTAACTGTAAGTTTATGAAACAAATGACTGATTTCATCTTTTGTGACAAGGTAAAACTGACCATATTCCACCTCATAATTCTAAATCCTACCGGCGCTTTTTATTACGGAATAATTATTATACATATATAAGTATATACATGATTTTGTGGCACTTTTTTATATCTAATTCGGATATCGAGTTTATATTGATTTTATTTTTAAACAGTTGAATAACGGTTTGATGTAAGTTCTCGTTTTCTTGAACCTCTAGACCGAAAATACGAATATTGAGGATACGGGATTGTTGTTCTCCTGCATCCAGCTGTTTTTCGGTATGCGCCTTCCACTGCGCAAACTCATTGAAACGTTCAGTAAGTTCCTTTATAGCAATTTCTTGAGTTTCTATTATTTTTTCGTATTTTTCTTCCAGCGATCGAAGAATATTATCGGAGATCGATTTGAGATATTCTTTGTTGAACACATTTTTGGATTCTTCGTGAAACAATTTTCGAATTTTTTCGAGGTCACCAGCTGTCAAACCCATGATGGCCGCCAGCTACTAAAGCAGATTACCAAAACCGGTCAAAACTGCCACAAAATGCACTCTATGTAGAAAATAACCGCCAATCGTGGTATCAGGCTAACCTTTCGTAGATTTCTTTCACTTTTCACACTAAAAACTTGTATTGTATTGTATGTATTAATATTTAAGATTGCCTCAATTTTCAAAGATATAATTAGAATATTAATTATTCTTATATATACGGCGGCCGCATTGAGAAGAACAGATTCTGCTTCTACAGCAGAAATCTGAAATGCTGGCCTTTATTTGCTATATTTATATTGCTGTGTAATATGAACCTTTATACTGTAATTGTAATTTATGGCAAATAATAAACGTTTTTATTATTATTATTATTATTATTACATAGACCTAGTGGAAGCTTGTCTTACATCTACTTATTTCATTTTTCAAGGAACTTTTTATGAACAAACTTCAGGGGCAGCTATGGGATTCCTCTATCACCCGTGGTAGCGAATATCTTTATGGAAGCCTTGGAGGATATTGCTCTAACATCCGCTCCACTTAAATCGAAGCACTGGTTTAGATATGTAAATGATACCTTACATATCTAACCACCTTAATCAGCAACATCATAATATCAAATTCACGATGGAAATTGAATCTAATGGAACAATTCCCGTTCTAGATGTATGTGTTCAAAGGAGGGAAAATGGTACATTAGGACATTCTGTGTATAGAAAACCGACGCATACAAATAGATACTTAAACGCAAATTCTCATCAACATCCAGCACAAAAAAAATCGGTTATTAACTCACTAGTAGTCAGAGCTATTTCGATTTCTGATCAAGATTCTTTAACATCGGAAAAATCGAAACTTACCACTGAAGATATGACAATGCTTGCGATCCCCGAAAGATCTTGTACCTTTCCAAACAGAAGGAGTATATAAAATTCCTTGCTCTTGTGGGGAAGTGTATGTGAGAGAAACAGGACGCTTAATATCAACTAGACTTAAGCAACATAAACGATGTATTAAAAAGAAACAAATTGTTCAATCTCCTGTAGCTGAACACCAGCCATTTCATAAATGTAAAGGAAACCAAGGTTCTAGAATCGGTTCCAGGTTTTTATAAACGAAAAGTTAGAGAATCTATTGAAATATTTAAACATGCAAAAAATTTCAATACAGGTTATGGTCTACATCACACGTGGAAATCGATCTTAACACAGGGTCACGGTTCCGTGAGCACAAGTTGGGTATAAAAGCCCGCCTGAATCTCTTCGAGCTCATTCAGTGTTCAGATCTCGTGGAGTAAAGATCCCTGAAGATGCCTCGTGCAATCGAAGGCGGAACGTCGGATAGTAATTCCAATTTGACACGGTCTAATCCCAAGAACCATGATTTCTTAATTGACCAAAGCCGTGAAAGCTTCCGTTCTATGTAAACTAAGTTTATTATAGACAACTTTTTAACGGTTTTTCAAAGATAAATAATAGGAGAGTGTGGGAAAGTTATTATTTTTATTAAACATCAAATAACAGAAATGTTACAAGCTGTCGAAAATGGCTTAAAATCAGTAAATTTTGAACCATAAAAAAATATTTATTCTTATTTTTTTGGGATTAAAATAACTTTTAACTTTTTCACGCCTCATACTATATATATATATATATATATATATATATATATATATATATATATATATATATATATATATACAATGTGTCCCAAATTTGGCTTACATGCATTGCTATCTCGTAAACCGCTATAGCTACAGGGTGGGTTAAATTAGGAAAGTTTTAGAGAATTTTATTACAAATTTGATGACGTTTTGAAGTTTAGGATATCTTTTGTGGTTTTCAAGATAATTGGGAAAAATCAAAATGGTGCATTTTCAACTTTTGCCCGTAGCTTCTAAACGACTCGTATTATGGTTTTATGGTTTATACATTATTAGGGCACTTTTATTAGAGGAACATTATGCAGGTAAAACGAAGTTTCTAGCTTCAATTGTTTTTGAGATATTGGCATCAACTTTTTATTTTCTTACCGACGCCATATTGGATTATTGTATTTTTGCAAAGATCTTTTTAAGAGCTTTCCAATGATGTATAACAAGGTAAGATTATTATTTTTCTTGAGCTCTAAAAACCAAAATAATTGTTTTTTTTTAAGTAGGCTTTGATTACGCATGGCGGCCATAATGAAACAAAAGAATGCCGCATGTCAACAATCATTTTGTGTTCCTGATTAGTACTTGTTATCATTTTCTCATTGTGCCGAGTTTTTACAAAGTTTATTTGAGTTTCTTATACTACTTAAAATGGAGGGTAATTATTCCAACAAAGAGAATTTGGATATGATAGAACTTTATTTTAAAGCAAATAGAAATACACAAGCAGCTGCGCGTTCATACGAAGAACAATTTCCAGACCGACATCAACCAAGCCAAAGGCATTTCAGATTTCTAATTGTTAACCTGTTAGCCTACGGGTCTCTTTTGAAACCGAAACCAAAGACCTATTCAATAGATAATGAAGCAAGAAACGCAGCTATAATAGAAAGTGTCCGGGACAACCCAACAACCTCAGTAAGAAAGATTGAAGAACAAACGGCAATTCCCAAATCAACCGTCCAACGAGTCTTGAAAAAACTTCACTTTCATCCCTATAAACCTACTATTGTACAGGGTCTTCAGGTAAATGATTTTGGTAGAAGAATTACGTTTAGTGAATGGTTCATCAACAAATGCCAGCAAATACCCAACTTTTATTCTAAAGTACTTTGGACAGATGAAACACGATTTACAAACTGTGGAATTTTCAATAAACATAATACTCATTACTGGGGCACCGAGAATCCTCATAATTTAGAAGAAAAACGTTTACAAACAAAATTTGGGTTCAATGTGTGGTGTGGCATTATAGGTAATTCCAAACAATGCACTTCTGCTTTAAATCACTCATAACAATTTGTATTTTACATAACCGTTTGATTGGGCCGTTCATTTTCCAAGAAAATTTATCGGGTAACAGATATTTGCAACTATTACGGGAACAAATTATTCCAGAAGTTATAAATTCTGTTCCCCCAAACGACCTGCAAAATATTTGGTTCCAACAAGATGGCTGTCCGGCTCACGGTACCAGAGAGGTGATGGCGGTCCTCAGAAACACTTTTGGGGAAAATCTTATCGCTAATAATGGCCCTGTTGCTTGGCCGGCAAGGTCACCGGATATTACTCCTCCCGATTTTTATTTATGGGGATACGCAAAAAATGAGGTCTACGAATTTTCTCCGCCAGAAAGTCTCAGAGAGCTAGAAGACAGAGTCCGAGATGTTTTTGCTAATATTAACAGGAACACCTTAAGAAGGGTTACACGGAAGGTATTGGAGAAATGTCAAAAATGTGTGGAAAATGGAGGGAGGCATGTGGTGTAACTTATATTTTTTTTATGTGTTAATTTAAATTTAGTTTAGGTATTTTCAATAGTGTGATAGTTACATTTTAGTCACTAGGTATTCACTGTTAGTATAATATCTTAGTTGAAAATCTGAAACATCGATGGTTGAATTAATATTTTTACCCATAAGCTAACAAGTTTACAATTAGAAATCTGAAATGCCTTTGGCTTGGTTGATGTCGGTCTGGAAATTGTTCTTCGTATGAACGCGCAGCTGCTTGTGTATTTCTATTTGCTTTAAAATAAAGTTCTATCATATCCAAATTCTCTTTGTTGGAATAATTACCCTCCATTTTAAGTAGTATAAGAAACTCAAATAAACTTTGTAAAAACTCGGCACAATGAGAAAATGATAACAAGTACTAATCAGGAACACAAAATGATTGTTGACATGCGGCATTCTTTTGTTTCATTATGGCCGCCATGCGTAATCAAAGCCTACTTAAAAAAAAACAATTATTTTGGTTTTTAGAGCTCAAGAAAAATAATAATCTTACCTTGTTATACATCATTGGAAAGCTCTTAAAAAGATCTTTGCAAAAATACAATAATCCAATATGGCGTCGGTAAGAAAATAAAAAGTTGATGCCAATATCTCAAAAACAATTGAAGCTAGAAACTTCGTTTTACCTGCATAATGTTCCTCTAATAAAAGTGCCCTAATAATGTATAAACCATAAAACCATAATACGAGTCGTTTAGAAGCTACGGGCAAAAGTTGAAAATGCACCATTTTGATTTTTCCCAATTATCTTGAAAACCACAAAAGATATCCTAAACTTCAAAACGTCATCAAATTTGTAATAAAATTCTCTAAAACTTTCCTAATTTAACCCACCCTGTAGCTATAGCGGTTTACGAGATAGCAATGCATGTAAGCCAAATTTGGGACACATTGTATATAGTTCGTTAGCCCTGAGTCTCTGGTAAAGCGATTTTACCGATTTTTATATATCAAATTTTGTCTTATAATAATTAATTAAAAAATTTACTTATTTTAAACACGCTTTCAAATTGGAACAAGTATTCTACAAAATTACCATTCTCAAGTAGAAGATAAAGTGCCAACTAAATACTCTACAAAAGCTCATATGATATCGTGGCTTCAATCGAACATTCTTGTATGTGATCCAACATGGAGAAAATATCAATTATATGAAGCAATATCAGCCAACAAGCCTAGAGAAAAAAAAGTATAAAATTGACAGTCTTTTACGTAACCTCGGTCATACACCTTTAAGGCGCAACACGGGTGAGTTTTAAGTAATGATTTAAATAAAATAACGTTAGAAGCGATTGACTCAATATCGGCTGAAAATTGGAAATCGTATGTTAAACATGTTCGTTCTATTGAAGATAAATACTGGGAAGTAGATGGCAAAATTGAAACGGTTATTGATGATTTAGTTATCACACTGGGATCTTCAAGTAGTGACGACGAAACCTTCAGAGGAAGACAACGATTTCGATTGAACCATTAGAATCACAGCCGTCAACCTCAAAAATGGCTTAGTTTTTTTCATATATTTTGTAAAATTGTTCATAAAGTAGCGGTCAATAAACTGCTTCAAAATAATTAATTTTCTGTTCAATACCGGGTGTCAAAAAATATCTAATATTGCAATTAATATTTGAAAAACTACAGAACTCATGTTTTTCCAAAATTAACACATCAATGTAGTTGTAGTAGAGATTTATCAAAATTTTAACTTATGCAGTTTGACTTTGGGCTGTTTGGGTATGCCAAAAGTGACCGTTTGTCTCTGTCTGTCATATTACTTTGTACAGGGGGCGTCATTGTAAAGTACTATAGAGGGCGTTTCCTAATTGCGTGCTAATGTTAACGGGGGTGATTCTTAGACCTTTTTAAGGAAAAAGTTTAATATAAACCTAAAAGTATTAACTTTGGAGGTACAGGGTTTTAAAAAAACATTTTTTTTGGGCTATTCGGGTATGCCAAAAGTGACCGTTTGTCTCTGTCTGTCATATTACTTTGTACAGGGGGCGTCATTGTAAAGTACTATAGAGGGCGTTTCCTAATTGCGTGCTAATGTTAACGGGGGTGATTTTTAGACCTTTTTAAGGAAAAAGTTTAATATAAACCTAAAAGTATTAACTTTGGAGGTACAGGGTTTTAAAAAAACATTTTTCTTGGGCTATTCGGGTATGCCAAAAGTGACCGTTTGTCTCTGTCTGTCATATTACTTTGTACAGGGGGCGTCATTGTAAAGTACTATAGAGGGCGTTTCCTAATTGCGTGCTAATGTTAACGGGGGTGATTCTTAGACCTTTTTAAGGAAAAAGTTTAATATAAACCTAAAAGTATTAACTTTGGAGGTACAGGGTTTTAAAAAAACATTTTTTTTGGGCTATTCGGGTATGCCAAAAGTGACCGTTTGTCTCTGTCTGTCATATTACTTTGTACAGGGGGCGTCATTGTAAAGTACTATAGAGGGCGTTTCCTAATTGCGTGCTAATGTTAACGGGGGTGATTTTTAGACCTTTTTAAGGAAAAAGTTTAATATAAACCTAAAAGTATTAACTTTGGAGGTACAGGGTTTTAAAAAAACATTTTTCTTGGGCTATTCGGGTATGCCAAAAGTGACCGTTTGTCTCTGTCTGTCATATTACTTTGTACAGGGGGCGTCATTGTAAAGTACTATAGAGGGCGTTTCCTAATTGCGTGCTAATGTTAACGGGGGTGATTCTTAGACCTTTTTAAGGAAAAAGTTTAATATAAACCTAAAAGTATTAACTTTGGAGGTACAGGGTTTTAAAAAAACATTTTTTTTGGGCTATTCGGGTATGCCAAAAGTGACCGTTTGTCTCTGTCTGTCATATTACTTTGTACAGGGGGCGTCATTGTAAAGTACTATAGAGGGCGTTTCCTAATTGCGTGCTAATGTTAACGGGGGTGATTTTTAGACCTTTTTAAGGAAAAAGTTTAATATAAACCTAAAAGTATTAACTTTGGAGGTACAGGGTTTTAAAAAAACATTTTTTTTGGGCTATTCGGGTATGCCAAAAGTGACCGTTTGTCTCTGTCTGTCATATTACTTTGTACAGGGGGCGTCATTGTAAAGTACTATAGAGGGCGTTTCCTAATTGCGTGCTAATGTTAACGGGGGTGATTCTTAGACCTTTTTAAGGAAAAAGTTTAATATAAACCTAAAAGTATTAACTTTGGAGGTACAGGGTTTTAAAAAAACATTTTTCTTGGGCTATTCGGGTATGCCAAAAGTGACCGTTTGTCTCTGTCTGTCATATTACTTTGTACAGGGGGCGTCATTGTAAAGTACTATAGAGGGCGTTTCCTAATTGCGTGCTAATGTTAACGGGGGTGATTCTTAGATCTTTTTAAGGAAAAAGTTTAATATAAACCTAAAAGTATTAACTTTGGAGGTACAGGATTTTAAAAAAACATTTTTTTTGGGCTATTCGGGTATGCCAAAAGTGACCGTTTGTCTCTGTCTGTCATATTACTTTGTACAGGGGGCGTCATTGTAAAGTACTATAGAGGGCGTTTCCTAATTGCGTGCTAATGTTAACGGGGGTGATTCTTAGATCTTTTTAAGGAAAAAGTTTAATATAAACCTAAAAGTATTAACTTTGGAGGTACAGGATTTTAAAAAAACATTTTTTTTGGGCTATTCGGGTATGCCAAAAGTGACCGTTTGTCTCTGTCTGTCATATTACTTTGTACAGGGGGCGTCATTGTAAAGTACTATAGAGGGCGTTTCCTAATTGCGTGCTAATGTTAACGGGGGTGATTTTTAGACCTTTTTAAGGAAAAAGTTTAATATAAACCTAAAAGTATTAACTTTGGAGGTACAAGGTTTTAAAAAAACATTTTTTTTGGGCTATTCGGGTATGCCAAAAGTGACCGTTTGTCTCTGTCTGTCATATTACTTTGTACAGGGGGCGTCATTGTAAAGTACTATAGAGTTCGTTTCCTAATTGCGTGCTAATGTTAACGGGGGTGATTCTTAGACCTTTTTAAGGAAAAAGTTTAATATAAACCTAAAAGTATTAACTTTGGAGGTACAGGGTTTTAAAAAAACATTTTTTTTGGGCTATTCGGGTATGCCAAAAGTGACCGTTTGTCTCTGTCTGTCATATTACTTTGTACAGGGGGCGTCATTGTAAAGTACTATAGAGGGCGTTTCCTAATTGCGTGCTAATGTTAACGGGGGTGATTTTTAGACCTTTTTAAGGAAAAAGTTTAATATAAACCTAAAAGTATTAACTTTGGAGGTACAGGGTTTTAAAAAAACATTTTTCTTGGGCTATTCGGGTATGCCAAAAGTGACCGTTTGTCTCTGTCTGTCATATTACTTTGTACAGGGGGCGTCATTGTAAAGTACTATAGAGGGCGTTTCCTAATTGCGTGCTAATGTTAACGGGGGTGATTCTTAGACCTTTTTAAGGAAAAAGTTTAATATAAACCTAAAAGTATTAACTTTGGAGGTACAGGGTTTTAAAAAAACATTTTTTTTGGGCTATTCGGGTATGCCAAAAGTGACCGTTTGTCTCTGTCTGTCATATTACTTTGTACAGGGGGCGTCATTGTAAAGTACTATAGAGGGCGTTTCCTAATTGCGTGCTAATGTTAACGGGGGTGATTTTTAGACCTTTTTAAGGAAAAAGTTTAATATAAACCTAAAAGTATTAACTTTGGAGGTACAGGGTTTTAAAAAAACATTTTTTTTGGGCTATTCGGGTATGCCAAAAGTGACCGTTTGTCTCTGTCTGTCATATTACTTTGTACAGGGGGCGTCATTGTAAAGTACTATAGAGGGCGTTTCCTAATTGCGTGCTAATGTTAACGGGGGTGATTCTTAGACCTTTTTAAGGAAAAAGTTTAATATAAACCTAAAAGTATTAACTTTGGAGGTACAGGGTTTTAAAAAAACATTTTTCTTGGGCTATTCGGGTATGCCAAAAGTGACCGTTTGTCTCTGTCTGTCATATTACTTTGTACAGGGGGCGTCATTGTAAAGTACTATAGAGGGCGTTTCCTAATTGCGTGCTAATGTTAACGGGGGTGATTCTTAGACCTTTTTAAGGAAAAAGTTTAATATAAACCTAAAAGTATTAACTTTGGAGGTACAGGATTTTAAAAAAACATTTTTTTTGGGCTATTCGGGTATGCCAAAAGTGACCGTTTGTCTCTGTCTGTCATATTACTTTGTACAGGGGGCGTCATTGTAAAGTACTATAGAGGGCGTTTCCTAATTGCGTGCTAATGTTAACGGGGGTGATTCTTAGACCTTTTTAAGGAAAAAGTTTAATATAAACCTAAAAGTATTAACTTTGGAGGTACAGGGTTTTAAAAAAACATTTTTTTTGGGCTATTCGGGTATGCCAAAAGTGACCGTTTGTCTCTGTCTGTCATATTACTTTGTACAGGGGGCGTCATTGTAAAGTACTATAGAGGGCGTTTCCTAATTGCGTGCTAATCTTAAAGGGGGTAATTCTTGGACCTTTTTAAGGAAAAAGTTTAATATAAACCTAAAAGTATTAACTTTGGAGGTACAGGGTTTTAAAAAAACATTTTTTTTTGGGCTATTCGGGTATGCCAAAAGTGACCGTTTGTCTCTGTCTGTCATATTACTTTGTACAGGGGGCGTCATTGTAAAGTACTATAGAGGGCGTTTCCTAATTGCGTGCTAATGTTAAAGGGGGGTGATTCTTGGACCCTTTTAAGAAAAAATTTTAATATGAACCTAAAAGTATTAACTTTGGAGGTACAGGGTTTTAAAAAAAACATTTTTTTTGGGCTATTCGGGTATGCCAAAAGTGACCGTTTGTCTCTGTCTGTCATATTACTTTGTACAGGGGGCGTCATTGTAAAGTACTATAGAGGGCGTTTCCTAATTGCGTGCTAATGTTAACGGGGGTGATTCTTAGACCTTTTTAAGGAAAAAGTTTAATATAAACCTAAAAGTATTAACTTTGGAGGTACAGGATTTTAAAAAAACATTTTTTTTGGGCTATTCGGGTATGCCAAAAGTGACCGTTTGTCTCTGTCTGTCATATTACTTTGTACAGGGGGCGTCATTGTAAAGTACTATAGAGGGCGTTTCCTAATTGCGTGCTAATGTTAACGGGGGTGATTCTTAGACCTTTTTAAGGAAAAAGTTTAATATAAACCTAAAAGTATTAACTTTGGAGGTACAGGATTTTAAAAAAACATTTTTTTTGGGCTATTCGGGTATGCCAAAAGTGACCGTTTGTCTCTGTCTGTCATATTACTTTGTACAGGGGGCGTCATTGTAAAGTACTATAGAGGGCGTTTCCTAATTGCGTGCTAATGTTAACGGGGGTGATTCTTAGACCTTTTTAAGGAAAAAGTTTAATATAAACCTAAAAGTATTAACTTTGGAGGTACAGGATTTTAAAAAAACATTTTTTTTGGGCTATTCGGGTATGCCAAAAGTGACCGTTTGTCTCTGTCTGTCATATTACTTTGTACAGGGGGCGTCATTGTAAAGTACTATAGAGGGCGTTTCCTAATTGCGTGCTAATGTTAACGGGGGTGATTCTTAGACCTTTTTAAGGAAAAAGTTTAATATAAACCTAAAAGTATTAACTTTGGAGGTACAGGATTTTAAAAAAAACATTTTTTTTGGGCTATTCGGGTATGCCAAAAGTGACCGTTTGTCTCCCTCTGTCATGTTACTTTGTACAGGGGGCGTCATTGTAAAGTACTATAGAGGGCGTTTCCTAATTGCGTGCTAATGTTAACGGGGGTGATTCTTAGATCTTTTTAAGGAAAAAGTTTAATATAAACCTAAAAGTATTAACTTTGGAGGTACAGGGTTTTAAAAAAACATTTTTTTTGGGCTATTCGGGTATGCCAAAAGTGACCGTTTGTCTCTGTCTGTCATATTACTTTGTACAGGGGGCGTCATTGTAAAGTACTATAGAGGGCGTTTCCTAATTGCGTGCTAATCTTAAAGGGGGTAATTCTTGGACCTTTTTAAGGAAAAAGTTTAATATAAACCTAAAAGTATTAACTTTGGAGGTACAGGATTTTAAAAAAAACATTTTTTTTGGGCTATTCGGGTATGCCAAAAGTGACCGTTTGTCTCCCTCTGTCATATTACTTTGTACAGGGGGCGTCATTGTAAAGTACTATAGAGGGCGTTTCCTAATTGCGTGCTAATGTTAACGGGGGTGATTCTTAGACCTTTTTAAGGAAAAAGTTTAATATAAACCTAAAAGTATTAACTTTGGAGGTACAGGATTTTAAAAAAACATTTTTTTTGGGCTATTCGGGTATGCCAAAAGTGACCGTTTGTCTCTGTCTGTCATATTACTTTGTACAGGGGGCGTCATTGTAAAGTACTATAGAGGGCGTTTCCTAATTGCGTGCTAATGTTAACGGGGGTGATTCTTAGACCTTTTTAAGGAAAAAGTTTAATATAAACCTAAAAGTATTAACTTTGGAGGTACAGGATTTTAAAAAAACATTTTTTTTGGGCTATTCGGGTATGCCAAAAGTGACCGTTTGTCTCTGTCTGTCATATTACTTTGTACAGGGGGCGTCATTGTAAAGTACTATAGAGGGCGTTTCCTAATTGCGTGCTAATGTTAACGGGGGTGATTCTTAGACCTTTTTAAGGAAAAAGTTTAATATAAACCTAAAAGTATTAACTTTGGAGGTACAGGATTTTAAAAAAACATTTTTTTTGGGCTATTCGGGTATGCCAAAAGTGACCGTTTGTCTCTGTCTGTCATATTACTTTGTACAGGGGGCGTCATTGTAAAGTACTATAGAGGGCGTTTCCTAATTGCGTGCTAATGTTAACGGGGGTGATTCTTAGATCTTTTTAAGGAAAAAGTTTAATATAAACCTAAAAGTATTAACTTTGGAGGTACAGGGTTTTAAAAAAACATTTTTTTTGGGCTATTCGGGTATGCCAAAAGTGACCGTTTGTCTCTGTCTGTCATATTACTTTGTACAGGGGGCGTCATTGTAAAGTACTATAGAGGGCGTTTCCTAATTGCGTGCTAATGTTAACGGGGGTGATTCTTAGACCTTTTTAAGGAAAAAGTTTAATATAAACCTAAAAGTATTAACTTTGGAGGTACAGGGTTTTAAAAAAACATTTTTTTTTGGGCTATTCGGGTATGCCAAAAGTGACCGTTTGTCTCTGTCTGTCATATTACTTTGTACAGGGGGCGTCATTGTAAAGTACTATAGAGGGCGTTTCCTAATTGCGTGCTAATGTTAACGGGGGTGATTCTTAGACCTTTTTAAGGAAAAAGTTTAATATAAACCTAAAAGTATTAACTTTGGAGGTACAGGGTTTTAAAAAAACATTTTTTTTGGGCTATTCGGGTATGCCAAAAGTGACCGTTTGTCTCTGTCTGTCATATTACTTTGTACAGGGGGCGTCATTGTAAAGTACTATAGAGGGCGTTTCCTAATTGCGTGCTAATGTTAACGGGGGTGATTCTTAGACCTTTTTAAGGAAAAAGTTTAATATAAACCTAAAAGTATTAACTTTGGAGGTACAGGGTTTTAAAAAAACATTTTTTTTGGGCTATTCGGGTATGCCAAAAGTGACCGTTTGTCTCTGTCTGTCATATTACTTTGTACAGGGGGCGTCATTGTAAAGTACTATAGAGGGCGTTTCCTAATTGCGTGCTAATGTTAACGGGGGTGATTCTTAGACCTTTTTAAGGAAAAAGTTTAATATAAACCTAAAAGTATTAACTTTGGAGGTACAGGATTTTAAAAAAACATTTTTTTTGGGCTATTCGGGTATGCCAAAAGTGACCGTTTGTCTCTGTCTGTCATATTACTTTGTACAGGGGGCGTCATTGTAAAGTACTATAGAGGGCGTTTCCTAATTGCGTGCTAATGTT
This sequence comes from Kuschelorhynchus macadamiae, assembly GCA_030620095.1. Lineage (NCBI taxonomy): Eukaryota > Metazoa > Arthropoda > Insecta > Coleoptera > Curculionidae > Kuschelorhynchus > Kuschelorhynchus macadamiae. The sequence goes on along the minus strand of JAUTXW010000491.1, from coordinate 1,513,577 downwards.
AACGGGGGTGATTCTTAGACCTTTTTAAGGAAAAAGTTTAATATAAACCTAAAAGTATTAACTTTGGAGGTACAGGATTTTAAAAAAACATTTTTTTTGGGCTATTCGGGTATGCCAAAAGTGACCGTTTGTCTCTGTCTGTCATATTACTTTGTACAGGGGGCGTCATTGTAAAGTACTATAGAGGGCGTTTCCTAATTGCGTGCTAATGTTAACGGGGGTGATTCTTAGACCTTTTTAAGGAAAAAGTTTAATATAAACCTAAAAGTATTAACTTTGGAGGTACAGGATTTTAAAAAAACATTTTTTTTGGGCTATTCGGGTATGCCAAAAGTGACCGTTTGTCTCTGTCTGTCATATTACTTTGTACAGGGGGCGTCATTGTAAAGTACTATAGAGGGCGTTTCCTAATTGCGTGCTAATGTTAACGGGGGTGATTCTTAGACCTTTTTAAGGAAAAAGTTTAATATAAACCTAAAAGTATTAACTTTGGAGGTACAGGGTTTTAAAAAAACATTTTTTTTGGGCTATTCGGGTATGCCAAAAGTGACCGTTTGTCTCTGTCTGTCATATTACTTTGTACAGGGGGCGTCATTGTAAAGTACTATAGAGGGCGTTTCCTAATTGCGTGCTAATGTTAACGGGGGTGATTCTTAGACCTTTTTAAGGAAAAAGTTTAATATAAACCTAAAAGTATTAACTTTGGAGGTACAGGGTTTTAAAAAAACATTTTTTTTGGGCTATTCGGGTATGCCAAAAGTGACCGTTTGTCTCTGTCTGTCATATTACTTTGTACAGGGGGCGTCATTGTAAAGTACTATAGAGGGCGTTTCCTAATTGCGTGCTAATGTTAACGGGGGTGATTCTTAGACCTTTTTAAGGAAAAAGTTTAATATAAACCTAAAAGTATTAACTTTGGAGGTACAGGGTTTTAAAAAAACATTTTTTTTGGGCTATTCGGGTATGCCAAAAGTGACCGTTTGTCTCTGTCTGTCATATTACTTTGTACAGGGGGCGTCATTGTAAAGTACTATAGAGGGCGTTTCCTAATTGCGTGCTAATGTTAACGGGGGTGATTCTTAGACCTTTTTAAGGAAAAAGTTTAATATAAACCTAAAAGTATTAACTTTGGAGGTACAGGGTTTTAAAAAAACATTTTTTTTGGGCTATTCGGGTATGCCAAAAGTGACCGTTTGTCTCTGTCTGTCATATTACTTTGTACAGGGGGCGTCATTGTAAAGTACTATAGAGGGCGTTTCCTAATTGCGTGCTAATGTTAACGGGGGTGATTCTTAGACCTTTTTAAGGAAAAAGTTTAATATAAACCTAAAAGTATTAACTTTGGAGGTACAGGGTTTTAAAAAAACATTTTTTTTGGGCTATTCGGGTATGCCAAAAGTGACCGTTTGTCTCTGTCTGTCATATTACTTTGTACAGGGGGCGTCATTGTAAAGTACTATAGAGGGCGTTTCCTAATTGCGTGCTAATGTTAACGGGGGTGATTCTTAGACCTTTTTAAGGAAAAAGTTTAATATAAACCTAAAAGTATTAACTTTGGAGGTACAGGGTTTTAAAAAAACATTTTTTTTGGGCTATTCGGGTATGCCAAAAGTGACCGTTTGTCTCTGTCTGTCATATTACTTTGTACAGGGGGCGTCATTGTAAAGTACTATAGAGGGCGTTTCCTAATTGCGTGCTAATGTTAACGGGGGTGATTCTTAGACCTTTTTAAGGAAAAAGTTTAATATAAACCTAAAAGTATTAACTTTGGAGGTACATGGTTTTAAAAAAACATTTTTTTTGGGCTATTCGGGTATGCCAAAAGTGACCGTTTGTCTCTGTCTGTCATATTACTTTGTACAGGGGGCGTCATTGTAAAGTACTATAGAGGGCGTTTCCTAATTGCGTGCTAATGTTAACGGGTGTGATTCTTATACCTTTTTAAGGAAAAAGTTTAATATAAACCTAAAAGTATTAACTTTGGAGGTACAGGGTTTTAAAAAAACATTTTTTTTGGGCTATTCGGGTATGCCAAAAGTGACCGTTTGTCTCTGTCTGTCATATTACTTTGTACAGGGGGCGTCATTGTAAAGTACTATAGAGGGCGTTTCCTAATTGCGTGCTAATGTTAACGGGGGTGATTCTTAGACCTTTTTAAGGAAAAAGTTTAATATAAACCTAAAAGTATTAACTTTGGAGGTACAGGGTTTTAAAAAAACATTTTTTTTGGGCTATTCGGGTATGCCAAAAGTGACCGTTTGTCTCTGTCTGTCATATTACTTTGTACAGGGGGCGTCATTGTAAAGTACTATAGAGGGCGTTTCCTAATTGCGTGCTAATGTTAACGGGGGTGATTCTTAGACCTTTTTAAGGAAAAAGTTTAATATAAACCTAAAAGTATTAACTTTGGAGGTACAGGGTTTTAAAAAAACATTTTTTTTGGGCTATTCGGGTATGCCAAAAGTGACCGTTTGTCTCTGTCTGTCATATTACTTTGTACAGGGGGCGTCATTGTAAAGTACTATAGAGGGCGTTTCCTAATTGCGTGCTAATGTTAACGGGGGTGATTCTTAGACCTTTTTAAGGAAAAAGTTTAATATAAACCTAAAAGTATTAACTTTGGAGGTACAGGATTTTAAAAAAACATTTTTTTTGGGCTATTCGGGTATGCCAAAAGTGACCGTTTGTCTCTGTCTGTCATATTACTTTGTACAGGGGGCGTCATTGTAAAGTACTATAGAGGGCGTTTCCTAATTGCGTGCTAATGTTAACGGGGGTGATTCTTAGACCTTTTTAAGGAAAAAGTTTAATATAAACCTAAAAGTATTAACTTTGGAGGTACAGGATTTTAAAAAAACATTTTTTTTGGGCTATTCGGGTATGCCAAAAGTGACCGTTTGTCTCTGTCTGTCATATTACTTTGTACAGGGGGCGTCATTGTAAAGTACTATAGAGGGCGTTTCCTAATTGCGTGCTAATGTTAACGGGGGTGATTCTTAGACCTTTTTAAGGAAAAAGTTTAATATAAACCTAAAAGTATTAACTTTGGAGGTACAGGATTTTAAAAAAACATTTTTTTTGGGCTATTCGGGTATGCCAAAAGTGACCGTTTGTCTCTGTCTGTCATATTACTTTGTACAGGGGGCGTCATTGTAAAGTACTATAGAGGGCGTTTCCTAATTGCGTGCTAATGTTAACGGGGGTGATTCTTAGACCTTTTTAAGGAAAAAGTTTAATATAAACCTAAAAGTATTAACTTTGGAGGTACAGGGTTTTAAAAAAACATTTTTTTTGGGCTATTCGGGTATGCCAAAAGTGACCGTTTGTCTCCCTCTGTCATATTACTTTGTATAGGGGGCGTCATTGTAAAGTACTATAGAGGGCGTTTCCTAATTGCGTGCTAATGTTAACGGGGGTGATTCTTAGACCTTTTTAAGGAAAAAGTTTAATATAAACCTAAAAGTATTAACTTTGGAGGTACAGGATTTTAAAAAAACATTTTTTTTGGGCTATTCGGGTATGCCAAAAGTGACCGTTTGTCTCTGTCTGTCATATTACTTTGTACAGGGGGCGTCATTGTAAAGTACTATAGAGGGCGTTTCCTAATTGCGTGCTAATGTTAACGGGGGTAATTCTTGGACCTTTTTAAGGAAAAAGTTTAATATAAACCTAAAAGTATTAACTTTGGAGGTACAGGGTTTTAAAAAAACATTTTTTTTGGGCTATTCGGGTATGCCAAAAGTGACCGTTTGTCTCTGTCTGTCATATTACTTTGTACAGGGGGCGTCATTGTAAAGTACTATAGAGGGCGTTTCCTAATTGCGTGCTAATGTTAACGGGGGTGATTCTTAGACCTTTTTAAGGAAAAAGTTTAATATAAACCTAAAAGTATTAACTTTGGAGGTACAGGATTTTAAAAAAACATTTTTTTTGGGCTATTCGGGTATGCCAAAAGTGACCGTTTGTCTCTGTCTGTCATATTACTTTGTACAGGGGGCGTCATTGTAAAGTACTATAGAGGGCGTTTCCTAATTGCGTGCTAATGTTAACGGGGGTGATTCTTAGACCTTTTTAAGGAAAAAGTTTAATATAAACCTAAAAGTATTAACTTTGGAGGTACAGGGTTTTAAAAAAACATTTTTTTTGGGCTATTCGGGTATGCCAAAAGTGACCGTTTGTCTCTGTCTGTCATATTACTTTGTACAGGGGGCGTCATTGTAAAGTACTATAGAGGGCGTTTCCTAATTGCGTGCTAATGTTAACGGGGGTAATTCTTGGACCTTTTTAAGGAAAAAGTTTAATATAAACCTAAAAGTATTAACTTTGGAGGTACAGGGTTTTAAAAAAACATTTTTTTTGGGCTATTCGGGTATGCCAAAAGTGACCGTTTGTCTCTGTCTGTCATATTACTTTGTACAGGGGGCGTCATTGTAAAGTACTATAGAGGGCGTTTCCTAATTGCGTGCTAATGTTAACGGGGGTGATTCTTAGACCTTTTTAAGGAAAAAGTTTAATATAAACCTAAAAGTATTAACTTTGGAGGTACAGGATTTTAAAAAAACATTTTTTTTGGGCTATTCGGGTATGCCAAAAGTGACCGTTTGTCTCTGTCTGTCATATTACTTTGTACAGGGGGCGTCATTGTAAAGTACTATAGAGGGCGTTTCCTAATTGCGTGCTAATCTTAAAGGGGGTAATTCTTGGACCTTTTTAAGGAAAAAGTTTAATATAAACCTAAAAGTATTAACTTTGGAGGTACAGGGTTTTAAAAAAACATTTTTTTTGGGCTATTCGGGTATGCCAAAAGTGACCGTTTGTCTCTGTCTGTCATATTACTTTGTACAGGGGGCGTCATTGTAAAGTACTATAGAGGGCGTTTCCTAATTGCGTGCTAATGTTAACGGGGGTAATTCTTGGACCTTTTTAAGGAAAAAGTTTAATATAAACCTAAAAGTATTAACTTTGGAGGTACAGGGTTTTAAAAAAACATTTTTTTTGGGCTATTCGGGTATGCCAAAAGTGACCGTTTGTCTCTGTCTGTCATATTACTTTGTACAGGGGGCGTCATTGTAAAGTACTATAGAGGGCGTTTCCTAATTGCGTGCTAATGTTAACGGGGGTGATTCTTAGACCTTTTTAAGGAAAAAGTTTAATATAAACCTAAAAGTATTAACTTTGGAGGTACAGGATTTTAAAAAAACATTTTTTTTGGGCTATTCGGGTATGCCAAAAGTGACCGTTTGTCTCTGTCTGTCATATTACTTTGTACAGGGGGCGTCATTGTAAAGTACTATAGAGGGCGTTTCCTAATTGCGTGCTAATCTTAAAGGGGGTAATTCTTGGACCTTTTTAAGGAAAAAGTTTAATATAAACCTAAAAGTATTAACTTTGGAGGTACAGGGTTTTAAAAAAACATTTTTTTTTGGGCTATTCGGGTATGCCAAAAGTGACCGTTTGTCTCCCTCTGTCATATTACTTTGTATAGGGGGCGTCATTGTAAAGTACTATAGAGGGCGTTTCCTAATTGCGTGCTAATGTTAACGGGGGTGATTCTTAGATCTTTTTAAGGAAAAAGTTTAATATAAACCTAAAAGTATTAACTTTGGAGGTACAAGGTTTTAAAAAAACATTTTTTTTGGGCTATTCGGGTATGCCAAAAGTGACCGTTTGTCTCTGTCTGTCATATTACTTTGTACAGGGGGCGTCATTGTAAAGTACTATAGAGGGCGTTTCCTAATTGCGTGCTAATGTTAACGGGGGTGATTCTTAGACCTTTTTAAGGAAAAAGTTTAATATAAACCTAAAAGTATTAACTTTGGAGGTACAGGATTTTAAAAAAACATTTTTTTTGGGCTATTCGGGTATGCCAAAAGTGACCGTTTGTCTCTGTCTGTCATATTACTTTGTACAGGGGGCGTCATTGTAAAGTACTATAGAGGGCGTTTCCTAATTGCGTGCTAATGTTAACGGGGGTGATTCTTAGACCTTTTTAAGGAAAAAGTTTAATATAAACCTAAAAGTATTAACTTTGGAGGTACAGGATTTTAAAAAAAACATTTTTTTTGGGCTATTCGGGTATGCCAAAAGTGACCGTTTGTCTCCCTCTGTCATGTTACTTTGTACAGGGGGCGTCATTGTAAAGTACTATAGAGGGCGTTTCCTAATTGCGTGCTAATGTTAACGGGGGTGATTCTTAGACCTTTTTAAGGAAAAAGTTTAATATAAACCTAAAAGTATTAACTTTGGAGGTACAGGATTTTAAAAAAAACATTTTTTTTGGGCTATTCGGGTATGCCAAAAGTGACCGTTTGTCTCCCTCTGTCATGTTACTTTGTACAGGGGGCGTCATTGTAAAGTACTATAGAGGGCGTTTCCTAATTGCGTGCTAATGTTAACGGGGGTGATTCTTAGACCTTTTTAAGGAAAAAGTTTAATATAAACCTAAAAGTATTAACTTTGGAGGTACAGGATTTTAAAAAAAACATTTTTTTTGGGCTATTCGGGTATGCCAAAAGTGACCGTTTGTCTCCCTCTGTCATAATACTTTGTAAAGGGGGCGTCATTGTAAAGTACTATAGAGGGCGTTTCCTAATTGCGTGCTAATCTTAACGGGGGTGATTCTTAGACCTTTTTAAGGAAAAAGTTTAATATAAACCTAAAAGTATTAACTTTGGAGGTACAAGGTTTTAAAAAAACATTTTTTTTGGGCTATTCGGGTATGCCAAAAGTGACCGTTTGTCTCTGTCTGTCATATTACTTTGTACAGGGGGCGTCATTGTAAAGTACTATAGAGGGCGTTTCCTAATTGCGTGCTAATGTTAACGGGGGTGATTCTTAGACCTTTTTAAGGAAAAAGTTTAATATAAACCTAAAAGTATTAACTTTGGAGGTACAGGGTTTTAAAAAAACATTTTTTTTGGGCTATTCGGGTATGCCAAAAGTGACCGTTTGTCTCTGTCTGTCATATTACTTTGTACAGGGGGCGTCATTGTAAAGTACTATAGAGGGCGTTTCCTAATTGCGTGCTAATGTTAACGGGGGTGATTCTTAGATCTTTTTAAGGAAAAAGTTTAATATAAACCTAAAAGTATTAACTTTGGAGGTACAGGGTTTTAAAAAAACATTTTTTTTGGGCTATTCGGGTATGCCAAAAGTGACCGTTTGTCTCTGTCTGTCATATTACTTTGTACAGGGGGCGCCATTGTAAAGTACTATAGAGGGCGTTTCCTAATTGCGTGCTAATGTTAACGGGGGTGATTCTTAGACCTTTTTAAGGAAAAAGTTTAATATAAACCTAAAAGTATTAACTTTGGAGGTACAGGGTTTTAAAAAAACATTTTTTTTGGGCTATTCGGGTATGCCAAAAGTGACCGTTTGTCTCTGTCTGTCATATTACTTTGTACAGGGGGCGTCATTGTAAAGTACTATAGAGGGCGTTTCCTAATTGCGTGCTAATGTTAACGGGGGTGATTCTTAGACCTTTTTAAGGAAAAAGTTTAATATAAACCTAAAAGTATTAACTTTGGAGGTACAGGATTTTAAAAAAACATTTTTTTTGGGCTATTCGGGTATGCCAAAAGTGACCGTTTGTCTCTGTCTGTCATATTACTTTGTACAGGGGGCGTCATTGTAAAGTACTATAGAGGGCGTTTCCTAATTGCGTGCTAATGTTAACGGGGGTGATTCTTAGAACTTTTTAAGGAAAAAGTTTAATATAAACCTAAAAGTATTAACTTTGGAGGTACAGGGTTTTAAAAAAACATTTTTTTTGGGCTATTCGGGTATGCCAAAAGTGACCGTTTGTCTCTGTCTGTCATATTACTTTGTACAGGGGGCGTCATTGTAAAGTACTATAGAGGGCGTTTCCTAATTGCGTGCTAATGTTAACGGGGGTGATTCTTAGACCTTTTTAAGGAAAAAGTTTAATATAAACCTAAAAGTATTAACTTTGGAGGTACAGGGTTTTAAAAAAACATTTTTTTTGGGCTATTCGGGTATGCCAAAAGTGACCGTTTGTCTCCGTCTGTCATATTACTTTGTACAGGGGGCGTCATTGTAAAGTACTATAGAGGGCGTTTCCTAATTGCGTGCTAATGTTAACGGGGGTGATTCTTAGACCTTTTTAAGGAAAAAGTTTAATATAAACCTAAAAGTATTAACTTTGGAGGTACAGGGTTTTAAAAAAACATTTTTTTTGGGCTATTCGGGTATGCCAAAAGTGACCGTTTGTCTCCCTCTGTCATGTTACTTTGTACAGGGGGCGTCATTGTAAAGTACTATAGAGGGCGTTTCCTAATTGCGTGCTAATGTTAACGGGGGTGATTCTTAGACCTTTTTAAGGAAAAAGTTTAATATAAACCTAAAAGTATTAACTTTGGAGGTACAGGGTTTTAAAAAAACATTTTTTTTGGGCTATTCGGGTATGCCAAAAGTGACCGTTTGTCTCTGTCTGTCATATTACTTTGTACAGGGGGCGTCATTGTAAAGTACTATAGAGGGCGTTTCCTAATTGCGTGCTAATGTTAACGGGGGTGATTCTTAGACCTTTTTAAGGAAAAAGTTTAATATAAACCTAAAAGTATTAACTTTGTAGATATAGGGTTTTAAAAAAACATTTTTTTTAAATCCGAATTCTGATGCTATTGTAGATAAATAACTGTGTGAAATTTGATACACGTCTTTTATGCATAAAAATTAATTTTTTATTAACAATCAATTTTTGAAATTTCTACCAGTGCGTGCATATGTAATTAACCTGGGTAAATCAGTATGCTCCTTAATGCATAGAAGACGTGTATGAAGTTTCACGCAGTTATCTACAATAGCATCAGAATTGGGATGAAAAAAAATGTTTTCTTTTTAAACATTACCATCCTGTATCTCAAAAATTAAGACTTTTAGGACATAAAAACACCCCCTTTAACATCACCACGCAATTAGGAAACGCTCTGTATAGTACTTCACAATGACGGCCCCCTGTATAAAGTAATACGACAAACGGAGACAGACGGCCACTTTTGGCATACCCGAGTAGCCCAAAGTCGAACTGCATAAATTAAAATTTTGATAAATCTCGTTCACTGGATCTGATGCTGGCTGCCCTTGTAAAATCTGGACTTGTAAATCATGTTTTACTATACTGGTGGCCCAATAATAGTGGACGTAGGCAGTAGCCCGGGAACCGTTAATGACAGAACTCAAGAAAAAATATATTTATAGGTAAATCGATCCAGGAAAATCAAAATTAAATCATTTTAAAATTCGAAAGTTCGCCGTTTTTGCAACACAAAAGAGATATAGAAGTGCGGTACACGAAAGAAAACAGACAAATATAGATAAAGGTTTATTAAGCATAGTTACATTTTTTAATTATCTGAAGTGCGTGTAGTCAAAAAGAACTGCCATATTATTTAAAGAACGACGGAACACCACTGGTTTAAAGAGATCTTGGGCGACCTTCCTAAACCGACTAACTCCGCCCGGTTTTCTTTCGTGTTCCGCACTTTATCTTGCTCTGCGTCGCTGGTCCCAAAAATGGGAATTCTGTTGGCTTTCACTATAGACTGAATCAGCGGCGGTTCGTTTCTCTTTAATTTAATATATGTTTATAGCAAGCAATTTAATGTTGCCAATTTTAAGTATCTGTCAGACGCGTAGTACCAGAAAAAAATCGGACTGTAAGAGGAAAGTATTGTAATCGAACAGAAATCATCCTCCGAGATTTTTGCAGATCTTCACGTTTCAGGGATGTTGAAATTCTCAAATCTGTCGGTCTGTCTGTCTATCTGTCTGTTTGTGGCATAGCTAAAGAACCACTTATCCGATTGACTTCAAATTTTGATCAAAAATTAAGAGTCATATGTGGATGGCATGGTAATTGGTTTTTGTGAAAATCCAACACGACCGAACAAAATGGCGGCCTAATAAAAAGTTAAAAAGTCCAATTTACCTCAAATTTTGCCCAAAAAGCAAGTGTGACCTAGGAATAAACTAGTCAAATTTTGGTGAGGAGCCTTTATGGCTAAACAAAATAGCGGCCTATTTAAAAGTTTAAAATGTCAGTTTCAAAAAATTATTTATCCAATTAAGCTCAGTTTTTAGACTTAAATTAAACTAGTAAAGGTAGTAAGTAACCTAAGGCATCTTAAATTCATTAAGATGTGTTTTTGTAGCTAAAGAATCAAAACGCGATTAGTTGTTCAAATGCTAGTGTTTTTTAAAAGCCATTCAGTGTTCAGTGTTTAGTTACTCCTCGTGGAGTAAAGATCGCTGAAGATTATTCGTGCTATCGAAGGCTAAACGTAGGATATTAATTCCAATTTTAGTAGTTTGTTTCTTGAATCTTTTTTATTTTATTTTTTTGAAAATGAATTTCTTGTGATCAGGTTCATACAAGGAAATAAAAACACATTTTTTTTTTGACATAATAAATTTTAACCTACATGTACGTGAAATGATTTCTGCCTTAACCGTATTGAAAACATTAGGTATCTCGGTATTTAATTAAATTAATTAAACTTTAAAAAACTCGCAAAATGTTCAACTTATGTGTACCGACCCAGCGCGATGCAATTACGCAACACGCCAACATCCCACTAAAATAAAATATGCAAAACCTTACCGAGCCGCTCAATCAGGCGGCCCCATTTATACGAATTTTCGGTGATTTCTGCATGCACAGCGTGACCTCGCGTAATCTTTTCCAATATATACCAGCAGGACCGTTTAGCGATGTTCTCAGACAGTCGGACAGCCGACCACGGCAGCAGACGGAGAGTTTATCTATTGTTCTAGGAATAATAGGTACGACGCGTGTTTTTTTCGTCGGGACCAAACTACATAATAAGAAATAATTTATGCATTATTGTTTAGTCATTTGATCCGAAAATTATTGAAATTAAAACTATTTAAAAAAAATAATATTTTCAGTGGTCGACATTTTTGGTGGTAGTGCCACGGCCCTTCGGCCCCTTATGACAAACCACCACTGCACTAAAGCACTTTAAGTTATTTACTACTGAATAAGTAAAAGCAAAGTACAGGGTATCACAAAATGGGAAACCCTTTCTTTACCTTGCATTTACTTAGATCCAATAAAAATCAATTCACTTGTAGTTTTAATTAAAATTGTGTATCACTATATACAACAGAAATAAAATAAGTGATATAATCTTTTCATAGGAGATGTGAAGCTAAGACTTATTAGCCTCAGAGGCACATAGCTTGCTCAAAATGTATACTTGTTTTATGATTAAACTTGAGACAGGGAAGTGTTTCTCTCTCCACTTCTCATACTTTTTCTCGAGGTAATTTCTAAGCCACGACTACAGAAACTCTTTTGACCCTATGCTGCCTTAGAATTTATAGATAGGTATGTATTCATGATATTAAACAGAGATAAATTTCTAACACGTGATTAGAAAAAAAAAGGGTTGGGTGTGTGGACTCAGAAGTGTTGACCAATAAATTACGTTTATTGGTTAATTTAATTAATTATGGTTTTTTATCAAGGGATTTATTCCTGATATGCCTTTTGTTGCGTTTCGACATTCTTTTGTAGCGTTACAATTCCTAGAAAATTGCTTTTAGAGGCAAGGAAAGAAGTTGTTTCATATAGATAATTTCGTGGAATTGCTTTGCGCTAATATTCAGCGGACTAAAATAGATCTGAGGCTTTGAAGCTTGCATAATATGAGAATGTAAGAAATAAGTTTTGATGGTTTTTAAAGTAAGCGTGGGATTTTTGCCCGTGGTTAAATTTTTATTTAAATTGTTTTTAGATTGAATTTTAATGTATTTAGATTGAATACTCTAGGTATTCTTAGATGTTTGTGGACAGTTTCCCAAACACTACCTCTTTATAATATTACTACAGAGGAGGAAACGTTTTCTCTTTTTGCAGATTTTAAAAAATATTTTAGGTTCTCCCTGTAGAGCATCAGGATCTGGTTTATTGTACAAGGTGTATTATTATTATAAATGGAACCCCACTTTAACTTTTTTATCTGGTATTATAGAGACAAATGTCTTATACAAAAGTTGTATGGTACTATAAATAGTTTTTAGGCAAGTAGTAATAATGTATACAGGGTGGTGGGGGATAGCGCTGCGAAGAAGATTGTGTTTTTTTCTTATGAAACATCCTGTATCTTGTAAACCTAGTTGATACACCTCGTTTTCCCGATTACGAATATATATAGATTGTTACATTTATTTTAAATATTAACGTCAGAAAAATTATTTTACAATAAACTCGACTGGCGCGGCCGTAAGCCATGAATCGTCAACGCGCTTGATTTGAATGCCACTTATTATATCTGACAACACTTTTGCCAAACGTGTCTTTAGAAGTTTAAAGTGAGTTATTCGAAGCAGGAAAAAATTTTAATTATAAAGCGCAGCAGAAGATGGCGCAAAGATCGTGTTTACAATCATTTGGATTAATGTAATATTTATTATACGAGGAACTTATCGAATTTAGCCATTAGCTTTTTAGCAAAACATGTTAAATAATAAGATTTGTGCTCTTTCAGATTTATTATACATAAAATAAAAACTCATCTTTTGTTAACGAAAGGAAAGTTTTATTTAGAACAGTAATGTTTAAAAATTAGAATAATATATTATTATAGAATTATTTATAAATAAGAAACTCATATTTAATTATTCAAATGCTTTGAGCTGCTGGAAATGGTTACCGTTCTTTTCTATGCAACGACGATACGCTTTTTTCAATTTATCAATCGCTTTTACTATCCAAAATTGATTTTGATTTATAGTTCTTATGACATTCTGGATATTTTTCTGAAGTATATTTAGGCTGTCGTATTCTTTAAAGTAAATATTATTTTCGAAACAACCCCATAAAAAAGTATCCAGGGGAGTTAAATCCGGGCTGTTCGGTGGCCATTTAATCGTTCCTGCTTACCAATTAGAAATTAAAAAAATTGGCAATATTATGAGCTGTTGCCCTATCTTGCTGAAATATCATGCGTCGCATCTCCATAAGAGGAAAACCGTCAATAATGTTGTCAATGTCATTACAAAGCATGTTAAGATAAGTATTACCCGTCAGACTGTGATTGTAAAAAACTGGGCCCAAAACACTATTTTTTTTCCACGCCACACATTTACTGAACACCTTCCAAAATGTTTGACTTGAAAAATTTCAGGATTTTCCACGCATCAGAAATGTATGTTTTTCCTGCTTGGAATACCTGCAGTGCTGAAACAGAACTCATCAGCCCACAGAATTCAGTTAAAGATGTTTGGATCCGTTTCGGATTGTTCCAATATATCTCTACAAAATCGCAAACGTTTTAGTTTGTTGGCTTCGGTTAAATGTTGAACTTTTCTCGGCTTGAATGGGTGAAAGTTATACTTTTTTAACGTTGTATGTATCATGCCAATACTTTTTTGTAGATCTTTAGCACTGTCTCAAATTGGATTGGCAGGATTTTCTAGAAAAAAATTAATAAAACTATGTCTGTGGGAAACTTATTAAAAAGTTATAAATAATCATACGTTGAAAATATAATAGGATATCTAATTCTATATCCTCATTAGTAGAAATAGTTCTTGTTGGCCTCCTGAAAGATTTACTCTCACTAAACCATTCATAAATTCTCCTAAATGTGTTTAAAGCAGTTATGCGCCTATTTCGATAAATAGTTATATATTCTCGTCTAGTTTCACATCTATTTTTGTTATTTTTAATGTATAAAGATAATATATCAAATTTTTCTTGCTCCAGATAACTCATTTTAAACTATTATGTGTTGTTACACATGTTACAAATTATATATATATTATATATATATATATATATATATATATATATATATATATATATATATAGACACAATGATCCATTTTAGTCAAACGACGATCGCGATTTCGCTCTTATTAGAGCTCATCAAGCCGCCATAGACTAGCGAGCCCCGTGTAGGGCAAAGGCACAAAATTGAATCACAAAAACAACTACTCCGCTGGCTAATACCACCACCGGCGTTGAATTACGTTATGACTCCTGGCTTTCGTTGGGAGTATTAAATGATAGTATGTTTTCATTCCACTTACACCAACGTCATAACAAGAAAATGATCCTTGTTTGGAACATGTTCTGCCTCACAGCAGACACAATGATCCATTTTTGTCATTCGCAGATCGCGATTTCGCTCTTATTAGAGCTCATCAGGCCGCCATAGACTAGCGAGCCCCGTGTAGGGCAAAGGCACAAAATTGAATCACAAAAACAACTACTTCGCTGGCTAATACCACGACCGGCGTTGAATTACATTGTGACTCTTGGCTTTCGTTGGGAGTATTAAATGATAGTATGTTTTCATTCCACTTACACCAACGTCATAACAAGAAAATGATCCTTGTTTGGAACATGTTCTGCATCACAGCAGACACAATGATCCATTTTAGTCAAACGACGATCGCGATTTCGCTCTTAGTAGAGCTCATCAGGCCGCCATAGACTAGCGAGCCCCGTGTAGGGCAAAGGCACAAAATTGAATCACAAAAACAACTACTCCGCTGGCTAATACCACGACCGGCGTTGAATTACGTTGTGACTCCTGGCTTTCGTTGGGAGTATTAAATGATAGTATGTTTTCATTCCACTTACACCAACGTCATAACAAGAAAATGATCCTTGTTTGGAACATGGTCTGCATCACAGCAGACACAATGATCCATTTTAGTCAAACGACGATCGCGATTTCGCTCTTATTAGAGCTCATCAGGCCGCCATAGACTAGCGAGCCCCGTGTAGGGCAAAGGCACAAAATTGAATCACAAAAACAACTACTCCGCTGGCTAATACCCCGACCGGCGTTGAATTACGTTGTGACTCCTGGCTTTCGTTGGGAGTATTAAATGATAGTATGTTTTCATTCCACTTACACCACCGTCATAACAAGAAAATGATCCTTGTTTGGAACATGTTCTGCATCACAGCAGACACAATGATCCATTTTAGTCAAACGACGATCGCGATTTCGCTCTTATTAGAGCTCATCAGGCCGCCATAGACTAGCGAGCCCCGTGCAGGGCAAAGGCACAAAATTGAATCACAAAAACAACTACTTCGCTGGCTAATACCACGACCGGCGTTGAATTACATTGTGACTCCTGGCTTTCGTTGGGAGTATTAAATGATAGTATGTTTTCATTCCACTTACACCAACGTCATAACAAGAAAATGATCCTTGTTTGGAACATGTTCTGCATCACAGCAGACACAATGATCCATTTCAGTCAAACGACGATCGCGATTTCGCTCTTATTAGAGCTCATCAGGCCGCCATAGACTAGCGAGCCCCGTGCAGGGCAAAGGCACAAAATTGAATCACAAAAACAACTATTCCGCTGGCTAATACCACGACCGGCGTTGAATTATATATATATATATATATATATATATATATATATATATATATATATATATTATTATTATTATTTGCCTAAAAACTACTTATAGTACCCTACAACTTTTATATAAGACATTTGTCTCTATACTACCAGACAAAAAAATTAAAGCGGGAACACCCTGTACGGTTACATTGATACAACCACATTTTATAAATTAAAGGCAATTTTTTTTTTATTGCGAGATAGGAAAAAGAGTTGTCCCAGACTTTCTATAACATCGTTTACATTTCTCTGTAAAAATAGATTTAAAATGTAATGAACATAACGTTCAATATCGTATCACCAATAAGATGAAATTTTGCCAGTAGAATATAGTATTGGGATTGGGTGTAGGTCCGTCTCTGTAAACACGTAGCCAGGAGGTGCTTGAGGGTCCAAAGTCCCCCAAAATCGCAAAAAATAATAAATTTCTCTGAATTTTAATATGGTTTACTTACTATATAAAACGCTGAACAGCTTAAAAGCTCCTTTAAAACTATATATTTTTTTATAGGTCCAGGCTGCAATTCGAAATAGTTATTTTCTGCACGCTTCGCTTAGGAGAAATAATTACACGCCATGCCGAGTGACATCCACCGCTGGAGCAGATGCAGATATGAATAACTCATCGTAAGTAATATTTATTTGTAGTGCAAATATTTTAACGCGGGAAAGTACGGGTCACTTAATCTATTAATTACATGATTATTAATTAAATAATTAAAGTGCTTGTTTAAAAAATTAACCGTTAATTAAATCTTATTTCGAACCGTACAAAGCGGCAACACGGAATAAATACTACTTGCCACACAAATTGCTTTTGCTACTGTAAACGGACGAAGACAAACTCGTTGGTATATAAGTGTTATTAATTATTTATGTAATCCTCTGACATTTGATCATATTTGGTGCATATTATCTTTCTTTGAGAATATAATATATTTTGTACTAAAAATTAAACGTACGAACCAAGAATCAATTGATATGATTTATATCCTTGGAGAATGCCTAAAGAGTTGTCTTCTAGCGTCACGAATGTACGGCGAGAGGTTTCCTAATAGAATTCATGGCTCGCTTTGATTATATCGGGACATTTAATTACGAAAACCATATCAGAATAAAGCCACTGCTAACGCTTTGAACACAATGAAATTCCCGTAAACTTTAACGTAAAAACTAACTAACAAAAACGAAACTTAAGAAGGAAGAACACATTTGTGGTGCAAAAATGGTTTATAATTTTGACGTTGGGATTGGATATAACCATTTATATATAAAATTATATAAAAACACACAAAAAAAAATAAAGTTTGACATAAATGGACGTTCCCGCATTTGTTTTTGAATATCTACATAGAGTTACAAGAGATATAAGTGATTTGTTGTGCTTAGGTCAAACTTCTGTGAAGAGAACTTGTAAGCAGAACAAGTTATATCCATATCGTGTGCAACTGAATCAAGCACTTGGAGGACAGTGATGACAACTATAGACCAGCAGCGTAGCGGGGGTGTAAACGTGTGGGGAGGCATAATAGGTCCGCACTTTCTTTACGTCCACCTCAATGGGAAAATGTTTCAAAAATTTTTAAAAGAAGATCTTGATAATCTGCCACAAAATATACCACTAGGAATATTAAAAACTATGTGATGGGGCTCTTGCTTATTTTGGCATTTAAATTTATTTATTTATTTACAGTTAACTGTCTTACAGGAAGATCCCAATTACAAGACAGTGAAAAACTACATATTCAAACCTACTAAAAAATTACATTTTACACATAAAAAGAAGCTTATAACTAATAATAACAGTAATTATTTTCCAAATTCTGACATTTGAATAAAATTTAAATTAGCAAAACGGTTTAGCTTCGTAAATTTTTCTTATATGATTCTAAACTATCAGAAAAAAGATCCAAATTAGTTTTTTTCTTAAAGTTATCGCACATTGTATAAATAGGCGAAAATTTTAAGATATTTGTACGAGGAGTCGGCAAGTAAAAAGCACTGCTTGTGCGTGAACTTAAACGAGGCACGTTGAAATTTATTTTAGAAAGTAAACAGGGGCAGTTTATCTTATTATTTAATAGCTTATACAAAAATATCATTTGCAGGTTATCTCGTCTGGTTTTTAAGTTCGTCAGTGAAAATTTATCTAAAAGCTCTTCTTGTGGACATCCTTGAGCGGGATAGCGACCGTCTTGTTTAGAGCTTAGATATTTTACAAATTTTCGCTATATATTTTCAATATCAGACACATGTATATTATATCCCGAAGACCATACAACTGCCGCATATTCAAGTTTGGATCGGACATAACTATAGTACAGCAGCTTTATGGCTTCCAATTGGCTAAATTCTTTAGTAGTACGAACTATAAACCCTAACATTTTAGAAGAATCTGACCTAATAGCGCTGTAATGTGAGGTAAATGATAATTTTTGATCGAATGTAACTCCTTGGATCGGCCTACAATTTCACCATTGCAGTTATAGTTAAAAATAATCGGTTCTGACTTTGTAATAAACGGCATAACCTTGCATTTTCCAATATTTAGCTGTAGACAATTTCCCTGGCACTAGTCAATAATATGCTGTAAATGTTGTTGGATTTTTAAGCAGTCCTCCATAGACTTAATGCTAGCGAACAGTTTGATGTCATCAGCGTAGAGTAAATAACCAATATCCAGAGAATCACCAATGTCGTTTATAAAAATGTTAAACAGCAAGGGTCCTAAAACGGAACCCTGTGGTACCCCGAACATGCTATATAGTTCTCCGATTGAAAACCATTTATAGCCACATATTGTGTGCGATTTGAAAGGTAACATGTAAAGAGCCGTAATAGGGAATCCGAGAATCCGATATTTGAAATTTTATTACTTAACAAGTCTTGATTTAACTTGTCAAATGCTTTGGAGAAGTCTAAATATATTACATCAGATTGCAGACCCTCATCAATCGAGTCTGCAATGTATTGTGTTATAAGGGCCAGGTTGGTAGTTGTGGAACGATTTTTAAAGAAACCTTGCTGTTCAGGAACAATTTTATTTTGCACCAACGGGAAAATGATGTCGTGCAATATGAACTCAAAGACTTTTGAGAAGTTGCATATGATGGAAACAGGTCTATAATTTTGAATGTCTGATTTATCACCCTTCTTAAAGACTGGACATACTTTCGACTTTTTCCATATATTTGGTAATGTCTGTTGTTCAATGCACATGTAAAATAGAATTTGAAGAGGTTTTATTAACACAAATCGACAGTCACGTATCAAAAATGCTGGAATAAGGTCGGGTCCGGCAGTGTATTTAGGTTTAAGTTTTTTAATAGCACAAATAATATCTCGTTCACTAACTGTAGATATTTTTATATTTTGATCACTACACGAAAATGAATTAATTGAAAGTTGGATATTGTTAGAAACTGAATAAGATTGCTTAAAAAATGAAGCAAAAAATTCAAAATATCAAAGTGCATACTGTTTGGAATGCCTATTATCTCTCTCCGGCCTTTGACAAAATTCCAAAAGCGTTTGGGATCTTTTTTGATATCCGTCTCCATTTTTTAAATATATTTTTTATATGCTATACTTATATCAGTTTTGATTCTTGATCTCAGAGTCCGAAATCTTTCGAAATCCTGTATGCTGCCATATTTTTTATACTTTTTATGCAATTTATCTTTAGTTTTTATATTTTTAGATTATAGATGATATCTTCTATTTGACGAAAGGCGATAACGGGGAACTGCTAGGTCAAATATGGTGATAGGATGAATACAAAAACCGTACAATGGGCAAAAGCCATTTTGATACCTAAAAAATCTAAATTAGGAGAAAAATTAAAATTATAGTTTTGAAAGTCTAAAATAGTGCAATTAAAATTACGATTCACCGCCAACAAAACGCCTCCTCCTTTGGATTTATTCAAAGCCGCAAAATTTCTATCCGCACGAAAGACCTGAAAATTATTTGAAAACAGTTCACTACTGCATACTGAAGAGTCGAGCCAAGTTTCAGTTATCGCAATCAAATCAAAATCACAACTCATGACGCCTTGCAAAAATTCGTGCGTTTTACTACGAAGACCTTTTACGTTCCGATAGTAGACTGAAATATTCTTTCTGGTATCATTCGCATTAGTATTAGAACAGTCAGACACGTGCAACTGTGATAAGGAACTATAGGTGGGAATAGTCGATAATTGCTATTGGCTTAGGATATTCGTTCTTAGTTTAGAGCACGCGGCCTGGTATGCTAAGCATTTACTAACATCCCAAGCAGCGTGGTTTGATTTTACAGTGTTGCTATTTCCCCGATTCAATTTACAACAGTTAGAGCATTTTAAGATATCTGACGTACATTCATTTAAAGAGTGCTCTTCGCTGCATCTCGGACAAGAAACGTTCTTTGAGCAATTTTTTGAAGAATGATTAAATTCATTGCAGTTATAGTACCTCGAAACTTGGACTTCGTCATAAACAGTACACGCATCATAACCTCCAAATACATTGCCAACCCTCATAATTCGATCATATGTGAGGCGATCCAACTGTAGTATAGCCTGAAAAATATTTGAATTTTTTTTCGTTTTACTAATTTGTACAATATGACAAGATGAATTATTAAAAAATATATCAGAGTTCAATTTTTTTATAACAGCAAGCAAGTTGTCCTCATCATAAGCATCTGTAAAGCCCACTATGCGCACCCTCGGATTCACTCCACGCAGGTCTTTGATGTCATAAGAGTTCGCAAGCTTTTGCTCAGCAAGTTGTCTACAACGAGCATTTTCCTCCAGACTCCGAAGTACCCTAGATGAAAAATTTCCAGGCCATTTGATTAGAAAAACTGGTCATGTTTCGTGGCCCCAAGATCACCAGATCTGACAAAACTTGATTTTCACTTCCCTTGTAAAGGATACGAATCCATTGATTTCAAATGCTGTGCAAAATTGCGGCCAAATAAAATGTTTTTTTTTTCGTGAAAAAATCATCAGGTTTTTACATATCTCCACGTTTTTGCAAAAACAATGTTTTATAGTCTAAGGTTACTTACTGTGTCTAGTTTTTTGATATGCATATAACTGTGTTATGAAAATATATAAACATTTTGACAACAACATACACCTATCGATGTAGTGAGGAGAGCGAAAAAATTCAATCTATGATCCCATGTTAAATGTAAATAGTTGGGTCTCTCTTGTTGTTATAGTCTAAGGTTTAAACATTTTTTTTTGTTATTAATTTGAAGCATTATTTTTTTGTACAGTAATTGTCATGTTTTATTTTTGTTAATAGATGTTTAAGTTGTTTTTAAAAAATATTGCTGCATGTTGCTGTTGTTCGAGATACAAGTGGTCGCTGAATTGGTGAGATAAGATATTTAAATAATTAATTCTAACAATTATATTTCATATTTATTTTTACTGATTTCATTTATTATATCTTAGTCAATTTCAGTAATGTGATAGGGTTGTTTGCTATGTTTCAAATAAATAAATAAATTTAAATACTAAAAAATTAAATTGCTCGATCTGGATCTATAACCCTGTTACAATAGAAATTTAAAAAAAATATAATTTTTGGTATTACTGCTTTTTATAACACCCTGTAAACTTGAAAATAATTTTGGGTTATAGCAGAAGTGAAACGTTAAAAGTTTTATTAAGAAAAATTTTCCAATAAGTTCATCGGTTTAGTAACTATTGACCAACGCACGCTTGTTGGACCACCCTGTATATACATATACAAAAATCTGTGGATGAATTCATTACCAAGAAAATTGTTGGTGAAGGCCAGTTTACCAATTTTCTGATCGTGGATGTTAAGCATAGCTAGTAATTAGCGATCTAACAATCTAATATTCCATTCGAAACATTTATTTTCGCGACAATATCAATAAAAATGTTGACTTCGTTGATTTCTAATTTTTTTTACGCGTGGCAAAAATATTATTAAATGCATGACTGTTGAAAAACGCATTTCAGATTCCTTGAGGCTTCTTTGTGATAACGGTGCTTTCAAAGCAATATTTGCATGATTTACGCCAGATGCAAGGAACTTTCTCGAATTCCATATCGTAGAATAATAAAATAAAACTGCAATGTGATTGGGGACCAGTGATTTACGATGAATAACATAGCTAGAGAAAAACGTTTAACCTTCCGAGTGCCCTACAAAATTACAAATGTACTAAAAAAGTAAGCAAAAAAATGGTGCCAAATCTAATAAAATATGTTTTAAATTAAAATTCACTGGCTAATATACAGGAGCCAGTGGCAAATGCTCTGAGAATCGGTATAAGGAATGTACAGAAACTTGTACATGGAAAAAAACATAATTTACTTCCGCAGAAGATTAAGAAATGTGCACGAAAAAATCCAAAGGTAAAAGACTTAAGTTACAATGCAAAAATGGATATTCATAATGCAATTTATGATTTATACACGTCAAAGACTAATATAATCCTTCAGAAACTTTTTAAAATTATAGACTAAAAAATATCATCATCACTTAAAAAGTCCTCATCTTCTGAGTCGTCCTCAAATGGCGCGATGATCATTTGTGTTATTTCAACATCTAGAACTCGTTCTCGATTCCACCAATCCCATATTAATTTCTCCGTATGTCCCACAGATTTCTTCCAGTACTCGTAATATAATTTAATGAATCTTGCCAAACAATTTGCACTTCATCTGATGTAAGACCATCGTTCACGTGTTTTTCGTAATATGATTTTGCCCCAGCCCATATTAATTCTATTGCGTTAAACTGGCAATGGTATGGCGGTAGTCGTAAAACCTCATCTCAATTTTCCAGTAATATTTCATCTACGGCATATATTGTTGTTTTTTTAATAGATTTTGCCATTAAAAGAAGTTCTAGTTTCAGCATATTGGGTAAAGGATTTTGTTTTATTAGCCAGTCATAAATATCACTTTTCCTCCAGGATGAAGTAGGTTGTTTATTTAAGATTCTTGAATGATAAGATGCATTGTCCAGAATAATTAAAGATGGAACATCTAAATTTGGAATCAGTTGTTCTTTTAACCACTTTTCAAACAGTTCACAGTTAATATTATCATGGTAGTCCATACTTTTGGATGTTGAAGAAAACATGTATGCATGTAAAATGATGAACCGTTTTCCCGTCCCACATCCTTTTTTTCTCTTGAATTGTCCTGCCAAGATTTCTAACTACTTCCATTAGAAAATATCCCAGTCTCGTCTAAAAATACCACTTTTCTCAGTTTTGAATTACTTTGTTATCTTGTTATATTGTGTATCTCTTTAAAAACTGGGTACGCTGACTTGCTATATGTGGCAACTCGCACAAAAATCTTCGATTACAGTCCTTTTTATATCGAAAACCCAACATTTTTATTAATTTTGATAACGATTTTAGTCCATTTTCCAATATACCTCGATTTTTAAAGCTTCTTTTAAAACTTGAAGGGTTATATTAATTTTTGATGTGCATAAATCGTAAATTGCATTACGAACATCCATTTTTACATTGTCTTTTAAGTCTTCTGTCTTTGGCTTTTTTCATGTACATTTCTTAATCTTCTTCGGTAGTAAATTATGCCTTTTTTTATGCACAATTTTCTGCACCGTCCTTATACCAATTCCCAGAGCTTTTGCTACTGTCTCCTGGATATTGGCCGGTGAATTTTCATTTCCATAATATTTTATTAGATTTAATACTATTTTTTTCGTTTGTGGATGCAAAAAAACCGAAAATTGTTTTGTATTACTCATGTTGTCACTGACTTGTCAATCTGACTTTGAAGTGACATCGTTAAAAGATTTTTGCAACTGCTGGTATTTATATGTTTATCCTCTTTTTTCATATGAAAATATCATAGGTCTATCTATCGATTTTACG
This sequence comes from Kuschelorhynchus macadamiae, assembly GCA_030620095.1. Lineage (NCBI taxonomy): Eukaryota > Metazoa > Arthropoda > Insecta > Coleoptera > Curculionidae > Kuschelorhynchus > Kuschelorhynchus macadamiae. The sequence continues at coordinate 1,490,267 of JAUTXW010000491.1, read as the reverse complement.
AATTTTTTTGGTTCCAAAAAAGGGTGTTTTGGGGCGCTTATATCTCAAAGTGGGTTAGTCTTATCGAATTCTTCCAAGAGACGTTTTTCATAGGAACTATCTAGGAGAATAAAAACCTAAATGCATCTCTGTCGAAAAAATGGCGAAAAAATAGAAATTTTTAAGAAAAACTGAAAGTTTTCGAAAGTCATTAAAAATTAATTTTTTAGTCACTTTTTCTTTCTTATAAAAAAAAGTAGGCCTCTAGTCAGAAAACTAATTAGGACACCGGAAAGTGCTTAAAAAGCTACACAAAGCGGATTATTTAGTCCTGCATTATATACAGGGGTGCACTAACGAGGTGAAGTTTTCACCAAGAATAGGTATATTTTTTAACATTATTCTGCATTATAAGGAAACTAATACATCTAAGCCCGTAGGATATTTTTTTAACGAAACAAGATATTTTTAGGTAGACCGTGACCAAATTTGGAGTTTATAGCTTTCACGGTTAAATTACTGCAATTTTTTAAAGTTGATAATTTAAATTCCAACTTTAAACTCATTTTGCCGCTTACTACGAATAATAACCGATATTATTTCCAGAACTGCGGATGGAGTAGTTATTTGGCAACTAAAAATCTCTAATAACATTTCCCTCTATGTACTCAGCAAGAAGGTGAAAATTCGGTTAAAGAAAAAAGTGCATATATCGGTTAAAAATCGATAGGTACCAATAATAAAATGTACACTGTGTCTCAGATTGCTTGTAATCACAGGGTGTCTCGGAAACCCTCAGAGATATAACTTTGCGGTTTTCGCGACCCTGTGTCACTTTTTCGAGAAACTTTGAATGCCGCAAACAGAATTGTGCCACATCGTTTCGTTCCCGAGATACAGGGTGAAATAGAGATTTTGCGCTTTTGGGGGTGGTGTCATATTTCGGACACCCTATCAGATAGAGAAAAGGTAAAAACTGCTATGGATAGATATTTTTTTACGTAGAATCCAGTGTTGTAGTCGCACAAATTTTTAGACAATCCGTTTTTGAGATATAGCCCAAACTTAGTATTTTTTAAATGGGACACCCTGTATTTTTTTTATTCCAAAAAATTCGCCTTTTTTTTCTCTTTAAAATGATGTGTCACACTATGCACTTTTGACGTAAACTAAACCTTATAAACGCTATATTAAAAGAAAAACGTAAGTTGGCCATGGAAATATGGGTAGATATTAAAAGTGTCCAGAAGCAAAATTAAACAACATAAAAAATTAATAATCATTTTTTTACTATGAAATAAATAATAAACTTAATAATCTTGATAAACTTAATCACAATACTAAACAAATTCTACAAAACTAGAAAAACTGTTCAAAATGGCCGCCCCCCTCACGAACACATAATTGGCACACAGTGCGAATTCTTCTTAGAGCATTCATCATTATTATAGGTCTATCTTCCAATGATCTAAATGCCTGAATGGTTGCATTTTGCAGCTGCTCCAACGTATTGACTGGATTCAGGTAAATTTTGTTTTTTAAGTAAGACCAAACGAAAAAATCTAATATTGAGAGGTCTGGCGACCTAGCAGGCCACCTTACTGGTCCATTTGTACCAATCCAGCGATCGTGAAAATTTTCAAATATAAATGGCCTTATAATTTGCGCATTGTGGGCAGGAGCACCGTCCTGCTGAAAGCAAATATTGTGCAGATTTGCTAGCGGCAAGTTATCCAATAAATCCGGTAGTATTTGATTTAAAATTGCTAGATATCTATCTGCCGTTAAATTATTATTGTAAATATGGAATGTAATCTTTGTTCCCAATATAAAGCAAGCGACGCTAAACCCAAACCTTCCTTGCTGCTGACGTTCTTTTGTTAAAAATTGGTTTTCCGTATACCAGTGCCTATTATTATGCCTGTTAAAAATACCACTACGACTTATATAGGCTTCGTCGGACCATATAACCTTGCTACCGAAGTCAGGGTCATTTTGGGTTTTTTGAAGATACCAGTTACAAAAATTTAGACGCCTTTCTGCATCTCCAGGATGCAATTGTTGTACTACATTTACTTTATAAGGCTTATATTTATGTTTTCTTATTATCCTTTGCGTTTGTGATTTTGACACCCCCACTGTTTCCTGAATATGCCTACATAAATTCGCGTGATTGGCCTGAATACTTGCTAATACAACAATCTCATTGTTCTCGTGATTTCGTTTATTATATGTTTTAGCCCTGTGCTTTGAAAATGATCCATCATTAATTAAATTTAATTTAATTCGGCGAAAAATTGCCTTGTGTGGCTGAGGCCTTTCTGGATATCTACGATATAAAAAAAGTTTTTGGAAATAGTCCATAACTCAAAGTGGAATTGAAAAAAAATTTTGAAAGGAGGTTCATAATAATTTAAGCGCTTGGTGCTTACCTGTTAAAATATAAATCAGATGCTTGATCACTGTTTTCATGACATTCAATAAAACAAACCATCATATCATGCTTATGACTATTTTCAAAATTATTCATTTCTTCTTAATATCTATTAATTTACCTGTTAGAGTTATTGGTGGTAACTAGTATGATAAGAGGATAAACACGGGAATATTTGATATATTTAAGAAACAAATAGTTTTGATTTTTGTTTCCATGCTATATTTCCATGGCCAACTTACGTTTTTCTTTTAATAATGCGTTTATAAGGCTTAGTTTACGTCAAAAGTGCATAGTGTGATACATCATTTTAAAGAGAAAAAAAGGCAATTTTTTTGGAACCAAAAAATACAGGGTGTCCCATTTAAAAAATACTAAGTTTGGGCTATATCTCAAAAACGTTTTGTCTAAAAAAAAAATCGACTACAGCACTGGACTCTACGTAAAAATATCTATTCATAGCGGTTTTTACCTTTTCTTTATCTGACAGGGTGTCCGAAATATGATACCACCCCCAAAAGCGCAAAATTTCTATTTCACTCTGTATCTCGGGAACGAAACAATCTGGCACAATTCTGTTTGCGGCATTCAAAGTTTCTCGAAAAATTGACACAGAGTCGCGAAAACCGCAAAGTTCTATCTCTGCTGGTTACCGAGAAACCTTGTGATTACAAGCAATCTGGGACACAGTGTACAGAGATATTTCACATGTCAGTTATGATAGATTTAACGGATGATTTATAGTTTGTTTAAAGCAAATATTTTTCTGATATTTTTTATCGCTTTATGTTTTTGCATTTATCCATTAAACAGTCGTTTTCACGATTTGTATTTTAAACTTACGAGTTTAAGTGTATGTCCAGTTATTTCTTTAAGAATATAAATTATAATTCAAAGTGCTAGTAAAATAGAAAATTAAAAAAAAAACTGATTATTTTTCAAATAAAAAAGTGGGCTTCTGTCGGAAAACTGGTTATGGCTCCGGAAAGTACTCAAAAATATACACAAAATGGATGGTTTAGGAAGGGTCTTGGAATATATACAGGGGTTGCGATTACGAGGTGAAATTTGCACAAACAAAATTTTAAACTGCTTAAATTTTTTAAATACAGTTTTCAAAATTCGATACAACTTTTAGGGGAGTAATTTATTTTGAAAAAATATTATGACAGTTCTCAAAACAAATTGTTTTTTTTTCCTGTAACTTCTGAGCTACATCAAGACGTCATTTTTTTCCCCGTAATTTCATTTTCAAATGAAGTGGGTTTTATTAAAGTAATTAAAAAAAATTGACATGTCAAAAAAAATTATTTTACCCATAACTTCTGAACTGCTTAAAATTTTTAGATACGTCGTTTAGAAACGTCTAGTGTTACTAATTTTTTTTTAAATGAGATTTTTGCGGATAAATGTATGGCATATACAATGAGGGCATAAAGTCTGGAAACCTTGAGATATGTCAAAAACTATACAAGTTGGGTGAAAAAGTTTCATATAAAAGTTGTATAGTTCCTTACGGTTTATGATTCAAAAATGTCTTGAAATATACAGGGTATTTTAAAATCAAGTTACACGCCAAAACTTCAGAATCTCTAATGGAACACCCTATATATTATTTCATTTTAAAAATCTACATGAAATTCTGATCATATTTTATTAAGCGTACCCTATCCCTAAAGTCAACTGTTTTTGAGATAAAAACATGAGAAAACTGTTTTACAAAATTCTTTTAATAACGATTAACAACGATAGTCTAAAATTCTATATGATGCGTTTTAACGTAATAAATGCTGGAACTGTTGTCCGTTCACTTCCTGACAATATCCTAATCGATTGATGAACTCTTGTTGTAGATTTCGAATGAAAGTGGGTGTGATTTGTCGGATTTCATCTCTTATACGATTTTTCAGCGCATCGATATTAGGAGGTCTGTTCAAATAAACTTTGCTCTTTAAATATCCCCACAGAAAATAATCTAGGGGAGTTATCGGGCTCATTATCTGGATACAATTGAGCTAAGGCAGGAATCAACTCGGATTGTAAAAAATCAAGATAAATTTCGCCGGTTAAATTTACGTCGAAAAAGTAGGGACCTATAATTCTATCTTGAAATATTCCAGCCCGAACATTGAATTTCTCGGGATGTTGCGTATGAGCCACTTGAGCCCAATGGGGATTCTCTGTAGACCAATATCTACAGTTTTGTCGGTTGACAGGACCATTAAGAAAAAAGGTGGCTTCATCGGAAAATAAAATATTTCTACAAAAGAATGGATCCAGGTTGCACCGCTCTTGCATACTTTCACAAAACTCAAGTCGGCGGTCAAAGTCGTCTTCATTTAATTCATGGATTAATCTAATTTTGTAGGGATGATACTTTGCCGTGTGCAGAATATTTTTACCGATGATTGACTAAGGTTTAAATCTAATGCTACTTGACTTGTAGGTAAATGTGGATTTTCGTTATAACTGAGTAAAACATTCAATTTCATATCATCATCTAGTTTTGGCCTACCTGTCCTGGGAAGATCTTTTACACAACCATGATCACGAAATTTTTTGATAATTTTGCTAACTGTGGATTTTGCAATTGCTTGTCCTCGCTCGGGATGCGTATTATTAAAAAGTTCACATACTTCGTCAAGATTTCTTTGGCGATCTCCCCATCCAAACATCATAAAAATCTTTATTCTTTCTCTTTCTAAAAGCATTTTTATCAGGAAAAAAGTAACTCTACAACAATATGTTAAAAATTGACACAGTTTATTGTCAGTACATGACAGTTTCTATGGGAGTTCTAAAATAATCAACCAGGTTTCACTATGCATAGAGAAATGAGTTAATTTTGTTTAAAGCCAAATTTCCATTTTCTCATTTTTTTATCTCAAAAACAGTTGACTTTAGGGATAGGGTATGCTTAACAAAATATGATCAGAATTTCATGTAGATTCTTAAAATGAAATAATATATAGGGTGTTCCATTAGAGATTCTGAAGTTTTGGCGTGTAACTTGATTTTAAAATACCCTGTATATTTCAAGACATTTTTGAATCATAAATCGTAAGGAACTTTTATATGAAACTTTTTTACCCAACTTGTATAGTTTTTGACATATCTCAAGGTTTCCAGACTTTATGCCCTCATCCGTAACCGGATGTATCGGACTAGCGGACGTTTGTTAATCAAAAATAACCGTCAAAGTTATGATAATAGTAAAATAGAATCGAAAATAAGTGTGTAGAACTAGACACATAAGATTAGGCACACGACTAATAACGTACCCAGAGTCCACAGAGAGAACCTGACATTATTTGTTCTCAGTATGCCTCACCTATGTAGGTTCGGAATGCTAGACATAGTTTTACAAAATATTAACTTTTTCATTTCTAACTTCATTTTTACTAATGTTTTTACTTTATTACGTATTTAATCTGTCAATTGCCTGTTATTAACTAAGATATAAATGAAATCAAAGGTACTCTATAGGATTCTTCTTCAAATATTATAGTTGACGATTTTATTAAATAGAATTTTTAATTTTTAAATATGTTCAGATTATTTCTTGAGTTTAGAATGACACGCAAAAATCTTTTGTGGCTTTTTCGCACCTGAATAAAAATATCTAACTTTAAATTGATTGAGGCAAATATTTAATAAACATTACATATCTCACCATATGTAGACTAGTCTGTCTACGGAATGTTTCGATACATAATATAAACAATATTAGGCTCTTGTAGAGTATGTACTTTTTTTCAATTCACTGTAGAGCTTACCTCGAAATAAACACATTTCAGCAAAACAATTTGCGGATGAACCACTTTTTGGTGACAAAAAAAGTTTGTAAGGCACTACATAATTATAAACCATGTAGTGCACTGAATTCAGTATTCAGATCTTATGGAGTAAAGACCTCTGAAGATGGCTCGTGCAATTGAAGGCGAAACGTCTATAATAGTTTTTACATTGACACACACCGCCATTTTGATACGTCATGTTGTCAATCGGATAAGTAGTTTTTTAGCTATGCCGACAAAGAGACACAAATAGACAGAGAGGCCGATGGAAATGAGAAAACATGTTTAACGTCATCTAGTCAAAAATTTCGGAGCGTGATTTTTTCACGATTACAATAAAGAACTCGTATACATTTTTAAGTGCGAAAAAATACTAGAGATTATAAGGCCAGGTGGTATTTAAACATCTAAAAAAAAACAATTTTATTACCTCCCCGGCCAACAAAAGGCAATTAAAAAAGCCCCAAAATTCAAATTACGTTACCCGATCAAAAACGGGAGTTACGTCATTATGTATACGCGAAATCTGGCAATGGTGGAACCTTCAACAACAACAGGCGTCATTCGTCAGGCCGTCAGCTAGACGACATTTGTCTTTTTTGTTGTTAATGGATGACATTGATAGCGTTTTGTGATTTCAGTTTTGCTAGTCTCGAGTTTATTTTGTTCAGAAATACACCCTTTTCTTTTAAATAAACACAAGAATTAAACCACAAAAGCACAAAATTAAAACAAACAAAACTGCCAATACTGCCATCAATCATGACAGCTGACAGCCAGCTGATATTGAATTTTTGTCGGTTGTTGGCGGCGTTGCCATACTTGTACGATCAAACCGTAGACGGAGCCAAAGCCAAAAAAACTTTGAGTTCATAGGTGTCACAGGGAGTTGGTTACGTTCAGATATCTCTAATGAGGTAATTAATTTACAAACCTATAATTTAGAAAGAAATGACAGGACCGTCGAGGGGGAGGTGTGGCTGTTTATATCAAGGACGATCTCAGATATGATGTTATTCTGACCGAAAAGTTTGATTTTTTAGAAAGTATCTGGATAAAGATTTTTTTTAAAAAGGTTCGTAATTATTATTGGCACTATTTACAGACTTCCAAATTCTGAAATTGCCTTCTTTTTAAATACATTCGAAGACACGTTAATTAATATTTCCTCCTCATATGAAAACATTTTTTGCATAGGCGATTTTAACACGGATAACTTAAATTATGAAAGCCCTTTAACAAAGCAGCTTTTGCAAACTGTGGAACCCTTTAATTTAGAACAAATTATTTTAGAGCCGGTAGAATTACCAATAGAACTCAGTCTTTAATTGATCTTATTTTCACGAATTGCGATCAAGTTGTGAATAAAGGTGTTGTTGATCGCCAGTTTTCTGACCATTGCTCAGTTTTCTGTCAGATTAACTATTCTTGCGACCCTAAACCACCTAATAAAATACTATATAGATCACTAAAAAATATTGATATATATTTGTTTCAAAGGGACCTGGAAGCAATAACATTATATAATATTGAAAATATTGACGAAAAGATAAACTTTTTAAATAATAGTATATTGGCCTTATTTAATAAGCATGCACCTATTAAGCACCTTACTGAATGCAATAAACCTCTCCAGCCATGGATCACAGAAAATATTAAACGCATGCAGAAATTAAGAGATAAAGCCTTTCGTGATTTTAAATCTAGTAAACTGACTAGCAAATGGGATTATTATAAACAGTTAAAGAATTTAACAAATAAATCAATTACATTAAAGAAAAAAGCTTATTATAGGCATACCTTTCAAAATAATTCCATAAAAGATAAGTGGAAAGAACTTAATAAGCTGAGGCCAGTAAACACAAAGGAAATTCCGCAGGTTTTTGAAGATTTAAGAGAATTTAATTCATTTTTTATAAATTCAACCAGAACAAATAATTCGGTAAATAACGATCTACTAAATTTTTACTTAAATAACACTAAACATAATCTGAATTCCTTGTTAACTTTTAATACTGTAACGGACAATGATATTCTTCAAAATATAATGAAAATTAAAAGTAAAGCTGCAGGCACAGATGATATTAATATAACTTTAATCTCCCTGTGCTGCCCTCATATTATTGGTTTTATAACACACATTGTTAATGTATGTATTCTTCATGAATATTTTCCTGACATTTGGAAAAAAGCTATTGTCACACCCCTTCCCAAGGTTACTTCTCCCAAGGATTTAAAACAATTTCCTCCAATAAGCATACTTCCAACGTTTTCAAAAATTTTAAAAAGAGTGCTGAAAACTCAAATACGCATACATGTTAATCTAATTTTACCAACGAAACAATCCGGATTTCGCCCTAAACATAGTTGCGCGACGGCAATGGCGGATGTTATTGACGATATCTTTTCCGCTCGAGATAATAACGAAATCACAGCATTAATTTTACTGGATTTTAGTAAAATAAAATTAAATAAAATATTAATTTCTATATTAGGCTATATAGGGTAAATGCGTCAAACATTATTAAATCATTTCTCTCCAATAGATTTCAACGTGTAAAAATTGATCAAAATTATTCAGATTTTCTTAAAGTTGATTCTGGGGTTCCTCAAGGCAGCATTTTAGGACCTCTTTTATTTAGTATCTATACATGCAATTTCCATACACATTTTAAATACTGTCAGTACTATCTGTATGCCGACGATACCCAGCTGTATTTATCTTTTAGACCTTCTGACTATAATCAAGCCATTATTAAAATTAACTTCGATTTAGACCAATTTCTTAAAATATGCTCTAAACACATGCTAAATTTGAATCCGTCTAAGTCGGTTGTTCTCTTATTTGGTAATAAAAATATTCTTAATGAAATAAAGCCAGATATGGCTATAAGCATAAAAAATCAACGTTTAAATGTAGTTGAAAGCGCAAAAAGTTTAGGTCTTGTTTTAGATTCACATCTTCGATTTAGTTCTCATATTTCTCACATTCTTAAAAAAACATACTGCTCTCTGAAATCATTGTTTCCGCACAGACACTACCTTGATCAATCCACTAAAAAGGAGCTCTGTGATTCATTAATATTATCACATTTTAATCATTGCGATCATATATACGGTCCATGTTTGAATAGTTATGACTTGCGAAGAGTTCAAAAAGTGCAGAACAGCTGTATTCGATTTATCTTTGGTATTAAGAGGAGAGACAGGGGTAACCCACAAACTTAAAGAAATTTCATGGCTAAATATGTATAACCGAAGTAAGCTCCATGCCCTTTGCCTTTATTATAAATTACTTAAATTTAAATCACCTCCTTATCTGTATAACAGAATCACTTTTCGAATACCTTAACGATTATGCGCCATAAAACTGAAATATTTAAGAGATGCTTCTCCTATAACATTGCTTTAAATATAAATTCGTTGCCTTCAGATTTGTTACAAATTTCCACGTCATAACAAAGTTTTAAAAGAAACATTACTACTCAGTTACTTAATTCTCAATAGCATATAAATTACTCTCAGCCTTACTCTTCCTTCATGTTCTTCTTTCCTTTTCTTTCTCCCTTCTTTCCTTTCGTGTCTTCATTTTTTAATATTGTAGCGTTTATTATTGTATTTTTATTAACTAGCTACTTGCCAAAATGTCTTAATATTAGTTTGGAGCCGCATTGGTAGAACAGAATCTGGACTTCAGAAGTCTGAAATGCATGCTTTTATTTGCTTTACCTTTGTGACTTTTAATTTTGTTTTTATATACGTATACATGTGGTAAATAATAAACGTTATTATTATTATTATTATTATTATTATTATTAAATACTGTCATTTGAAATGAACCATTTACCCGCGAAATTTTAGTACTTTATTAAAAAATAAGAATTGATTTTTAATTCGTTATATTTTAGATATGTACTTTTTATATGTAAGGGAATACATTATTGTAAAAAAAAATATGCAAGTTCTCTATACTTCCCTTTTACGAGGGAAGCAGTAAAAGCAGGAAACATAAAACTATTCGGATTATAAAAGCAATAAAAACAGTGGTTTGTAGAAAAACATTAAAGTAAACGCAAGCAAAACACGAAATGTAAAAAACTACATACCTAACAAAGCGTAAGGACCATGTTCTTCCACCTTCTGCTTTGCCCGGGGCTATTTTCAATTTATCCCCAACAACATTATGTAGATTGGTTGTTTTATTACATTACAACGGGTTAAAGGGAATATATTACGTAGTAGTAAAGACAGCCAATAAAGTTTTTATGGCATAAAATTTCATTATGATGTGTATTAGGCGTTTTCAACACATCACGTAATGTCGATTCATTAGATTTCTAGTACAAACTATAATATAGGTTGCGATTGAAGTGAGCACAAATATTTTAACACGTAAATGTATGAGCCATTTTCAGCAAAATTATCTTATACTAGCGGGTAACCGCTACTTGGTTCGCGTATATGTCTATAATGAAAGGTATGTAAAGAGGTACTTAAATCGTCTCATTTGAGTACCTCTTTATAAACTACATTTGTTGTGGCATTATCTGGCTGCAAACTAGCCAAGCTACTACGCGACCTTACTCTAGAGCATGCGACGTAGAGATGACCATGGGAAAAACAATGAGATGAAACCTTGAGATTTGTCAATTGTCATGACGAAACAAAGCTTTAAAGGAAACTGTACACGTTTAAACTGAAAAGGATAATCTGAAGGAATTAAAGGGATACGTGGTATAAAAACTGTTTTTCCCAGACTTGGTCCAAAAGCAATAGTAGACTCTATTACATTGTTTTGTAATGTCTTAAACTTCCATTACACAATTTTGGTGGTTTTATATTTCGAATAAGCATCACTGGCGCCCCCACTTTTAAAGTTATCTCATGAGGAGTGATTCCTAAAGGGTTTAGAGAGTGTAGCAACTCGACAGGATTGTGAGCAGTAATTTTTTCCTATAAAGCTAGATTTATTTCATCTGCTGTGCTATTTTTTGGAGTTAATATAGCTCGTCCTTTAAACCAAAACGCTCTTTTATTTTGGCAACTTTCAAATATACTATAAACATTTAGAGGGTAGTTTCACCCCCTTGGAAACTGAGTTTCGAAGAATCTCTTCTTATCGAACCTCTGCACTCTAAAATCAAACTGTTTGCACAAGCTCAGCTTTCTATGGCAAACGGTTTGAGAAAGATTGCAAAAATTAATCAATGACCCGATTTTTTTAAAAACCCTGTATGAATTTATAAAAAACCCTAAAATTGTAATAAAATAATCAAAAAGCACGTGTTCAAGTGTTTTTCCGAATAACTAACAGTTACACATACACAACACAATTAGTTATGGCACACAACTTGAAATCGTTCCATTAAGCGGGTTTTTAGGCTGAATTTTTAAATATTTTATTAAGTCACCAATTTTTTCCCCATGGACTCGTACGAAAATGTTACCAGTTGATTCCAATATAATACTTGATATTTATGCAAAATTTGAAATAGATTGGATAAGTAGTTCCTTAATAATAATTTTTTTAAAAGTTTACTAGGCCGCCATTTTATTTGGACATATTGGATTTTTACCAACATGTCACCAGGTCATCCCCATACGATCCTTAATTTTTGACCAAAATTTGAATTAGCTTAGCCTTTTTTTGAAAATTCATATCTTTTGTTGTTTGGCCTCATGGACAGGATAATCTCCCTACATTTCTGGACCACCTTAATCAATAACATCATGATATCAAGTTCGCAATGGAAATTGAATCTAATGGAACGCTTCTCTTTCTAAATCTATTTGTTCGAAGACGGGAAAATGGTACATTAGGACAATCACCTGCTCTCTTATGGTTCGCCAAAAAAAAAGGAATCTAGGGGAGTCAGATCCGGAGATCCAGATGGCCAGTCCCACGTTCCCAAATGTTTAAACCACCTATCTTCAGTTCACAATAGAAATTGAATCATACAGAAAAACTCTTTTCAAGATCATATGTTCAAAGGAAAGAAAATGGCACATTAGGATATTCTGTGTACAGAAAACCGACCCGTGTGCGTATAATTGTATAAATAGATACTAAAATGCAAATTCCCTAGCATCTAGCACAAAAAAAATTTATTAACTCACTAGTTTTTAGAGCTATTTTGATTTCTGATCAAGATTTTCTCACATCAAATACAGCGAAATTTATCGAAGTTCTGAGAGGGGAGGCCAAAGGAGAATGATGAGGGGGCACCGTTAGGTAGTGCTGCTCTTCCCTATATACAGGGTTATGATAAATTAAGGTATAAATTCATTATCTTGGAAATTAAAAAGGTAATAGGAAAACGCTCGAACCCGTCGATTTAGATTTATTTTTACGGATATTTAAAAATTATTTTAAACTATACAGGGTCACTCACAAAAGTTGTACAACTGTCATCTTTGATTTTTTCAATACAACGCCTTATTTTTTTTTGCTGATTTTAATTCTCTATGAAATTCTAGACATTTTTGGTATAACATAACCTATACTGAAAATCAACAGTTATCGAAATATGTTTATCTAAATAAAACATAAAACACATATCAGGAAATTAAATAAGAAAACTACTTTATTAAATTTTGAAAATGTCCACCATTTACAGCTCTACAATACTCTAGACGACGGAAAAACACTTGTTGCACATTAGTAACTGTATCACATTGAATATTTCTTATAACAGTTCGAATACGATCCTTAAGAATTTCAATAGTATGTGGCTTATTTTTATACACTTCGTTTTTCACATACCCCCAAAGAAAAAAGTCTAACGGGCTTAAGTCCGGCGATCTTGCCGGTCACTCTATTGTCCCACGTAGCCCAATCCATCGTCTCGGAAAGGTTTCATTTAAGTATCTCCTGACATCAGCTGCAAAATGGGGTGGTGCCCCATCCTGTTGATACCATAACAGTTCACTGGGAAGATCCGAATCGTTTACATTGTAGTACATGTGTAGGGTAGCTAATGCTGGTATAAGATTCTCTTCCAAAAATTGAAGATACATTTGCCCCGTTAGTGAGGAATCAAAGAAATATGGACCTATAACTTTATTGCCTACAATACCTGCCCATACATTAACACTTTGACGATACTGTGTATGACTTTCCCTGTACCAGTTAGTATTTTCTTGTGCCCAGTGTCTAAAATTTTGTTTATTTACTTCTTCATTGAGACAAAATGTTGCCTCATCTGTGAAACAAATTCTTTTGACAAATAATGGATCATGATTACACATGTTGGTCATAATTTCGCAAAACTCGTTTCTGCGATCTGAATCATCATTTATTAATTCTTGAACGAATTTCACTTTATAAGGATAAAAATTTTCTTTGTTCAAAAATTTGGAAACTGTTGTTTGATGTATATCACTATCATAGGCTGCGTCAGTAGTTGAGGAATGTGGATTATCTTGAAAAGTTAAGAGAACGTCTAGTTTCTTTTCATCTACGATCCTAAGGCGACCTTTTCCAAAGCGGTCCGTAACACTACCAGTATCCGTCCATTTCCTTTCTATTTTGCTCACTGCAGACTGAGTAATAGGTTGCCTATGAGGATATCTGTTGTTAAACAGCTGACAAACTTCTTTTTGTGTCCTAGTCTTATCACCAGTACCAAGCATTATTAGAATTTCAATTCTTTTTTCCTCTGTTAAACGTATAGTCAATATTTGAAATCATAATGGCAGATCGTAAATAAATTATATGACTTGTCAAGACAGTGACAGTAACAAAGTCATTTTTCTTTGGGATTACGCGACAGACATAGGTAGGGTATACAAATGTCCGATAGGTTATTAAATACACAGGTTTTATTTAGATAAGAATATTTCGATAACTGTTGATTTTCAGTATAGGTTATGTTATACCAAATATGTCTAGAATTTCATAGAGAATTCAAATCAGCAGAAAAAAATTAGGCGTTGTATTGAAAAAATCAAAGATGACAGTTGTACAACTTTTGCGAGTGACCCTGTATAGTTTAAAATAATTTCTAAATATGCGTAAAAATAAATCTAAATCGACGGGTTCGAGCGTTTTTCTATTACCTTTTTAATTTCCAAGATAATGAATTTATTCCTTAATTTATCATAACCCTGTATATGGCACTACAAACCAAATAGGACGATTACTTCGGCGGTCTAATTTACATACAATATTCAATACACATAAGACGATTGGACAATGCTTACGAGCCCCGAGAGATATCGTACCTTTTCGAAAAGAAAAAGTATATAAAATTCCTTGCTCCTGTGGAGAAGTGTATGTGGGAGAAACAGGAAGCTCAATATCAACTAGACTTAAGGAACATGAACGATGCATTAAAAAGAAACAACTTGTTCAGTCTGCTGTAGCTGCACACCAGCATACCACAGGCAATATTCTATATTCTAGCATCGGTTCCAGGCTTTATAAACAAAAAATTAGAGCCTATTGAAATTTTTAAACACACAAAAAATTTCAACAGAGATACGGGTTACGGGCTACATCACACATGGAAACCGATTCTAACACAGGGTCTCGGTTCGGCGAGCACAATTAGGGTATAAAAGCCGGCCTGAATCTCTTCGAGCTTATTCAGTGTTCAGATCTCGTGGAGTAAAGATTCCTGAAGATGCCTCGTGCAATCGAAGGCGAAACATCGGATAGTATTTCCAATTTGACACATCCTAATGCCAAGAAACATTTCTTAATTGACCAAAGCCGTGAAAGTTGTCGTTTTGTGTTAGCATCATATTAAACATTTAGCCCTAATTCAGTCTCTTAAATTATTCATTGACTATACAGGGTGTTTCTTAATTGAGTGTCAATATTTAAGGAGGTGATTTTTGGGTCCATTTTAAGAAGAAAATTTTATATAAACATATGTCTTAAACGGTGTAAATTTTAAAATACAGGGTGTTAAACTTTCAATAATTTCATGATTTTTCGATAATATTTCGAATACCACTCTAGATATTGTAATGAAATTTGGTATAGAGGTACTATGCATCTAGTGGAATTTTTTGATGCAGAACATTTTTTTAATTTCCACCAGTGGCGTCCGTACGGAATCCGACCTGCATATTTTCTCAGACATTGATGGTACGCCACTGATTTTTTTTTAAATAAAAATTATTTTTGAAATTCCCATTCATTTTTGAGCAAGTCTGATCCCTTGGTAATTTTGTGTTGGATGCACGGTTTTCGTTTTAAAAAATAAAAACCGTTTCTCTGCATAGACCAAACAATCCTGGTCATAAGATGGATATCACCATGCATGCAGAGGAATATTATTGTATTAAACTCGATAAATTAAATTTTTTTGAAAATAAATACTGAAAGTTTTCAAAAACAAACAAATGAATCAATAAAAATGCTTTATTTTAGAAAAATCAGTGGCGTGAAAGTAATTACTATGTCCATTCTTATTAAAATCAGAAATCGCTTTATCTTAGTGAGAGATATTTGTAAATAATAGTATGTAGTCTTCGGCCACCAATCTAGGACCACCATGTCAATGTTTTCAGAAGTCTGTTCATTCATAAATACTTTTTATAAATTTTATTAAAATAATATGACATTCTTCAAAAATAACAAGTTATTTACAAAACTATACTAATACTAGGTACATAATTAATAATTTCAACAAAAATAATTAGGTTTTAACAAATTGACAGCACACTTTGTGAAACAAAATAGAAGAAAAAAATTAGATAAGTTGTTGAAAATGCCCACCACCTTGGAGAATACACGCTTCAGCCCTTTTCCTTATGTTGTCGCGAACTCTTTGAAGGATACCCTCGGTGTTTCTGATAATATCGCAAGAATCTCTTATATGATCCTTCAGCTCCTCTACAGTGTTTACTGGGGTGCGGTAAACTAAAGATTTAAGATGTCCCCATAGAAAAAAATCCAAACTATTTAGGTCTGGGGACCCCTAGCCATGGTTGGGGTCCGCCACGACCTACCCATCTGTTGTTAAATGTGCGGTTCAAATATTCTCTGGCTTCAATACTAAAGTGAGCGGGCGCGCCATCGTGCATGAACCACATTCTGTTTCTAATCAGAATTGGTATATCTTCTAACAATATCGACAAATCGTTCTCAAGAAACCAGCGATAATTATCCAATTAGGTACTTGTCGATAATGCCAGCCAAAACATTTACAGAGAATTGCTCTTGATGTTGATGTTCTACAATGGCATGGGGGTTCTCGTCGGCCCAGATATGATTATTGTGGAAGTTTCTGATAGCGTTCCTGGAGAAGTTCGCTTGATATGTGAACATTATTTCGCGATCAAATAAGGGATTACGCGCAATTTTTTACAAAAACCATTCACAAAAATTAACTCGGAAAGGAAGATCTCGGGGAAGTAAGGCTTGCACTCGTTGAATGTGATATGGGTATAAAAAAAAATAATGTAGAATTCTCTAAACTAGGATGTGCGAAATATTTAGGTTAATTCCAATTTTCCTAGTACTCAGTTCAGGATTTTCATCTGTGGAATTTAATACTGCCTCTTCAATTTTTGGAGTTCTTACAGTCCGATGGGCCCCTTTCAATTGATTATTTGGCTTGAATGTACCTGTTTCAGTCAACCTTCTATGCACATTTGCAGATATTCGCCTATCTGGTATGACTCTACCAGGAAAGCGCTCTTGATATAATCACCTAGTTTCCGGTGAACTGCCATCAGCCAAACCATACATATAATGCATGTCTGCCAACTCTTCATTGGTAAACTCAACCATTTCTTTTCTCTGATATATCAGATATTTAGAACACAAAATTAATTAAACCCGACTGAATCTGAAAGCTGAACTGTCAAATTAAGTTACAAGAGAAGTATTAATTCTGACAGCCAAAGCCTACTACAATAATAATTATTATTAGTAATCTTTCTTTATTGATGAACTAATAGTATTTTATAGCTTCGTGTTAAAAAATTATAAGCTCAAATAATAATTTTGAAATCTTTGGGTATTAGTTATTCATAAGCAAATTTGATTTCTTGAATTTCAGTAAAAAAAAAATTTCCTTGCATGCCATGGCGATTGGTGTTGTCATATTAGCGATATTGTTAAAACTCTGCAGAGAAACGGTTTTTATTTTTTAAAACGAAAACCGTGCGTTCAACTCAAAATTACCAAGAGATCAAACTTGCTCAAAAATGAATGGGAATTTCAAAAATAATTTTTATTTAAAAAAAAATCAGTGGCGTACCATCAATGTCTGGGAAAATATGCAGGTCGGATTCCGTACGGACGCCACTGGTGGAAATTAAAAAAATGTTCTACATCAAAAAATTCCACTAGATGCATAGTACCTCTATACCAAATTTCATTACAATATCTAGAGTGGTATTCGAGATATTATCGAAAAATTATGAAATTATTGAAAGTTTAACACCCTGTATCTCAAAATTTACACCGTTCAGGACATATGTTTATATGAAGTTTTCTTCTTAAAATGGACCCAAAAATCACCTTTTTAAATATTGACACTCAATTAAGAAACACCCTGTATTATCTCATCTGAAAGTTAATTTCCTTTTCTGGACCAACACTGAGCTTTATTTATATGCTTTAGGAGAAAATAAAATTATGAAAAGACTATTAGGAAAGAGTATTAACTATTTCACCAAAAAATAAAACAAATCGAAGTAAACTAACACTGTATTTTTTTAGGTTATTTGTGTAATACTTTCAGAAATGGATTTTCATATTTATAAAAAATAAAAACCTTACTTAAGCTTTAAAAAACAATGAATAAATACAGCGTGGGATTTTTCCAGCTGCCTTTATTAATCAAGCGGGCAAAAACCGTGGTTCCTAAATATGTATTTGATTAAGACGGCATGCCTTTTAAAAAAGAGGATTTCGGGGAATTGAGAGATTTGGCTGCTCCAGTCCTTGGGATATAGAGGGATTTTGTTCGTAAATTTAAATTTTACCACTACATACAAGCTTTTCTCGAGATATTCTACAAATATATCGAATATTAAACTAGAATTTTTTTATGTCGTTTTCGTCACTTGACTGAAAATTGGTTATGCAAGTGGCAGAAAGATCTCATCTCTACAAGCAGGTAACAATATTGTATTAGTCTAGTGTGATCGATATTAAACATTAATCTTTACTAATTCCCCCAATAGTCATTTGGTAACACATTTAGACTTTATTCGGACGCGAGAAAATGCTAAATGTGATTTTGGCGAAACGTTAGCAACCCTATTATTTTTTTGTTGCGTTTTCTTAAACCATGTCTAATATTTTTTTTGTTAAAAATTCTTGGGTACTGGTTTATTTTCTTAAAAGAATTAATTCTTTGTATGTATTTTTCTGCTATATCTTCCATGGCATATTTTCATAAACCATTTTTGTGTGAATTTGCTATGACTAGTAATTCTTTCTTTATCAAATTGATTTCAAAGCCAATACCAATCCAAACTTTCAAAAAAATAAAAGATAAAAAAGTATCTACTAAAACTAGATATTCAAAAATTAAATATGTCCTATATCAATCTAATTAAATCTAAATAATACATGGTATATCATATTGGGTATTAACATTTAACACTTCTTAAAAGCCCGAAAAATAAATATAGTAGTTTTAGTTTTTTTTTTGTTATTCCCTTTGATAAGAGTCGAATTTTAGCAAATATTCGGCATTTAAAACCATATCAACATTAAAAACAAATATGTTCGTCTGAAATAATTCCTGTCTTGTCCCATGGAGGATCTCACTTGTTTTGTAAGTAATCGTCATAATAATTTACATATAAATAAATACAATTTTAAGATATTTGAACTGGTGTGTTGTTATGATAAGTGAGCGAAAAAAAGCTCTTACTAGGTACAAGAAAAAGAAAACTGACTTAGCTTGGAATGAATACAAAACTCTAAGAAACCATGTTAATATGGCCGTAAAATCAGAGAAAAAAGCTTATTCACAGCACTCCTTTCGCACTAATCCTAAAATGTTTTGGAAAACCTTAAACTATCTAAATCTAACGTCAAATAACAATGTTAACTCAATAAATTTTGAAAATTTTGGTACTGCTAATGAGTATAGCGATTTTTTATCCAGCAGCGTTCCGCGAAACTCTTTGGATAATGAGGAGTTTTTAGAAGAGAAATATTTTAACAAGTACTATTCTGAAAATATAAATAAATTTAACTTTTCTACTATTACTGACACAGAGGTATATTATAATAATTATTATAAATTATTACCAACATTAAAACTAATGCTTCCGGTTGTGATGGAATTAATTGTGAATGTTGCTTTACTTAGTACCCCATGTAACCCCTTATTTAACGTTCTTTTTTAATAAATGTCTGGCACACGGTAAATTTTCGGTTGCTTGGAAAATGGCAAATATTATTCCTGTCCCTAAATGTTCAAAACCCTCTTCTATAAACCATTTTCGACCTATAAGTATTCTCCCTACCCTTTCGAAGGTGTTGGAGAAAATCGTTTATATTCAATTACAAAGTTACTTAAAAGAAAATAGTATTCTACCTTTAACTCAGTCGGGGTTCCGAGAAAATCATAGTACTACTACTGCTCTTTTAAAAATTACTAATGACTTGTTTACCGTCTGTGATAATAATCAAAATACATGTCTTATTCTACTTGATTATAGTAAAGCGTTTGACACAATATTACATGATATATTACACATGAAGCTTAAATACTTTGGGTTTGATCAAGTACCTTTAAACTTCTTTAAGAGTTATTTCTCAGATAAGAGACAGAGAGTGGTTCTGAAACATGATACGGGCCTCTAATATTTTCTCTTTACACATCGGATTTCTCCAGGTTCTTAAGTCATTGTGAGACTCATCAGTATGCCGATGATACTCAACTATATCCATCTTTTACTAGTGCATTCTTTGAAACCGCAGCTGATCAGATTAACAACGATTTACAAACTATTGTCTTCATTTCGGATATTCACGGTTTGGTTCTCAATGAAACCAAAACACAATTGATTTTCTTTGGAAAAGATAAGGCTATCCTTGAAAATAATCAGAACTTTCAGATTTAAATCAATAACATCTTACTGAAATCGGATAATGTATGTAAAAACCTAGGTCTCATAATTGACAATGATCTAAGATTCTCAAGCTACATTTCCAGTCTAATTAAAAAATCGTTTTTTAAACTAAAACAGCTTTACATACACCGCCAAATACTTGACACAAACCTTAAACTAAAATTAGCAGACTCTTTGATCTTATCTAACTTGTCTTACTGTAACACCGTGTATTGGCCCGCTCTAACCCAAAAAGACAAATACAGCATTCAAAAAATTCAGAACGCATGTCTAAGGTTTGCCTATAATATTAAAAAGTTTGACCACATTTCGCCAAGTCTCACAAGTTCTGGATGGTTTAACATTGATGAACGTTTCACGCTTCAAATGTCTCGTTTAGTTTACAAAATTATAAATCACAAAACTCCAGTTTACTTGTATAACCTACTTAAAAGGGGTTCTGATATTCATAACCGTACTACTAGGCACAGAGACTTGCTCAACATGCCCCGTCACAGCTCTGCAATATTTCAACGTTCATTCAGCTACAATGCTGTAGTAATCTATGATCGCTTACCACTAGATGTCAGGATGGCGCCCGGTCTCGCAGAATTCGATCGCAAATTAAAACAACTTATTAAATCTATTAGATGTCCCTAAACTACTATACAATTCTACATCATCTTTTTTTTTTTTGTTTTGTTTTTGTTATGAAATTTATTTATTTTTTCATAGTTTGTTATAATCTACTTACTCTTTCTATTAGATTTATTTTTTTGTAACTAGCTATACTAAATGTTATTTAGCAAGTATTTTTAAAAGGGTGGTTGTATGTGACCAACCCTGTTGGATACCGCCACCCATGTAATGATTACCTGTATAATTTATTTGAACTGGAAAATAAAGACATTTTTGTTTGTTTGTTTGTTTGTTATTGTTATATTTTGTATAGTTTTGCTTATAGTTGTACTTGTTAATTCTGTATAGGTACACGTATTAACCTTGTTTGCTTATTATTCTATGTCTTTTTTGTCTCCTGAAGATGGTTTAACATACACCGAAAGGTAGAGCATTAACCCAACCAAACTTGCCAGTCATTTTTTTGTGAACCAAGTGGCCTACGTGTGAGCACTCTGCACCCTCTTAAACAGCCCTTCAAGAGGTACCATTTACATAAAAAAAATAGTGCACTTTTAGTATTTCGTGCATCACCATTCTGTTGATTACTGAACTATTGTGTTAAGATATCAAATAGATCTTAAAAGTATAAACTTACAGAAAAGGAATAAACATTCAGGAGCTATCAAAACTTTCATTTTTTCGCGCCTTTATACCTAGTTTTGCATCATCAATAAATACCACTTTCATGCAAGGTTTTAGTTTTAAGTTTAATTTTTATTTCTCATTTTTAAAATTAAAGGAAAAACTTTCAGAACGCTTACATGTTTTTCTCTTTTAATTATGGTTCTTGAATACAAACTATACTCTATTTGCCAAACCAATGAGTTTCTAAATATATAATTCACGTTTGTTCCATCCAAAAAAAATATCTTATAACGTAAGAAAAAAAATGCTGGATACAAAATTTAAATAGCTTCGAAAAATGCATTTTAAATAAAAACGCATATTATGCGTTTTGATTTCAAAGGATACGAATTATCTCTAATTATTTTTTTTAGCAAAGTGGCTAAAATATCTCTCTCTAAAAAAAAACGATTTTGTAAATCACAATATAGATGTCAATAACCATAATCACTCAGATTTTGATGGGTTACTAACCAGTTTTGGGACTATAAAAATTTAATATGACGGCCTACCGAAAATAGAATTCGTCAACAGACAAATCATAATTGATAAAACGTTGAATTCTCTATTAAATGTGTTTTATCAGATTTTCAGTTGGACGCATTGATTCTCTTTTTAAAATGTGGCACACGATTATCTTGTCATGTCCATAGTTTGCAGTCGCTAATTACGTTTTTGTTGAGGAAAAACACTTTTTAAAAAATTCAGTTTTATTTTAAAACCGGAAATTTACAAGTTTTTATTGTTCAATAACTTTAGTTTTTGTTTGCTATGGTTAAATAAAAAAAAATATGTATAATAATAGGTTTTCTTATGTATAAATATATTTTTTTTGGCGAAATTATTAAGAACCAATAAGTAAAACGTATGTCATACATGTAATGGTTGTAACTTAATATTTACGTCACCAATATATATATATATATATATATATATATATATATATATATATATATATATATATATATATGTATGTAAATAGCAAAAATATATAATTTCTGCAAGTGCAAAACGGCCTACAAGAAGAATTGCTTTCGAATATGTCATAGGGTACCCTCCTGTGATCATGATTTCTGGGCCTCTACCCTCATCAGGGCAGGGTTGTACCCAGGAAGATCTGAAATAACAGATTGCTCGATATGACAAAATCGAAAACGAAATGTCTATCAAACTGGAACAGTACTACATGCTAAGTGTAGCACTTAGCGCCACCTATTGGGGCTCCGGTGGTTTCCGGCTGCTATATATATATATATATATATATATATATATATATACAGGGTGACCCACGATGAACTGCGGCGATCGATTTCTCAGAAAGTAGGCTTTGGAAAAATTTGAAATTTTGGCAGTTAACTAAAGTCGATAGGTAAAATTCGCGCAAAATATTTTCAAGATGGCGGCACTTCAGGTTAAGTAGACGTCAACTTTCTTTTTTTAAATAGAACACCCTGTATATTATTTTTGGATTCCTGGAAAAATTCTAGATATATTTCATGTAAATATAATATCCTATACTTAAGTTGAACTGTTTTTGAGATATTTTGAATTTTATGTAAAAAATGACGTTTGCAGGTCTAGACATAACTATAAATATCTGCTTATCGAAGTGTCTATTATTTATTTACGGGTGGCTGCCTTGTCCAAAAGAATCCACTTTAGTGGCCTGTGCTGATATTTTTATGATAAATAAATATAGGGTGATCAAAAACTGACATTATAAATATATTTTAAAAAACCGTTAAAAGTTACTTTTTTTAAATGGAAACCCCCAATTTTTATAATTTTATCTTATTTAACACTTAAAATAAGGGTGACTTTGTATAAAGTTGTTTATTCCAAAAATTTGTAGTTTTTGAGTTATTGACGATTTAACATTCTAATAATGCCAGACGGCTTCTAAGTTTTCTTGTTAGTTGTCCATTATAGGGAGGCCTGGCGAGAACAAAACCAATTAGTTACTATAGAAACGTAATATTTATTGTCGTTTGACAATTACCTACTAACATATTATTTATTTATTATAGTAATTATAATAATTATTAAACTAATAATTATGCCAGGGCGATTAAATTACACACACGAGGATTATCTGAATTTGTTTATTATCTATAGGGAATCTAACAGAGTTTTAACAAGAACATGCCAGATATTTTCTGATAGATAGACGACAGAAACCGTCACCGAACAGCGTTAAACAAATGTTGGAGAACTATAAAAATTTTGAAAACGTCAAGGCAAAAATTAATGAGAGGAAGCCCATTGTTGATAATGAACATATGGAGATTGAAATTCTGGGATATTTTGCCGCATATCCAATGATATCCCTAAGAAACGTAGCAAGACAATCAGGAATCTCGAGGAACTCAGTGCATAGGATTCTGTTAAAACATAACTTCCAACCTTATTTAATATCATTGGTTCAACCTCTAAAAGACACTGATTTGCCAAAAAGAGTACAGTTTTGCGAGTTTATTTTAACAGTGGTACAAGAGAACCCTAGATTTTTGGACAATATAATTTGGACCGATGAAGCAAAATTTACTAAAAATGGCCTTTTCAATAGACACAATTCCCATTTTTGGAGTGATTCGAATCCTAATGCAGTAAGATCGCGGAACTTTCAAGAATCCTGGCAATAAAATGTATTTTGTGCAGTAAGGAACGATAGAATAATACAACTGAATTTTTATGAAGAAAATTTGAATGGTAAGTTATACATTGCCTAAATACAAGGGTTTTTTTAATGAAAAATAATCCATTTAGGTAATATTACAATATTTTTTTTATCAATTTAGCGTCAATTCAAAATTAGATAAATCATTTAGTAAATATTATTACATAAATAAATTAAATTAAATTATTTATACAGGTCACACTACACTACTTCATACAAATACTGGTCCACATACCGTTACACAACATATCTAAAAAAATATATCGTCCCTAGTTTTATAGGAAAGTTATCTTTAGTTAGATATTTACAAGCTATTTATACAGGGTACTTTAGAAAGTCATAAAATACTAAACTTTTTTTTTTATTGAGCACTCTTCAGATTAAATTAATTGAATTTTGATGTATTTTGTTTCTTCTTAAATCAATAAATCGATGAATATTATCAAAGCATTTCTTTCCGTAAAATTATGTCAATAAACTTTTGTAGGAGAACGATATCTGAATATTCTTGAAGAGTTGGACAACGAATATTTAAGTAATTTACCTTTGGCAGAACACAGTCAAATTTTCTACCAACACGATGGCGCCTCACCACATAGAACCGTTGCAGTTACTTTTTACAATTCCTGTGGCCTCCTCGTTCCCCCGATCTGACAGTCTTAGACTATTTCATATGGGAAACGATAAAAGGAATTGTTTATTTTAATCCAGTAACAACGAAAGAGGACTGTATGGCAAGGGTAAGGGACGCGTTCGCAAGTTTATCTCCAGCTTCAATTAGAGCGGCCACTCACGAGGGATTTATTCCAGGATGCGAAAAATGTTTGGAGATACTAGGTGGAAATTTTCAATATTTATGGAAAATTAAGTTGTGCTCTTGTGTAGACTAGACTATAATGGGAATAGGCTTTCTTTGATTCATTTTTGTCTTCACGGTTTCAACATTTTTATAGTTTTCCAACATTTGTTTAACGCTGTTCGGTGACGGTTTCTGTTTATCTGGATATCTATCAGCAAATATCTGGCATGTTCTTGTTAAAACTCTGTTAGATTCCCTATAGATAATAAACAAATTTAAATAATCCTCGTGTGTGTAATTTAATTGCCCCGGCATGATTAATAGTTTAATAATTATTATAATTACTATAATAAATAAATAATATTTTAGTAGGTAATTGTCAAACGACAACAAATATTACGTTTCTATAGTAACCAGTTGGTTTTCTTCTGGCCAGGCCTTCCCGTCATGGTCAGCTAACAAGAAAACTTAGAAGCCGTTTGGTATTATTAAAATAAAAAATGTTAAATCGTCAATAACTCAAAAACTACAAATTTTTGGAACAGACATTTTTATACAAAGTCACCCTTATTTTAAGTGTTAAATAAGATAAAATTATAAAAATTGGGGGTTTCCGTTTGAAAAAAGTAACTTTTTACGATTTTTTAAAGTGTATTTATAATGTCAGTTTTTGATCACCCTATATTTTGGACAAGGAAGCCAACCGCAAATCAATAATAGAGACTTCGATAAGCAGATATTTATAGTTATGACTAGACCTGCAAACGTCGACTTCCGGTATAACCGGAAGTGCCGCCATCTTGAAAATATTTTGCGCGAATTGCTCCCAACGATTTTAGTTAGCTGCCATAATTTAAAATTTTTCTAAAGCTTACTTTCTGAGAAATCGATCGCCGCAGTTCGACGTGGGACACCCTGTATATATACATTACTGAAACAGACTATAGATAGAAACCTACTGAAAATAAAACACATTCTCTTAACATTTTGTTTGGCAATATATTAGGACCAACATTTTTCTTATTATTTGAGGACAACAAACACTCAAATATTGGAAACGGAATCGTCAATTTCCATTAAAAATCACACAAAGGGCAAATACAGGCACATTTATACCCCTTCCTTAATTTTAAATTAATCTTTAAAACTGACAAAAAGAAACAACAACAACAACAAGCATATTAAGATAAAATTCGTATACGAATTACTGCCGCCATATCTAGAATTTAAGCAAGCCAGAAATCAAGCGAGAAGTATTTACCTGAAATGGCCCACTCACCGCCATTACAACACTCTAAAGCGAATTTCGTGCACGACTGCAAATTGAAGAGAAAGTTTTCGTGCTGCATAGAAAGTTGGACGAAATTTGTAGGAAGAATTCGTTTTCGTTTTGCCTTAATTTAAATTTTAAGGTAAGGCAGTACGTAATGAGCATTGCTTTACGTGGCGCGTGTGGAGTTTTCAAGAGAAATCATTGTACGTTTGAAATGATAATAATGTTTTAGAAATTACCGCGGAGTCATAAATTAAATATTATAGAACCATACATTTGGAGAACACAACCCATGGTTTCTAAGAAATATGAAACACTTGTTAAAATACCTGATGTCTCGGATTCCAATGATGGTAAAAGAAATTAAAAAAAGTGTTATGAATAAAAATACAGAATGATTTAAAATCGGTATCCCTCTACAAAATGGTTCAGTTATTGTGGAAAGCCATTCTAAAACTCAGCAAGACAAGCTATTGCAAGTTTTAGAAACTCAAAAAAATGTTATGGTAAAAACACTTTGCATTAGAGATACAATGTTCATAATAACGGGAAAAAGGATACACAGAAGAAGAGTTTATAGAAAATAATCTTTGATCTGTTTGTTGTTTATGTGAAAGAGCATGTGCCAGTAACAAAGTGCTTTAAGTGTTGTGAATATGGGTATGTTACAAAGTTTGCCAAAGACCAGAATGCTGCTATAAATGCAAAGAAAAACATCCTGCCACTGACTGCAAAACAATAACCTTATGTTGCGAAAACTGCAGTCTAATGTTGTCATAAACATAGATATGATATGAGCCTATAGAAATAAGGTTTGATCGTTTTTGAAGTAAAGGTGGTAATTTCACTGGGGTTGAATCTATTTTAAATTAAATTAACAATTCCATGATTAAAATTAATTTAAATTAACAATTTAAAAGTAACAAAATTTAAAAACCATTATAACCTTCCGAAAAAAAGAACTCGAGGGTGAGGTATCAGAATTTTAATAACTCTTATGGTTTCCAATTTTTCCATTAGAGACAACCAATTTGAGACACCCTGTACAGCGGCGGGCATGTAACTGGATTAAATACGTTAGGTAATTTTGAATGTTTGAGAATAGGGTTTTCAAACACTTTCGTTAATAAAAAGAAATATTTATGTCAAGGGAAACGTGTCTTTTTCAAGCAAACTAATTTATAAAGGCGATACACAACGTCAAATATTGAAAACAAGTAGGCCGTTAATGATAATTTTGTTGTTTCAGAGAAAGAAACAGCTGGCTGAAGTGTTGCAACCAGCCCCCACATTCTCCCGAGGAGAAAGAAATTGAGTAAGAATGTCTACGCTTGGCTTAATTTTAATTTTTTTTTGCTAACTCATTATGCTTTCAGCCTCTGTGATATTAGTGAAAGGCGAGAAGGGCCAACAACGATTACAACTGTAGAAACCATTCCAATGATCAGTAGGCACGCCGATAGGTAATTTTTTTTCAGTATGTTTCTTATAGTCCGACACACGATAAATGGTCATGACTAAGTTATACCGCTATATTTTATGCCTGCTTGTGCATCTGTTTTGGCTAATAAATCATTCCGGTCCAGTGTGGTAGTAGGAAGATTGAAACAATATTTATATGTACAGGGTGATCAGTTAAGGGTAGCGAGCGGCCATATCTCATAAGATATTGGTCGTATAGATTTGAGAAAAAAAAAATCATAATAAAAGTCGCCAAGAGAAATTGCTGAAAATTATTTCCGAGTTTGTCAAACGTCCGCTAGAGCGTAACAACCAACACCAAGTAGACAAATGGGGTTTTTATAGAATTTTGCCTACTGAAAATATATCGATGATATTATTTTCATATTTAGTGACCATTTCCCTACACTTTTTGTCTAAAATGTTTTTTTTATATATCAAAATAAAGCGGTGGGGGAAGTTCAATTGTTTTTTCAAACAAACCAAGATGTCTCCCGTTTCTTTTGACCGATTTTAGCAAACTTAGGCTCATATGAAAGAGCATAATTTGCACTACAAAACGCTTATTTGGTTTTGAATTTTTGACTTTTGCTGGCGTCGCTAGATGGCGTTAAGTGAATTAGTAGCATATTTTTTAGTTTTTTTCAAAAAAAAACAAATGTAATCGTATATTCATTTTTACATATTTTAAAAGGGGATAAATTTCTCTATAATTTAATGAAAATAATTTATCATCTACCTTTTTTTGAACCGTTGATATTGACCAAAATATTATTTTATTTTATTAAAAATTGGCACGCCACTGCTTTTTGTCAAAATAAAAATCATTTTCGTAATCACTTATTAGTTGCTAACAAGAAGAACCTCTTGACTTTTTTTCGTTAGACGAACGGTTTTGGATTGAAAAAATAAGATGAAAAATCTTAATAAAACTGTTCAACAACAGCAGGAGCAATAACACTAAAAACAAGAACATGGAAGTTTAAAAATAAACGTTAAAAATAAATTAATAGTTTTGTCATAAATGTTCAAAATGTTGTCCATTATTTTGAATGCACTGGTCCAATCTCTTCTGGGTGGAGTTGACAGCTGTCTCAATTTCCGCTCTTGGTATAATATTTATGGCGTTTTGAATTCTGACTATCATGACTTCTCGAGTAGTTGGTCGAGTTTTATACACCAAATCCTTTATTCGGCCCCACAGATAAAAATCAAGGCAGGTTAAATCGGGGGACCGTGGTGGCCAGAAAAATAGACTGCCTCTACCAATCCAACGGTTAGGGAAATGCCTGTTCAAAAAATCTTGCACATTTCGTGAATAATGTGCCGGGCATCCGTCTTGTTGAAACCACATGTTTCTTCTTACTTGTAAAGGCACATTTTCTAAGAGTCCTGGTAAATCGTTAAATAAAAAGTTCAAATACATGTCACCGGTTAGATTGCCATTAAAGATGTGCGAACCGATAATAGCACCATTAATAACACCGCACCA
This sequence comes from Kuschelorhynchus macadamiae, assembly GCA_030620095.1. NCBI lineage: Eukaryota > Metazoa > Arthropoda > Insecta > Coleoptera > Curculionidae > Kuschelorhynchus > Kuschelorhynchus macadamiae. Next base: position 1,461,016 of record JAUTXW010000491.1, on the reverse strand, counting down.
GACGTTGACGCTCCATCGACCCTGCTGATAATCTTCACGTAACCAGTGTGGATTAGAGTCCGACCAGTAATGCACGTTATGAAGATTTACCCTGCCATTACTGCAAAACGATGCTTCGTCTGTCCACAATATTTGTGACAAAATATGATGGTTTTCCCTAATGAAGTCTCTAAGCCAGTAGCAGTAATCGAGCCTACGTTCAAAGTCAGTGTCATTTAGGGCTTGATGAATCACGATGTGATATGGATGCGTTTTAAAATCCATTAATATGTTTTGCACTTAGCCATAGGATTTTCCTAAATCTCTGGAGATCTCTCTTATGCTTAAATGGGGGTCTGCATGAATATAAGCCAACACATTTATAATGTTATCTTCTCTTCTTACTCTACGATTTCTTCTCAAAGTTGGAGTTGGTTGCACTTGGCCATGTTGCCTTAAAGGTAAGGCTAAACGATGAAAAACCATTCTCGAATGGTGTTTTCGGAGGGAGTAACGCAGTGCAAACTGCCTAGAAGCAATCGCCGCATTTTCAAAACATTGAAAATAAATTCTCAACATATCAAAGGCTTCTTCATTCGTAAAAGGCATGATTTGTTGTAAAAATACTTTTTACATAACATTAAATTAGATGTCAATAGCAGGAACTATCAAAAGGAATATCAACGTGATTGACAATTTGCTGTTTTGTTTCTTAACGTAGATCATGGCCTGCTTCGCTTAAATGCGATGTTAGTTAAGTTTGATTTTTAATTTAATTTATGAAATAATAATAATTATTAATAATAAATTAGGAACTAAAGCATTCTCTCGCTAATTAAATGATTATTAATGATAAACATAATTGGTAATAATTTTATTATTGTGAGATGTAATATTTAAAAATAATTTTGAACCTTCTAGTTATCATTGTTAAACATCTTATTTTTTCAATCCAAAACCGTTCGTCTAACGAAAAAAAGTCAAGAGGTTCTTCTTGTTAGCAACTAATAAGTGATTACAAAAATGATTTTTATTTTGACAAAAAGCAGTGGCGTGCCATTTTTTAATAAAATAATATTTTGGTCAGTATCAACGGTTCAAAAAAAGGTAGATGATAAATTATTTTTATTAAATTATAGAGAAATTTATCCCCTTTTAAAATATGTAAAAATGAATATACCATTACATTTGTTTGTTTTGAAAAAAAACTAAAAAATACGCTACTAATTCAGTTAACGCCATCTAGCGACGCCAGCAAAAGTCAAAAATTCAAAACCAAATAAGCGTTTTGTAGTGCAAATTATGCTCTTTCATATGAGCCTAAGTTTGCTAAAATCGGTCAAAGGAAACGGGAGACATCTTGGTTTGTTTGAAAAAACAATTGAACTTCCCCCACCGCTTTATTTTGATATATAGAACAAAACATTTTAGACGAAAAGTGTAGGGAAATGGTCAATAAATATGAAAGTGATATCATCGATATATTTTCATTAGGCAAAATTCTATAAAAACCCCATTTTTCTACTTGGTGTTGGGTGTTACGCCCTCTAGCGGACGTTTGACAAACTCGAAAATAATTTTCAGCCATTTCTCTTGGCGACTTTTATTACGATTTTTTTTCTCAAATCTATACGACCAATATCTTATGAGATATGGCCGCTCGCCACGCTTAACTGATCACCCTGTACGGGTTTTACTGCGTATTGCTCATTTTGCCATAAATTATTGATATGTAGAGTAAGTAATAAGCCGAATTTTCTTGCAAATAGAAATCATTATGCTAAGTAACTCTTGCAGCACCTGTTTCTTGCTGCTTATGGTTGGTAGTTTTTCAGATAAGATGCTGTGATAACTAGCATTATCACAAATGACTACACTACCTGGCAGGATATTCGGAAGAAGAGAATTTTTCATCGAATTTTCAAAAAGCTCACTTGTCATGTCAAACGAGCAGTCCTTAATGTTTTTTCTGAATATAGCAAAGCGTTCGGGACCCAGCCATCCTTCGAGCCACAGTGTAAGATGGATATTCTCTGTCCTCGAGAAGCTGGTACATCTAGAACGCACTTTGGTGAAGATTCTTGCCAACCTTTAATTGTAGTGTCATGGGAGTCGAACCAAGTCTCATCAAATGGAAATGCGCTTGTCAATTTTTTAAATCGAAACCCAATTTTATGCAGGAATCGGCGCAACGTTTCGCGACTAGCAGTCAATTGACCATTTGCTAATGACTTTTCTCGCAAAGAATCAAGTGACGGAATCTGTGAATGTGGGTGTGTGAATTTTATTTTGCATCACAATTCCCAAACACTTTCATTGTGCCTTTGTCAGATCTATTCTTCCTCTCCAGTGAATTGTCTTGGTCAAGGAATCAACGCAATCAACGTAGACCTTGGAATGCCGGTTAACTCCACTGTCCTCTTAATGGTAGCTTCTATGCCCTCTGGCGCTTTTAGAAGTCCTGCAGACAAATATTTGAAGGTTACTGAACGTTTCTTGATTTCACTGCATATAAATTAGTGTGTGGGGTCCTAACACTGGAACCTGTGGTGGAAGACAGATCAAAATACAAGAGTTCTAACCACACTACACCACAACTTGTTACGTTCTGGACGCGCGTTTCGCTAACCAAGTTAGCATCATCAGCAGATGATATAAACTAAAGTAACTTATCCTAACCGAGACTATTTATAGGTAAATGTGGTCACACTTGGTTGCACCCGACTGCACCGTTGTCAAGTAAACAATAGAGGGGACTATAGGGAATAGGCCCTCTGTCTTTATTTAGTGCTTTCTTACCACATTTAACTATTTCTATACTCTCAAATGCATCCAATAATCTATTATTAGATACATTTTTAATCAACTTAAGATTATTTATTCCTATTCGGTGATTGTTTTCCAAAGCATGTTGGGCAACGCTTGACTTTTCTGTTCTTCCGTATCTGAAATGTGCCATGTGTTCTTTAAAACGAATGTTTATGGAGCGTTTAGTTTGCCCAACATATTTTAGATCGCAGTCATTACAGCTAATTTCATAGATGCCACTCCTCTCCCTCAAGTCGACTTTGTCTTTGGGGTTTCCAAGGAGATTTTTCAAACTATTCTCCGTTTTGTAGGCTACTCTAAAACCTACGTTTTTAAATACTTTTTCTAGACCTCTCGTATATCTGGGATCATATGGGATTACTATGAATTAATTGGAAGCCTCAGGTATTTGGAGAGTAGTGGCATCTTTTAACATTTTCTTATGCTTATGTCTATTTACTAGTTTATGTTTTCAATACAACAATAAATATTATAAACAACTAGAGGGAACTGCGATGGGCAATTGCTTATCTCCGTTCCTTGCAAATTTGTTTATGGGCAGATTAGAAACCCAATTCAAAAAAGAACTCAAGTACTTTCCAAGGGTGTGGTATAGATACGTAGACGATATATTTGCATTTTTTGATACTAAAACAGAAAATTTGGACACTTTCTTAGAAACATTAAACAATAAATATCCTTCCATTAATTTTACGTACGAAAAGGAGAACAATGGGCAATTACCTTTTCTCGACACGTTAGTAAAGAACGTTTTAACAATGAAATGAATCGGATTAAAAATATAGCTAAAAGTAATGGATATAATGATAATTTTGTACATAAACTAGTAAATAGACATAAGCATAAGAAAATGTTAAAAGATGCCACTACTCTCCAAATACCTGAGGCTTCCAATAAATTCATAGTAATCCCATATGATCCCAGATATACGAGAGGTCTAGAAAAAGTATTTAAAAACGTAGGTTTTAGAGTAGCCTAAAAAACCGAGAATAGTTTGAAAAATCTCCTTGGAAACCCCAAAGACAAAGTCGACTTGAGGGAGAGGAGTGGCATCTATGAAATTAGCTGTAATGACTGCGATCTAAAATATGTTGGGCAAACTAAACGCTCCATAAACATTCGTTTTAAAGAACACATGGCACATTTCAGATACGGAAGAACAGAAAAGTCAAGCGTTGCCCAACATGCTTTGGAAAACAATCACCGAATAGGAATAAATAATCTTAAGTTGATTAAAAATGTATCTAATAATAGATTATTGGATGCATTTGAGAGTATAGAAATAGTTAAATGTGGTAAGAAAGCACTAAATAAAGACAGAGGGCCTATTCCCTATAGTCCCCTCTATTGTTTACTTGACAACGGTGCAGTCGGGTGCAACCAAGTGTGACCACATTTACCTATAAATAGTCTCGGTTAGGATAAGTTACTTTAGTTTATATCATCTGCTGATGATGCTAACTTGGTTAGCGAAACGCGCGTCCAGAACGTAACAAGTTGTGGTGTAGTGTGGTTAGAACTCTTGTATTTTGACCAAATTAGTGTGTGAGTTATTATTGTCGGATGTGCTATAGTCAAGGGCACTGTAAGGCAAAAGGCGTCTTTGTATGAACTCAATTGAAGAAAAATATTTTAAAAATAATCAAAATGGCCGCCGGCTAACATTCCAAAACGGCATTGTATGGTGCAGCGATCTGTTAATATTTTTCCTATTTTTGTGAATGTTCCGAGGAATGTTCCTTCCCATATTTTGAGCATTTATAATACATAAATATTACTAATAAAACTTAAAAATGGGTATTATTTGTAATAATTTAATTTTCTCCCCTTCCTGTATTGTAAGCAACCTATGTTGACACTGCTTTGACAGACGTAAGTTAAAGTTACTCAACAGGTTATTGGTTGCCCTTAACGACAGGATGTAAGTCAACTTACATCCCTAGGGAAGTATTAATCTAAAATTATTATAAGTAGCTTTAATTAATTGAACTGAATATTAATGGTACAATTATTACAATTATTTACATTATTAACAAAATTTGGAAACACGTTTTCTCGTTTCTTCTCGAGGTGTATTACATTTTCTGACTCCACATATCCTTCATTTCTAACCAATGTTACTGTCACTGTTGAAGCGCTGCAAGAGACTTCTAGCGATTCGCTACTTTCTTTTTATTATTGAGGCTCTCAGCTACGTAACTTTCCGCAATAGTAGCGGGTTTCCATCCACCATGTCGCTTGATAGCTAATACATCAACTCCAGTATTTGCTAATAAAGTTGCCGACGTTCTTCTAAAAGAGTGTCCAGTATACATTTTGAAGTTCTCAAACTTTAGAAATTTCGCAATTTTACTTGCAATTGACGAAAACATATTTTTCCCGACAGGCTGGTTTAAGCACTTTCCATTTTGATATCGCATAAAGAAGCGCGGATTAACAGTCGTCACGTGGGATCTTGTATCAATGTACTTTTGAATTATTTTGAAATGACAAACCTGAGTGTCGTCGCTTTTTGTCAATGTAAATGTATGCATCCGGTAAAAAATAGTTTACCAACTATTATAGTGAAAATCGAAAGTTCTATTCAATACGTGCCAGAGTCAACTAAGGGATTCATTAGAGAGGCTTGCAACAAGTTCAAATATATTTCTCGTAAAAATATTGAAGTTATCCAGGTACTGAAGAAAAAAGAATGTTTTTATTTAACAGCTGACAAAGAAATAAGGTTGTTCTACTAGACCAAACAGATTATCTTGAAAGAGTAGACCATTTGATTCAAACTGGTACCTACGATTTAATTGAGAAGAACCCGTTATTAAAAATGATAACAGAAGTAAAAAATACCTTAAAACAGTGTAAAAACCTTGTGTCCGATAAACTAAAATTTAAACTAACACATAGTAACACACAGTTATCTAAACTGTATTGCCTTCCCAAAATCTATAAACCTGTTGAATCACCAACGTGTATACAATATTTCAAAATGGTTAGAGGAAGAATTTAGCAAATTAAATATCTCGTACGATAACTTTGAGGCTACTAACTCGTTAGAATTCTTAGATAAAATTAAGAATGTTCACTTAAAAGAAGGTGAAATTTTAATGTCTTTTGATGTAAGCTCATTGTTTCCTAGTGTATCCATACCACTAGCTTTAGAGTACCTAAAGGAACTACTTGAAATCAATAATTTGAAGAAAGAAATTATTGATGAATATTTACTTCTTACAAAATTATGCGATGGGCAATTGCTTATCTCCGTTCCTTGCAAATTTGTTTATGGGTAGATTAGAAACCCAGTTCAAAAAAGAACTCGAGTATTTCCCAAGGGTGTGGTATAGATACGTAGACGATATATTTGCTATTTTTGATACTAAAACAGAAAATTTAGACACTTTCTTAGAAACATTAAACAATAAATATCCTTCTATTAATTTTACGTACGAAAAGGAGAACAATGGGCAATTACCTTTTCTGGCATTCCATTTTTGGAGTCAGGAATGGTTATTTTAACATTGTCAATTTTTATTTCACAGAGTTCATTAGAACGGCACGCTCCAGCAACTCTCATTACCATTGGTACCTTCATCAATAAGTATATATCATCGGGGGCTTCAAGCATGAACTTATTCACATCTTCCCTGTTAAACACATTCGATTTCTTTGGTCTATAACCATCATTTTTTCTTTTCAAAAATGCTCGAAGTTTTAGATACCAAGAAATATCTATATTTTCCTCTATAAAAAGGGTGGACTTCAACATCGAATACTCACACCATAAGCTTGATGGAGACTTGAATATAGCACTTTTTTCGTGGAAATACGCCAAAAATAAGGTTTCTGAGCTTCATACCTTTTTTTCGACTTTTCCTGTAGTAGAGATAAACATGCAATATTCGCTGATTGTTCTATGTCTAAAACATCCATTTTATCCACACAGAATCAAACAATTCGACTTCTTCAAACTTTTCGCTATGAATTGTCAACTTGACGTTGTTGATAAAATAAAAACTGCTTATGTTGTTCTGGCAACGGATCACGGCTGCCTTCATAATTTAATGAAAATGGTATCGAATGTAATGATAATTAAAATCCAAAAATATAACCAGCATTTTCTTGTAAACATACAATACAGGGAGGTGGAAAAATGTTATATACTATATTGGATGTAAGTACATTAACCAGTCTCGAAGTTTTTTGCCAGACCTCGCTATCGCTCGGGCGCAAATTCGACTGGTAAATGTTACTTACATCCCTTATAGTATAAATAACTATTTCACATTACTGCGGATAAAATGTTTAAAAATTTTTTTAGATACATTTTAGAAACAAAATATATATATATATATATATATATATATATATATATATATATTTTATCTTGATATACTCGTAAAAAAAATCTCTTGCAGCATATCGGTAGATGGCATTTTGTTTTTTGCTCATTTATCTCTTCAATTCCGTTGTCGGATTCACAGTTTTCAATCCACGGTCAAAACATTTAAAAAATTACTAATAACACCTCACAGAAAGATTGTTACTCTAAAAATAAATAGCACCACTAACACCGCTAATGCGACAGTTCAAATGATTTAATAATAGAAATAAAATACCGACCTGTACTGAGAAACGCTTGCAAACCAAACCTTAATTGCTTTATTGGTGATCGTTATGAGCCCGGCTACTTCATGACTATTTATCGTGTGTCGGACTATACCTTATAAGTGCAATGGCATAGCCTAGAATATCAACATAATTGTTCAGTTATGTATACAAGCATGAAATTTGTTATTGTAATTTAGTAAATTCTAAATAATATTTCAAAGATCTGTTTCAAAGTAGTCCAGTAGGTTCTGAAAATCAAAAATTGCCTACAAATATTAAATTTTTTCCCAGTAAAGAAATCATGGTTCTTGGGTTTAGACCGTGTCAAAATGGAATCACTTTCCGACGTTTCGCCTTCGATTGCACGAGGCATCTTCAGGGATCTTCACTGTACAAGATCAAAACACTTAATGAGCTCCCCTTGGCTCGAGTTCAGGTATTTATACCAGGTCTGTGTCCATCGACGCGTGGTTTACTGCGACGATTGGTTTCCACGCATGATATAGAAATTTTCGAGATGCTTGATAATTTCAATTTATTCTTCCTTTATAATAAATAATTCGATACTGATGTAAAAACAATGGTATCTCTTACTTTAATCATGTATCCCGTTGAGTGCTGGTGTTCAGCGATAGCGGATTGAACAATATTTTCTTAATTATACATCTTTTATGTTCCTTAAGTCTAGTAGACACAAACCGTCCAGGTTTACTTATATACAGACAGTTTAAAGCAGAAGCAAGGAACTTTATAAACTTCTTCTAGTTGCAAAAGAATTATATCTTTTGTTGATCTTGAGTTGACTGTCCAATACCGGTTTAGGTCTGGGATTACTATAATATCTAATCGAACTCCTAATATCTTCAATGCAATATCCGTTTGATTTAAAATCTTTTCACATACTGACAAAGGCTAATAAATTGATGACGGATTGCTTTTGAGATGGATGGTGTTAAGAGCTAAAATTTAAAAATATACGTATATGGGCAGCCTTCCGGCTCTAATCCGGCCTACGAGAGATTCAGAAATTTCAAATAACGCACAAAAAAAAAATTAAAGATTTAGAACAAATAGTTTATTTTTAATTACTGTCAACCAACCTAAAATTGTATTCTTCAAATCATAAAGACTAAGATCGATAAATAATTTTATTAAGCGTCGCAGTAGAACGCCACAGATCTAGTCAGAAATAGTCGTTAGAAAGAGACAAACAGATAAACATTCGGGAAACAGGCCGGTGAGCTTAAAGAGCTCCGAGCGATGATGAATGTTATGCGTTATGAATTAAGACTCTCAATTCGAGAGTACTCTAGTTGCTTACTGCGGGTAATGTATAAACCGCTCAGTGCGCGTGTCAACTCATTACTTCTTAACAACTGATAAGAAAAGACGCGGAAATTATTGAAGCAAATTCAGCTGAGAAGAAAAAAAATCTATCAAAATGTCTGGTTTAAAAAAGTGGAAAGTGGACACAGAATGTCGTCAATTCCAAAACAAGTGGACTGATGAATACTTTTTTATCATGTACAGTGGTAAACCTATGTGTTTGTTGTGCAATGAAACAATTTCTGTTTTAAAAGAATACAATATGAAGCGGCATACTCCAGCAAGCATCAATATAATTTACTTACGAGCCAGTTAAGAAAGGATAGAATTAAAAAACTCATTACCGATTTAGGGAAACCGCAACAATTGTTCCATTCACAAAGATCAAATCTGGAACAGTGTTGTTAAAGCTAGTTGTATAGTTAGTTTCAAAATAGCGAAAACATCGATGTCAGTTTCTGAGGGAGAGTTTGTTAAAGAGTGCCTAGTATATGTTGCAACACTTTTGTACCCAGAAAAAAAGAAAGACTTTGAGAAAGTAAGCTTATCGCGACTTACTGTTGTTCGCCGTGTAGATATGATAGGTAATGATATCAATAAAACATTGACTGATAGATTGGCTGCTTTTCAAGCATTTTCGATTGCTTTCAATGAGAGTACCGATTTGTCTGACACAGCCCAGTTAGCTATTTTTATACGAGGTGTTGATGAAAAATTTGAAGTGACAGAGGAATTACATTTACGGCCAATTACATTTACGGCCACTACAAGGGACCACTACTGCAAAAGATATTTTTGTGGAGGTGCAAAGTACTTTTGAACGGTATGGTTTGCAGTAGTGTAAATTAGTTGGAGTGTGCACAGATGGTGAGCCTTTAAGGGTCGGTTCACAAAAAGGTTCTATCGGAATTCTGAAGGAAAAAGGAAGCTCTAAGAATGTGCAAGAATGTGACTTAATAATTCTGCATTGCATTATTCACCAACAAAACTTGTGCTCTAAGTACATTCGATTGAAGAACGTTAACAGGACACTTAAACGACCGGAACTTGACGTTTCAAAAACAAGGGCAATTGGTAAATCAGCTGTACAGTCAAACAAAATTCGCTTGAGAAGTAAAATCTGTTTTCATTTTTTAACATTATCCCGTCACGAAAACATTGAATACGATCGCTATTCTGAAGAATAGAAACTACTGTCAAAGCAATTCACGGATCGGTTTTCCGATTTTAAGAATATGAATAGCACTTGCAATATTTTTGCAAATCCTTGTAAGTGTAGAAGATGCTTCGCTTCACCTACAAATGGAGTTGATCGACCTTCAAAAAGAGTCATATTTAAAGTCTAAATTTTATAATGTTCAACTAAGCGAATTTCACAGAACATACATTTCCGAAGAAAAGTATTCACAGCTGAGAGTTTTCGCACGAAAAATAATTTGTACATTCGGTGGCACGTATAAATGTGAGCAGCTTTTTTCAATCATGAAAATTAATAAAAATAAGCATCGTACTCGGCTTACAATTGTTAATTTAAAGAACTTTTGCCTATGTACTACTGATATTGACCCCAATATTTTTAGTTTTCTATCTGTTTTTGTTAATTTGTAGTTTATATGTTTGATTATGCTATTATAATTAATAAAAACAAAAATGTGTGAATTTGTATCGCTTTTTTATTCACTACTACCTACTTATTTCTTACCTACAGCCTGTGACCTGATTAAGTCAAGCTAGCAAAGGTTGCCCGCCCATACCTAGTTTAGATGATCTAAATATATAGTTACATTTTCTTCTACATGAGGCTATATTACAAATGTATAATCTATATATCTAAACCAGCATTTAAGTTGTAAAAGAGCGGAGCTTAAATCAATTTCCTCGAAAGCCTCCATGTCCGCTACCGCAGGAGATAACTGATATCCCAGGTTTTCTCATAACAGGTCCCTTGAAAGATGAAACATGTGGACGTTAAGCGTTCTCTTGTCAATTCATTTAAAATTGGAATAAGGTTTTTATATTGAAATTATAGAAATTAAATCGCCAATTCGTATACAGGGATTCAACATCAAAACTGCCTCTTAGACAGATATGAGTGGGTTCGGTTGGAATGAGAATATTAAATCTGCAGATATCCTGAGAGTTGCCCAGGTTCAGCCCTCTAGTATTAGTCATATTACGACCTCAATCCTTGTGTTTAGAATTTTGGTCTCCACCTATGACGATAGCTTCATTTGAGTTGAAGATATTTACAAGATTATTTACATTAAACATTTTTTGCTGAGCGGAGCCGTGGTAGACAGAACCCACAGTAAGAACATGGTCTTTGAGAACTATTTTGGCATAATATGCCAAAATAGCCAACATATTATGTGCCCTCAATCCTGTTGTCTGGATCTGGGATTTCGTACGCTATTGATGTTTTTTTAATTAGTAAGAGTACCTCCACCCTGCACTGCCTCTCTATCTGTTCTAAAGACATCATAATTTGGAAAGGTAAATATTTGCTTGTTTTTTAACAATGTTTACTGAATAGAGATACATTTATTTAATATCTTTTAGAAAAATTGAGTAATTCTAGATTTTATCCTGTAATGAATTAATATTACATGAAGCTATTCTCAAGGATGAAGGGTGTAATTTGTTGTAACTCACTTGGTGATAGATACCGAATTAGTTGTCATCTGTCGTAAAAACTGCTGGAATTGTGACTGCAGTGAAAGTATGAATTCTTTTATGAAGATCTGGAGTTGACCGTTCATGTTAGCAAATAATTGAATTATTTGTGGCATAACACTAATGTCGTTACTATTATTTACCGATAGTACACTAAAATTTTATATATTTTACTGTTAAAATTTAATTTCACATTATCTTTACCCCATTGAAAGGTAGGATGCGGGATTCTTGAGATGGGTTCTATATCTTTGGAGTGCTTGGTGCATTCCTGGAAATTACAGGTACACTTAATGTTTTTGTCAAGCTGACAAGTAAGACTATAAGTTAAATGGTTTTGTGTGCATTTTAAGCATTTGGGTTCAGCACTACATTTAGCTTGAGAATGACTATAAAGCTGGCGTATATGGCATTGTGTAATATTAACCTAGCTTTTCGGAGATTCCACCTTTATGGTCATATCGTCAAGAATATCTAAACCAAAGATATGTTTTTCCGTTTTGGGAAGTATCACTAAAACTAAAGGCATCGGCCTCTCGTCTGTATGAGCCACCTGATTACTCTATATGGATTCAAGTTTAGGTTTTTTAAATCTTTGGTTATTTTTTCAGTGGTCTACTCTTCAAGTACGCCTCTTAAGACTACGTAAAGCATTTTCACTATCAAAGCTAAAAGAATAAAACGGGATCTTTTGACCCTCAAAAAATCTAGTGATATTTCTATAATTATTGGGAGTTGGGGGATTAAACCTGATGCCTTCAGAGATATTGGTTGGATTGCCAATTGCTATACTATTTGAATACTTTGACTTGAACTGACTCTAAGTATGATAGGTGGGATTTTGGGTTATTTCGGTTGGGAGGAGGAGAGGGGCTTGGTACGGGGTTTCGGGTTGCGTAGCTTAGGTTAGGTTAGATTCTGTTAAAAAATAGGTTGTGATGTTATATGTAGTATTTGGTTCTAATTGAAGAAAATCGTCTGGGTTGTTATAAAACGTATTACCGCAGAATAATTATACTGAGAAGTTAATAAGTACTCAACTATCAAAATTACCAAATCATCGTGCTAATACGATACTTTCTTATCCAAAAGAAACACCCTATATTAAAGGAACGTCTAAAAAAATTTGAAGAACAGTCAGGGATTTAAAAATCAAAACCGCTTTCAAGAAAAAAAAAGCATTTACCGAATCCCGTGTGAGTGATGTGAATCGTACATTGGAGAGACAAAACACCCTCGTAGCTTAAGCTTTAACGGAACACGTCTAGTCTAACCAATGCAGTGGTCGGAGGCTAAAATTTTGTATAGAGAGCAACACTGGCGAAAACTAAAGTTTACAGACGCAGCATTCATAAAAAGGGAGCAAGGCATTTTCAGCATGCCTAGCATTGATATTCCAAATATATGGAAGCCGCTTCTAGCTAAACATGACTTTGGGGTTCAGGTAACCAAGGGGCGGAGACCTCACACATTATCGCACATGATGACTAGTATATAAGTCACCCAGCTTTAGAGCTTGCATTTAATTTACACTAGAAAACGATTGGAGATAGTTTCCATTCGAAACTTTGTGAAACTAATGTAATAAAAACAATGACAAGTCCGATAGAACAAGTTTAGTGAAAATTCCACCTTCAGTCTTCATCATAAAATAAGGAAGCCGTATTCACCGAGTATAACAAAGAGATCTTTATCAAGCTCAGTATCGATATTTTAGACGTTTGACTCGTACCAACATCTCTCGTTTTGAGGCCTGAGTTTTTTCAGTCTTAGCTTTTATTCTACACATGATAACGATCGAAGATACAGCGCTATCTAAACGTTGTAAATAATTTAAATTAAAGACAACGCAACTCCGAACAAATTAATTTTAATCAAAGTTCATGTTTCCACAGTATTAATAATGTGGCCGTGAATTATGTGCAATATTTCGTGCGAACCTAATAACAGGTATCAAAACAAGCTTTAAAATGGACGTTTTGGATCTAGATTGTCAATTACTGGATTTAATAAAGTTGCAGGTATTTCCCATGAGGATATCCCCAGTTAATTTTGAAACGAGATTTTTTGATTTATGCTTCGGACCTTTGCACTCTATCTAAAATGTTTTTAGCAAGCATAATGCTATCAGAGATTTGTGAAATTTATGTTTCCAGTTAGACATTTAAAATTAAACTTCTGCTCAAAGTAAGTGGAGCATTAGCTATTTAGGGTAAATTTGAAGTGAAATACTCCGAACGCCAAAGGGATATCGGTATGCACCTGCCAGCATTTAATAGAACAATTCTTTGTGAGTATAGTAGACATTTTTCGTATATGCAGTGACGTCATTTTTTGCATCTTTGTAACAATGAATTTACTTAAAAAAAGTCACGTCTTTTCTTATTTCAATTAAACCTTGTCACGTTGACAAATCCTTAAGTGTGACATTTCGAAACGTTAAAATAGTTTATCGATGCGTCAAAACAAAGTCAATATTGAAAATGCCGAAAAAAATTGGAAATAGACGACTAAGTGAGCAAAGCCAGGTTATTATTCTTAACATATTAGCTAGAAAAACAACAAGTAGCTGCAGCAATTGCCTTGGCACTTCAGAATGTGGTGGAAAAAACAGCTTCTGCAACAAAAGTAAGTTCAAGATCGATATTTAATTAAAAAACAATGGACTAAAATCGGACAAAAGATTCAAAGAATTATCATCAACAAGAAATAAAGAGCATATCAAGATAAGCGACTACTTAAAATGTAAGATCCAGGATACCATTTATCCCAGGTATGCCCAAAAAAACATATTACCATAAGGTCTCTCCAGCAGAAACTAAATTATGATATGTCCAATCATTTCAACAATTCTATTAGTTTCCTGCATAAATTCACTAGTTGTTTATACTATAAGGGCTGTAAGTAACGCGCCCGAGCGATAGCGAGGTCTGGCAAAAAAGTTCGAGACTGGTTAATGTACTTACATCCCATATAATACATAACATTTTTCCCCCTCCCTGTATTGTATGTTTACAAGAAAATGCTGGATATATTTTTGGATTTTCATTATCATTACATTCGACAGCATTCTCAATAAATTATGAAGGCAGCCGTGATCCGTTGCCAGAGCAACATAAGCAGTTTTTATTTTATCAACCACGTCATGTTGACGATTCATAGCAAAAAGTTTGAAGAAGTCGAATTGTTTGATTCTGTGTGGACAAAATGGATGTTTCGGACGTAGAAGAATCAGCGAATATTGCTTGTTTATCTCTACTACCGGAAAAGTCGAAAAAAGGTATGAAGCCGCATATAAATCCTTTAAGAATTGGTGCCAAATCAAGACGGCTACTGCAGTCTCAGAAACCTTGTTTTTTGGCGTATTTCCACAAAAAAGTACTATATTGAAGTCCCCATCAAGCTTATGGTGTGAGTAATCGATGTTGAAATCCACCCTTTTTATAGAGGAAAATATAGGTATAGACCCAAAAAATTGAATGTGTATAACAGGGAAGATGTGAATAAGTTCATGCTTGAAGCCCCCGATGATCTATACTTATTGATGAAGGTCGTAATGGTAATGCGAGTTGCTGGAGCGTGCCGTTCTAATGAACTCTGTGAAATGACAATGGACAATATTAAAATAAGTCAACAAGTCATAAATGGGACCATTCCTGACTCCAAAAATAGAATGGCACGTACATTTACAGTGACAAAAGGTTTAGCATTTCAAAATA
This sequence comes from Kuschelorhynchus macadamiae, assembly GCA_030620095.1. NCBI lineage: Eukaryota > Metazoa > Arthropoda > Insecta > Coleoptera > Curculionidae > Kuschelorhynchus > Kuschelorhynchus macadamiae. The sequence continues at coordinate 1,445,888 of JAUTXW010000491.1, read as the reverse complement.
ATTCAAAAGTACGGGGTGTCCAATTTTGGTTGTAAATACAAGGTATCTCCGTTATTTGCAAATATTTAGGGTGAGGTTTTAGCGACACCGTGCCACTTTTTTGTCAAACTCAAGCTGCTGTAATCAGATTTTCCATAAACCGCCTCGTTTCGGAGATACAACCAAAATTGGCCACCCTGTACAGGGTGTTGGTTGCAAAAGCACGGTATCTCGCTTATTTTTAAAGATAGAACCTTGCGGTTTTCACGAACCTGAGCTAATTTTTTGTGAAACACATGAAGCCGTAAACAAAATTTTCATAGCCTTCTTCGTTTATGAGATACAGGGCGAATAGAAAATTTTGCATTTTGGGACCCCCCTCGTATCTCGGTTATCCGAGATATCCGGTTATATACTTAAAGCACAGGGAAAAATTGCTACTTATGTAGTTTTTTACGCTGGATCCAGTGGCGTAGTCATATTTTCCATTTGAGTTGTAATTTTTTAGATATGACCCAAAGTTGTGTTTTTTTAAATAGGACACCCTGCGTATTTGTCCAGAAATTGATTTGTCCTTTTAAAAGCTTCTCAAAAATATATAATAGTATGGGTCTATTTTAATAAACAACAACAAAAATCCTAATTTTTATAATTATGTAGCAGGCCATGCAAAACGATGCCGTTTTCTTTTGTTTTCTTGGAAGCAAATGACATTTCCCAATTTTGTACGCGTATATAAAATATAGCGCTAGTTTTTTTGTATTTATTTATCGTGTAAAAATATATTTGTATTATTATGGAAGAAAACCAAACTTTCGAACATTATGAAAAGTACGATATGTTAGCTTGTTTTATATTAAGTAATGAAAATGTTGAAGCGGCTTCTAAGATGTATTTTAACAGGTAAATAGTTAATTTTTAGGTATTTTGAAATACTATTGCTTAATTTTTATTTAGATATCCAGAAAAGAGGCAACCCAATATATCCACTTTTTATCCGATAAAAAAGAATTTACTTAATCACGGATCATTTATCAAACCTCGTACGAAAACATATAATAAAGAAAATCGGGAGGCTGAGGAAATTACGGTTTTGGCTAATGCAGAAGCTTACGCTACAAACTCTTGAAGGGCCAGTGAAAATAGCATAGGGATTCCAGAAACTAGAGTTCAAGAAATTCTAAAAAAGCACAAATACCACCCATACAAATTTAGGCTCGTGCAGCACTTACAGCCAGGGGATGCAGAGCGTCGGGTAGTCTTCTGCAACTGGTTTCAAGAAAAATGCGATATGGTTAGAGATTTTGAAAGGGAGGTTATATGGTCAGACGAAGCACATTTCAGTAATTCTGGTATACTCAATAGGCACAATAGTAGATTCTGGTCCCAGGAAAATCAACATCAAATATTTCCCAGAAGACAGCAGGGCAGGTTTGGTCTAAATGTGTCCTGCTTCATATTAGGAACACATATAAAATTTTATATATTTGAGGGAAATGTAACAGCCAATCGCTATATAGAAATTTTAGAGGAAGCTATAACTGAATTACTTGACGATGTTCCTCTAGCGCAAATTAACGAAATTTATTTTTAACAGGACGGTGCTCCTGCACACAATTCTGGAATGACGAGATTATTTCTGGACAATAATTTGACCAATCAATGGATCGGAACAAATGGACCTATAAGATGACCCCCTAGGTCCCCAGATTTGTCGATTTTAGATTTCTTTCTATGGGGATATCTGGAAAATAGAATTTACAAAGACCACTATGATAATGTCCAAGATTTAGGAAATGCAATAAGAGAAAATTTTCGCTATTTACAAAATCATCCCGTTATTTTGCTTAATTCCCTAAAACGAATACGAAAATTGTGTGAAGCATGCATAGAACAAAATGGAAATCAGTTTGAACAGTTCTTTTGATTTCCTTGGTTACTGTAGTTCTTATACGACAGTTGATTTTTGCTGAAAGGCTTGTTACATAATAATTAATTACTGTTTTGTTCTTGTCTTACATAAATCTAGGTAGGTGGTACTTCTTTGGTGTGAAATTATCAATACATATTTTGATAAATAGATTTAATTACATATTTATTTTGATTTATTGTTAGGATGTAGATATTGTTAACGACTTTAAATAAAAGGCAGCATTGTTTTGCATGGCCTACTGCAAAATTTGGGATGATAATTATAAAAATTAGGATTTTTGTTGTTGTCTATTAAAATAGACCCATACTATTATATATTTTTGAGAATCTTTTAGAAGGATAAATCAATTTTTGGACAAATATACAGAGTGTCCCATTTAAAAAAACACAACTTTGGGTCATATCTAAAAAATAACAACTCAAATGAAAAATATGACTACGCCACTGAATCCAGCGTAAAAAACTGCATAAGCACCAATTTTTCCCTTTGCGTTAAGTTAAAGGATAATCGAGATAAATGTGTTGCTCTCATTGGCCAAATCATCTTTGCGGTTAATCTTGATTTTCTAACCTTGCTGGATGGTACTAGTGATCTTCCCTCATAGATGTTGCTATCACCTACTCGCAGATCAAGGCCCATTAAATAGAGTTAATGGGCCTTGCTAGTAGATACAGTGATTTTACTCAAGGTCACGATTCGGCGAGAACTAGTCGGGTGTCAAAGTCAGCCTGAATCTCTTTGAAATCACTCAGTATTTACATCTCGTGGAGTAAAGATCCTTGAAGATGCCTCTTGGAATCGAAGGCAAAACGTTGGATAGTATTTCCAATTTGACGCGGTCTAATCCAATATAAGAACCATGATTTTTAAATGTATCGACATAGTTTTATTAAACCATTTCGAGAGTTTAATTTTTTTTTGTGCTAGAGAACTAGCATTTTTCCATATTTTGAGAAGAGGCCTATATTTTAACTTTATGCACGCCACTGTAAATGCATATTAAAGAATAATTCATAGAGAACCTACCTATATGTTTTAGTAAAAATTATTGCCTCAAACTGAGTATGAGCAATTCTCCAAAAAAAGATTTTTGAAAAAGTGTACATTTTTTAGAAAAGTTGGGATAACTCAAAAAATAACATTGAGAAACATGTGTTTTAGTTTTAAGTTGCCTTCTCGAATATTATATTAGAAGCAAAGATTTTAAACATTGTAGAGACCTGAACGACATGGTTATTGGAGAAAATAATCATGACTTTTTTTATGCACCCTGTATAAAAAAATCAACTTTTAATTTATAAAAAAATTATGACACTAGTTTGACTTCAAATCAGTTGAAGATCCACTTAAGAGCAGCAGCTTAAAAAAATAATATTTATAAAATTGCTGATAAATTATGTTTTAATATAAAACTGATTTTGTTATAGATTTGTGTTAAAAATATTAGGAATCCTTCAAGCCTTTCTTTGTTTTTTTTTTCGAAAATCTTAATGCTTACTTTTGCTTTCACTTCTAAATCACCCACCTAAATAGTCTTTGTTAAAAAATTATGAATAAACTTGCACCTCCTATTAACGCTTCTTTTCAAATATCTTTTAGCTTTTTCTATTCAGTTTGCATCCACAAGCGAAAAAATGGTATTAAATCTAATAAAATATTACGAAAATGAAAATTCACCGGCCAATATCCAGGAGACGGTAGCAAAAGCTCTGGGAATCGGTATAAGGACTGTGCAGAAAATTGTGCATGAAAAAAAGAATAATTTACTACCGAAGAAGATTTAAATGACAATGTAAAAATAGATGTTCGTAATGCAATTTACGATTTATACATATCAAAAACTAATATAACCCTTCAAGTTTTAAAAGAAGCTTTAAAAAATCGAGGCATATTGGAAATTGGACTAAAAACGTTGTCAAAATTAATAAAAATTATTCTATTTATGGGTTTTTAATGGGAGTGGTTCGAAATCTTGGCAGGACGAGTCTGTAAAAAGTGTCAAGAGAAAAAAGGGATGTGGGACGGGAAAACGGTTCATCATTTTGCATACAGGTTCTTCAACAGGACTTCTCCTAGGTGCAAGTTTACTGTTTTCTTCAACATCCAAAAGTATGGACTACCATGATAATATGAACTGTGAACTGTTTGAAAAGTGGTTAAAAGAACAACTGATTCCAAATTTAGATGCTCTATCTTTAATCTTTCTGGACAATGCATCTTATCATTTAAGAATCTTAAATAAACAACCTACTTCATCCTGGAAGAAAAGTGATATTTATGACTGGCTAATAAAACAAAAACAAAATCCTTTACCCAATATACTGAAATTAGAACTTCTTTTAATGGCAAAATCTATTAAAAAACCAACAATATATGCCGTAGATGAAATATTACGGGAAAATGGACATGAGGTTTTACAACTGCAGCCATACCATTGCTAGTTTAACGCAATAGAATTAATATAGGCTGGGGCAAAATCATATTACGAAAAACACGTGAACGATGGTCTTACATCAGATGGAATTTTCTTGGGTATTTGGTTCACTGAATGAATTGGCAAGTTTTAGAAATCGGCAAATATTTATTTCATAGCGTGAGTTCAAAACGTTTCAACTATATTTTGGTCTTTGAATAGGCATTTCGTGTCCCTAATGAATAAGTGTAACTTGAATTCGTGGGTTATGGGACTGCAATAAGATCTAAAGTGAAACCACTATCTTCAATTGCAACGTTTCGTGTTACATTAACACTTTTTTCAAGCTCTTGAGTTAAGGTTTTCCCACTAACTCAAGAGCTTGAAAAAGTGTTAATGTAACACGAAACGTTGCAATTGAAAATAGTGGTTTCACTTTAGATCTTATTGCAGTCCCATAACCCACGAATTTAAATTTATACATATATTTTGGTCTTCATCAGTTTTCTGTAATGAGATATAGTTGGCGCATTACCTTTCTGGAATGACGTCACGCTGGTTTCACATAACGTATTTCTTATATTATTTATATTTCAGCGATGATTCCTAACCTAAACGTATGCAGTGATGTAGATAGGAGGGGTGCGTTCAGCACTGGCTAAAGCGAATTTAAAATTGGCATTTTCTGTACAGAAAGCGCTGCAACTTGTCGAAAATGGCTGGCAAAAAATTAACACTCTCATTGCCATAAAAAAACCCTCATTTTGCACACTTAATACAAAAATAACTATTATAACTTCAAAAACTAAAATTATTTTGCAAATAAGACTTTACTAATATAAATTCTTTCATCTTAGTCTTATTCTTTGTTTGCAATGTAATAAATTGACGCCAGTTACCCATTTCCATCAAAATTATTTTAATTCTCAATTACAGACAATACTGAAAAAATATTAAGAAAAGGGGAATAACGAACGATGAATCCTTTACCTCCAGAATGTTTCAAAAACAAAAAGAGGTAAAAACAAAAATCACAGATTACTTAAAGAACAAAATAAGAGATATGATCTATTGCGTGTATACTAAAAATGAATATGTTACAATGCAGACTTTGCTTTAAAAACTAAAAGAGAGAAATTAATGTATAACTAACTAACTTTAAAAATAAAAACTACTCCCCTTCACTGTCTTCAGAATCAGAACTAAATTCTTCATCGTCACTGCTGTCTTCGTCGGTACTAATTACAAGTGGCGCAATGTCTGAAGCATCACATATCTGTATTGTCTTCCAAGCTTCTTGGATTACCCTTTCTGTGTGGCTGACATAATTTTTCCAATGCTCTGAAGATACTTCATTTATCGCTTTTTCCCACATGGCCAAAACTTCCGATGGTGTCCCCTTCAGACTAGCAATGTATTGGTCGTATTTCCTCTTACACTCAGACCATACCATTTCAATAGCATTAAATTGACAATGGTATGGAGGAAGTCTTAGTATTTTGTGGCCCAAAGGTTTCACATATTCGTCAAGGTAGAATGTTTTTTCAATGTTACAATTTTTTTCTACAATCCTCCATGTTTCATCCTTCATGGCCCTCTCTGGGAAGTCAATGTTCTTTTCTTGTAACCATCCAATCAATCTCTGCTTTGTCCATGATTTTCTTGGAATATCCTCTAAAAGGCCGGAATGATAGCTTGCGTTGTCCATCACTATCAAACTTTTTGGAGGAAGATTTGGTACCAGCTGATTTTTAAACCAATTTTCAAAATTTTGCTTGTTCATATTGTCATGATAATCTCCGCTTTTTAGTCCACTTTTAAATATTAAACTGGCCCCCTTAATAAATCCTTCCTTTGATCCAGCGTGAACTACAATATATCGATGACCTTCACTAGCTTTTTTAGAACTTGTAGACATAGTGTTATCCTGCCAGCTGTTTCTAAACGAACCTTTACTAAAAATCCAAGTCTCATCAATAAATACGGTGGTATAAGCATCTTGTCCTAGATTTTGATTTTTGACATATTCCCTCAAGAAATTGATTCTCTTGTGGACGATGTGGGGCAAATCCATCAGGTATTTTCTATTATTTGATTTCTTCCACCTAAAATCAATACTTTTTACGTATTTTCTTAGCGAGGTGATGGAAAAATTAAAATATTCATTTATCTCTTTTAGTTTTTTAAGCAAAGTCTGCATTGTAACATATTCATTTTTCGCATACATGAAGTAGATCGTATCTCTTATTTTGTTCTTTAAGTAATCTGTAATTTTTGTTTTTACCTCTTTTTGCTTTTGAAACATTCTGGAGGTAAAGGATTCATCGCTCGTTATTCCTCTTTTCTTAATATTTATGATTGTTGTATGGCTAAGTTTTGTTGCATTTGAAGCTCGTTCAATTATATTATCAGTTTGCGGAAGGATTCCATTTTTAGCTTGCTCTTTTTCCAATTGAAAAAAAGCCAAGATATTCAAAACTATTAGCTGTGATTGCTGATTATATCTTCGCGGCATCTTGCAAAAGTTTAAAAAGAATCACAACAAATCAATGTCAATTTTGACGAATATATTCTGAAAGACACATAACCAAAACCGGCATTGACTGTTGTAAAGAAACGACAATGAGTTTTTTCAAAATGTTTTTGTCACTGTCAGTTAACATAAATCAAACAAAAATAACCAAAAATGACGTCATTCCAGAAAGGTAATGCGCCAACTATATATAGATAAGTCACGGCACAGAAAATTGTAACAATTAAAAACATTTTTTTTTAACCAAAATCAAAAAGATGATGATTATGTTACAAAATTAAGTTGTTATATATTTTATTTAAATTTTTAATGTCAGTTTTATCGTTGATACTATTTTTGTTTTTTTTAATATATATCATTTCCAAGAACTCCCTTTTCTGTTGGTTTTTTTCAGTTTTAAGTATCGTAGTCTCTTGAAAATTAAATGTATGTGATAATTGCTGTTCGTGATTAGTTAAGGCTGTTTTATTTTTTTTATCGTATTTGTGTCTAATCTATTTTGTAAGTATTGGGAGGTTTGACCAATGTAGACACTAGGCCAGTTGTTACATGGAATTTCGTATATTGTATGAGATTTTTTATTTTTATTGGTTTTACATTTTAGTGAGCTGAAATTTTGTTGTAATAGATTATGACCTTTGTGACGAACTGTTATATCATATTTATTAAAAAGTTTTTGTAGATTTTCAGATAGGCCATTTATAAACGGGAGTGACCAGTAATTGTTTTTGTTTCTGTTTTTTTGTGGTGGCAGGGGATTGTTTATGAGATTTTGCAGTCGTGACTTAAAGATAGAATTAATGAGTTTAGATGGGTAACTATTTTTGATTAGAATATTTTTTGCTTTATTTATTGCTTTATCCCTGTATATTGTGTCACTCAGTTTTATAGCACGATCTGCAAGTCCAATTACGACCGATTTTTTTTGGGACATTGAGCAGAATTGAATGTTTTTAGAATATCGTCACACATGTTACCATCCTAAAATTCAGTTTACCATTGAAATAGAAAATAATCAACAAATTAACTTTTTAGATATGACCATCCATCGTGAGAACAATTCTATTAAAACAGAGTGGTATACCAAAGCCACCTGGTCGGGCCGATATTTGAATTTCTTATCAACCCATCCAATATCACATACATTTGGTTAAATGGACACAAATACGTTAAAAAAAATAAAACAGCCTTAACTAATCACGAACAGCAATTATCACATACATTTAATTTTCAAGAGACTACGATACTTAAAACTGAAAAAAACCAACAGAAAAGGGAGTTCTTGGAAATGATATATATTAAAAAAAACAAAAATAGTATCAACGATAAAACTGACATTAAAAATGTAAGTAAAATATATAACAACTTAATTTTGTAGCATAATCATCAAAATAACCAAAAAAACAACAAATTTACGTTCACATACTTCCTTCCTTTCGAGGTTCTAACGAAAAAAAAGCATTAAAACAAATAAAATCAGTACGAATTGCTTCTTACTCCAATATAAATTACCATTTTACCTGTTCGTATACTTGTTTACGGTGTAATACGTTTAAATGTTCTGTGCTAATTGTAACGAACTGTGGTGTATGAAAATATGTTAAAATGCCGACATTTAAATCTCGGATAATGTTTTATTTTCTGGGTAAGCCGAAAAAAAATCCTCTCTTTGATTTTGGTTTAAAAAAAATGTTTTTAATTGTGACAATTTTCTGTGCCGTGACTTATCTATATGTATCATTACAGACAACTGAAACGTTTTGAACTCACGCTATGAAATAAGTATTTGCCGATTTCTAAAACTTGCCAGTTAATTCAGTGAACCAAATACCCAAGAAAATTCCATAAGAATATAGTTAAATGTTCCAGAAACGTATATATATATATATATATATATATATATATATATATATATATATATATATATATATATATATATATATATATATATATATATATATATATATATATATATATATATATATATATATCATATATATCATATATATATATATATATATATGGCGGCTCGTGAGTATATTGAAGGGTGAGGCTACATGGGGTTAATTTTGTTTAAATGTGAATAAATTTCCACGTCACCCATGAGGTATTATTCTGCGACGCGTTGACCTTTTTTTTTAATGGAGGTCATCGCCAATAGCCCTACTAAACCATTAAAAACTAAAAAAATAAACTCTAAAAAAAAGTAAATAAAAAGTAAACCAAACAAGTAAAATATGTACACCTATAACTAAAATATAGCGGTGATTGCGATAATAAAAACATAATTTAGTTTATTAAAACTTAAAATAAATAGTTGTATGAAATAAGATAAAAAAACTACTTTTTGTACATTAAATCTATACGTCTGTCTTTTAAGGTTGCAAATTTATCTATAATTTGGTCGTAAAAGTTTTGGTCTTCACTAAGTTCTGACAGTAATTCCTGCTCTATTGACATCATTGCTAAACCCGAAAGCCGTTCTTGTGTCATTGTGTTTCTTAGGTAGGTTTTGATCCGTTTAAGACATGAAAAATTTCGTTCGGCCGATACACTTGTTGCGGGAATAATTAAAACTAAATTAAAAAGCTTATAAGCTTCCGCAAAAATTGCTTTAAAATCTTTAAATAACAAAGCTAGACTTTTTTCGACATCTAAATTTGAAAATTGTTCATCCCTATACAATACAGAAAGCTCATTCTTTAATCTATCTCTGTCAAAAATGTTTGGATAATTTTTTAATAAATGATTTAATAAGTCGTCTGGAAAGCATTTAACATATTCCGAATATTTTGTGCAATCGACTAAAGCAAAGAAATTTAAATTATTTAAATTTTCAAACCGCGTCCCTAATTGAAGAATTATACAATCTATTATTTCGAAATATAATATTTTATATTTAGTAAAAATATCAAAGTCGCTATAACATTGCCCTCGACGTGTGTTAGTTGGCAGAATAGTGGCTTTCTTAGCAATATTGAAAAGTTCTTTGAAATGGTCCTCGTTTCTAAATTCAATAATTCTTTGCTTGGCAAGGTTTATTTGCGAAATGCAGTAATTTATATCTAAATGCTTTAACTGTAATATTTGAAACAGTACATCAGTGCAACTAAAATTTTGTTTATAAATATGCGTTAAAAGGCAAAATTCGAAATCATTAAAATGCTTTAGAAATCCTTTTGCACCATTAATAGATTCTGTTCCAGAACTTAAGTCATTAATAATAGTTTCAAATACTATAATTAAATTGTCCCATTCATTAGCCACTAAGTTTAAAAATTTAGACCGTGTATACCATCGCGTTTCTACTAATTCTTTTACCTACTATCTGATTAAGCACAAAAGACCGTTTTGGTGATTGGTGGAAATAATTTGGTATTCCTAATAAAGTGGCAAAAAATATACGACTTTGGGTAATCAGTTTTGTTCCCTGTTGTGAAACTTGATTTAATCTGTGGGCGCAACAATAAGTAAACATAGCTAAAGGAGCAATAGATCTAACTTTTGTTTGAAGCCCATTTATTTCACCTGCCATAACACTACCCCCATCGTAACACTGCGCGACCAATTTATTTTTAAAGTCATAAGGCTCTAAGCTGTTTTGTATTAAATGAAAAAGGCTCTCTGTTGTTCTATTATCGCTAACGTCAAAAAATCCTAAAAATCTTTCTTTTAAAGATCAGTTGGTCACATACCTAACTGTTATCGAACACTGTGATTTTTCTGTTATATCAGTACTATTATCCGCAATTACGCCAAAAAGTTATATAAAAAAATTCTCTCTTCCTTTATTTTGGGGGTGAGGCGCGGCCTCAGAGGCCTACCCTGACGAGCCGCCACTGATATATATATACATATATATATATATATATATATATATATATATATATATATATATATATATATATATCTATAAAAGAAACACACATTTCGGCATTCGCTGTGTTTTCTGATTTGATTCATAATGTTGGTGACCTTTGGACCAGCACGATAAGACCGCATTCGACTATATTAGCAGAAATTATATTTATACAGTCCCTGACAAAAACCAAAATTCCATCATTCTGAATAAATGTTCCATTTGAATAGTATGTGCTATAATTTTCCATTTGAAAATTTTCCAGACAGTGAATTTTCCATGTTTCTGACAAAACAATTATTTCGAAAGAATGTTCTAAACTTTGCAACAAAATCAAAAATTCTTCAAAATTTTTATTCGCGCTTCGAATATTAAGATGTATAATGTTTACAAAATCGTAATTATCCCAAAAATTACACTGGCCGACAAAAAAAAATTTTTTTGTTGTAACACAAAACTGAATAGCATAATCTAATAGAATGGACTTATCCAATTACGATAATGATAAATAGAAAGTTGTAGCACGTAGGGTTTTCTTGTTAGAGTTGTAGAACCATATCGAATGTTACGATAATTAATATCTAAAGAAAAAATGATTTCAGAAAATTCTTAACCCTGTTTATTGACTATGTTTACAGTTTTCGCCTATTAAACATACCATACATCTAAGAGAAAAGCAAACGAGAAAAATATTAACTTAAAACACTAATTAAACTTTATTTTTTCCGTTTTTGAGGTGTCTTATCGTCTCTCTTCAAAACCCAACAGTAGTCACCCGTCCTGGCTGGATCTCATCGTCCTTGGTACCGAATTTCCGTTGTTCTGATATCTTGGTGAAACCTTTCACCCTGCTCGTCACCAGCAGCTCCCATATTTTTAGGAAAAAATGACAGATGGGAATTGAGGAAGTGAATATTTAATGACATTCTGGCACCAAGCGCTTTATAGGCATCTAAGAGTTCATTAACTAATTGTTCATAATTTTCTTATTGTTGCCTAAAAATCTTCTTACTACATTAACAAATGAATTCCATGCTCTGAGTTCCTGCCTGGTAAGCTTTTCCGTAAAATTGACATCGTCCAGCAATTTTCTGATTTGTGGCCAATAAAAATGCCTTCTTTTAATTTGGCGTCACTTAACTGGGGAAAGACTTGTCTTAGGTATTTAAATCCATCACTATCTTTATTCATAGCCATCACAAACTTTTTCATCAGCCCAAGTTTAATGTGAAGAGGAGGCAAAAGGACATTTTTGGGATCAACAAGAAGTATAAATTTAACATTTTGAGATCCCGGTTGAGATTCGCTTCTTTCTGGCCAAATTTTTGTTACATAATGCTGATTTATTGCATGACTGTCCCATAAACAAAGAAAACAGCAATATATTGTAAATCCCTCCCGAAGTCCCACTAAAATCGCCATATCTTTTACATCCCCACATATCTACCATTTATACCTATTGTAGTTTATTTTATTCAAAATCGTGCGCATATTTTCATAATTTTCTTTCATTGCAACAGAATGGGCAACTGGTATAGAGGGTTTTAAATTTCTATTATGCAATAACACAGCTTTTAAACTATATTTAGATAAGTCTATGAATAAGCGCCACTCACGGGGAGAATGTTCAATATCAAGTTCCTGCATTAAACTGTCTATATCAGTACACGCGCACAACGAATTTTGCATACTGTAGAATTCAGAAAACATAATTTCTTTTTCTGAAATTCGTAATTTTTGATTCTTTGGCCAATAGCTTCCATTCTTTAAGACGGGAACCAGAAGTCCTGATTGCAGGAGCGCTGCTAGAACTTGGTGCGCCCGCGTGCAACCAAATTTTGGCGCCCTAAAATTTCTATTATTTTTGAAAGAAGCTACGGAGCATTTTTAAATAACATATAGTTTTATTAAGTACACAATGTACAACACAGATAGTAAAAAAAATGTATCAAAAACTAAAGGGTATAATAAATGACAAAAAATAATAATGTATCCTTATTGTATACAAAAAAAAACAATAACGATGTCTATTAAAATTATACAAACTGAACTTTTCTTGCTTTAAGTGCTGCAAATTCTGATATGGTATCGTGCATTTTTAAACTATCCAGTATTTCTTGCTCAATTGAAATAAAAGCTAAATTTGAAAGTCTTTGTTGGACCATTGTTGATCTTAAATAATTTTTTATAATTTTTAACTTGCTAAAAGACCTCTCACCAGAGGCAACTGAAACTGGTAGGGTAAGTAGGATTCTTAAAGCTATAGAAGTATTGGGAAATGTTGATATGAGATCGTTTTCAAAAATATATTGCAAAATAGTTTGCGATTCACTTAATGAGTTTGTTATTGTAGAATGTAAACGCAAAGCTAATATTTCATTAAATAAATCTCTTCCGTCAATGTCTGACTCTTCACGTGACTGATCTTGCAATTTTAGGTGTAGATCTTTGCAAAATTTGATTAAGTCTTCCTCCGAGTAATCTCCTGTTGGTCAGAAAACCAAAAACGTTGTTAAATGTTTGAAGCTCCTCAAACCTGCCGCGAAGAGATGATAATGTTTGATCTAAAATACGATAAAAGAATTCGATTTTAAAATTTTCTTTGGGATCCAAAACAACATCATCTCTTTTCTCGTAATCAAACATTTTTGGCTTTCTTCGCGGACGTAATGTTTGAGGAAGAGGGAAAGATGGTTCAGTATCCAATTCTAAGGCAATCTCATTAGCCTCGACAAGAATTTTATTAAAACCTTCATCTGAACGAATTTCCATAAAATAATTTATTAATTTGTTGAGATAATCTAAACATACTTTTACATTTATTGTTGAACTTTGCATTATTTTGCTTACTGTATTTATTTTAAATAAAATATTATGCCAAATAATTATTGAAACTAAAAATTTATAATTTTGAATTTTGAGGGCTAATGAGTTTGCCTTATGGGAAATGTTTAAATCCAAAGACGAATCGGTGGCTATTTCTAGAAGGGCATCAAATATTTTACACAAATTGTAACGTAATGGTTTAATCGCATCTATTCTGCTCGACCATCTGGTATCACTTAAAGGTTTTAATTTTAAATCTGGTACTTGCTTCTCAAAAATGGCCCACCTTTTTGTTGAAGCGGAAAAAAATACATAGAACTCTTGAATAATGTCAAAAAAATTAATAGTTTCATGTGAAATTTTTGCTGCATCATTAACATCAGGTTTAAACTGTGGGCTGCACATGGTATAAAAAAAGCACGACTATTTATTTCCAAAATTCTTTTTGCATTCCGCTATGCTTACCACGCATATTGGCGCCATTGTCATACCCTTGGCCGCGCAAATTATAAATATTTAAATTTAATTTTAAAAGCAAATCCACCAAAAATTGGCATAAACCTTCCCCTGTTGAGTCTGTGATTGGGCAGAACCCAATAAAGTGTTCACGCACTTCAACCTTTTTAGAGTCATTGTTCATCAATACAAATCTAATAATAATGGTTACTTGTTCTTTATGACTTACATCAGGGGTACAGTCAAGGATAATGGAAAAATATTTTGATTTTCTAATCATATTAAGAATATTTGTTTTTATTGCTGAACCCAATAAATCAATAATTTCATTTTGGATTTGATCTCCCAAATAATGAGCAATTGACTTATGTTTTATTTGAACCTGTTGGATTCGACGCACATGTTCACGCATTACAGGATCAAATTTTGAAATCATTTCTACAGCTTTTAAAAAGTTTCCGTTATTATACTCAAATAATTTATTAGAACGGCCCCTTAATGCCAGACATTGACGAGATAGATATTGTATAATTGCAATTATTCTTTCAATAACCTCATACCAATGTTTTTTTTCTACATCTAAGAGTCGAAGCTGGCTCTGATTAATAGCAGTATTTGTCTTTAATGTACTATTCAAATTTATCCATAATTTGATATTTTCACTGTGGCTTACACTTGTTTCATGCCTTTTAAGTGTTAAAGACAAATGCCGCCAATCAGAAAAGCCATTTAAGTCAGATAAGCTAGTATGAGATTTTCCAAAAATTTTACAACAAAAACAGAAAACAGAGTCTTTAGAAACAGAATATAGCAACCAATTTCTTTTAATTTCTTCTCCATTGGCAAGTTGACGGTTATAATATTTTTCGGAGAATTTACGTCCATCAGCATTACTTGGATAATCAAAATAAATAGGATTTACCTTTATAGGGCCTCGTTCTACCAGTATTTTTGCAACATAACTTGTAATAGCTTCTGGCCACATACCTGGGTCATTTGGTATTAGGGTACTTGTATCGGTACTTGTACTACTTGGACCTGGAATATTTTCCAAATTTTCGTCTAAATCGGAATTTGAACTATCGGAAGACTCCTTCGTTATGCTTTTTTTTTCACTCCCTTCATCTCCTTCCATAGATACGACAGCTGTTATAGGCTGAGATATATTAGTATCTAAAACTTCATTTTCTGTTAATGTTATTTCTGCATTTTCCTTTCTAAAAAATTTCTGGAGCCAGCTAATTTTCTTCTTTCTTCTAATTTTTGTTCTCTTTTGTAACGAAATTGTGCCCCAGACAATTTTTTCCTTTTCGGATCCTACAAAGTTAAGAAACACTTTTAATAAAGATTAATTGTCGACCAAGGCAACTACGCAACGGAGCGTCCTTTAAAAATTACCACTTTGGGTTTTTTATTATGGTAAATAATAAATAATACTTACCATTGCAAGCAAAAGCAAAACGAATTACAATCAAATTACAAAAGTAAAACAATTGTATATTGTATCTAGGTTAACAAACAAAATAATAAAAAACCCTATTTCGATGAAACAAAATCATAAATAATAGACACTTAAAGCACAGTTTACTAGTAAGCGAAGGGCACAGAAAAACGCGCTACATCGGGGAAGTCCCCTATAACCCATAACCTATTATTTCTTCAGCTTCTTCTTCTTTTTTAGTTACAATAGCCTCTTGCTTTTACAGCCTACAGAAAATTTCCCCAACCTATTATTTCTGCATGTTCGCATGTCGCTTTGGTTTAAGGATGTGATATAAAATCGTCGCGTCGCGTCGTCGATATCGAATAAAAAATATCGAGAAAAATTATAACTTCAAAAACAATAACAATGAAACAATGATTTTCTTAAACATCATTCAAGAAAATAATAATTACATAATATAATTATTTACTTGTTTGTTTATTGTGATTAGATATGTAATGTAAAATTAATTGGTTATTCTGAAATTATTTTTTTCTGGACGGAAAAACTTGTAAAACCTTTATAGGATAATATAATAATGATTCTTCTTATTAAATAATAATTACAGTATTTTTATTAATTATATTATAATAATTATATAGACAAAACTACAACACCTCTATAAACTTTAAAAAAGGATTTTTGGTTTTATAATTATAACAAGAAACGCGTAAAGGTGGTATCAAAGGTCAATGGAAATTTAGTAAAACCTCGGAGGGGCGCGCGGCGCCCCTTGAGAAGTGCGCCCGCGTGCCTTGCACGCCCGCTTGCAGCGCCCCTGCCTGATTGTTGGTTGGATAACCCCAAATCGCGTTCTAAATCATTTAATTCAGTTTGAACAATCAAATGTGGCTCGCCGGAACTGGGACCTGTGGTAAAAGTGGGATCGGTACACTGTTCTTCTGAGCTGCCTGATGATGCGTTAGCTCCATTATCTCCCAAATCAATAGCTTGCCAATTTAAAGGCGCAATCGGCACTGGCAAATTTGCGTTATGAGGAACAGGTCGTATGGCAGATTGCAAATTTGGATATTCTATATTGTGCTTTCCCTTTTTGGAATAACCTTAAGTCTTTGTCAGGCAAAAATAACAATCGTCAGAATGACTGGTGGGTTCTCGCCATACCATTGGAACTGCAAAAGGCATACTTTTTCTCTTTCCCTTCAGCCACTGCACCAATGATACACTACAACTAACACAGCACACATGGGGAGCCCACCGCTTATCTTGATCCCCAATCAACATACCAAAATATTTAAACTAGGTTTTCGGAGAATGACCTGGCTTGTGATTTCACCAGAAATTCCACAAATATAACAAAATTTGTCAGGAGAAATTTTGCAACTTCGGCGCGTTTGACTCGACATTCTCGTCTTCACATACACTTGCTTATCGATACACAGAGAACCACTCAATTCGAAACTCAACAGAAGAGTGATGTTTAACGTTTATTTTATGTCTAATGTTGTAAACAACCCAATCTAGGTAATTTTTCCGTTGTAAAATAGACCCATTTTAGCCACCCCACAATAAAATTGTTTACCTGCTAATATAAAAGGTTCTAATAAAAAATGGTACGTATTAATGCTTTCCGAATATTTTTTTTATTATTGGGAGGGTATTTCCATTGTGAAAATAATGAGCTGTCCTGTGTTAGAAAAATCTCGTCGGCCAGTGTTATAGTTTTGAATAGTTCTAGTTCTTATATCGGCAAATTTGCTGAGCTATGTGTCGTATACGAATATATTCATCTATACTAAATGTAACAAAAAAATATAACTAATCAAATTATTTTATAAGTTTAAAAATTATGTAGTATATAAAAAAAATAATAACAATATACTAATAGAGACCGTGTGACAAAAGACCTAAATTTTTACTATTAAAAAAAAAGAGTAGTTCTAGCATTTAGCAGAAATATATATTTAGTTATTAGTTATTAGTAGTTAGTTTAGCATGGTTTCCAATAGGTAAAGGTTCAAAGTATATACATATTTATGAAGATATTATCATAACTAAGTATATCCCATATTTCAGGTATACCAATAAAGAAGTATTTCACTTGCATTTTTTTACTATATAAAAATTATTCCAAATAAAGATACTACAAAACTGGAAATATTATTATAAATGACATTTATAAATAGAGAGTTTCAGCACATACATTAAATTACACGTCAGTTTGGGATAAAATATTTATTTTCTTCTTACTTGCACTGTTCCGCGCATACATTTTGCCACCTGAGAACCATGCCATTTTCTTGCCATATTTTTTCTTAGCTAATGCTAACAGCTCGTAGCGATGACTAGTGAGATCTTGGAATATTGAGATAGATGTATTTTTTAATTTTTGATTTTCATTATTTAAACGAAAAACATAATCAATATCATTTTTGGATCATTCTATATTGAGTTCTTTCTGAAATTAGTGCTAACACTAGTTCTAGAAGATCCTCATCACCATCTGACCCATTCATCCAGCATATCCGAAGCGAATTTCTTTTTAAGTTTTGCTCTAGATTATCATAACGGTATTTTAGTTCAGTAATATGTTTAGTATTTTTGTCTACAGCACAACTCATATTTTTCAGAATTTCACACACCTGGCTTAGTTTAAAATCAATACTGTCAATTTTAGAAGTAAGCTCTTTTTTTAATTGGTTAGAAAATGTTATGCATACCTTGCTTATAAGCCTCTCTTGGTCATCTTCTGATTTGCTGCCACTTCTCGTAGCGGTATCTCGACCCATGTTGCTGAAGCTGCCTATCACTTTCAATATACAACGCCTACAATTGGTTGTAAATTAATTAATTGTTTTACATAAACGGGATGTTGGAGAAGTCTACAAAATGCACTAACTGCTCTATGGGAAATAAGAAACCGGCCACAAACCAGAAAAACTATTTTTTTGAAAAATATAAGGACTTTAGCGTAAACAAATGCAGAGCTTGTCGTCGCACTTCTACAAGCTAGCACATATCGACTAACAATCAACATGTAATCAAAGTTATATTCTTTATGTTCGGGTTCAATAAGAATTGGTTTTTAATTCTCTAATATTGTCAAAGATATAATTAAATGAATAATTATTTGCAATTTTAATATTTGTTTACGCAAACGATCGTTCAAATATGAAAATTAATCGAAAACATTTCAGGGGTAAAATTAAAATACATTTAATTAAGTTTAACATCAATATTTCCAAAATTTATAAAATGAAAACTAGCCATAGAAATTGTTTAAAACTTTTACATTTTGTTGTTTTTAATGGATACTAAAACATATAAAAAAATGAAGAAATTACAACGAGAACCATTTTATAGGGGTTCCCGTGCGCGGTCTTTTAATAAGACAGTGAGTGAGGTCGCAGTAAAAATTTTAGTGAACGGGGTAAATGGGTCGTGACCTAGCAAAAAGTAACACCCAGTAGATTTTTGTAAAACGTATTATAGCCATTTCGTAGACATTGCTTACAGTATAGAAATGCACGAGGTCCATGAAAAAAAGGAAAAAAAATTAAAATTTTGACACCCTGTAACTCAAAAAAGAAGGTCTTTCGGGCACATGTTTTATATACTCTTTTAGTCTAATTTTTAGCCATTAAGTAAAAAACACCCTGTATAGTAGAAAATGTAGCAAAAAATTTGAATATCTCCATAATCATATATATATTATTTTTTAGCAATGGCATTGACACCCGGTTCTCGAAGAAAGAAAAGAATGACACAACGCTTGCAGATGAACAAGGAAAGCCTATATAAACAATTTAGAATTTGAAATTTATACTTTTTTACTTCCACTTTGCGATTTTAAATGATAAGTTTGCTATTAAAACGAAGTAAATATTTTGATATTTAGAGTATTCACTGTGATTAAATGAATGGTTTTAAATAGATTTATCTCTATTTAACCTACTTGTCGCTGCTACCTCCTATAAACCTTTACTTACACTATACCGGGTAACAAGGAAACTACTACAGAGGCGACATTTGAAAACAGCTAGAGATAAAAATATAGAATTTGGGGTATTGATAGAGTTGAATATTGTAAACATTTGTAATATAAAAATAATTGAATATCCTTTCCGGTTTCCCCGGAAATGACCGCGACTTCGTTATTTTAAATAGAACACCCTGTATATTTTATGTTTTTTGAACTCTCTTAACAATTCTAAATAACTTTTGTATAACATAACCTATATCTAAAATGTATAGTTTTCCAAATAAAGCTACTTAAAAATGTGCTATAATTCCCACTTAATTGTATTTTATAGAAAAACGGAGTAGACCAGGATAAAAACAATAACGGTTATTTACTCTTTATTCAAGCCTTCTTTCAATAAAATGTCAAAAAAGAAAATGTTCCGAGTTTAAAAAAAAATGTGTTTTTCGCAAATCGATTTTTGAAATTTTGATCAGACCCTGTTCCATAACGGGTTAATTGACTGTTTTTCGCTTTAGATAAATATTAACATCATAAAAATAGGATACCTAATTTTTAATTTTGCAGTTGTTTATGAAAGTTAAGTTAATGATAACTTAACCTAGTGTGATAACTACCTATAAACAAAGTTTTGCTAAAATTAAAATAATCATATTAGCCTTGACAGAGGTTGCTATGGTTTTTAAAAACCATTGAATTTTGACCAGTAACTTTTATAACTTGTGGGCTTGGCAGATTGTTGCACTTTTTGTAAATTCTCGTCCTTTATTTTGTGTCTCTATTGTTGTAGACTAAAAGTTCTTTGCAATCTCTTTAAAATCGCAAGTTTTACAAGGGCGGAACAAATAGATATCCTTCTTGTTTATGGCGAGTCCTTGAAAAATAAAAGGCAGGCTCAAACATTCTATGCTGCGATACCCAGACAGAAATCAACTCTGCTATGCCTATTTTCCGTGGCTAGTGGAACATTTGAAAACAGTTCCCCAAAATGAAAATGAGGGAAAGTTCATTATTAGTGAAGAAGTTGAAATAAACGTTCTGGCATGTGTGAATGCTGATCCAAGTGTTTCTACTCGCCAAATTGAAACTGAAGTTGAAGTTAACAGAGAAAGTGCAAGGAACGTTTTGAAGAAACATAAGTACAAGCCCTACAAATACCAAATCCACCAACACTTGGGTGTTAATGACTGCTCGGCGAGTTGAATATAGCCGATGGTTTATATATATATATATATATATATATATATATATATATATATATATATATATATATACCGGGTGTCAACGATATCGTTTTACACGATGCCATTCAATTGCTTTTTAGGTTAGGATTTTTTTATTTGGGTTAACGAAATATGGTATTAAGACTCATATTTTTCATGAAAAAACAATTGAATATTACTGCCAGTTTTTCCGATATCAGAACCAAGTTAAGAATTTCAAATGGAACCCTATATATTATTTTACATAGTTTGATAGAGCTTAGAATTACCTTTGCAATGACATATCACACGTTATATTTTTTTTCAAAATGGCGGACCAGGAAGCGCTTTTTCAAAATTCAATATGGCGGTCGTTTCCCGATACCGATGAAATTTTGTTTAACAAATTATTAAAATATTAAACAAAATGGGGTTTTCAATGGATTTTAATCAAATTTAAAATCAAATTTTTAATTTATCACAAAATGGGATAAGTTTAATTTTTTCTCTAAAATGTGAACTTTTTCTTAAATTTTCTCAAAGATTTTAAATAGAAAGTTGTATTTATTAAATATTAGTATTAAAGTATATCTTATTAGCTACACGAAACCGCATAACAAGCCGTATTTTTGCTTTTTGTTTCAGAAAAAATTGACAAAACCTTGCCGATATACATTTTTCCTAATACATAACATGAAACAAACACACACTTATTATTAATCAGAAAATCCTGGAATATTTTTTATTGTTTATTGATAATTAATTTTGTATTATTTTGACATTTTATGACCGTTGTCTTATTTTAGGAGAGCGAGAAAAAATCACAAGTAGTATTAATTTTATTTTACCGGTAGATACGGTGCAGTAACATGAAAGATGACTTAACTAAGATAAGTAGGCCTTGGAAACAATTGCATAGGGATGCCATTATAATTTTCATTAGATTTAACCAGAAACGTCAAAAGTACTGTTTTGTATCGACATTTCTGATAACTTTCGTTACATTTTTACACTGAGAAGTGGTTCTAGTTAGTTTTAAAAATAAATATTATGGTTTATTCAAGAGAACATCAAATTGACATGCTCCTTATTTATGGGGAATTTCGCAAAAATTCAAGGGACACAGAGAGATTATACCAGGAACGCTTTCCGAATCGTGACGCTCCTTCACATGCATATTATCCTTGGCTAGTACAACATTTAAAAAATGAAAATAATGGTGGTGTGCATGCTAATGGCAATGATGGTTTCGTAGTAAGCGAAAAAGTGGAAACAAATGTTTTAGCGTACATTGAGTATGATCGTACAGCTTCCCTTCGTGAATTAGGCAAACAGTGCAATACGTCCCATGAAAGCGCCAGAAAAATTTTAAAGAAACACGGGTTTAAATCGTTTAAGTATCAAATTCACCACCACCTATTTGAAAATGACTTCCAAAGACGACTTATTTATTGCAATTGGTTTTTAGATAATTATAGAATAAGTCCTGTGTTTCATCATAAGATTATTTTTTCGGACGAATCAAGGTTTACTAATCTAGGGATGTTTAATAGAAATAATTTTCGTTATTGGGCAAAGGAAAATCAAAGATTAGTAAGAGAAGGTGCCTTCCAGGAATGTTTTGGAGTTAATGTTTGGTTAGGCGGTGTAGGACTAAGCGTTATTGGTCCAATATTATTCCATCAGCCTTTAACTGGCGAGATGTATTTGGACTTTCTCGAAAACGAAATTGAACATTTTATAAATAATTTGCAGCAAAATGATGATTTAGTTTACCATAAAGATGGCGCCCCTGCTCATAATTCAAGAATTGTTGCAAATTACTTGAATGAACGATTTGGTGAGAACTGGTTGGGAACCAATGGACCAATTCGATGGCCAGCGAGGTCGCCTGACCTAACCCCGTTTGATTTTTCTATATGGGGTCATCTGAAAGAAAAAGTGTATGCAACTCCTGTAATATCGTTGGAAATGTTAGAAAATAGAATAAGACGAGCCGTTGAGAGTATCTCAGAACAGCATTTACGAAACCTGCTCGCGGAAAATGTTGAGAGAGTTACACTATGAGTGACTTTTGTATTAATTGTGAAAGTTTGATTTTAAATTAGCATTAAACCCAATAAAAACCCCCATATTTGTTTATTATTTCTACCTATTATTCAAAAATATCTTCGGTGTTAGAAAATGGCCGCCATATTGAATTTTGAACAAAAGCTTCCTGGTCCTCCATTTCGAAAAAAATCAACTTGTGATATGTCAATGTAAAGGGAATTCTAAGTTCTATCAAACTGTGTGAAAAAATATACAGGGTTCTTTTTAAACTTCTTGACTTAGGTCTAGGTATTTCCGGAAAAACCGAAAGCTTACCGGTAAAATAAAATTAATACTACTTGTGAATTTTTCTCGATTTCCTAAAATAAGACACCAAAAATCATAAAATGTCAAAATAATACAAAATTGCTTATCAATAAAAAATATTCCGAAATTTACTGATTAATAATATGTGTGTGTGGGTGTGTGTGTTTCATGTTATGTATTACGAAAAATGTATATCGGCAGAGTTTCGTCAATTTTTTCTCAAACAAAAAGCAAAAATACGGTTTGTTATGCGGTTTTGTTTTTGTTTTTTGTTTTTCTCAGTGTAAAAATGTAACGAAAGTTATCAGAAATGTCGATACAAAACAGTACTTTTGACGTTTCTGGTTTAATCTAATGAAAATTATAATGGCATCCCTATGCAATTGTTTCCAAGGCCTACTTATCTTAGTTAAGTCATCTTTCATGTTACTGCACCGTATCTACTGGTAAAATAAAATTAATACTACTTGTGATTTTTTCTCGCTTTCCTAAAATAAGACAACAGTCACACAATGTCAAAATAATACAAAATTACGTATCAATAAACAATAAAAAATATTCCAGGATTTTCTGATTAATAATATGTGTGTGTTTGTTTTATGTTATGTATTAGGAAAAATGTGTATCGGCAAGGTTTTGTCAATTTTTTCTGAAACAAAAAGCAAAAATACGGCTTGTTATGCGGTTTCGTGTAGCTAATAAGATATACTTTAATACTAATATTTAATAAATACAACTTTCTATTTAAAATCTTTGAGAAAATTTAAGAAAAAGTTCACATTTTAAAGAAAAAATTAAACTTATCCCATTTTGTGATAAATTAAAAATTTGATTTTAAATTTGATTAAAATCCATTGAAAACCCCATTTTGTTTAATATTTTAATAATTTGTTAAACAAAATTTCATCGGTATCGGGAAACGACCGCCTTATTGAATTTTGAAAAAGCGCTTCCTGGTCCGCCATTTTGAAAAAAAATATATAACTTGTGATATGTCATTGAAAAGGTAATTCTAAGCTCTATCAAACTATGTAAAATATTATACAGGGTTCCATTTGAAATTCTTAACTTGGTTCTGATATCGGAAAAACTGGCAGTAATATTCAATTGTTTTTTCATGAAAAATATGTGTCTTAATACCATATTTCGTTAACACAAATATAAATATCCTAACCTAAAAAGCAAATGAATATATGTAAAACGATATATTGATATATATATATATATATATATATATATACCGGGTGTAACGATATCGTTTTACACGATGCCATTCAATTGCTTTTTAGGTTAGGATTTTTTTATTTGGGTTAACGAAATATGGTATTAAGACACATATTTTTCATGAAAAAACAATTGAATATTACTGCCAGTTTTTCCGATATCAGAACCAAGTTAAGAATTTCAAATGGAACCCTGTATATTATTTTACATAGTTTGATAGAGCTTAGAATTACCTTTTTAATGACATATCACACGTTATATTTTTTTTCAAAATGGCGGACCAGGAAGCGCTTTTTCAAAATTCAATATGGCGGTCGTTTCCCGATACCGATGAAATTTTTGTTTAACAAATTATTAAAATATTAAACAAAATCGGGTTTTCAATGGATTTTAATCAAATTTAAAATCAAATTTTTAATTTATCACAAAATGGGATAAGTTTAATTTTTTCTCTAAAATGTGAACTTTTTCTTAAATTTTCTCAAATATTTTAAATAGAAAGTTGTATTTATTAAATATTAGTATTAAAGTATATCTTATTAGCTACACGAAACCGCATAACAAGCCGTATTTTTGCTTTTTGTTTCAGAAAAAATTGACAAAACCTTGCCGATATACATTTTTCCTAATACATAACATGAAACAAACACACACATATTATTATTCAGAAAATCCTGGAATATTTTTTATTGTTTATTGATAAGTAATTTTGTATTATTTTGACATTTTATGACTGTTGTCTTATTTTAGGAAAGCGAGAAAAAATCACAAGTAGTATTAATTTTATTTTACCGGTAGATACGGTGCAGTAACATGAAAGATGACTTAACTAAGATAAGTAGGCCTTGGAAACAATTGCATAGGGATGCCATTATAATTTTCATTAGATTTAACCAGAAACGTCAAAAGTACTGTTTTGTATCGACATTTCTGATAACTTTCGTTACATTTTTACACTGAGAAGTCGTTCTAGTTAGTTTTAAAAATAAATATTATGGTTTATTCAAGAGAACATCAAATTGACATGCTCCTTATTTATGGGGAATGTCGCAAAAATTCAAGGGACACAGAGAGATTATACCAGGAACGCTTTCCGAATCGTGACGCTCCTTCACATGCATATTATCCTTGGCTAGTACAACATTTAAAAAATGAAAATAATGGAGGTGTCCATGCTAATGGCAATGATAGTTTCGTAGTAAGCGAAGAAGTGGAAACAAACGTTTTAGCGTACATCGAGTATGACCGTACAGCTTCCCTTCGTGAATTAGGCAAACATTGCAATACGTCCCATGAAAGCGCCAGAAAAATTTTAAAGAAACACGGGTTTAAATCGTTTAAGTATCAAATTCACCACCACCTATTTGAAAATGACTTCCAAAGACGACTTATTTATTGCAAATGGTTTTTAGATAATTATAGAATAAGTCCTGTGTTTCATCATAAGATTATTTTTTCGGACGAATCAAGGTTTACTAATCTAGGGATGTTTAATAGAAATAATTTTCGTTATTGTTCAAAGGAAAATCAAAGATTAGTAAGAGAAGGTGCCTTCCAGGAACGTTTTGGAGTTAATGTTTGGTTAGGCGTTGTAGGACTAAGCGTTATTGGTCCAATATTATTCCATCCGCCTTTAACTGGCGAGATGTATTTGGACTTTCTCGAAAATGAAATTGAACATTTTATAAATAATTTGCAGCAAAATGATGATTTAGTTTACCAACAAGATGGCGCCCCTGCTCATAATTCAAGAATTGTTGCAAATTACTTGAATGAACGATTTGGTGAGAACTGGTTGGGAACCAATGGACCAATTCGATGGCCAGCGAGGTCGCCTGACCTAACCCCGCTTGATTTTTCTATATGGGGTCATCTGAAAGAAAAAGTGTATGCAACTCCTGTAATATCGTTGGAAATGTTAGAAAATAGAATAAGACGAGCCGTTGAGAGTATCTCAGAACAGCATTTACGAAACCTGCTCGCGGAAAATGTTGAGAGAGTTACACTATGCCAAGAACAAGGCGGACAGCGCATAGAACATTTAATTGAGTGACTTTTGTATTAATTGTGAAAGTTTGATTTTAAATTAGCATTAAACCCAATAAAAACCCCCATATTTGTTTATTATTTCTACCTATAATTCAAAAATATCTTCGGTGTTAGAAAATGGCCGCCATATTGAATTTTGAACAAAAGCTTCCTGGTCCTCCATTTCGAAAAAAAATCAACTTGTGATATGTCAATGTAAAGGGAATTCTAAGTTCTATCAAACTGTGTGAAAAAATATACAGGGTTCTTTTTAAACTTCTTGACTTAGGTCTAGGTATTTCCGGAAAAACCGAAAGCCTACCGGTAAAATAAAATTAATACTACTTGTGAATTTTTCTCGATTTCCTAAAATAAGACAGCAAAAATCATAAAATGTCAAAATAATACAAAATTGCTTATCAATAAAAAATATTCCGAAATTTACTGATTAATAATATGTGTGTGTGGGTGTGTGTGTTTCATGTTATGTATTACGAAAAATGTATATCGGCAGAGTTTCGTCAATTTTTTCTCAAACAAAAAGCAAAAATACGGTTTGTTATGCGGTTTTGTTTTTGTTTTTTGTTTTTCTCAGTGTAAAAATGTAACGAAAGTTATCAGGAATGTCGATACAAAACGGTACTTTTGACGTTTCTGGTTAAATCTAATGAAAATTATAATGGCATCCCTATGCAATTGTTTCCAAGACCTACTTATCTTAGTTAAGTCATCTTTCATGTTACTGCACCGTATCTACTGGTAAAATAAAATTAATACTACTTGTGATTTTTTCTCGCTTTCCTAAAATAAGACAACAGTCACAAAATGTCAAAATAATACAAAATTACTTATCAATAAACAAAAAATATTCCAGGATTTTCTGATTAATAATATGTGTGTGTTTGTTTCATGTTATGTATTAGGAAAAATGTGTATCGGCAAGGTTTTGTCAATTTTTTCTGAAACAAAAAGCAAAAATACGGCTTGTTATGCGGTTTCGTGTAGCTAATAAGATATACTTTAATACTACTATTTAATAAATACAACTTTTTATTTAAAATCTTTGAGAAAATTTAAGAAAAAGTTCACAATTTAAAGAAAAAATTAAACTTATCCCATTTTGTGATAAATTAAAAATTTGATTTTAAATTTGAATAAAATCCATTGAAAACCCCATTTTGATTAATATTTTAATAACTTGTTAAACAAAATTTCATCGCTATCGGGAAACGACCGCCTTATTGAATTTTGAAAAAGCGCTTCCTAGTCCGCCATTTTGAAAAAAAAATATAACTTGTGATATGTTATTGAAAAGGTAATTCTAAGCTCTATCAAACTATGTAAAATAATATACAGGATTCCATTTGAAATTCTTAACTTGGTTCTGATATCGGAAAAACTGGCAGTAATATTCAATTGTTTTTTCAGGAAAACTACGTGTCTTAATACCATATTTCGTTAACCTAAAAAGCAAATGAATGGCATCGTGTAAAACGATATCGTTGACACCCGGTATATATACATATATATATATATATATATATATATATATATATATATATATATATATATATATATATATATATATACATACATACATACATACATATAATAGGAAGTTTAACGGCCATTCGGACAAATAATTCTGCCTTTGATAAGCTTATTCAGGTATAGGGTCCAAAAATCATGGACCATTATACCGACAAGCCTTTAAGCATTTTTCATCATCTCTTCCGGCACAATTGACGACGTTTCGCCCTTTGGGGCTCATCAGGCCCATGCAGCCGTATGGTAGAGATGATGAAAAATATTCAACGGCAGTTTGAATATATACGATGAAAATTTAAGGCAGTAAGAAATTAACCCAAAGAGTAAAGAGGTGTCATCTATGGGTATCGGTGTGAAGCTTGTTATTTGAACCTCTAGTAGCAATGTAGAAGTATATAGATGTAAAAGTTAAAAACACAAGTGCGATATGCGTAGGCTTTCAATTTTTTGTTTGCCGTGCGATACCAACTATTTTGTTGGCGAAACGACGGATTTTCATCCTTTGGAAAATTGAAATCCTACGTATATCGCGCTTGTGTTTTTGGAAGTTGAATTTGTCATATGCGGATAAAGGATAAAAAAGTAGGATCGGGTAGTGAAGGTTTTGTTCCAGTCAGTTGACCCGTTATAGTACAGGGTCTGATCAAAACTGGAAAAATAGATTTGCGAAAAACACATTTTTTAAAACTCGGAACATTTTGTTTTTTTGCCATTTTGTTGAATAAAGAGTAAACAACCGTGATTTTTTTTATCCTGGCCTACTCCCTTTTTTCGTAAAATACAAATAAGTCGGAATAATGGAACATTTTCAAGTAACTTTATTTGGAAAACTATACATTTCAGACATAAGTTATGTTGTACAAGAGTTGTTTAGAATTGTTAAGAGAATTCAAATAACATAAAATATATAGGGTGTTCCATTTAAAATAACGAAGTCGCGGTCATTTCAACACCAAATTCCATATTTGTATCTCTAGCTGTTGTCAAATGGCGCCCTGTGTAGTAGTTTCATTGTCACCCGGTATGAAGTTATAAATAAAAGTAAAATAAACAAATACTGTAAGGCAGGGGTGTTCAAACTTGAACTGCTGGCGATCTACCTCAATATTTTTAGACAACTTACGATCGACTCTGAGAGGCTGCAAGTATGTGTAATACAGGGTTGTCGTACATACACGATACATACACCCTACCTACCTACCTACCTACGTAGGGTGTACCGTAACATATATAGATATTAGCTTTCCGCACAATATACATTATTTTAGTCAAGGTTTGGGTTAGGTTCCTAACTGGTTCTTCTCTACAATATCTATGAAAAAACTCATAGTTATTCAAAATTGCGAGTTTATTGGTTGTTACAAAACAAAAGAGTTACATATGGTGTTAAACTTAACTAAGGAGTGACTTTGGATGTTGAAGCGTGGCACTGCATGTCCTCAGCATACTTTTCATAAGATGGTACGTAATCACTGAGTGCTAATCGCAAGCATGATGACATATGATTGTCAGTAATTCGATTGCGATATTTTGACTTAATTATCTTCATTTCAGAAAATGCAGACTCGCACAAGTAAGTTGACCCAAACATTGCTGTCAGTTGAAGGGCGATTTGCCTTAAATTCGGATATTTATCTTCAGATATAAAACACCAGAAATTTGTATCAGATGCTGTAGCTTTGAGATGTATATCTGATATAATCTGCACCAACTCATTTTCAACAGAACATGAGTTCATATTAAACTGACTTGCTATTTCAATAGCTAATTCCTCAATGTTTTTACATACTCATACGTATCATAATTCAACTGAGGAATCCTTGCTTTCAAAGACGGAACATGTTTCAGATCCTTTCTTTTCAGTTGATCTATCATAAGTTGCAATTTACTTTTGAATGCGTTTACTGCGCTAATCATCTCAATAACAGTTTTTCCTTTACCTTGAAGCTCCAATAGTGTTTAAGTGCATTGTGATGGCAGTCAAAAATGCTAAATCAGTCAGCCATTTTTCGTTTTTTAACATCTGAGTGTCATCACCTCTTTCGTCTAGAAAAGCTGTTATTTCGGGCAATTTAAAGAGCCGCCGTTGCAAGCTACGTGCACGGATGGAATTCACAATTTTTGTTGCAATGCCCATAATTTCCTCCGTAATTAAAACTTTTGAACACAAAACTTGTTGATGTTTAATGCAATGGACTGAAAAAAATTAAGGGAAATCTTCATTAGCTCAACACAATGCCCCATACCGTTTTTGTTTCCAGTCATTGCTGGTGCTCCATTGGTTGTAATGCACACTAATTTATATATTGGTAGCTTGTAGTTTTTTACAAAATTGAAGAAAACGTCATATATATCATCAGAGGAATGATTGTCAAAAATTCTTCCTTAGCCAACATGTCATTGAATACCATCCGAATAAAAATACACAGCTGGACTGCCCAGCTGTCATATCGGTGGATTCGTCGAACTATAAAGAAAAGTATGTACATTCCATGATATCATTTTTTAGTTTATCTGCCATGTCCTGACTCATGACTTCAATACGCCTTATGACAATCGGACGAGATAACTGAAGTTCTCTAATAGCAGACATGATTTCTGTTTTATTTTTAATATCTCCAAATAAAGTCTCACCCGCTTCAATAAATGCTTCCTTCACAACCGATCCATCTTCGAATGGTTTCTTGTGTTTCGCCAATATATGAGATATTTTAAATGACGCGATCGTAGCAGCTTTTGATTGTTTGGCTGGTCTTGTGAACATGGTTTGTTCTTTTTTCAAACAAGATATCAAATCTCGTACTTTTCGTTTTATTAATTCACTCTGTGGCGGAAAATCCTTTTCATAGTTTTTATGAACCGTTTTATGATGCCTCTCTAAGTTACCACGCTTAGGTATTGCAACTGACGCACGACAAATAAGACAAATGCACTTATCCTTCACCATACAAAATAAAAATTTTTCCTCCCAATCGTTATTAAAATGATACGTTTTAGATTTCTTCGCTGCACTCATTTTGTACTATTTAATAATAAACTTTGTATGGACGTAGTATTGCCTTCAAGTTCCAATTCAGAATGACTCCAATTCCTGCAGGCGCAACATTTATATCGGCGTGAACGAAAGTCTCGAATGTTCCCGTCAAACGAGCCGCCCGAAATTTCTAGAAAAGCAGCGAGAATAAAAAACGCGGCTTTTCTTTGACAAGTACCGCGCGTTCCTTTGATAAAGCCGCCTTTTTCCGCTAGCAGAGTGTTTTAATTTTTATTTTTTTTACGTAATACATTTTTGTAGTTTAGTTAAGTACCTACTTATTAAAAAAAATGTTTCTTTTCGAGATCTACTCAAAAAGCACTCGCGATCGACCGTTTGAGCACCCCTGCTGTAAAGTATGTGCATAAAGGTTTGGCGCTGTGAAAAAACTTATCTTATCTTATTACCCTTATACATATCAATTTTATATAAATTTATAGCTGCCGGATTTAGCACAAATTCTTTTTGTTTTGAATTAAAATTACTGTTATTTTTACTTTACAAATACTTTTTAATATAATAAAGCAGTATTCTGTCAGGTATCAATTTAAAAACGAATAACATTTAATACGTCTTTAACTAGTCACAAGGTGAAAATTTGATGAAACACGTCAACTAACATGTTAAGGGGAACAACTGTTAATACATTTGTTATTTTATTACATTCAACCCCCTGACTACCAGGGCAACTGTTTCTAAAATTTTATATACCCCCATTTATTTTGTCATTTTTCAATTCATTGTGCAATTGTAGATGCAGTTTCTCTTTTTAAATTGTTTTTTTTTATCAAAATTCTGGTACTTAAACTCACCACTGTGTGAGTTAAGAAGCTTTTAACCCATGCATTTTGCGTGAGTTAAAAGCTTACTTATCGCACTCCTTTTTATTACCGCACGTATTTTGTAAAAATAATATAGAAAAAGAAGATTTGTAATATAGAAAAAGCGAAGAAGATTTTTATAAATTATTTTATTAAAAATGTTGTTTCTTTTTTTTTCGGGTCTCGTCCAAAGTTTCTCCCGTTTCACCCAGAATTTTCGATGCTATTTTCCTTTTATTTTCAATTTTCAATGTAGCTTTTGTCAACCGTGTTGGATCGCCAGCCATCATGACGCTTTACTGTTAGAATGTCAGCTCCTGAGTCTGCCAATAGGGACGTAGATTATCTTGGGAAGCAGTTCCCCGTATATTCTTTTGGATGTTCAAGTTTGAGATACAAAGCAATTTGTTTTGGTAAGGATTCAAAAGAATTAATGGCAACCAGTTGCTGCGTTTTAACCATGTCTATCTCTTGAATATTTCCAGATGTTACATAGAATGAATTGGCTATTTTCGTTTTCGTTGTTGATAAAAAAAAATGAAAACATCGCCTTTCATCCTTGACATTTTCAAACAACAAATTTGTTAACTCCTCTCACCTGAAAGCCCATTAATCAATGCTACTTTCATAAATAAGTTTTTTTTGTCATCCGCTTCTAGAAGGAATGTTGTAATATTGGTTTTAGTTAATATCCTTGACTTTTTTGATTGACATCCCTTAGATTTTGTTTTGAGGAGGGCGACTAAACATCTAAATTTGCTGATATCAATATTGGGCTCCGGTAAACTAGCCTAACAGACGATTTTTGCATATTTTATTTTTTTTTCCAGAAAGTACCCATTTATAATATTACATTTCAAAAATAAAAATTGCGGAATATGCAAGAGTTTTCCTAAAAAAATTAATTAAAAATCACACTCGGCTACAATTTGACAGCCTTAAAACGAAAAATTTAGTAACGTTACCAGACTTTAGATTTACCAAATTGTTAAAGGAAATTAAATTACTAATTGAAAATTATTTGGACAACAGAATTGTAATTATTTATTTTTATTACTATAGTTTTAATGAAGGTTTTGTTGACGAACCTGGGTTAACCTAACGTGAACGGGAGAGATTCACCTAACAATATAGATTTTGCTACAGAAACATCCCCCTTTCAATGTAGACTCGGAATTCGGTTGGCGCGCTTTCTTTACAGGAAACCTAACCAATCCTAATTTAACCTAAACCGGTTTTTATTAATTATAAGTTTTGTTACAAAAAAATTTAGTTTTACGTATATTATCACTTATAGGTATTTTTTTAATTATGAATATCAGGTGCGTGCAGTCCATGGAATCAAGGGAAGCAGTGCTTCCCCAAAAAAAATTACAAAACATCTTCTAAAATATAATTTTTGAAATAGGAAACCATTAATTTAGTTTATATTAAAAATGCTAAAATATTATCTTAATTATCAAGCCAATAATAAATGCGGCCTTGACTCCGACCGAGCGACAATAGGAAATGGAATAGAACCTATGCGGGCGGCTAGCTTCTCTGCAGCGAAGTGCTGTATGCTTGATTTCCTGTGAGTCGAGCCAGAGGTTATTGAACTTTCCACCGGCTGTTTGCAATTTTTGCATTTCCGTCGCGTGCTTTAAGTGGGGGCGGAAGCTATCGTTGGAGTAGGGGTTCTTTGTTTGAACGGCTATCCGTGTGTTGTGTGATACGTACGTCGCGTCGTGCAAGGTGCTGTCAACTTCGGCTGTCGGTAAAAACGTTGAAAATATTGGAAAATTTAATAAGAAGAGTGTGTGAATGTGTGGTGTGTGTCTTAATAATAAAGGAAAAATTTAACTGCAAAAATGAAAAACTGTATTAGACATTTTTATCCGGAAAAATAATACGAACAATTTAAATGGCTAACAAAAATGGTGTGAACATATAAGTAAATTATTTTGTTGGCCATGTTTACTTATTGAAAATGAAAAAGGTCTCTGGAATAAAACTGGTTTTTCCGATTTAAACAATTTCCATGAAGCAGGCCATCATAAAAAAGAAAAAGTCTTCGGCAAAACCAGAATTGAACTCGCCCTTAATAAACAGTTGGAAATTAGTCACCGTCAACACAATGAACTAGTCGATAAAAATAGGCAAATATTAAGAAGACTTATCGATGTTGTTTGTTTTCTTGGACAGCACGAATTGGAATTTAGAGGTCATGACGAAACAAGGGCTTCTTCAAATAGAGGAGATTTTCAAGATTTACTTAGTTTAATGGCTAAATATGATGATTGCTTAAAAAATCATTTAGAGCAGTCTATCCAGAATGATTTAATTTCTGCTGTTGCAACCGTTATTCTAAAAAAAATTAAGCAGGAGATTGGCGATGCGTGGTTCATTGCTGTTGTTCTGGACGAAACAATTGATATTACTAATTTTAGCCAATTATTTATAGTAATACGCTACGTTAAAACAGACGGAAGTATTCGAGAGCGATGTTTAGGTTTTAAGAATGTGTCCGATAATCGTACAGCAGATGCATTATATACTGTAGTTTATACCGTTACTAAAGAAATTAATTGAGAGAAAAAATTAGTTGCTCAAAGCTATGATGGAGCTGCAGTGATGACAGGACAATTAGGAGGTCTGCAAGCTAAAGTTCGAGAAACTTTTCCAAGTGTTGTGTTTGTCCATTGTCCATAAATTAAATTTAGTTTTATCCCAGTCCATCAATCACATTAAAGATTGTCAAGTATTTTTCGTTACTTTAAATGGCATTAACAGTCGTAGATACTTGTATCGTAAATATCTATAAATGAATAATAAACGCAACCCCATTACAACTTACGTTATAAAATTAAATAATAAATAAATTAAATTAAATCCATACTACATTTTTGGGGTTAACCACTTAAATTTTGACAAAAAAACAATTTAAAAGAGATGTAGCTTCTCTAGAATTACCTAAGAATTTCAAAAATAGCAGAGTAAGGAATTGGGGATGCTATTTAAAATTTTAGGGATAGTTACCCTGGGGTCAAGAGGTTGTAATACAATAACAAATACCTTAACAGTTTCCTTCATGATATGTAAATTGACGTGTTTCAGCAAATTTTTATGGTGTCACCTGTTAAAGAAATATTAAATTGACCTCGTGTATGACTCTGACACCTAAGAACTGTACAAGAATTTTGGATTATTAAATTTGTATTTCATTTTTAGACTCAAATAATACTTATGAAATTTTAATACGCTTTATTGCCTATTAAATAATAACGAATATGATAAAATATATCAACATATTTACTGAAATAAGTATGAAAGAAAATATTTACTTCGTGAAAATTTGTACATATATAGTTTTAATTATAATAATGGTTTATCACCAAGAAATTGACATCTGCTTTTACAATAAAAATGCTTTATTATACGCCTATAATTTATGTTTACATTATTCGTCTCTTCTACAAATTCAATGAATTTAAGTATTATTATATTTTTATATTACAATATTATAATTGTAATCACTGCTTTTTTTTTGGTGATAAAACATTTAATATTTGCAAGAATACTTTGATAAAAATATTCTCTCTTAATTTTTTTGTACCTGAATGTATTTTTACGTGTTATCTTCTTAAGACTTATGTATTTAATATACAAACATTTTTTCATAAATATGCTGTTTTATTACTTTGCCTCAGTGGAAACTAGGTACCGTAAAGTGGGGTTACTTTGCACAAAATTTTTGGTTTTTATTAAATATCTATGGTTCTGCTTGGAATTATACAGCTGGCTTTAACTATATAAAAATTTGATCCTTTGGCTGTATAATTTCCAAATTAGAAGGCATAAATTTAACAAGAACCATGTTTTTTAAAAATTAAAAAAGTTGGCAAAGTTACCTCGGTTTTGGGGTTACTTTGCCGAGTAGCTTATTTCCACGTTTTCGAACCGTACAGGCAAAGTTAAGAGTCCCGAGGGGTTACTTTGCCTCTCTTAAATGTGTTTTAAAAAATATTTTATTAAACATAATAAAACAGGTATACATTTTAACATTAAAAACGCATATTTTTAAGAAAAGTGAGGAACATTTACCTATTTGCAAATCAACACACAACGTTTTTTACAAAATAATACTTAGGTAAC
Source organism: Kuschelorhynchus macadamiae (assembly GCA_030620095.1). Lineage (NCBI taxonomy): Eukaryota > Metazoa > Arthropoda > Insecta > Coleoptera > Curculionidae > Kuschelorhynchus > Kuschelorhynchus macadamiae. The sequence goes on along the minus strand of JAUTXW010000491.1, from coordinate 1,410,114 downwards.
TCTTAGATAACAAAAATGGTTAAAACATACTTTACGAAACAAAGAACTAAAATATGTTATATTTGGTAAAATCAAAATTTTCGAATGTAAATATTTCTCTTGATGTTGATGTAAGTTTTGGCGATTCTAAAATAGTCACAATATCGTGTTCGAGAATAATACCTGTATCATCGATATTAGGAAAATAAAATCTATTTTGTGATTTTAGTCTTAAAAACTTCACATTACAACAGTCCTTTTCTTTTTCAATTACACGTGCAACGAAATGCTTGTATTGTTTTTTACCTAAAAGTGCTACAAGTAGGAAATCGGAATTTTTAACTCTAACTAATTTAGATTCATCTTCAGTCTTTTTAGTTACAATATCACGGGAACAATGGGCTTTAGGCTCGTTATTGCGGTTATCAGTCTTACTGGTGACAGTATCACGGGAGCAATGTGCCTGAGGTTCGTTATTGTGGTTATCAGTCTTTTGGGAAACCTCGACGTCATCTAATTCAAAATGGTCTTCAAATTCACTTTCAATGGTCCAGTCATATTCTTCAGATATTCTATTTTTTTTTGCACGTTGCTTTTCTTTAGGAACACGAGAAGTTAAATCCTCACTTGCAACAGATTTTCCAGGTTCTATTTTGACCATCTTCTTTCTTTTGGGGGTGCTTGCTTCTGAAGGAGCTCTACTTTCTTTAAGGAAATTCAACAAGGTGTCGCTAATCTCACTGTTGGTTTTCTCAAATCTTTTATTAGGCATTCTATTAAGAACCTCCTCTCTGTTACAAGGGTAAATGCCTGTTGCTCGAAATCCGTTTTGAATAATTTGTTCGTCTTTTAATTTTATTTCTTCAATAAGTTTTTTTAATAAATGGGGGAAAGTGCTTTTGTTGACAGTACTATCTCGTGGATTTTTTATTTTGTAGGTTGTTATTATTCGGCGCCAAATTACCTTCAAAGGTTTAAAAAAACTTACATCCAACGGTTGTGTCAAATGTGTAGAATTGGAAGGTAAGAAGATAAATCTAATATTGTTTTTCTGGCACTCTCTAATGATAGTTATATTTAAATGGCTTGATAGATTATCCCCAATTAGCACCTTTGGTCCATTAATTTTCTTGGCCCACGGTAAAACCATCTGTGTAAACCAGTCCTCAAACGCGTACTGATCAAACCACCCGGATTTAGTTCTATTATACCGGGTACCGTGGGCTCCACCGATACACCAGGCGTCATATAATCTCTCCGCCTTATACACAACATACGGGGCTAATAAAGTCCCATCTGCAGCGGCAGCGAACATCACAGATATTGAGGACTTCGTCGAGTTCATAATGCGTTCAGGGTATTTGATCCCCTTTCTAAAAATACATTTTGACGATCCAGGATCGTCCGTGAGATTCGTCTCGTCGTAGTTAAGGATCGAACTGGGTGGAATTCCTTCCACGTTCCTTTCTAAATTATCGAAATAATTGTTAATTTCTTCATCGGTTTTTTCAGCTCTTGCTTTCTTAATGTTTTGGCAATGTCTGTTGGATAATAGATGTTTGTGTCTTGCAATAAAATTTTTGCACCAGTCTACACCGGGTAAATTATCTTTAAACTTCTTTAGACGGACACCTTCTTTGTCTAAATGACTCTTCAACACTATTCGCAATTCTGTCAGGGTTAAAGGGCAGCCATATTCGGAACTGGCTATTATAACGTCGACAACAGACCGTTCAATCTCCGGGGAGATTAGCTGGGGTGCTCCTACAGGACCTATATGTATTTTTTTAACCTTATTTATTAAGGTTCTTCTAGGAATATTGAAGGTTTTGGATGCCTCAGTGTATTTCATTTGATTAGTTTTAATCAGTAGAACAGCTCTCTGCAATTGCTCTTCGGAATAGTCTTTATAACGCCGCGCACCCATTTGTCTCTTATATGTTCGAACCATTTTCTGAAAAAAAATCTGATAAATATCTGGGGTAACTTTGCCAACCGCCAAAGCTATATGAAATTTGGCATCTAGAAAAATGTTAATAGCATAAATAGAACTCATATATGCATAGGTATAGGTGACGTTAAAATCAGAATTCAAGTTTCAATTGTTTTTATTTGACAAACCTTAGCATAGCAACATGATTTTACGACGTTAAAATAAAACTTTTACTTACATGACTAGCACATATTACACACCGCTTCGCCAAGATCCAGACTTGCACTGTATAATACTTGTTGGTCGCGTAGTGTTCTACCGCTAACAGTATTAAAGCAGCGTTGCCAGATTTAAAAATAATTATTTTTTTGTTTGTTAAGTGGCGGTCAGGCAAAGTTGCCCCGGTTGGCAAAATAACCCCAGTTTACGGTACCTCTCTGAAAGAAGCGTTATTTGCAAAATAAACCACGACGGACTTAAACTTGCAAGGAACCAGGCACTAGTTATATGAAAAATTGTTTTCAGTGAAATACATAAAACCCTTTTCCAAGAAATTAATGCATCACGAAAAAGTAAACAAAAGTTTAAAGTAAATTTTTGTCAAAACCTCTTGTCCGATTTAGACGATTATTTTTTTGAATAATAGGTTGTCTCTTCCAGAACGATGGTATATTAATTGTATTCGAATAAAATTCTCTTTTTTTATAAGTACTGGTTGTAGAATTCAACAGTCACATTATCAAATCAGAATTGAAATGACATTTTAGCTTTATCTCTTTTTAATATTTCGTTTTTACTTCCCTCGTGAAAGGAAAGTATTGTGATCATAAAAAAATCACCCTTCGAGATTATTTCAGATCTTCACGTTTCGTGGACCCTAGATGCCGAAAAACATATTTTCTCAATTCAGTCGGTCTGTCGGCCTTTTTGTCGGTTCGCGGCGTAGCTTAAAAACTACTTCAAATTTTGACCAAAATTTAAGAATCGTATGGGAATGATTTGGTGATATTCTTGTAAAAATTCAATATGGCGAAACAAAATGGCGGCTTAATGTAATGTTAACAACATGTTGGTATAAAAAAACTACTTATCCAGTTTATCCCAAATTTTGCACAAACTTCAAGTAATATGTTAGAATCAACTAGAAAAAATGTTGGTACGAATCCAAGATGGCGGAACAATATGGCGGCTTAATAAAATATTTAAAAAATCAGCTTGAAAATGCTGCTTATTGGATTGATTTCAAATTGTGTGCAATAACTTGTGGTATAGGGATCAACTAGTAAAATTGTGTTACTTAATTCAAAATGGCGGCCAAATAAATCGTGAAAAAAATCACCTTATCGGGTTTTAAATATCTTCACGTTTTAGCGTTCTTAGATGGTAAAAAAATTTTTTTTTCAAATCTGTCGGTCCGGAACAAAATGGCGGTATGTGTCAATGTAAAAACTTCTTACTGAATTTATTTTAAGCCAAGTGTGGCATACGTAGAAAGAACTGGTAAAATATTTTCTATTACACGAGACACGTCATTTTATAACATAACCTGATTTTATTGATTTTAATTAGCATTATAAGCACTAAAGTAGGCTATGGAAAAACAAAAGTACCAGTATTTGTCAAACGCAGAAGCATATTATCAACAGTGTTGATCTTTACGTATATCTTGTACAAATTCTTTTATTCAAAATACAAGAGTTGTAACTATACTACACCACAACGTTCTGGACGCGCGTTTCGCTAACCAAGCTAGCATCATCAGCAGATGATATAAACTAAAGTAACTCATCCTAACCGAGACTATTTATAGATAAATGTGGTCACACTTGGTTGCGCCCGACTGCACCGTTGTCAAGTAAACAATAGAGGGGATTATAGAGAATAGGCCCTCTGTCTTTATTTAGTGCTCTCTTACCACATTTAACTATTTCTATACTCTCAAATGCATCCAACAATCTATTATTAGATACATTTTTAATCAATTTAAGATTATTTATTCCTATTTGGTGATTGTTTTCTAAAGCATGTTGGGCAACGCTTCACTTTTCTGTTCTTCCGTATCTTAAATGTGCCATGTGTTCTTTAAAACGAATGTTTATGGAGCGTTGAGTTTGCCCAACATATTTTAGATCGCAGTCATTACAGCTAATTTCATAGATGCCACTCGTCTCCCTCAAGTCGACTTTGTCTTTGGGGTTTCCAAGGAGATTTTTCAAACTGTTCTCCGTTTTGTAGGCTACTCTAAAACCTACGTTTTTAAATACTTTTTCTAAACCCCTCGTATATCTGGGATCATATGAGATTACTATGAACTTATTGGCATCCTCAGGTGTTTGAAGAGTAGTGGCATCTTTTAACATTTTCTTACGCTTATGGCTATTTACTAATTTATGTACAAAGTTACCATTATATCCATTACTTTTAGCTATATTTTTAATCCGATTCATTTTATTGTTAAAACGTTCTTTACTTTATATAAAATTGTCGAATCTGTGAGTTAAGAAATGAAATGCTGCCATTTTGTGTTGACGGCAATGAAATGAGTCGGACGTTATATACCTATACCCTGAGTATTAATAAATTTCCTATAGATATCAAATTCTAATTTATCGTTATTTCTAATAACTAACGTGTCGAGAAAAGGTAATTGCCCATGGTTCTCCTTTTCGTACGTAAAATTAATAGAAGAATATTTATTGTTTAATGTTTTTAAGAGAGTGCCCAAATTTTTTGTTTTAGTTTCAAAAATAGCAAATATATCATTTACGTATCTATACCACACTCTTGGGAAATACTTGAGTTCTTTTTTGAATTGGGTTTCTAATCTACCCATTAACAAATTTGCAAAAAACGGAGATAAGCAATTGCCCATTGCAGTACCCTCAAGTTGTTTATTATATTTATTGTTGAACTGAAAAAAATTTTGATTCATACATAATTTTGTAAGAAGTAAATATTCATCAATAATTTCTTTCTCTTTCTGATGGATCTCTGATGGTGCGGCGAGGCATTTCTTTGATTGGTCGCACGGAACTTATGATCACAAATAGAAAGCTTATAGCTGAGAGGTACATATTGCAGGTTTTAGACCAACATTGCATGCTGATCCAAGATAATGCCAGGCTTCATATTTCTCGAGTTGTGAGGAATTATCTGGAAGAAGTCGGTATCGCTACCATGACATGGCCAGCCGAAAAATTAAGTGTGAACATTTATTTTAAATTATGCCCAAAAATTGAGTATGGCATAGGTAGAAACTGGTAAAATATTAAGTCTTAACTCTCCTCTCAATCATTTGATAATAAAGAAATCACCCTTTTGAATAAAAGTTTCAATTTTGCCGAGCCTCCAGTAAAAAAATAGTTTACCACCTATTATAGCGAATATCGAAAGTTCCATTCAATACCTGCCAGAATCAACTAAGAGATTCATTAGAGAGGCTTGCAGAAATCAAATCAAAACGATGTTTACAACTAGTCAAAATATGTTTTTCGTTAAAATACTGAAGTTATCCAGAGACTAAAGAAAAAAGAATGTATTTTTTTCAAAGCTGGGTAGATTAGAAACCCAGTTCAAAAAAGAACTCAAGCGTTTCCCAAGGGTGTGGTATACATACGTAGACGATATATTTGCTATTTTTGATACTAAAACAAAAAAAAATTCTACAAGGGTGAGAGAACAATTACGCCTTCAACCAATTCAGAAATACGGATGTAACTGAGACTGTTTCAGCTTTTGTCAATCATTTGTTCAAGTCTGGTCACGAATTTTCCATATCTGACGTTGATGTTTTACATGAATGTCCGAAGTGGAAAAAGCTTGATCTTCTAGAAAAAATGGAAATAACCAAAGCTATAAAAAGTCCTATTCTCACTTGCGTTAACGATGTTTTTAATTTTGAACCAACCCTAATATTTAACAATTTAATGTAATAATAATTTTGGGCAACCTTCATTTCATTCATTAATTCATAGAGTGAGAGTTTTTGGTTGTTTTTTCCGACTAGTCCAGTGGTCCGTGGGTAATTACTTCAGCGTTTCACTTAGGCGGTCCGGGTTCGATCGCGCCTAGAGACATGAATCTTTTTAATTCTTTTTCATTATTCTATTTTGTTAATTCACATGAGACAACCTCATTTTATTGTCAATCAAATATGTATAAATAGTTATTTGTTTTGACTTTAAGAGGGAACTAAGGAGAAACAAGAGGAAGACATGGAGAGGTTTCTGTGCGTAGAGCAGATGGCACCTGGACTTCGACAAGCGAGGAGTCAGTCCGACACCTACTTGAAGTTCACTTTCCACGAGCAGATAACGCTGACGCACAGGCAGATAGCCATCGGGGTGCGAGGCGGATGCCCTCAAGGCAGCTGTCTCTCGCCGCACCTATGGTGTTTAGTCATGGACGGTCTGCTCAACAGACTCGTGGAGGCCGGCTTCTATGCACAAGCTTATGCTGATGATGGATTGATTCTAATATCAGACAAGTACTTGGGCATCATCTGCGAGAGAATGCAGATGGCCTGTAATATATTGGAGGCATGGTGTAATGAGATAGGTCTCACGGTTAATCCGCGGAAGACCGAGATGATCATCTTTACAAGGAGAAGGAATTTAGGAGATTTTCGACCTCCAAGATTGTATAGTCAACAACTGACCTTGACAAAAGAGGTTAAATACCTGGGGGTCACAGTAGATGCAGAGCTGAGCTGGAAAACTCATGTCGATAGGCAGATAAGAAAGTCAATAGCGACCTTCTGGCAGCTCCGTAGAGTGGTAGGCATAACCTGGGGGTTAAGTCCTAGGGTCATGCACTGGCTGTACCAAGCAGTCATAAGACCCAGGATATCATACGGCTCAATAGTGTGGTGGCCCTCGGTGGAGAGGAAAACCATTCGTTCCAGTCTTGCAAAAGTCCAGAGACTGGCTAGCCTAGCGATAACTGGAACAATGAGGACGACGCCGTCAGCAGCATTGGATGTCTTGCTAGGGCTGCCAACATAGTCGACTTTCATTAAGAAGGAGGCTATGGCAGCGCACTTGCGAATGAGAGACGCAGGAGCTTGTCATATCAAAGGTGAGGTTGTGGATCATGCAAGGATCTCCCACGTTGTGGAAAGAGAGATCCCTTTATCTACCTACAGAGTAGCACGACCCTCAGGCAGACTAAGATGGCATAAGTGTTATAGTATCTAAAATCCCCAAAAGAGAGAACTGGGAGAGAAACAGGCTGGAGTTCTCCAGAGAGGCAATTGTTTGCTATACGGATTGTTCACGTATGACACAGTTGCAATCCTCTGGTACTGGAGTTTATATTGAGGCTACACAAACCGGGTCCAGCTTCCCTTTGGGGAAGTTTTCAACGGTGTTTCAGGCTGAGGTATAAGCCATTCTAATGGCAATAACGATGAAGGAAGTCATAGAGGGGGCAGAGGGAGAGATTGTCATATGCTCAGACAGTCAAGCAGCACTTAAGGCGCTCGACTCACCCATGGCGGGATCAGTTTTGGTTCAGGAATGCGGTGACAGGCTAGAGCAGTTGGCGCGACGTAAAAAAGTGAAGTTGGTTTGGGTGCCAGGACACTGTGGGATTGAGGGCAACGAGAGGGCAGATGAGTTTGCTAGACTCGGCGCCACCAGCCCGTATGTAGGACCAGAACTAGCTTTAGGCATCACTAGGCAGCAGATAAGGACAGCACTCGACGAATGGGCACAACATGAACTTCAACGTAAATGGGGCCAGTCCGGGGTCGGGAGGCAAGCTAAGGACTTCATTGTGAAGCCCGATAAGGGCCGAACAGAGTGGTTACTAGCCCGAGACAGGAAAGCTCTAAATTCCATCGTAGGAATAGTAACGGGGCACTGTCGATTGAGGAGACACCTCTTTATGTTAGGCATTGAGGAAGATTCTATCTGCACGGAGTGTCAGGAAGAGGAGGAAACTCCGCTTCACTTCCTGTGCAGATGTGAAGCGCGAGCGAGACTGCGACGAGATATTTTCGGCACTACGGTCTTGCATAGGGACGAAGTTAAGGATCTTGCATGGAAGGATATGCAGACTTACAGACAGAGGAGCTGGGGTAGACTGAAAGGGCCTTATAGGCCTACCAGTCAGTTCTCTAGACCTCCCCCTACTACTACTACCACTACTATTTGTTTTGTTGTACTTTAGTGTGTTTTATTCTATTTGTAAGTTATTGTTTTAGGATTTGTGAGTGTGATTATTTACTAAGGTTCTCTCTGTTGTTTGTACGTCTGATGATGCTTGAAAGGGCGAAACACGTGTCACGTTTGTTGTAAATTGTAAAATTATAATTTAATGAGACCGAGACTTGGAGTCTTTTTCTATGTTTGTTATAAAGAACGTTTTAACAATAAAATGAATCGGATTAAAAATATAGCTAAAAGTAATGGATATAATGATAATTTTGTACATAAATTAGTAAACAAACATAAGGATAAGAAAATGTTTAAAAATGCTTACTTACTCTTCAAGCACCTGAGGCTCCCAATAAGTTCATAGTAATCCCATATGATTCCAGATATACGAGAGGTCTAGAAAAAGTTTTTAAAAACGTAGGTTTTAGAGTAGCCTACAAAACTGAAAACAGTTTGAAATATCTCCTTGAAAACCCTAAAAACAAAGTCGGTTTGAAGGAGAGGACTGGCATTATGAAATTAGCTGTAATGACTGCGATCTAAAATATGTTGGGCAAACTAAACGCTCCATAAACATTCGTTTTAAAGAACACATGGCACATTTAAGATACGGAAGAACAGAAAAGTCAAGCGTTGCCCAACATGCTTTGGAAAACAATCACCAAATAGGAATAAATTAAGTTAATTAAAAATGTATCTAATAACAGATTATTGGATGCATTTGAGAGTATAGAAATAGTTAAATGTGGTAAGAAAGCACTGAATAAAGACAGAGGGCCTATTCCCTATGATCCCCTCTATTGTTTACTTGACAACGGTGCAGTCATGTGGAACCAAGTATGACCACATTTATCTATAAATAGTCTCGGTTAGGATAAGTTACTTTAGTTTATATCATCTGCTGATGATGCTAACTTGGTTAGCGAAACGCGCATCCAGAACGTAACAAGTTGTAGTGTAGTGTGGTTAGAACTCTTGTATTTTGATGGTAAAATTAATTTTGCACTAAGTACCTGCTGATTCCCGAAGCTCTGCACTCATCGTGAGCATGTCCCAGTCAGGTTATGTTGGGAAGAATCTCAAGGGACTTGGGTTCAGGAGGTTGGTTTGGATGCAGGCCATCCTTGACCTCCGCCTGACCCCCAGGTAGTCCTGGACCCGTCTCTTTCTTTTCCCTATGTTGAGAAACGACTATATACTATGCTCGTTTAATTAATCTGTGTTATCACGGGCAAAGTCCCGTCTGCTAACTGTTGGTCTTCTTTGTTGGTAGTGTTCATGTTAATAAGACCTGATAATGGTTGTATGTTAATTAAAACGTCGCTTTTTTTTGGAATAAGTTTTCACACACACACACACACACACACTCACAGTCACACACACACACACACACACACAAAGTAATTAAATATTATTTTCTAGGCAGGTTTTTTCACCTACCGGGATCACAGGACCTTGAGATGATCCTGGGGCACGTCCTTGACTGCTTCCTAAAGGAATATCGGTTGCTTCCCTGGCCTTTCTATGCCTTTTTGTTTATTATTATTCAATTTTTCTAAGTTCGGATCTTTAATTTGCTTTTCCGGTTTGTGCTACTGGGATTTCTAAGACTTTCGGGTCGGGAGAGATTCCTACAGGACTCTTATGTCTATCCCCACTGGAAAACCTGTTATCACTGGAATCTATTTCTTTTACTGCCTCTTTTATCTTAAGAGGGCCCAAACTTTCAATTTAAGTATTCACTCCCCTTTCAGGAATGACCGTTGATGTCCCCTCAAAAACTTGTAAAAGGAAACACCGGTAGCACTCGTTCCTGTAGGATACTATGCGACCTGGTGTACTGGAGAGTCGTATCTAGGGGAGTCCCGCTTTATCCCGATTTCCTGAATAATGCTATTGAAATAATTCAACCCGTTCACCTCAGGGATGTCTGTCAGTATATCCCCGATCACTTGCAAGAGGAAACAATGCTAGCACTCTCGATTCCTGGATGTAATCACTGATTATCTTTCTCACTTCACTTTTCTCGAGAGTAAGCCAAGCGCTCGGTGATGCTAACCAAGGTGGCTATCTCTCCCGCAAATACAGGTATCACACACAGGTAATATAAATAAAATAGGATTTTTTATCAAATACAAAGGTAGCGGAACCTCAAAAAGAAAAACACTGCGGTATCTCCCAACCGCACAACCACTACTTCCTGCAGTTCACTAACAGCAAAGTTTCGCATCCAAAAATGCCCCGCAGGTCTGCTACCTGGAGGTCTTCGTCTAATATTTTTCTATTCAAACATCGTACTTGTAGTTCCTCTATCAAGCAGGCTTTTCGCTTTCTTATGCCCCTCAGGTCTACTACCTGTAGGTCTTCGTCTTGGTTACCGTACTCGTAACTCTCTAACAAGTAAGCTTTCGCTTTCTAGGTACCCCACAGGTCTATTACCTGGAGGTCTTCTTCGTGATCTCTCCATGTGAACTCTTTCCTGTCGACTGATGTCGATTCTACGTTCCGCTTGCTTTTATAGGGGAGGGTGATACTGTAACACTGGCTTATCATATGAGAGTTTAGGACATTATTCTATGTTTCCCGATCCATCGAAAAAGTTTCTATGTAATATTGGTGACAAAATTATAGAGAGTACTTTTATTCTGTTATATTTCCTTTATTTGAATTACATAAATTTAACTGATTCTCTTCATATAAAAATTGGATTTATTATAATTATACTGGATGTGAATTTTCAAATTACTTTACAAAGGCTTTTATCATTTCTGTCTAGATATGAAATACTTACAAAACATCAATTTGGATTTCTAAGTAACAAATGCACAAGCGATGCCATGTTTTCCCTTCTTAATAGAGTTTACTCCAGCCTAAACAACCATCACGCTACGGCAACAATTTTCTGTGATTTTTCCAAAGCTTGTGTGAATCATAATATATTAACTAACAAACTGCAGTACTATGGATTTAGAGGGGCTCCTCTCAACTGGTTTAAGTCATATCTTAGCAACAGAAATCAAGTTGTGAAAGTTGACAACAGGATGTCTTCTTGTAGGCCAATGGAATATGGAGTGCCTCAAGGCTCGGTACTAGGCCCTATCTTGTTTCTTCTATTCATAAACAACATGGCTAATTTAAACATTAGTGGAAAAATATGTCTCTTTGCGGACGATACCAGCTTTACGTGGAGCCACCCAGATGTCACGGACCTACATAGGATTGTATCTAATGACCTAATCACCATTAAATCCTGGTGCGATTCTAATCTCCTATGTTTGAACATCTCTAAAACGAAAGTCTTGTCTTATAAAAACACGCTGCAAACCTTTGACCTTAATGGCACCACTATTGATGTCGTAAACTCTGTAAAATTTCTAGGGCTTCTTGTAGATGATTCTTTAAAATGGGATCCACATATCGACGCTTTATCAAGGAAGTTAGGTTCTGCTTGCTTTGCGTTAAGATCTGTTTCCGAGGAGCTTAGCTTTTCTACCTCTAGAACTGTTTATTTTGCTCTTGTTGAGTCGCACCTCAGATATGCTATTCCATTCTGGGGTACATGTTGTGCGACTCAATTTGATCGAATTTTTATACTACAAAAAAGAGCTGTTCGTTACCTACTGAGACTTAACAGTAGAACTCACTGCCGAGATTTCTTTAAAAGATATAAAATACTAACCCTTCCTTGCTTATTCATTTTGGAATCGGTTTGCTTAATTCGTAAGCACGCACCTGCTCTATTAGAGAGACTTTCTCACAACTACCCTCTCAGAAATACTGAGCACGATCTCTATCTTCCAACCCCACACTCAGAGTTAATTAAAAGATCAGTAATCTACAATGCAAAAAAAATGCATAATCACCTGCTATTTAACATCAAATCCATAATATCTCTGACTTCATTTCGCAAGGCTTTGAAATCATTCTTACTGGAAAGAGCCTTCTACACCGTGAACGAGTTTTACAACACATAATTTTATCCTTATGAACCCCTAGTGTGATAGTTGCCATTACCAACCATTTTTACCGAACTTTGTATATGTATTTTTTTAATTGTTTCGTACTTTTTTATTTTTTACTTTGCTTTTTTATTTTTTTACATTATATTTATGAAAATGTTTATAACATAGTACGACTGACAAAGTACATTTCTAATGTACTTCTTTTAGGATTCTATAATATTAATATTCTAAATTCCTGATTTAAATATTATTTTTCTATAATATTTATGATGTGTTTTTGTCTTGTTTTGTTTGCTAATTTTGATGTTTGTAAACTATTTTTTTACAACAGCTTTGTCCACAAAATTGTAAAATTTTTTTTGACAATAAAGCATTTATTTATTTATTTATTTATTTACTTAAAAGTGTAACTGCTTATCGTTTGGTTATATCTATTTTAAACCAATCTTTTCAAAACGTTGTCGATACATATTTTTTCTAATCAGATTCATCTTAAAAGTTTGTTATATGTTTTTCATTTTTGCTTATTATCTGAAAATCTAAGACAGTAATAACCAATTTATTCCCAGTCCATCGAAAAAGTCTCTATACAGGTTGTTCGGTTATATATGTCTATAAGCTTTATTTCTCAAGGTATCAAAAAATTTTGCACACAAAAGTGTTAGGATTTAGTCTGAATCGTCAGAATTTGTTATTTTAAATGGAACACCCTGTATATTTTTAGTTTATTGAGAAGAGCCTTTTCTCCTGATTCCAAAAATATATGGTTTGTCTATGCTCACTGTAACCATTATCCCATAATTTTGAAAAAACGTGGAAAAATTACTGCTCTGGCTTAAGTATAGTAGAAATAATAGAAAGCTTTGGTTTCATTTGTTTTTACTTCAAAATGGCCGTTCTGTCACTCACTTATCAACTTGTTTTAAAATATGAGCCGCTTTGACGTATTGGAAATACTGGGTGGTGCAACCAAGATGGGGTGGACGATTGTGGGCAAACGGAGAGGAATTTGAAAAAAAAAATTGGGATATGATTGATAGTCAAGAACGCTGTGTTTTAAAATTATACCCATTATACAGGGTGGTCTGAAAAGTTCGTGGTGAACCAAACTTGTGTTTCTTTTAAAGGGATACCCGGTATATTATTATTTTACTTGATTCTCCTATTCGTTGCGATCATTTTGATATAAGGTTAGTTGGGTCTAAAATTTATACCAAGGGAATGGGACGAGGTTAAAGTGAAAAAAAGGGTTATACTCCGGCCATTTTTTGAAAACAATTGAAGCAGGTATGGAAAAACCAAATATTCTATAAAATGTATTGTATCTAGGACTACAATAATCGCTTGTAAGTCGTTCAAAATTATTCACTGTTATACAGGGTGGTCAAGTTTTGCAAATTTACCTTGGATTGAATTTTTTTAAATGGAACACCCTGTATATTTTACTTTCATGGTAAAGATAACATTACTAGCTTTCAGAAAATACCATATTTGATACCTTTCTGACCAACAGTTTTTCAGTAAATTAGCTGTGAAATCAAAATTTCTTCATTTTAACACGAATTACTCTGAATTCACGTTGTTAAAATTGACAATTTAATATTAGGAGGCCATGATATCATCATAAATTGAACAAAAGATTGACAGTCCTGTCAAAGCAGCAAAGTGTCAGAATATTGTCATCAGTAAATAAATAAATATTGTTCTTTGATGATGCGATGCCGAAATAAAAACAAGATAGAAGCTTTTGCAACTTTATCATAGAGATTTCAAGAAACAGGAAATGTTGCTTTCAAAAAAACGTAAAGTAGTTAATAAACCAGTTACCAATGAAGATAATGCTTTGACAGTATTAATAACAGATCTTTTTTTACAAAAAAAATTAATTTAATAAAAATCAACAAAAACAATGTAATTAAAACTTATAAAAGGTGTTCAACTAAACCACCGTTTTGCTGAAGGCACATTTCGAGTCTATCCATAAATGAAAGTTTCACTTTTCTCAAAGTCAGGTCTGAAATGTTGCGAAAACTGCTTATTATTCTCAACTTCATATCTTCCACTGTGGTTGGAACCTCTTTATAAACTTCTTCTTTAACATGTCCTCATAAAAGAAAATCTAGTGGCGTTAAATCGGGTGACCTCGCAGGCCACTTAACTGGTCCACCTCGCCCAATCCAATGCTCTCCTTTCCAATTATTGAGAAAATGTCTTACATGCCTATGGTAATGCGGGGGTGCTCCATCATGTTGGAACCATAAGGAATTTCTTAACATTAAAGGTAAGTCTTCGAGCAATACGGGCAACTCATTTCTCAAAAAATTTAAATAGACTTCTCCCGTTAAATGCTCTTCAAAGAAATATGGTCCTATAACATGAGAGCCAATTATACCTCCCCAAACATTAATTGACCATTTATTTTGATGGTCCACCTGACGAATCCAATGTGGATTTTCGGTTGAATAATAGTGCATATTATGTTTGTTAACCAAGCCGTTGCTTTTAAAAGTTGCTTCATTTGAAAACAGCTCCCTATCTACAAAACCTGGATTATCCCAAATTGTATTTAAAAACCAAATTGAAAACTCTTGTCGTTGGACGTAATCGCGATCATACAGTTCTTGGTGTAATTCAATGTGATAGGCATGATATTTATGTTGTTTCAGAATCCGTTTAACACTAGTGCGTTCAATATCAGTAGCTCTCTCAATTTCCCTGGTACTTGTGTGTGGATTTTCTTGCACTGTTAATAACACTGTCAAAGCATTATCTTCATTGGTAACTGGTTTATTAATTACTTTACGTTTCTTAAAAGCAACATTGCCTGTTTCTTGAAACCTCTCTAATAAACTTGCAAAAGCTTCAGGTCTTGGTTTTTTTTCGCCATCGGGATATCGTAGCGCATAAACCCTGCTTGCTAGTAAAGGGTTTTTTTGACACTCGCCCAACATAAAAGTCATGTTTATCAACTCTGGAGTACTCAAACTCAATGTTACTTAACAATATCTCGACTTATCGTCAAAAAACAATGGTAATTGATGCAATTCTCTGACTCTTTGAGGTTTTGACAAGAATGTCAATCTTTCTTTTCATTTATGATTATATCATGGCCTCCTTAAATTATAGGTAGTCAATTTAAGCAACGTAAATAATACCGTTTCTGTTAGAATGAGTAAATTATGGTTTCACGGTTAATTTACTAAAAAACTGTTGGTTAGAAAGATATTAAATAGGGTATTTTCTGAAAGCTGGCGAAGTTATCTTTAATATGACAGTAAAATATATGAGGTGTTCCATTTAAAAAAATTCAATCCAAGGTTAATTTGCAAAACTTGACCACCCTGTATAACAGTGAATAATTTTGAACGACTTACAAGCGATTATTGTAATCCTAGATACAATACATTTTATAGAATATTTGGTTTTTCCATACCTGCTTCAATTGTTTTCAAAAAATGGCCGGAGTATAACCCTTTTTTCCACTTTAACCTCGTCCCATTCCCTTGGTATAAATTTTAGACCCAACAAACCTGATATCAAAATGATCGTAACGAATAGGAGAATCAACTAAAATAATAATATACCGGATGTCCCATTTAAAAAACACAAGTTTGGTTCACCACGAACTTTCCAGACCACCCTGTATAAAGGGTATAATTTTAAAACACAGCGTTCTTGACTATCAATCATATCCCAAAAATGTTTTTTCAAATTCCTCTCCGTTTGCCCACAATCGTCCACCCCATCTTGGTTGCACCACCCTGTATAATGGGAGGCTTTGAAATCAATAATTATTGTTCTTATGTTTTTCCTTCAATATGGCCGTTCACTTACTTAGCCACTTTTTTGCCTTTATTTTCAAAACTATGGGATTTGCCGGTCAAGAAAAAGCCAAAATTTTAAAAATATACTTTCGTGAAACACGAAATCAATACAGGAGAGAGTATCCTAATTTAGTTGCTCCCTTAATATCTACGATTTATTACATTGTGAAGAATTTTAAGAAAAGAAAAACTTTGATTAGAAAAAAGAGGACAACCACTAGAAATGAAGATAACGATTCGGAAGTGTTGTTATATTTTGAAGGTAAGGAAATTAAACCTATTAATATTGTTTTCAATAGAATATATGGCGCCTTTTTATTGACAGTTCAAAACGTAGTTTAAAATGTGTTCTTTTACATAACGATAAGAAATATGGCTCCATTCCTATTGGTCATTCTACTACCATGAAGGAAGAGTATGAAACAATTGCATTAGTTTTGAGAAAAATTAAATACGAAGAACATCATTGGGCAATTTGTGTTGATTTAAAAATGGTTAACTTTCTCCTTGGATAGCAGAGTGGTTATACAAAATATCCTTATTTTTTTGTACCTTTGGGACAGCAGAGCTAAAAATGAGCACGGGGTTAACAAAAATTGGGCTTCAAGAGATGTCATGATTGAAGGAAAATAAAACGTGATCAACGAACCTTTGGTTTCAAGAGAAAAAATCTTACTTCCGCCCTTGCATATCAAGCTAGGCCTAATGAAGCAATTTGTGAAGTCTTTAAATCGAGATGGAAATTGATTTGGGTATTTGTCATGTAAATTTCCTGGCATGGTCCTCAAATAAAGCTACTTGTTAAAGATCCACAATTCACCACATCAATGAACGAGACTGAATCTAACGCTTGGTGTTCATTTGTTCAAGTAGTACAAATATTTCTCGGCAATCATAAAGCAGAGAAATACGTAGAATTAGTGGAAACTATGCTTTCAAATTTTAATATTCTCTGCTGTAACATGAGTAGTAAAGTTCACTACCTCCACAGCCACCTAGATCGTTTTCCAGAAAATTTAGATGATTGTAGTGAAGAACAGGGGGAAAGATTCCATCAGGATATTAAAACTGTGGAAGATCGTTATCAAGGACGATGGGATAGCCACATGAAAGCTGGAGCCTTCAGCGAGACTGCCCTAGTAAACTCTATTCTAGAAAGTCGTATAAAAGAAATTTTTTATGTGATTAGTGACTAATGTAATTATGTAAATTAAGTTTTTGCAATAAATGCTTAAATCCGTGTGTCTTTGTTTTTTTAACTGGAAATAGTAATATTATATATTATAACAGTTAGAACGTAAAATATATACACAATTTTTTTTAAACTAGATCTGATAGACAAAAAAATTACCCAGGAACAGTTAAAAAATCGCAGGCACCAAAATGTATGTTGGCCTGTGTAACAGATTGGTTTTTTTTTATTTCCCCTGGGAGATAAATGTTTCACAGATCCATTTTTCCACAAATTTCAAATAGGTTGTATTTTGGCAATTAAGTAATTTAAAATCTATGTTTAATTACATTTAACTCTGACTAGAAACCAAGTTATATTTTCCCTACCTTTGGATTCGTTTTATATAATACATAAATAAATATATAATGTATAAATATTATATAAAATGAGGAACAAACAGATCGACATAATAATTTACTTATATATTACGAGCTAAATATAGCCAATATTTTTATTTACACGTTTGTATATAATACAACAGTTTTTCATAGTACAACAACAGTCTGTTTCCTAAAAAAATAAATAAATATCTATACAGTTTAACAAGGCTCTAGATCAGCTTAAGCCGATCAAAGATCGTATGTAAATTTTTTCTCATCCTGGTTTGGTATCCGGATGTCACTAATATTCTGCCTTATCGTTGATCTGGCGCAACACTTTCGATGATTCAGTATCAGGGCTGTCCTGCCGTGTTTTTTCTTGTGGGAACATAACAGCAATTCCCGCATTCCCCTAGAATAATAACAACTTTTTTTTTAAACAAAGAATGGAAGCTTTTACGACTTTGTTTGATTAAGAAATCATGATTCTTGGGATTTATTGTCTCCGATTGCGCGAGATATTTTCAGCGAATCTTTACTTTACGATATCGGAAAATTGAATGAGCTTGAAGAGATTCAGGAGGCCTTTTATACCCGATATATGATACAGTAAACCTATATCTCTACTAAAGTTTTTATATGTGTGAAAATTTTTCGTTTATAGAATTCAGAAGCCGACGTTAGAAACTTGGTTTCTTCTGTGACATGCGGGTGTTCAACTGCATGTTTATCTCACATTCACTTCTCCACTGGAATATGGAATTTTATATATTCCTTTTGTTTGAAAAGGAATAACATCTTTCGGGGATAGCAAGCATTCCCTATTCTTCTTATGTGTATTGAAGATTGCACAGGGTTGTCAAACAAAGGGTAAACGTACGTTTAATTATTTTATTAACTCACTTCAAAAAAGGAGGAGTTTGTTCGCATATATTATCTAAACGGCTTGGCTGATTTTGATGAGTCAAACGCCAAATTGTAAAGGTCGTTTTTCTGGTGGTACCATAATAATATGTGATTCGAAATCAGTTTACCCGTTTTTTTGTGATAATAATAGAAAAAACACAGATATAAGGGCGATAAAGGCATCGAATTTTATATTTAAATTAACATTTTTTTAAATGCCCTTTTCAAACTAAAGCAATGAAGTGTGTAATAGACACACAACCCCATTGGTTAAAAGATATCCCGTTCGCTATTCATTTATTTATTGTTATGCATACAGGGTGACTACGAAAGTGTGCAACCTCAAAATCTACAATATCGAAAAATTAACGTTCGGTATGAATAAATGTTAAAATAACAATTAAAAGTTACTTCCAGTTTTACTGGAAATATACAGGGTTGTCCAACGAAGGGTAAACACCTTTATAATTTCTTTATTTTACAAGATATTGAAAACTGGTAAAAACAAAAGTTGTAGGGATTTTAGAGAGGAATAAGGATAATTTATGATAAAAACAATTGAACATCAAATAAAAAAATTACGCGAAAAAATTATGGTTATTTTGCTTATTTTAAATGGAACACCCTGTATATTATTGCATTTTTGGATTTTCCCGAAAATTCTAAACACTTTTTATATAAGATATTACACCTTTAAACCTAATAGTTTCGGAGCTATGAACAGTTGAAAATCAGTATTTTGGCTAATTTGCATTATTGTAAAACCTATCTAATGAAATAGGTACCATGAGTATACGAAAGTTGGTACTTCAGCTTGTACCATAGTAAGCACCACTATTAATTAAAGTGGCCAAGAGGCCGATTTTTACTTGTTTTTAGCTTAAAAACATATGAATTTAGGAATAGCGAAGTGGCAACATATCTGCAATAACTAAACGAGTAGATATTAAATAACGACGGAACAATATTTATTATAAACAAAATATATGTTTCAAAAAAAAACTCGTGGCTCATTAAAAAAAGGCTTGTTAACAACTCTCTTCTTATAATCCGCTCGCTGCAGAATCTAACTCCTAATTTCTTTAACGTGTTTAAACTTGGTTATCGTCTATCGAGATACCTGTGCAAATACTGTCGTTTGGTTGCCGGGCAACAACTTAATCAAAGATTTGTCAAACTTTCGGTAGTTTACTTTTTAAAGAATATTATTTTAGGGAAGTTGTTAGTTGTTAAAGATGAACAGAAACGTCACACGTTATTCCAAAGCCGAAATGATAGATTTGTTAAATATATTGGCGAAGAATGGTTATCAGTTAAGACCGTCCAAACGAGAGTATCTGGACAGATATCCCGATAGACGACAACCAAGTTTAGGAACATTAAAAAAATTAGGAGTTAGATTCAGCGAGACCGGAAACGTGGATTATAAGAAGAGAGTCGTTGTTAACAAGCCTGTTCTCAATGAGGAAAATCAGCTAAGAGTTCTGCTTTCCATTTATGAAAATCCAATTCAAAGTACCAATTCTCGGAGCGAAGCACTTGGTATGTCTCACACATCTGTGAAGAGAATTTTACAAAATCACAAAGTCCATCCCTATCGTATTTCATATCACCAAAAGTTACTACCTGGAGATATAGAAAAAAGAGTAGATTTTTGTTCTCAGGCTATAGAGAAAACTTACCAAAACCCTGACTTTTTTAGAAATGTGTTATTCACAGATGAGTCTACGTTTAGGAGTGACCGTACTATGAACCGACATAATATAAGGTACTACAGTCAACAAAATCCTAATTGGAGAGGGGAAATTATGAAACAAGGAAGATGGTCCGTGAACGTGTGGGGTGGCATTGTAAACGATTATGTTATTGGACCATATTTTTTCCAGGGTAATTTAACTGGTAACATATATTTAAACTTTTTAAGGGAGTCACTGCCGATTTTATTAGAAAATGTGAACATTCAAGTTAGAAACAATATGTGGTTTCAACATGATGGGGCCCCACCGCATGGCACACGTGATGTCACATACTTTTTAACTGAACGTCATGGATCGAATTGGATAGGTAATAGGGGGAATCCATGGTACGTTAATAATGAAGCCGAAGGACCGATTCTATGGCCCCCTAGGTCTCCGGACCTCAGTCCTTTGGATTACTATTTATGGGGATTCGTCGACAATTTTGTAAATGCTACGCCTGAACACTCAAGAAAACTTCATAGAACGCATGCAAATGTGCTTAGCCGCTGAAGGAGGCATTTTTGAAAACTAGATTTTTTTCTCATAAGTTTTGTTTCCTTGTTCTTTGATACCTATTTGTTTAGTTATTATAGATTTTGTTTATAATACATATTGTTCCGTCGTTATTTAATATCTACTCGTTTAGTTATTGCAGATATGTTGCCACTTCGTTATTCCTAAATTCATATGTTTTTAAGCTAAAAACAAGTAAAAATCGGCCTCTTGGCCACTTTAATTAATAGTGGTGCTTACTATGGTACAAGCTGAAGTACCAACTTTCGTATACTCATGGTACCTATTTCATTAGATAGGTTTTACAATAATGCAAATTAGCCAAAATACTGATGTT
Organism: Kuschelorhynchus macadamiae; assembly: GCA_030620095.1. Classification (NCBI taxonomy): domain Eukaryota; kingdom Metazoa; phylum Arthropoda; class Insecta; order Coleoptera; family Curculionidae; genus Kuschelorhynchus; species Kuschelorhynchus macadamiae. The sequence continues at coordinate 1,389,209 of JAUTXW010000491.1, read as the reverse complement.
AAAGGTGTAACATCTTATATCACAACTGTTTATAATTTTTCGGGAGCCAAAAATGCAATAATATACAGAGTGTTCCATTTAAAATAAGCAAAATAACCATAATTTTTTCGCGTAATTTTTTTATTTGATGTTCAATTGTTTTTATCATAAATTATCCTTATTCCTCTCTAAAATCCCTACAACTTTTGTTTTTACCATTTTTCAATATCTTGTAAAATAAAGAAATTATAAAGGTGTTTACCCTTCGTTGGACAACCCTGTACTTTCTTGTTTTATATAGAAGCCTGTATATTTTTGTAGACTATCATATTCAGCATAAAACTAGCTTATCAAGGAAATATTACAAGTTAACTTTGGTTTTCAAAATGGCGGCCGAACAGCCATTTTTTAAAAATTGAACTTTGTCGCTTTATGAAAAAAAAATGCATTCACTTTTTACGAAAACAACCCAAAAAAGCTTATTTTTATTTCTTTTAGAACACTTCAACTTAAATTCGTTTTGGATATTATAATAATTTTTTTTACCGAAAGGGCAATTTACTCCGATATTTTTAATGGCACCTTGTTTATTTTTTTTCACAGTTATTTTTACCGTATAATTACCTATTTTTAAACATGTATCACTTGTTAACTTTTTTTTTCAAAATGACTGTAAAATAGCCATCTTGAAAATAAAGACTAGCATCTTAAAAAAATTTTACCCGGAACTTCCCTCATTATTAAATATTTCCTTTTATTAGGAAAAGTTCTTGCTAATTATAAATATACTAGATTTGATACCTAATTGATATATAACTAGACTATACAAAATTGTACAATTTAAAGAAATCTTGTATTTAATTTTTTTTATATCTCTACCAAGTATAAATTATAAAAAAAAACAAAAAATCCGGCTACATAGAGCTAGTCAGTGGCGTATATAAGGAAACGGGGGTTAAATCCCTCCCCCAGAGTTTATCTACAACTAGAATAAAGTTATGACCCTTAGTAGATACTAAAAATCGATAAAAATGTGCTCTCACACATCTTTACCAAGAGTTCTTGGCCGGAAAACATATATGTATAATAACAGAAATATATAATTTCTGCAGGTGCAAAAACGGCCTAAAAGAGGAATTGCTTTCGATTATGTCACAGGGTACCCTCCTGCGATCATGATTTCTGGGCCTCTACCTTCATCAGGCAAGCTTGTACCCAGGGAGATCTGAAATAACAGATTGCTCGATATGACAAAATCGAAAACGAAACGTCTATCATACTGAAACAGTACTACAAGTTAAATGTAACATTTAGCACCACCTATCGGGGCTCCGGTGATTTCCGGCTGCAAATCCGTAGGTAATTTAAAAAGCATGCACTAGCACCATCATGCAGAGAGTAGATACTAAAAATCGATAAAAATGTGCTCTCACACATCTTTACCAAAAGCTCTTGGCCGGAAAATATATATGTATAATAGCAGAAATTTCTGACCAAGAACTTTTGGTAAAGATGTGTGAGAGCACATTTTTATCGATTTTTAGTATCTACTCTCCGCATGATGGTGCTAGTGCATGCTTTTTAAATTATCTATGGGTTAATTAGATATTTATAAGGTGTTTAAATAAGCTTGTTTTATTTCATAAAATACAAAGGGTATTTGAAGTAGGTATTAAAAAAAGTGAAAGGTCTACTTATTATTTTCAAAAAAAAAGTGTATAAATCTGGCAATAGTGCCAATGCATTTAAAATTGTCTTATTATGCCAAATTGGCTTCGACTTAATTCGGTGATTAGTGGGCTATTTTAATTATTCCATTTTATAGCACGGCAATAGCTTGGCAGAAAATTGAAATGTATGGTTTCTTAATATAAAACACTCAGTATATCAATATCGAAACATAACATGTATCATATCTTTTTAGTTTTTGGCTGAACAAACCAAAAATTGTGAAAAATTTACTGGAATATCAGAATGTAGCCGTTTCTTAATTAGTTATTAAATAACGCCCTGTATATTCAATAATAAATGCATTTAAGACAAAACCTAAAAAACCGTTTCGACAAAAGGATTAATTATTTTCAAAAATTCTCACAAAACTGGCGAGCTTTCATTATTTTAGATTTGACAAGAGATTCAAGGAGGGAGTGTACGAAATTCAACCAAAATATTAATTTCCAATTTTGTTATTTCTCTTTTACTTATGTTACACCATGTATACATTGCTCCTATGAATATGATTACAGGCATAAATACCCATAATAAATCAAGTGACCAATGTCCGACTAATGTACAGGGTGTCGTGTTGAAGTGTTAATAATGTAACGATGTCGTTTTTTTCGAAAAAACCCTGTATATTGAAAACAAGTGAAGATACGACAAATCGCTAGAAATTGTTTTTTTGCATCTTGCCAAAGATCATTTTGGTCGAAAAAAGAAAACTTAAGAGTTGCTGTAACAAGTTCTCGCTCTTAACAAACATTTAAAAAAATAAGACGGTGTCATCTCACACCCTGTATAATAAAATGAAACGCACTTTGAAAAAATACATAATACTGGGCTTTTTTTCAAAACATATCTCCATAATACGCTGAAAACCGTAGCCCAATATCTCTCATCTCTGAAAAGCTACAACAATTTGAATTTTACCCAAAAATTTTAGAATTGCAGTTATTATGCACAGCAGTTTAGATACCCGGTATCCCGTATAAAGCAAAAAATTAAACTACTTCTGAATCTCTATATCCCGTTTGCACCACTAATACACTTATTGCTTTTATTTTAATTATGTTCATTTGGTTAACAAAATTCGGAATACAATATATGTTAGAACATACAATATTTGTATCGTAAAACTATTTAGGAGATATTTGCCAATTTCTTTACAGATGTCGGATTAAAAAGTTCAACTTGCCAAAATATCCATCTTGACGCCACGTCAGCAAGGCATACGTTGGAAAAGGATCACATATACAGTGACCGTCTAAAGTCCGTTCCCCCCCTACTAATTTTTGAGCCAACTCGTATATCGCAACGAAATTTGGAGGCCTTAAATAGGAGATGAAAAGCTATTTTTTTATGAAAAAATGATAGCTAAAAGTTATAAAATGGCGGCTACGCGCCATCTTGAATTAATATTTTAAATACAACACCCCGCATATTATTCCATTTTCAAAATCTGCTCATTATTCTTAACATTTTTCTCCAATATTCCTAAATGTAATTGCTTTCGAAATAATGACGTTTGAAAATTGACATTTTGGTCATTTCAAATTCAATCAAAAATACGATCAAGTTTGCGTTGGAAACAAAATCGTTGTCGCGGTAACATCTTGATAACTAACTGTCAAATAGTCCGCTGAGCATCTTAATTATTTTATGAAAAGTGTGACCATGGCTCGCAGTTTACACGATAAATTTGAAGCAGTTTTGATTTTTGGAGAAGCTGGAAGAAATTTTCATCTAGCAGTCCGTATGTTTAACGATAGATTTCCTGAAAAAACTATTTCGCGGTCATATTTGCGCAAACTTTTAAATAAGCTCCAAGCAACTGGTACGATGAAAGATGCTCCAAGATCAGGAAGACCACCTCTTTCAGAAGAAAAAAAAATTGAAATTGTTGCCGAAATGGTAATTAATCCTACTCAGTCGACGTCTGCAGATGCTGAATCCTGCGAAGTAAGTTCGAAAAGTGTCCAAAGAGTCCTAAAAAATGAAAAATTTCATCCCTATAAAATAAAAATCCTGTATGCTCTCACGGAGGATCATCCAGACCGGAGGGTTGAATTTTGTGAGTGGTTAACAAGAAAAATTGAAGGAGAACGATCCTTCCTAAAACGTGTATGTTTCTCAGATGGATGCACGTTTTTCCTTAATGGAAAAATCAACAAACAGAACGTACGATACTAGAGCGATACTAATCCGCATATTTTTAGAGAAGGGCATACCCAGTTTCCTGAAAAAGTTAATGTTTGGGCGGGGATTTTGGGCAACCACGTTGTTGGACCGATTTTCATCAGAGGCAATCTTACAGGAGATCTTTACAGAAATCTTTTAGAAACTGAAATTGAACCTCGAATAAGACAAATTGTATTAAACAATCAGGAAGAGTTTGAAAATCGTGAAATCATATTTCAGCAGGACGGAGCACCTCCCCATTTCTATCGCATGGCTAGAGAGTTTCTCGATACAAACTTTCCTGGCCGATGGATAGGTCGCAGGGGAAGTACAGAATGGCCACCAAGATCTCCGGATCTTACCCCTCTAGATTTTTTCCTTTGGGGATATCTGAAGTTAAAAATCTACGCCACTGAATGTCAAATAATAGAAGAGTTGGAACGCAGAATAAGAGAAGCATGTGAAGAAATAGATGAACAGACTTTCATCAACGTGAGAGAAGCTATTCATAATAGGGCACTTTATTGTCAAGATTTAGGAGGGGGCCACATCGAACACTTGATAAAATAATTATTGTTGGGGTTAAATAAGTGTTATTCAAAAATAAATAAAATATTTTTTTACCAACTAATTTGTTTTCCTTGTGAATTTACAGAACAAATTCGTAACCTTCAAGATTTTCCGGTAAGTGGTACTGTTTATCCTTAAAATACTGTCTTTACGCCTGTTATTAGTCGAATTCATTAAAAGATTTAACTACAAATTAATTAAAAAATTTAGTTAGCAGAATTTTTTATCGAAAGTGACTAAAACCATTACTTTATTTTAAACCGGATTTTCAATTTTCAAACGTCATTATTTCGAAAACAATTACATTTAGGAATAAAGTGTATTAGAGAAAAATGTTAAGAATAATGAGCAGATTTTGAAAATGGAATAATATGCGGGGTGTTGTATTTAAAATATTAATTCAAGATGGCGCGTAGCCGCCATTTTATAACTTTTAGCTATCATTTTTTCATTAAAAAATAGCTTTTCATCTTCTATTTAAACCCTCCAAATTTCGTTGCGATATACGAGTTGGCTCAAAAATTAGTAGGGGGCGAACGGACTTTAGACGGTCACTATATACTGTCTTTTCAGACATTTTTATTGGGCGCCATTTTGTTCCAATATATTGGATCCCTACCAAAATTTTACCACTTTCTATCTATACCGCACTCGATTTTCGGCATAATTTAAAATAAATTCAAAGTAATTGCGGTGTCTTCTATGTCACTCGGTATACAAGTCGATTGGACAATACGTACGATCCTTGAAATACCTTTTCAAATAGGAGCAGTATATAAAACTCCCTGGTCCTGCGGAAAAAACAAAACACTGAGTATCTCGATGTAATAAAAAGAAACAAAGTTTTAAATCTTTTAAAATACACTGAAGATGTCTCGTGCAATCGTTGATGAAACGTCGAATAGTTATTCCAATTTGTTACGGTTTAATCCCAAAAGCCATGATTTTGTAACTACTTTAATACATTTTATTTAAAATTACTTTTGTTCTGATTTGATTTCTAATTATGTTTATTTTTTTTTAATTTCCCAACCAACTGTTTAGTTTATTACAGGGAAAGTAAACTAAAAATAAATTAATTGCAAATGCTCATTATATGTTACATATAAAAAGGTAATAAATATTAAAAAAATTAAAAGATTATAAAAGAAAGTAAAGTAAAATATGAAATAAATTATTAAAAATGTGCTAATTTTCCAGAAAATATTTCTTTGATTTGTTTTTAAATTTACATACATTACCTATTGCAGCAAACAAGCATGTAAATTGTATGCAAATTATTTGCCATCGTTCGTGAGGAAATTCCACAAAGTTCCTATCAACATGGTCTAACCTGCATCTTTTTCTGAGATACATTTTTTTGGTGGTAGGAATTTCCGTTTTTGATCGCCGCTTCCGAGACCAAGATATAAAAAATTTGGTCTATTCTGAAATTTTTCGATCTACCCCATTTTTAACGACAGCTGTTTGACTGTACTATATTTTTTTAGGTTTGGCTAAAAGCTTCTCATGATTCATCAAAAGTTTTTCTACCCTAAGTACCCCGTGCACAACCCTTATTACTCAAGGCCCATTAACTCTATAGGTTATAGAGCAGCTAAAGGGCGAGGAGGACGCGCGGGTGACACGGAGGTCGTGACGTCGACTGGCGACCCGATCTGACAAGGCAGCCAGTTTATTGCTTATTCAGCTTGACGTTTTCGTTGCGATAGTTGTCAGTTGTGTTTTTCAGAGTATTTTTATACTTTCTTAAGTGAAAGGGGACCAAAATAACCGAAAAAACTATCGAAAATAATTACAAATAGACACAACAACATAAACCTAGATGCCACAAGAGTGTTCTTAAGATACAGGTTAGGCTCTGGTACGATTTAATACATCTCGATTTATAGAAAGTTTACCTTCATTTAACTGTTTTAAGAAATAAAAGAAATGGATGGACCACTTTTTCTATTAAAAAAACCAAAAAGAAATTCGATATTTTCACTGTATTCCAATGCGCCATATTCCTTAATATGACAATTTGAAGAAGGGTTATCTTGCATTGTTGCCAAACGTACATTATTGTATTGTATTAAATTTTTCATGTTTGTCTCCCGACAGTAACGCATTTGGATCCCTGTGCCGATCCCAAATATTAGACTTTCGCCAGTGATGTACTTCGCTGTCGTTCGCCTTTTATATTAGGGCTTTAATGATGATGCCTACAACGCCTAACCTGGTGCTAACCCGGTACCAATCTACCTAGTGCGGTCAACACTAATCAACAGGCGGGTGCATCACTGGCGGAAGCCTAACATTCGCCAGTAATGCCCTGCGTTGTTGTTCGTCTTTTAGAGCTTTAACGATGACCCCTACGGCGCCTAACCTGGTGCTAACCCGGTACCAATTCACCTAGTGCCTTCGCGCTCCTGCTGGTACCGATCCACAACCCACATATGCATTTTCTTTTTCTTATATAATTTATATAGATCATATATAAAATAAACTTGGCAACGTAGTATCCCCAGCACACTGGATTTCCGTCCAACAGACGACACTCCCGCTCTCTCTTTATTTAGCAGCTGTAATTATGTTTAAAAACGTTTAATAATGTTTAATATAATAATTATTTCTAACTTTTAGTTAGAAATAATAATTTTGGTGTTATAAAGCATTATAATATAATCAGTCTTTTACGTAGTGCATAAATTAAATTTGTGAAAAATATGTTTTTAGCGATACCCCAAAAACAAGTTCAGTGCAACCTTCCGAAACCTTAATTTTTTAGGATATAATTCGAAAAAGTGCCTCATCCATAAATTTTTGTGTATAGGAATTGTTAAAAAAAGGTAATCTTTCAAATGTATATTTTAAATTTGTTAAATTCCATGGGTAAAATTCTTTACAAAGCCTCTCGATTTTTACCTTTTTTGGTTTTGTTAGGAAGCTTACCTTAAATTTACTATATTTAAGCAAAAAAAAGCGAGGATGAAGCGTGTTTTTTATCATAATCACAAAACTTTTCATAAATAACCAAGAAACTTCAGGAATTTCACTACTTTTCTAATGCTATACTGTCAATTATGAAGTTTTTGACAAAATACAGATTCTAAATTATATGCACTGTTGCCGAACTTACTTGGTTTTCTTCGAATATACAACAAATAGAATTCCTAATTTTAAAGAAAACGGTTTAACGACAGTTTTATTAACAAACCTGGTGCTAACCTAACCCAGTATGAATTACAGGACCCTAAATCGCTATCCTCAATCACGCTACTTTATGGTTTTATTGATGATTTTATTGACGAACCTGGGACTAATCTAACGCTAATGGAATACATCCACCTAACAGTTTTGTTAAAAAAAAAACAGTGTTTTAATGCAGACCCCGAATTTTGTTGGTACGTTACCCCGCGCTTTCTTTACAGTGGCTCTAACCAATTCTAATTCTAACCAATCCTAACCTAACCTAATCCGCATTTTTTAAAATTATATAAGTCAAAAAATACTAAAATTACTAACGATAATAAAACCAAATAAATGCCCAATTTCCCTTCCGACACAATATGTGTAGAACTGGTTGCCTACTTAATGTGAAACTGGCCTTAAATATTTTTGCTTTAATGATGGTACCTCTGCGCTATCGCGCTGCGGCGCCTAACCCGGTGCTAACCCGGTACTACTCTGACTTGCACCAACCCATCTAGATAAAAAAAATATTACGGGCACATCAAAGAATATAACAAAATTTACTTTGGCAACAGCGCTTACCGGCTGACTAAATGACATGCAGTTAAGTTAGCAGCGTTTAGATGCAAAACAAACTTCACTTGTTAGATATTCTGTTAGAGAATTCTTCATATTCGTAATTTAAAAAAAAAACAATTCTAATTTAACAAATATATACTAGAAATAAACAAATCTTTCAAAATACACATATATTAACTTACAACAACAGTCACATGCTGAAAATGTAACGGAATCTCAAATAAAATGTGTTTAAAATACCGTAGCGCGACTTGACAAATCAATTCTAATTTGTATTATTTTGTGAAAAATTGTAATACATCCACGCTTTTTTTTTTGCTTAAATGTAGTAAATTTGAGGTAAGCTTCCTAACGAAACTCAAAAAAGGTCAAAAATCGAGATCTATTAAATCGTATCAGAACCCACAGGGTATTTATAAGAATGAAATATTTAAATGAACTGGAGAAAGAAAAAGAAAGGTTACAAAAGAAGCCTTACTGAAGTAAACCCCCACGAAATGTTGTATAAAAAAATGAAAAAAATTATTAACTGAATTTATAATTTGTTACATTTAAGTATACATTGTGTGCTGGTTTCCTATTATTAAAAAAGATATTTGAACAGTTAAATAATTGTGTTTACTACAAATAGTACACCTTTAGTTAATAAAACTTGAAAAATACTTATAATATACAAAAGGTGTCCCCATAGTGTGTCCTCGGTTGATATCTTGGCACCGGTTAGAAATAGAGAAGAAATGTATGGTAAACTATTAAAAACTAAGTCAGGAAAGTGCAAACCGTTTTGTTCTAATTTGAACAGGTTAGACTGTTGTTCAAAATTGAAAATTCCAATTTTTAAATGTCAATATCTCAAAAACAGTTAAACTTAGGCCTATGGAGAATATATGAAGTAGAGGTAGAATTTTAGAGAATATTCAAAAATGTGATAATATGTTTCATATATGAAAAACTATTTAAGTAGGTTTTTAAACTTTTTCTTCATCTCTAACCATTATCACCACTACTGGGACACCTTGTATAAAAAAATGTACCTTTTCTAAAGTTATACAACTATTTGTCATGTTAAAACTTTTTACGAGAATATTTTTTTGAGGCTTTAAAAATACCTTATATTTTTTCAAATACGATGCGAACTTTTTGAAATGCACTCGGCAAAAAAACTTGGTTAAAATTTGAACCAACATCCCTAAACATAAGTTTAACATTATAATAACTTATATCTTAATGGCTGCATTTTATTGTAACTAAAAAAGATTCAATTTTGAACAAACAAATTAATATATTTAATTAAACGCACACAGAAGAGATATGCAAAATGTTGGGCAAAAGCAAGCCGGTTGCCGAGTGACGTAGATCGCTTACACCGAGTTGGTATGGGTCAAGATCGCTCGAGGAAACCTATAGAGTTAATGGGCTTTGCGTCTAGGCTTAAGATTTTGGCAATTTTTTTTATTTAAATGCATATTTTGCTGTTATTACAGAAAAAATGCATATATGCTAATGTTTCTGAACACATTTTTATTTCCCAAGACAAATTTGATGTATTTCATAATTCATAATAATAAAATAATAAAAAATGTCTAGTTGCTGCAATAAAACATCGTTTGAGAATGTTTGAAATACTTTTTCAATTCAGTTTAGTTTACACATTGTGGCGCGATCATTGTCCAAGATGCCGAAAGAAAAGCGTTCATTAAGTGCGGTATTAAATCAATTCGTGAAAGATTTTCCTGATTTTACGACTGACGGTTTTGTGCTGTTTTGTAAATATTGTGATGTTCCTGCTACTGCGAACAAGACATTCCAAGTGACACAACACATAGGAACTACAAAGCATCAAATCCAAAAAAGTAAAAAGTGTGCTCAGGAACAAGTTTTAATCACCACAGCATTTTCACCAGGACCGGGAACCAAACGATCAAAGTTCAATGAGGATTTGTGCAAGGCGTTTGTTAGTGCTGATATTCCATTGAATAAATTAAGTAATCCTGCCCTGAAGTCGTTTTTAGAGCAGTACACAAAGACATCAATTCCACATGAATCCACGTTTTGAAAAACTATGTTCCAGATTTGTACAATAAGACAGTTAGTAGAAGATAAAAGTATATGGGTGTCACTAGATGAAACAACTGATGTGGAACAGAGATGCGTTGCTAATTTTGTTTTTGGTATGTTGGGTGTAGAAGCAGAAAGGGATAAATCATATTTACTTACAATGAAGATCTTAGACAAAGTAAATCATTCAACTGTTGCTGGATTTTTCAACGACTCTCTCACTCTTTTATGGCCCGGTGGTATTAAATATGATAAAGTGTTAGTGGCAATTACAGATGCTGCTCTATACATGTGTAAAGCAACGAGTGGTCTACAAATATTGTACCCTAAAATGATACATGCCACATGTCTTGCTCATGGACTTCATCCAGTTGCAGAACAAGTTCATGCTTTTTATCCACGAGTGAATGATCTGATTTCGTCGGTGAAGAAAGTATTCCTAAAATCTTCGATTTGGATAGAAAAATTTAGGGAAACTGCAGTAAACATCCCCCTGCCTCCATCACCAATTATAACTGGATGGGGAACTTGGATAAACGCTGCCATTTATTTCATTCATAACATTTCGAGGCAATAAAAAACATTTTAATGCCAAAACCAATTTAATGCAGAATACTCACATCGTAGGGGAGGCTGTGGTACCTAGAAACGCTTTTTTTAATTTACCGCCCAGAATAATTACTGATAATTTTTTTTAAAACTTCTAATGCTAGGTCTAATGTATATGCCTTTCTTTATTGCGTCCAAATCTAAAATCGCTATAAATATGAAGTAAGGACATATAATAAATTAAATTTACCTAGCTTGTAGTCTGTTCCTAGGTACAGTATGATGATGTACCTTGAAACATACCTCTTGTACTTTGAAACAATCTGACTAAAATACAAAGATTAAGGAAATTAAACCAAAACTATGAAAATTAGCTTAATACATAAATTATACGAAAGAATCTAACTTTTTCTTTTTCATTTATTTAAGGCAAACATCACATACATAAGTTTTCCAGTCTTTAGCGCAAATACTAGCGCATAAATTGTGAACCCAACGGCCACACTTAATGCAACGGCTCCATTTCTCCCCACCTTTATCTGCCTCCATCGAATTACCGCAAAACCAGCAATTTTCACCGTCACTATCTTCATCGTCAGTTGTTGATCCAATAGACATGTCATCTTCACTTTCAGAAGAAGTCTCAATTGGCTGGGATTTTTTTAGCTTCTTTTTGGATGCAAAATTTATTGGTTTTGATAAAGACAGTTTAGATATCTTAGACACATTGTCATTTTTTAAGTCAAAACTTATTTCTTTGCTTCCTGATTGTACTTTTTTATTTGCTTTTAATTTCTTTATTTCTTTTTTTTTTTCAGGGGTGTCTGTTGCTATCATTGTTCTTCCTGTTCTTCTACCTCTTTTTGTTGTTTATGGTGTAACTAATTGCTTTCCAGATTTTTTTCTTTTTTAGTGATTTTAGGTGTTAAAAATAATGTGTCTTTTATGTTTGAAGGTCCAGCTATTGGTTGGATTGTGGCCTCATTGTTAGTTGTGACTGGCTCTGAACTTTTACCTCTTATTGCAGGTGAATCATTAGAAGGTTGTCTATTTTTTAAATCCCCCTGTTACATAAGATCCCAGAAAATCATCGTCGGAAAATATTTCACTGTCCAAAGTGAAGATTCCCGGAGTTCTGAACCCACTTAAAATATTGCTTGGTGTAAAAGCTCGAGGAAAAGCAGTTCCCAAAACCTCCGCCACTGAGTAAATGTCAAATGTTTTTCCTCCATTATTGAAAAGCCATGCTTCGACACCTTGATTAAAATAGGTTTTGAGGGGACCATATATAGTTAAATCAAGAGGCTGAAGCTTGTGGGATGTGTGTGGAGGAAATGTTATCATTATAATGCCAGCATTGGAGGCTTTTTCTACTGCTTCGACGGATAGATGTGACTCATGATTGTCTAAAAATAATATTATACGTTCATCTTTTGAACATTTTACAAACTGAATAAAATGATCCAAAAATTTTAAAAACATCTGTTCGTTGAACCAGCCAGTAGAAGTTGCGGCTCCAATGGTCCCAGAAGGGGATCCAAATATCATCCTATCCTTAAAAAAGACCCTTGGAAAGATCAGCATGGGTGGAATATAGTTTCCAGTGGCATTTACGGCGGCTATCATGGTTACCAGTGTTCCTCTTTCAGCAAAAGTTGCACTGCCAAGTTGCTTAATCCCTTTCGGTCCTACAATTTTCGATTGTGACTGAACAGTGCTTAATCCGGTCTCGTCCAGATTCCAAATTCTGTTCGGGGGGATTGGTCCAAATCGGCTGTGAACACTCTTTATGTTGTCAAAAAAGTTTTTTATGTTGGTCTTGTTAAAGCTTGTTGAAAGGCTTAAACTTGTCGCCTCAGGTTTTCGAATCGATAATGTATCCCGGTGTCTTTTGAGGAAACCCCTCATCCATTCCTCACCCCCAATTTTTTCTTTGTCCCAATTAGCAGGATATATTTTTTCATTGGCCACTGCAAATTTGTAGGCCAAATCTCTAACGCCCTTTTTTGTCAATCCATGCTGCATTCTTGCGACCTTTTGAATATAATCAACCAGACTATTTTCTTCCATTTCATTAAACACCTGCTTAACAGCATAATTTGCAGTATATTCATAAATATCGCCCTCCGCATCTATATAGCTCATTTTTTTCCTGGGTCTGTGGTATCTACGGCTTGTAAAGCTCTCTTTAAAGCAACTGGATCCATTGGGTCCCTCCTTTTACCACTCTTGCTGCGTGGCATGGTAACGTGAATTTCTGTAAGAAATATTAAAAATACATAGCATCATGTACCTTGAAACACGTTTCGACGTACAAGAGGTGTGTGTGTTTCAAGGTACAAGAGGAAACACCGTAAAACAAAAATTGATTTTCAACATACAGGGTGGTGCAACCAAGATGGGGTGGACGATTATGGGCAAACGGAGAGGAATTTGAAAAAACATTTTTGGGATATGATTGATAGTCGAGAACGCTGTGTTTTAAAATTATACCCATTATACAGGGTGGTCTGAAAAGTTCGTGGTGAACCAAACTTGTGTTTTTTTAAATGGGACACCCGGTATATTATTATTTTAGATGATTCTCCTATTAGTTACGATCATTTTGATATGAGGTTTGTTTCTAAAATTTATACCAAGGGAATGGGACGAGGTTAAAGTGGAAAAAAGGGTTATACTCCGGCCATTTTTTGAAAACAATTGAAGCAGGTATGGAAAAACCAAATATTCTATAAAATGTATTGCATCTAGGATTACAATAATCGCTTGTAAGTCGTTCAAAATTATTCACTGTTATACAGGGTGGTCAAGTTTTGCAAATTAACCTTGGATTGAATTTTTTTAAATGGAACACCCCATATATTTTACTGTCATATTAAAGATAACATCGCCAGCTTTCAGAAAATACCCTATTTGATATCTTTCTAACCAACAGTTTTTTAGTAAATTAACCGTGAAACCAAAATTTACTCATTCTAACAGAAACGGTATTATTTACGTTGCTTAAATTGACTACCTATAATATAAGGAGGCCATGATATAATCATAAATGAAAAGAAAGATTGACATTCTTGTCAAAACCGCAAAGTGTCAGAGAATTGGCATCAATTACCATTGTTTTTTGACGATAAGCCGAAAAATTGTTAAGTAACAATGAGTTTGAGTACTCCAGAGTTGATAAACATGACTTTTATGTTGGGCGAGTGTCAAAAAAACCCTTTACTAGCAAGCAGGGTTTATGCGGTACGATATCCCGATGCCGAAAAAAAACCTGAAGCTTTTGCAAGTTTATTAGAGAGGTTTCAAGAAACAGGCAATGTTGCTTTTAAGAAACGTAAAGTAATTAATAAACCAGCTACCAATGAAGATAATGCTTTGACAGTGTTATTAACAGTGCAAGAAAATCCACACACAAGTACCAGGGAAATTGAGAGAGCTACTGATATTGAACGCACTAGTATTAAACGGATTCTGAAACAACATAAATATCATGCCTACCACATTGAATTACACCAAGAACTGTATGATCGCGATTACGTCCAACGACAAGAGTTTTCAATTTGGTTTTTAAATACAATTTGGGATAATCCAGGTTTTGTAGATAGGGTGCTGTTTTCAGATGAAGCAACTTTTAAAAGCAACGGCTTGGTTAACAAACATAATATGCACTATTATTCAACCGAAAATCCACATTGGATTCGTCAGGTGGACCATCAAAATAAATGGTCAATTAATGTTTGGAGAGGTATAATTGGCTCTCATGTTATAGGATCATATTTCTTTGAAGAGCATTTAACGGGCGAAGTCTATTTAAATTTTTTGAGAAATGAGTTGCCCGTATTGCTCGAAGACTTACCTTTAATGTTAAGAAATTCCTTATGGTTCCAACATGATGGAGCACCCCCGCATTACCATAGGCATGTAAGACATTTTCTCAATAATTGGAAAGGAGAGCATTGGATTGGGCGAGGTGGACCAGTTAAGTGGCCTGCGAGGTCACCCGATTTAACGCCACTAGATTTCTTTTTATGGGGACATGTTAAAGAAGAAGTTTATAAAGAGGTTCCAACCACAGTGAAGGATATGAAGTTGAGAATAATAAGCAGTTTTCGCAACATTTCAGACCTGACTTTAAGAAAAGTGAAACTTTCATTTATGGATAGACTCGAAATGTGCCTTCAGCAAAACGGTGGTTTAGTTGAACATCTTTTATAAGTTTTAATTACATTGTTTTTGTTGATTTATATTAAATTTATTTTTTTTGTAAAAAAAGATCTGTTATTAATACTGTCAAAACATTATCTTCATTGGTAAGTGGTTTATTAATTACTTTACGTTTTTTTGAAAGCAACATTTCCTGTTTCTTGAAATCTCTATGATAAACTTGCAAAAGCTTCTATCTTGTTTTTATTTCGGCATCGCATCATCAAAGAACAATATTTATTTATTTACTGATGACAATATTCTGACAGTTTGCTGTTTTGACAGGACTGTCAATCTTTTGTTTAATTAATGAAGATATCATCCCTCCTAATATTAAATTGTCAATTTTAACAAAGTGAATTCAGAGTAATTCGTGTTAAAATGAAGAAATTTTGATTTCACAGCTAATTTACTGAAAAACTGTTGGTCAGAAGGGTATCAAATATAAAATTTTCTGAAAGCTAGTAACGTTATCTTTAACATGAAAGTAAAATATACAGGGTGTTCCCTTTAAAAAAATTCAATCCAAGGTAAATTTGCAAAACTTGACCACCCTGTATAACAGTGAATAATTTTGAACGACTTACAAGCGATTATTGTAGTCCTAGATACCATACATTTTATAGAATATTTGGTTTTTCCATACCTGCTTCAATTGTTTTCAAAAAATGGCCGGAGTATAACCCTTTTTTCCACTTTAACCTCGTCCCATTCCCTTGGTATAAATTTCAGACCCAACAAACCTCATATCAAAATGATCGTAACGAATAGGAGAATCAACTAAAATAATAATATACCGGGTATCCCATTTAAAAAAACACAAGTTTGGTTCACCACGAAGTTTTCAGACCTCCCTGTATAATGGGTATAATTTTAAAACACAACATTCTTGACTATCAATCATATCCCAATTTTTTTTTTTCAAATTCCTCTCCGTTTGCCCACAATCGTCCACCCCATCTTGGTTGCACCACCCAGTATAGGTTAGGTTTTAAACTAAAAGCCTTCCGGCATTTTTACTCACCAATAATCTACCAACATCGCCTAAAGAACTACTAATTCTCTAACCCACTACACCAACAACTACATATACACAAATTGCCTTCGAAATATTTACTTTTAACGATCAAAAAATATATTTTCACTTCACTACCTTAAAGCGTGATCGGCACTGGTTAAACATAAATAAACTTATCTCAACAGAGTAAACCAACACTATACCCTACTTCCAGGTTGCTAGATGGCGGCACTAGTTTTAAATATAAGTCGTTCCAAGGGACACTATGCTCTAGGTACAACAGTCTCCCCTATACAAAAAGCACAAAACGTTTTGCGCAAAGAAGTTGTAAGTACGTAAGGATTTAATTTACATTAAAAATAATTTTTTTTGCTTGTTTGATACTATAAAAAAATTGGAGATGAAAGGACTTGCTTTGTCAAAAAGCGTAGAAATGATAGAAAAAGTTAGTGAAACTATAACTAACACTAAAAATAAAGTAATTTCTCAAAAATTAGCTACGATTTTACAAAAAAATATTTGTTACCAAAATTTGAAAGATATTAGTGCAGTTTTGGACAATAAAGAGACATTGAATCCAGATAATGAACAATTTTTAATAAACAGTGATTTGAATTTGTTTGCATATGTTCCAACTGTATCTTGCTATGTTGAACGAGTATTTTCTGGGTATAAAGTACTATTGTCAGATAATAGAAGAAAATTTGAATTTGTTACATCATATAAATATAAAATGTAACCGCAACTTGCTGAATAGCGTAAACAATAAATTTTAAACAGGTTTATTCTTTAGTTATAAGTTTGTTTAGTTAGCTATACAGTGTGTCCCGGATTCGCTTCTCTATACAGGGATCTCGGCTCATATCATACCTACAGCAAAGGTTAAATGGGGGAAGTTTTAGAGGAAACTTATTGCATTCGATATCTGGCTTCAGATTTACGATCGATCAATAAGTTTGGGAAATATCGGCGAAAAACCGAAAATGGCGGATTTCGTTTTTCGCCAGGATATCCATAACGGTAAATTTGACAGCTGTCAAAATGTGGCATTATTCGGACACATTTTTAAGACAAATAAGATGGCGTATACGACACGTCTTCATTGTTTTTTGTTAACCCGCAACCCGCCTCAACTTTCATTTTTCTTATGACCGCCATATTGGATTTTTCGACTTTTGGAAAGAGCCTAAAATTTCCAGTCTAGTGATATCTCATGAGTGCATTAAAAATTTTAGTGTCATCAAAATATCACACTTCGTAAATTAGGTTTTAATGTTTTTAATGTAAAAGGAGTCCATGATTTATTTGTCACAATTTTGACAATTGGTGACTGTTTTTCGTTCAACCCTGGTAAGTGTATTTCGGTTAATATTTCTAAATGTGTCTAGAACTCTTTGTCTCAGGATTTCTATGGTCATGGGGGGTCAAATTCATAGATTTCATTCTTCGTGTGACCCCAGAGGTAGAAATCCAAGGGCGACAGGTCAGGGGATCTAGGAGGCCAAGATATTGGACCATTTAAAAAAATTATTCTTTCGTCAAACTGCTCTCTTAAGAAGTTCCAGACTTGAATGATATTGTAAGCCGGACATCCGTCTTGTTGAAACCAAGTTCTTCTTAATTCATTTTCCGTTAGAATAGCTCGTAAGACTGGTACAACCTGGTTTCGCAAAAGCTCTAGGTACCTCTGCCCGTTTAGGTTGTAGTCAAACAAAAATAGTCCAATAAGTCGATTTCCTGAAATGATTAATAATTTATAAATAGGTGCCCAACAGTCAAAGGCGGCAGGGTCGGCCGGGTTGTACTAGAAACTATAAATTATAAAGGGAAAATTATCTTTATTAAAAAGTAGATATTTTCTTTCCAAAAATAATTATCAAAACATCCCGTAATGAATGAGCTTGTATACAGTTGAAACCTATTCAGCTTTATTATGAAAAAGAAAAACATATTTGGTTAGCGAGAAGTAATAGCCGTAATACGTTATTTTGTTGGTATTGCATATTAATTTCGGAAATACTAAATCAATTTATTTCAATGATATAATAATCTGAAAGAAGTACACCGTGCCTTAATAAAACATAAAATATCAAAAGAACAATCCACTTGCGCTTTAAAATTTAAATTATTCGGAAATACAGCTGAACGCCTTTCTATAAAGTAATAATAAATCATTAAATTCAGACAACCAAAATAATTTTAGAGAATTAGCTAAATCTGCAGAAAATTTAGATAAAGTGTTAATAAATTTATAGAACCCAATTCTATTTTTATAGGTTCTTCGAAACTACAATACAAAATGATTGAATAAAAATGTAATAGAATATCAAAAAAGTAAGTTGACTGACTAGAGTAGAACGTTTTACTTTTTTTTTATTAGATTATACTCTTTTAGTATCATTAAAGAACTAAACGAAAAAAAAGATTATTATTTGACCATGATTTGGTGCCTATTTAAAAAAGATTGGTTAGATTAACTTACCAATGATCCCACACCAAACGTTACTTCCAAATCTGATCTGTAGACGTCTCTCTGCCACTTCGTGAGGATTTTGCACAGCCCAATGATGACGGTTGTGCCTATTAAAGACTCCACAATTCGTGAACCCGCTCTCATCGGACCACAAAAGATGATTTACAAAATCAGGATTTTCATTACATCTCCTAGTATACCACTCACAGAACTGTAGTCATCTTGGAAAATCAGTTTCCTTTAGTCCTTGTGCTATTATGGATTTGTATGGATGGTACTTATTCTTTTTAAAACTCTCTGTACCGTTGATTTTTGCACATTAGTTTCCCGTTCTACAGTTCTTACCGATGCACTAGGGTTTTCGTTGATAGCTTGTAAAATGTTTCTGTCTCGATTTTCATTGCTATTATTGTATCTGCTTCTAGGTTGTTCGAAGGCACCATGGTTAATTAAATTAACTACAATTTCCCTGAATTGGGTTTTATGAGGCTGCCGTCGTTCGGGGTACATCTCCAAATACCTTGCTGAGATAATGTCGGCGTTTCTGTATGATCGAAAGCACAGAGCTAACCTTTTCTTCAATTGAATACGGAATGCCGGCCATTTTCTATAGGTTTTGACAATTTATGTGTCAGATTTATGATTTTATTGGGATAAAAGCGTACCTACTACTTATTAAAACACAGCTTTGATACTTTCAACTATTTAACTTAACGTCAAAGTCAAAATCCAATTTTGTTACAGATAAATCATGGCCTCCTTAGAAAAAACTGAAACCTAACTTTACGAAGTGTAATATTTCGATGATACTAAAATCTTTAATGCACTTGTGAGATATCACTAGACTGGAAATTTTAGGCTCTTTCCAAAAATCGAAAAATCCAATATAGCGGCCATAAAAAATGACAGTTGGGGCGTGTTGCGGGTTAACAAAAAACAATAAAGACGTGTCGTATACGCCATCTTATTTGTCTTAAAAATGTGTCCGAATAATCACAAATTTGGCAGCTGTCAAATTTACCGTTCTGGATATACTGGCCAATAACGAAATCCTCCATTTTCGATTTTTCCCCGATATTTCCAAAAACAATTGATCGATCGTAAATCTGAAGCCGGATATCGAAAGCAATAAGTTTCCTCTAAAACCTTTCCCCATTTAACCTTTGCTGTAGGTATAATAGGAGCCGAGATCCCTGTATAGAGAGGCGAATCTGGGACACACTGTATATTAAAATTTTATTTAAAAAAATACGTTTATTATATAGTTGTATTAATGTAATCATTACTGGTAAAAATAGCGTCCTAATACTTTTGCTTTATTTCTGTTTTTTTGATCCGATAATAAATGCATCTTTTAGCTAATATTTTCCCTTGTTTCGGAGCATATTTGCAGGCATATTTTTAGATTTTTAAATGCATAATTATCCAAGCCTACTTATTACTTACCGTCTAAAATTTTTGGACAAGAAAGCGTAAAGTAGCGGATTAACGCCAGAATTGAAATAGGTGGATAGGAACGTGAGTGGTGTCAGTAACGCACTAAAGTTGGTGTGCCCTTGGTAACTGGGAGACCAGTACTGCCACATTTTTCTTGCGTGAAACGGAAGATTACACAAGGCGAACGAACAAACGACAATTATCAACATTTTTATTACTCCTCTTCTGGCTTTCAGCACGTTCTGAGTCATGTTGGAGTTCTGGAGGCTGCCGTTTGTGGAATTGTGAAGGAGATTCTCGTTTCCATTTGAACTCTGCAAAGTAATTTATATGGTTGAAAATTACTAGAAATTTAAAACATATTGCATACATCAATTTGACAGATCTCACAGCTTTAAAAAAGTTTTTTCGTTTTCAGGGGGTTTTTAGGGCTACCCCATATAGTAAATATAGTTATTTATGTACCTAGGGTCAGATTGTAATCGACACCCTCAGAGCACATATAGAGTCATCATTTACATTTCACCACCCATTTTCAGGGTTTATTTTTGTAGATAGAAAAAAATAATACATACAAATGTTGTATGGACTTCAGGAAACTTCCTAGAAAAAACAATTTTGAACATACAGGGTGAATCAGAAACTAGTACCATTTCAAATTTTATTTCTTTTTTAATAAAATGCCCTGTATATTTTTGATTTTTAGATTCCCCGTATTATTCCCTTTCCAAAAATGTGTGATAAGTCTACTTGGATCGGTAGTTTTTAAGCTATTCGACTTCAAAATTCGCCCTAAACTGAAATTCAACATATAATATTCTCGTTAATTTAGGTAAAATCGAACCCAGTGGCAAAAATATTTCAGAAAATAAATTATTCGTTTGATCGTCCCTCCTAATAGTTGTAATAAAACGCGAACCTTGGGAAAAGTTAAATACGCTACACTATTAGCAGCGCACGGCGCACACTGGTCGAATTTAATCAAATCTTGGCATAAATAGATTTTTTTTATTTTTAAAAATTAATTACAAAAACGATTATTTCAGACACTTTATCAATCCAGGAATTCAGTAGGCCATGCAAATGACACATACACTTCTGTTTTATTGTTATATTAAATGTCAAAGCTGCATAAAATTACGACATTTTTAGACGCGTTGATAATTAGTTGTTTGGTTTATTGGTTTTAAAGTTCGTTAGATAATATATATTTGAAGTACTTTTAAAAATCAGTTATGGAAGAAGACCACGAAGGTATGTAGTTGCCAAAAAATAAAAATGTTAATATTTGGTTGTATTTTAAAACACATATAGAACCATTAAGTAGGTAATGTTATTTTCTTAGGTGACTTTTAAAAATATCAAAATTCAAAATCCAATTTGTTTGTGTTTTCACCACATTTCCATTATCGCATATTTTTTTTCTGTATTGCGTAATATCTCTTTTTATTGAATGCACAAAAAAAGGTTGTCCAACTTGCCCATAAGGAATTATACAGTGTTTTTAAAAAGTCTTGAACTGGCTAAATTTGGTCAAATTTGTAAGATTCGCGAACGGTTAAGCTTTCGAAGATACATTTTTCTTTCTATTACATATACTTTTACCAAAAAAAATATAAAACCCTTTTTTCTGCTTCAATTCTGAATCTGAAAAAGAATTATTTTCATAATATTTTGAATTGTAAATCTAATTTTATTGAGTTTTACCGTGGTAGGTCTTAAAATTTTTTATGCTCGGACTTATAAACTCCCTGCTGGAGAGCTAACTTTGCATTTCAATATCTTGCACCTGACAAAGTCAAAGTTAACTTCTTTGTGTAGGGGTAATTTTAATCAATAAAATCGTATGCATTTTGTTTTTAGTCCAAAATGAACCAGTGTTGTCAATGAGTTACATGAAGCTCTTTGAAATCTTTATAAGTTTCCGAGAAAAAAACCTGGACAGTAAATTTAATCGCTTACGAGCAAGAATTTTAGAATTTACGGGTTCTTCAAACCTAAGCCATGAAGCTAATAATATTTTAAATGTCTTCTATTATAAATTTAAACAAAAGTGGTCTTCATGTAATAGAACAAAAGATAGGTTTTTGCAGCATCATGGAGAGTGGCTGCATATTGTAGTTCAGTTTAAAACAAATTGTAAAAATAATAAAGGACGAAAAGCGCTGGATTTTAATTCCTGTAGCGAGAGAACCAAAAGACAAAAAACCAAACTATTGAGAGAAACATTTTCCCCGCAGCAATTAGCTTACGCAGCACAAATGAGTTATCGAGTCAACCAGGAAGTAGAAGCCTCTAAATTAATAAAGACCATTTGTTAGGAACCTCAAAAAGCTAAAGATTATTCCAAAGCGTTAAAAACGGAAAATTATTCACAACTTTCCTCAAATGAAGCTCTTTCTCTTGTGGTTGAAGCCAGATTAACAAAATTTCAATATAAACTAATTAGAAAACAGGTGCAAGAAAAAAACTTTTATATTTATCCATCGTATGTTCATATACTAGAGGCAAAAAGAATGTGTTATCCTGAAAACATACGTGTAACAGAAAGTTCTGCAGAAGTTCCTGTCCAATCTTTATTAAATCATACGTGTCAAAGACTTTTACTTTTACAAAGGGATGTTCTGCTTAATGTAAATAGCACAAATAATGACATTTTAAACCTAATCTTAGCTTGTAAGTATGGTTTTGATGGGTCATCTGGCCAGTCTGAGTACAAGCAAGTTTTTAATAACGAGTCGCTCTCAGACTCTAGTATTTTTATTACATCGCTTGTACCTATTCGATCAAGCCGACCAACTGACACCGGAAACATTATAATTTGGCAAAATTCCAGACCTTCCTCCATTCGAATGTGTCGCCCCATAAAAGTTCAGTTTTCACGCGAAACCCGCGAATTAACATTGGCTGAAAAACAACATCTAGACAATCAGTTAACAAATCTGACTCCTTTTAAATGCACCATAGATAACATTAATGTGTTAGTAAGTTTCGACTTACATTTAACAATGATAGATAGTAAAGTAGGAAATGTTTTAGCAGAAAATAATTCTACACAAAAATGTTTTATTTGTGGCGCATCGTCCAAGGAGTTTAATAACATCGACGTTGTTCTTCAGAGGCCTGTAATTAATGCCAATTATTTAAAATTTGGTTTATCCACTCTACATGCTTGGATACGTTTTTTTGAGTGTTTGCTGCATTTGGCTTATAAGTTAGACATAAAAAAATGGCAGGCCAGAAGTGAAGAAGATAAGCAAAAAGTCAAAGACTCAAAAAAACGTATCCAGCAAGATTTGCATTTACGATTGGGGTTAATAGTGGATAAACCAAAACCAGGTTTTGGTTCGTCGAATGACGGCAATACAGCTCGTAGGTTTTTCGAAAATGTAAATGTTGTTGCTGAAGTTTGCCATATCGATGAACAGTTAATTCACAGATTTTATATAATATTGCAGACTTTGTCCTGTGGTTATGACATCGATATAGCTAAATTTCAATGTTATACAATTGAAACTGCACGAATTTTTGCAAATTTATATTCATGGTACCCGATGGCCACATCTGTGCATAGAATATTAATACATGGAGCAGAGACTATTGGTGCTTTTGAAATTCCTATAGGACAGTTGTCCGAGGAAGCACAAGAAGCTAGAAATAAGGACATTAAAAGTTTTCGTTTAAATTTCGCGAGAAAAACCTCTAGGCAAGATAATTTACAGGATATATTTAATCGCCTTCTTGTTTCCTCGGACCCTGTCATATCTGGGTTTCGCAAAACACCACCCAAGTCCAGTAAAAGCCTTTTACCTGATGCTCTTAGGTTAATAAAACCACCTAATATTTGCAACACGCCTTTAAATTTGGATGAAATTTTAGACTCATCAGATGAAGACTGATACTATAAGTCTAAAATTTATTCAAATTTAGGGCCAGTACCATGGAAATAATTGTTGAAAAAACTATTGTATCTATGGTTAGTATTCTCCAGATAAATTTACCCGGATGTAAAAGTACTGGCACAAAGTTGTATTGGAAACATTTGATGGTTTTACTGATACTGAAAATACTACTTACCTTTGATCTTATAGAACAGAAATTTGACATTGTAAATTATTTTAAATTGAAACCAAATATTAGGCACATAAAAACTGTCAAATTTCTGTTTTATTAGACTATTATAGTATTCCTACTTACCTGTTTACCTATACCTATCCAGCTCATCTTTCAACAGTGGCATAACTAGAGAATTTTAAAAAATGAATTACAACTTAAAAATTTGGTCAGGGGTAGGGCTTGTATGCTCTGTCTCGGGTATACACCAGTATTAATTAAATAATAAAATAATTCATATGACATGTTATCCATTTAACATGTTGTTTATTTATACATACTTTATTTAAACTTTATTGTAGTTAGGCTAGATATTACTGTAATACTGTATACCTTTGGGTTTTAGTATAATAGGTATCAATATTAAGATATTTATTTTTACTTATAGTCATGGTACAAGGTAATAGCTTCTAGTGTACAGACTTTATTCATAGACCACCTAATATTTGATTTGAATTTAAATTAATTTACCATGTGGTAATTGGCAAATGTATTTGTTTTTTTTACTAAAGTTGACTATCGTTTTCATCACCCTGTATAATAGATTTTTTGTTAAATTTGAAAAAAATTAAATTTAATGAATAAATTTAAATAAATTATGTAAGTTTTTTAAACTTTTAATAAACCATAACATGTAATTCTATTTATGCCAATATTTTATTAAATTCGACCAGTGTGGCGGCGGTTCGAATGATCTCGTTGCGTTTCTTAGGCAAAATAAAATACGCTATACTAAGCTAGGCTGGGCAGTCCGAATTGCCCTGATTACCTTAAAGCTTGACGAAAGTACCCGAAGATTTCACGTCGGCATGCTGAAGTTCAGTTGTTCAGAGGTAGCGCGGTCGATATTCTAACTCGATATTGTTTCGGACGTTTTTAATCGATGAAAATCGATTTATATACTGGTTTTTGTAATATATATTTTTTAATTTTTATGATCCATGTGTAAAGTTGGAAATATACAGGAAATAAAATGTTGGTAGTGACTAGTGCAAAAAAATAAACAACTAAAAAGTTCTTACGAACTTAATTTTGCAAAAATAACCAATTTCAAGGTGGTCTAGGTTTGAGTTGTGAATGTAGATGAAATAAAATGTCGGTAGTGCAAAAAATTAAACAACTAAAGAGTGCTAACGAACTTAATTTTGCGAACATAGAACGAAAGCTTTCACGGCTCTGGTCAATTAAAAAATCATGGGTCTTAGGATCAGACCGTGTCAAAATGGAATCACTTTCCGACGTTTCGCCTTCGATTGCACGAGGCATCCTCAGGGGTCTTCACTTCACGAGATCGGAACAGTGAATGAGCTCGAAGAGACCCAGGCCGGCTATTTATAGTCGACTTGTGTTTACCGAAGCCTGACTCGGTGTAACGATCGGTTTCCATGTATGATGCTCGTAAATAGATACTTCTGACCGATAAACGTCAAAAAAGCGTCGTTCATTGCAATTGTCTAGACCATGGCTCACTATGTTTTAACGCAAATTACCTTACCAGTTCTTTAATATTTAAACGCTTATATATCAAAAACTAATTGACAGAATATATTAAAAGTATATATATATTTGAAATAAAAAAAAACTGACAACCTGTCAAAATTTGACATTTCCAATAATATTTTCGAAGATACTACCACTTTCACGAATGCGTGTTTTCTTATAATTTCCCGAATCCGAAGGACGAGGGAAATTTCAAGAGAAAACACGCATGAGTGGAAAATTATCTGATTAATTCTTAAGCACGAATGGTATTTAGGAGGAATATTCCACGAATCAAATACAGGGAGAGAGCTTTATTAACTGAATATTAAATACATACCTATTTCAAGTTCAGAAATTTGAATTTTGTAACAAATTGAACACAAACTTGGATTTAACGGTGTTTTTTGGTTCGCTTCCAAATATATTTTCATCAATTTCCTCTTCTTGAACTAGCCCAAAGCGTTTATTCATATTGACAACTTTTCAAAAATGTTTGAAATATATACTTAAAAAAAATCAGTTTCTACGGACTCTAGCGTCTTTCAAAAGCAGGTTTCATAATGTCAAGATTTCATTTTTGGTTAGGTATGTAACCACACCTAACCAGGTAAGTGGAAACACCATGTTTTCTAGACGACGTGGTATTTCCGGTATAATTTTTCGAAAACACCACCAGTCTTAGGGAAAAATTTGTACAGGGTGTTCCAGCGAGGACTGAACAGGGACCTATTTTCGACCTTCCTTGTATTTTGGAAAAATTCAAAATAGCCAATCGATGTATTTTTTCTTGTAGAATCCAAAAATGTCATCGAAAAAATATTTGAACCAGAAACAAAAGAGTTACGCTATGCATCAGGTGTTTTTTAAATGGAATGTATCGTTTTTTATACGATTTTTGGAAAGAGTGATTTTTTTATGTCCGTTCTGATTAAAAGATTTGATTTTGCGATAGCTGTTTATATTACATTTTAATGTTTTACAAACTAAAATTTTAGCTTCACCTGTTTAAAATATACGATAGGTTGGTATAGGTGATCAAGGTAAAATGACGTTTGAATGCTTTGTCAATAAAAATTGACATTATTTTAATTATTGTCGAAGTCTTCACCTAAAAAATATATATTTGACTCTGATCGAAATGAAATACTCTTTGGACGAGAGACTACAGATTGTTATGCTATTTAACAAGTGCCAAGAAAATGCAAGAGAAGCAAGAAGAAGATTTATTGCAAATTTTCATAGAAATATATCCATCAATAGAATTCTAAGGATAAAAAACCTATTTGAGGAAAATAAAACTTTACATGATAGAAAAAGAAATATACAAAGAAGAAGAAATCGAGACCAGGCCATTATAAATTATTTTCAAGTTAATCCAACCAAATCTATTTCGGATGCAGTTCGGGAAGTTCAGTACGGTGGCGGTGTAAGGCGCAGAAGAGTTACCCGAGGGACTGTTCACAGGACTCTGAAAATTCATAAATTTAGGCCTTTTCGTATCCTTCCACTTCAGCACCTAACACCGGCACAAAAAGAACTTCGCTTCCAATTTATTTCTCGAATGGTAATTCGGCAAGAAAACGAAGACCCTGATTTATTCAAAAATATTGTGTGGACCGACGAAGCTACTTTCACAACATCGGGAGTATTCAACAGACATAATAGTCACCACTGGGCCGTTGAAAATCCAAAAAAGTTCCAGACTATTAAATTTCAAGGGAGGAATTCTATTCATGTTTGGTGTGGGATAAAAAACAATAAAATTTTGGGACCAATATTTTTTAACGGGACTTTAAATGGGCACAGATATTATGAGTTTTTAGAAAACGAAATTGAAAATTTTTTGGAAGACTTACCATTGGCAGAATATCAGAATTTAATTTGGCAACATAATGGGGCGCCTCCTTATGCCGTGCATGATGTGGTTCAATTTTTAAATCGGCGCCATAACGAATGGATAGGGCGAAATGGAACATATGCTTGTCCGCCCAATAGCCCCGACCTCTCAGTTTTGGATACATTTCTTTGGGGCCATTTGAAGAACGTCGTATACAGACAACGAAACGAAAATATTCAAGAGATCATGGGAAAAATTGTCGATGAAATAAACCGCCTTAACCAGGAAAATCATATTGTAACAGCAAGTTTAGAAAGGCTACAAAGGGGTTATCGATGTTGTTTCGAGAAAAACGGCGGCCCCATTGAAAACTTATGTTATTAGTAGTTTTATTTTATTATTTAATAATCATTTTTATTGAATTTCTTTTTCTATCATGTAAAGTTTTATTTTCCTCAAATAGGTTTTTTTATCCTTAGAATTGTATTGATGGATATATTTCTATGAAAATTTGCAATAAATCTTCTTCTTGCTTCTCTTGCATTTTCTTGGCACTTGTGAAATAGCATAACAATCTGTAGTCTCTCGTCCAAAGAGTATTTCATTTCGATCAGAGTCAAATATATATTTTTTAGGTGAAGACTTCGACAATAATTAAAATAATCTCAATTTTTATTGACAAAGCATTCAAACGTCATTTTACCTTGATCACCTATACCAACCTATCGTATATTTTAAACAGGTGAAGCTAAAATTTTAGTTTGTAAAACATTAAAATGTAATATAAACAGCTATCGCAAAATCAAATCTTTTAATCAGAACGGACATAAAAAAAATCACTCTTTCCAAAAATCGTATAAAAAACGATACATTCCATTTAAAAAACACCTGATGCATAGCGTAACTCTTTTGTTTCTGGTTCAAATATTTTTTCGATGACATTTTTGGATTCTACAAGAAAAAATACATCGATTGGCTATTTTGAATTTTTCCAAAATACAAGGAAGGTCGAAAATAGGTCCCTGTTCAGTCCTCGCTGGAACACCCTGTACATGAGTGGAATATTCGCACTAACGATATAATATTCTAAATTTTCATAAAAAAAACTCAACTTTTGTATTTACGACATTTCCGTATCTAGTCAAATAAACTCTATAGGTGGGTGGAAAAATATACGGGAAAACCCTGTACATGATATTTTATTCATTTTGAAGGGAATCGCCTTTAAAATGAGGTATCACTAGATCCCCCTTTAAATTTTAAATTTTAGGGGTGGTGCCACCCCTGCCCAACGGGCTGCAGGTATGAAAGTGATTTTATGATAATTTAGTGATTGAAATTGACGAGCGGGAGCGTTTTTTAAAAAAAATTATGAACTGCCCGTATATGTCTCTGTTTTCGTTTTCGATGCACCACCCTGTATATGTGTTATTTAATGACTATGTACGAAATTAGAGTGGCTCACAGTTCCCTGTCGTTATTAAAAATTCATAACAAGGGAAATTACGGATAAAGGGAATTGCCGCTTTTTTTACATTCGTATTCTATGCATGTTTTTAATACAAATAACACGCCTTTTTCAGTCCCCGGAATTAAATCGAGTGCCCAAAGTTTTACATGAGTGTCCTAAATTGTTTAAGCCAGGGTATAATTTTTAAGGCACGTCCATTCTATTGGCAGGATCACTTGCAGTCGATTAATACACATACATGTTCAGAAAGTTACCTCCCTTACGGATGAAATGGCTACAAACCTTCCTTTAACCTTTATAGCTTAAAACTTTAATGACTAGAGAATATCTTTTCGAGGTAAATGACCATCAAACACGTAAATACGTCACAGACCCAACTCAGGCTTATCTGTTACTGTATTTTCGGACCATTGAGATTTAAGTCAAGTTCTCGGTCATTTCTTTACGTTTTTCAGTAAAGGATTATACCTACGTCTTGAAAATCCGTTTTATTTGAGTGCTCCATAATGGAACCTTGTGTGAATAGCGGGAGAATCTTTGCGCGTTTGACGAAAGGGACTGGAAGTGGCAATAGATATAGACTCTGCGGTTAAAATTGAGTTTCTTAATCAATATTGCCAATATTATTTATCCAGAAAATTTAGAGACTGAGGCTAGTAACTTATTTTTACTGGTATTTATAGGGTACAAAAATATATCAGATTCGGCACTTTTGCGGGATATATCTCTTATTTTTAAAGACACGATTGTAGAAAAATTATATTAAAGCTAATGGTATACATAGTCTCTCTAGTATAAAAATCACTACAGTACGCAATCTAATAGTATATGATATGCCCCTATTTGTAACTATTAAACCATATCAAATCTCATATTCTTACCATTAGTAAGAAGAGAACCTTTTAATAAAATGATAGTGTCTCATTAAAAAAAAAATATAGGTTATGTATAATTTTCAACTTTCTAATAAATTTTTACATTTTTCGAAGTACAAATGAAGCAGGAAAATATCGCAATAATTTTTTTTCCAGAATTTTTTTATATGTGGAGGGGGTAGAATATTTTTTAAGACTGACCTAAATTTTGTATACTAAATCAATTCTCCTATCCTTCATAACAGCAAATTTATTTATAATATCCTCATAAAATGGATGAGTTACCCTAATCTCCTCCAGAAATTTCTTTTGAATTGAAATATTTCCAAGAGAAGTAAGTCTTTCTTGAGCTATTGTATTTCTTAAATAAGTTTTTACACGTTTGAGGCAAGAAAAACTTCTTTCCACTGAAGCACTTGTCGACGGTATTGTCAAAATAAGGCAAAACAATTTATATGTTTCGTTAAAAATATATTTATTTTTATTAATTTTTTCACTTGCTCTTGCAGCGATATATTCCAATTACTATCATTGGCAGAAAAAAGACCAAGCTCATTTTTAAGTCGTTGACTTTTTGAAAATATTTCCCCATATAACTGTAACAAATTTTCAAATGAGCCAGTCGGAAAATTTAAACTATATTCGGAAAATTTAGCAGAACCTGCCAAACACGAAAATGTAAGTTTTTCACAGTCTTGAAAACTTAGTGTCATTTCCATTAAAATATAGTCCAATATTTCATAAAACAGGGTTCTATACTTAGCCCTAATTTCTTCAGGTGACAGCTTAGCAAGCTCACGTTTGTAATGATTTATTTCTGTAATAGAATTTGCTTTATCAAACATGGGATTAAAAAAATGCTCATTTCTTTTTTTAGAGAGCGCCACATAGTGTGTCCGTAATTGAGCAAATGTCATT